>OY757555.1:7578393-7585851 GCA_963584105.1 Alviniconcha strummeri | reverse complement strand
AGGGAGGAGGGAGGGACTTCTATTTACAAACGATGATGGAACAAGTCAGCGAAATCAGAGTTCAGGAGCTGTGTGAAAGTCGAGGTGGCCGTCCTGGGCTTTCCGTCCTAACGAGCCTTATGGTTTCCGTGGACGTAAAGCAAATATTGAACCATGCTCACGCTTTGGTCTCAGCTTGTCCCAAATAAATCAACCGACATCCGAGGACATTAAGCACCACAACCGAACCGAGTCAATCAAGCCCGCAGGTGGAAATCTGTGCACATTTTCTACGTTCTAAGGCCAACTTACGTCTTAGCTCCAGTCCCCCTTTAACACTCCGCTTTGCTCGTAAAGGTACGCTGACAGGGGGACAAGTGCCAGGACTGAGGTCACCGTGGGGGTAAAGGAAGAAGTGTGTTAATTTAGGTAAGCAGGCAAGGGATCTGTCTACCTTTCAGACCCTCTGAGGACTTTTACACTCCTTCCCGGCAGGCGCGTTTTTCTGCACAGACACCCGAGTTCCAAATACCCTCCTTCTGCACTAGGTCAAGTGGACAGCGTTCTTTCTCTTACCAGGCTCCAACTACCTGGAGCCAGATCTAAACACATAAACGGTTAAAAGGAACGCTAATTTAATATGACAATACAAAACGTTAATTAACAAAACGGTTAAAAGGAACGCTAGTTTAATATGACAATATATAACGCTAATTTAAGAAAACGGTTAAAAGGAACGCTAGTTTAATATGACAATACAAAACGCTGATTTAACAAAACGGTTAAAAGGACGCTAAATGATAATTATGACAACACAAAATTGGGATACCGTTTGGTATCGTCTTATTAGACTAGCGTTCCTTTTGACCGTTTTGTTTGTCTGGATCTTGTTTCAGAACGCTAGCAGTCATCCTTGTTTCAAATTTGTTTTGTTGTGTTTTTTACCTGGAACGAAATCACTGTTTCTGGCCGTCATGCTACCTCTATCAGTTCGTTCAAATCTTCCTTGAAAACTTTTCTCTTTTCACAAAACCTTTGTCATTCCCATTGCCCTGATATACGTATGTGAGTGTGTATGTGTGTGTGTGTGTGTGTGTGTGTGTGTGTGTGTGTGTGTGTGTGTGTGTGTGTGTGTGTGTGTGTGTGTGTGTGTGTGCGTGTGTGTGTGTGTGTGTGTGTGAGTGTGTGTGTGTGTGTGTGTGTGTGTGCGTGTGTATGCGTGCGTTTGTGTGTGTGGATATATGTGTGCGTGCGTTCGTTCGTGCGTGCGTGCGTGCGCTTGCGTGTGTGTGTGTGTGTGTGTGTGTGTGTGTGTGTGTGTGTTGTTTGTCTGGATCTTGTTTCAGAACGCTAGCAGTCATCCTTGTTTCAAATTTGTTTTGTTGTGTTTTTTACCTGGAACGAAATCACTGTTTCTGGCCGTCATGCTACCTCTATCAGTTCGTTCAAATCTTCCTTGAAAACTTTTCTCTTTTCACAAAACCTTTGTCATTCCCATTGCCCTGATATACGTATGTGAGTGTGTATGTGTGTGTGAGTGAGTGAGTGAGTGTGTGTGTGTGTGTGTGTGTGTGTGTGTGTGTGTGTGTGTGTGTGTGTGTGTGTATGTGTGTGTGTGTGTGTGTGTGTATGTGTGTGTTTGTGTGTGTGTGTGTGTGTGTGTGTGTGTGTGTGTGTGTGTGTGTGTATGCGTGTGTTTGTGTGTGTGTGACTATATTTGTGAGTGCGTTCGTGCGTGCGTGCTTGTGTGCGTATGTGCGTGCGCTTGCGTGTGTGTGTGTGTGTGTGTGTGTGTGTGTGTGTGTGTGTGTGTGTGTGTGTGTGTGTGTGTGTGTGTGTGTGTGTTAGCGCTTAATGCCATCACGGGTTAGGCGCGATAGGTGCCAAACATTACTAGTACACTACTACTACTACTACTACTACTACTACTACTGCTACTACTACTACTACCACCATTACTGCTGCTTCTGCTTCTGTTAGCCCTGATATAAACCAGTGTGGTTGACTGGGCCCATAGCATCAACTAACTAACTGCTGCTACTGCTACAACTACTGCTGCTACTACTGCTACTGCTACTACTACTACTACTGCCGCTGCCACTACTACTACTGCTGCTACTACTACTACTACTGCCACCACTATTACTACTGCCATCACAACTACTACTACTGCTACTACTGCCTGCCACCACTACTACCACTGTTAACTGGGCATGAAACAGGTCTAAGGAACGAACGGGCCGACGTCACGAGAGTGAGCACAAAATTAATGACGTTGGCCAGTCCGTCGCCAAGAAGTTGGACCAAGTTCGATAAGACCGAGATAGAGACCGTTACTGATATCGTGATTATTTGTATAGCTATATATATATTATACCCGTTGTACCTTGGCCAACGCAAACAACGTATGCAAACAACCCCAGGGCGAGGGTGGGTGCGTGTGTGTAGATTATACCCTATTTCTGTCACTTCGTTTGTAGACAGAGCAACGACTGAAGTGGTTGTTCGGTACCTCAGTTCTAACCCTCTCCCCTCCCCGCCCCCCACCACCACTTCCACCCCCACTCCCACCTCCTTCTCCTCCTCGTCGTGTGGTAAGCAAACACACATATAAGCAATAACAGCAGTAGCGTGCAGAATAATCAAAGTGGTGGTTGTTCTGCTTACCAGCCTAACGCCTTACCGCTGGCTAGTTAGTTAGCTAGCCAGCTAGCCAACCAGTTGGCTGGTTAGTTGGTTAGCTGGTTAGTTAGTCGGTTAGTTAGTTGGTTGGTTAGTTAGTTAGTTTAACGTTCTGTCTGCCGCACAGGGCCACCTCCGAACGATAGGGAGACTTGGCTGGTTGGTTGGTATGGTTTGTTGTAACGTCCCATCCACCACAGAGGATCACCTGAGGACGGCAGGGTGGAGTCGGACAGCTCCCTGCAGCCTCCGTCCTGCTGCTTTCCGGCCCCTTCCTCCGGAAAGCCGGATGTGGTAATTAAACCAGCGATTGCAGTCTTTCCTCCATCCGTCTGCTTAGCAGCCGCGACCGAAAACCTTTCCATCAGGCCGGCCCGGCTCGCTGGCTGCCTTCTGTTCCAGCCTGATAGCCTGAAGCTCTGCCAGCTTCTTGGGTAACCGTGCTACTTTATCACTGTCGTCGCTATATACATGTACATGTATACTCGCGACTGCGCAGTTTGCAGCCGCACCGTTAACACACCTATCTCTGTGACAACGGTGTCAACGATCTCTCGGGCCTTGATACATACAGTAGGTGTACACGTCAGTCTCAGTTTTTAGCGTCGGTGTTGCTCGGGGTGGTGTGGCTTGGTACGCCTGTGCACGAGTCGAGTGTGTATCTTCCCGAGCTGAAGGGTGCCTCCGAGGTTAAACAGGCCTACGTAGCTTCCCGTGACGTAGTGACGTGGATCTACGGTTGCAGTGAGTCAGGGCAGGTCCTTGGGTATCAGTCAGTGAGCCGGTCAAACTCCAAGCACTGGTTTACGACATCCTTCCTTCAACCACTGCCGTATTTAGTTACGCCACAGCCGGGGTACAGAAAACTGTCAGCTAACGAGCAGTTTTTTGTTGGTGCTCAAACAGTAGTAAGTTTGTTACAAACAACTCAAACAAGTAAGGCGTGTCATTTACAGCCGCCAACAAAATTTACACCAGCAAAAATAAAACGACAATCGTTTGAATCGAGACGGAACTCTTTTCTTTACCCGGGGTGGATGCGTCTCATGTTTACGTGCGTGCTTGGGCGCTAGGTTGCTTCTACAGTCATATTAGTACCCTAACCTTTCAGAGGGCGCTGACCGCGTCGCTGGACAGCTGCGCGGAGATAAAGAGTGCCCCTTCAGTGGCGTAACTAAATCTGGCAGAGTTTGGAGGAAGGTGCCGGAAAGCGATGCTCGGAGTGTGTGAGCCGGTTTGGCCTAGCGAGCTTTTAACCCCTTCACTGCCCCAGTCTGTCAAATTTCCGGGCTGAAAAAGGCACACACAAGCCTGCAAACAGTACATTTTCCGGTCCTATAACAAGAAGTCCACTTTCAGTCCTGTGCGCTTTGATGGAAATCCGTCCACACACTAAGACAAAACAAGACTAGAGAAGGGTTGAAGGATATGAAACTGAGCACTTTTATTGGTCGTTTTCAAGCGACATCGTGGCATTGAAAGGGTTAAGGCGTTATGCTGCGTGGTAAGCAGAAAGACTTCTTTTCGATTCCCAGCATCGGCTCTCCATTCTCTTCCCAAACCTTTGTTTGTGGACACACTGTCGTCACTGTACCCGACACAGCTAAAGAATAAAAAAAAAAAATTAAACGGCTCTCGTCGCTGCCCATCTTAATACAGTATCATTCTGGTGGTAAAAATGTAGAGTAAGGTGTAATCTCCCTTGAGACCTCGGCCGTACTGGTTGACTGGGCGTAAAACACCAAATTACTTACTGCCCATCGTAATGCAGAATCATTCTGGTCGTAACAGTGTAGAGTGAGATGTAGTCTCCCTTGAGACCTCGCCCTGATGTAACCGTACTGGTTGACTGGGCGTTAAAACGCCAAGTTACTTACTTACTCCCTTGAGACTTTTCGGGGAGATTTGGGTAGATGCACGGGGGTAGGGAGGAGTGTCACGTGAGTGGCGTTACGGTAAAGTTGGGAGGAAGCGTGGCGGAAAGCGAGGCTTGGGGTGTGCGACTTGTGCTTACTACCCTACAATGGGCTTGCTGCAAGAAGTGAAAAGTGGAACGGAAGTCCCAGACTGGCTTGTGTCAATGTTCAGCACCCACCCTCCAAAACCGAAGTCCTGTGGGCCCTGGCCCTGTTCATGCCAAGAGTGAAGGGAAATGGCCGAGCAGATAGACTGGCGACAAAAGCGACAGCCGCAAGTGGCTCGTGTCTCGGAAGACTTCAAAGTGTTGAGGAGCTTGAGACACCGCCGGCGAGAACAGAGCCAAGGACATCACACACGATCGATCGCGTGGAGGAGAGAGGCGTGGACTGAAGAAGCGTTGCATAGACGATGTTCCATGAAAGGACGAGAGAGGTCTATCGTCAGTCAGACGAACGTCGGAACTGTTTCCAAGGCAACGTTAGGAAAACTTCTGAGAGACGGGGTGGGGCAGTTCAGTTGTATGGGCTTTCTTTGATGCACAGATGTCATTTTGAACCGAACTGAATTAATTAAATCGTTCTGTTTATTTATAAGCTGTATATATGCTTCACATGCCAAAAAGCGCCCGCTAATATTGAGCTTCTTTCTCAGTTGACATCATAATTATGACACTAACATTAATCAGCTACAAGCTTGCTGGTATTGCCATACACTTTACGGTGTAGTCCATATTATTCTGAATAAAAATTATGTTCCAACTAATCGTCCTATTTTGGATTTCTGACAGGAATTTCGGGTCGCTTTCTACCCGGACGTTGGTGGCATTTCTACACAATTTTGCCAGAGCAGTGCTTTCCTGCTGCCGTGAGGTCTTGAACGTACGTAGGCCAGTGGCTCATGGGACATCGGCTTTTCGTCTCGCCTAGAGGACTGGACACAGAGTCTAAGACCCTGAGCAAAGGAGGAGAGAGGGGGGTAAGAGGGATGGAGACAGACAGACAGACAGACAGAGACAGACTGACAGACTGAGACAGACACAGTCAGTCAGACAGACAGACACAGACAGACAGACAGACAGCGGGAGTGACGGAGAGAATGGGGGAAAGGAAAGAGGGAGAGAGAGAGAATCGTATGTGGAGAATTTATGAGGGGTAATTTCGAGAAATAATCATGGCCAGTTGTGTCGATGCCGAAGCCATAGCTACTGACGACTTCCTCTTTCCGCAAAGCAATTTTTCTCAACATGGCATTCGATAATGAGGACGAAAGAGAGAGAGAGACGACGCAGACACACAGACATAGACAGATGGACGGAAAGAACAGAAGAAGAGATGGGAGAGAGGGAGGGACACAGACAGACAGATAGAGAGAGACAGAGAGAGAAGAAGAAGCAGAACAAGATAACAAGAAGACCAAGAACAACAACAACATCAACAACAAAAACAACAACAACAGCAACAACAACAGTAAGCAGCAGAAGAAGAAATCTGACAATAAAATTCAAAACAAACAAACAGTAAACACCAAAATTCCAACAATCCCGTAAATTTTGCAACAGACATGAAAATACAGAACAAGAAGTTTAACCTAGATATGTCTTTATACTTAACTCATAACAAAGAATAATTGGGCTTGCACAAGGAAAGTATTAATTAAATAAAAGTCGCTGTTTTAACCTGAGGTTGTTCCCATCAGTGCAGTAGACTACTTACTGATTCTCAGAAGGAACCACCGGTGCGACATTGCGTGTCTGGCCATAACCCCAGCGTACCCTCAGATTCGTCACGGACTTGCACATCGCCTGGTGACGTCAAAGTGAGGTACAGGTTTCGCTTATCAAGACCAACGGAACGCGAAGAAGTGTTCAGAAGCTAGTAACTGGATCTTACGCTTTAGCTTGGGACAGTGTCAATGCACAGTGACACCAGCAAGAACACCGGCAAAGATTATTAACACAAATATGTGTATGCATTATCTTTGAGAACACCAAGGCTATGATCTTGATCTTACGCTTTAGCTTGAGATGTGTCAAGGTACACTGACACCAGCAAGAACACCGGCAAAGATTATTAACACAAATATTTGTATGCATAATCTTTGAGAACACCAAGGCTATGATCTTGATCTTACGCTTTAGTTTCGGATATGTCAAGGTACACTGACACCAGCAAGAATACCAAAGATTATTAACACAAATATGTGTATGCATAATCTTTGAGAACACTAAGGCTATGACATGATCTACTTTTAAATCATGTCATATGACGGCGTGGTGTACGATCAGTTACTATGGGAAACCACAGACCATGGTGTCATCGTTGAACGACTGATCGTGTAATGAAGGTTTAAAACTTGCTCTGTTCTCAATGATGCTGTATTCGGATGAGAACGGAGCAAGTTTGAAGCGGAATCGAACCGAGGTCCTTCTGCTTACCAGCCTAGCGTCTTACCGCTTGCGCTAGGCTAAGCCGGCTCACACGTAGGCAGATAAGTAAAGTCCGATTCTGCTTTACGTCCGCAGAAACCCTAGGGGCTGTTAGGAATGGGTAGCCCAGGACGGCCACCTCGACTTTCACACAGCTCCTGGATTCTGGAGTTGAAGTTCGATGTTGCTTTACGTCCACAGAAACCCTAAGGTCTGTTAGGAATGGGTAGCCCAGGACGGCCACCTCTACCTTTACACAGCTCCTGAGATCTGAAAAACAGATGATTGAATATCCACCTATGTGGTGTAATTGCAACGCTCTTTGATTCCTACATGGCTGGCGTCACTCGAAACTGCTACCATCTCTGCGCGTTTTGTGTACACTATACAACTATGAACCAGATCACGTCACTTCATGCAAAGCCGCATACGTAGGGTGCACGCGTGTTTAG
>OY757555.1:7545893-7573393 GCA_963584105.1 Alviniconcha strummeri | reverse complement strand
TTTGAAAGAAGAAAGGGTTGCACAGTACCAAAGCACACTGCGAGAAATGCCGCTGGAAGAAAAGGTAGGTTTTGAGACTGCTTTTGAAAGAAGAATGGGTTGTACAGTACCAAGGCACACTGCGAGAAATGCTGGAAGAAAAGGTAGCTTTTGAGACTGCTTTTGAAAGAAGAAAGGGTTGCACAGTACCAAGGCACACTGCGAGAAATGCTGGAAGAAAAGGTAGCTTTTGAGACTGCTTTTGAAAGAAGACAGGTTTGCCGCACAGTGCTTGACAGACCTATAAGGCAATTCATTCCAAACATCGATACAGAACAAGAGAACTTGCACACACTAAAATGTTGTTGCATAATAGTTCATACTGTACCCGTTCGCTTTGAATAACTCGTACGAGAAGAACATCGCTCTTCTACAGACACCCAAGTGTTCAGAATACCATCCTTCCGAACAAAGTCCTGTGGCCAGCGCTCTTTCTCTTACCAGCTCCAGATATCTGGAACCAACTCCCTGTTTCTGTACGCCATTCTGCCTCTGTCAGCTCTTTTAAATCTTCCTTGAAAACCTTTCTCTTTTTGAAAACCTTTTCTTCAGTCTCATTTCCCTGATATGCGACTGGTGTGGTGTGTGTGTGTGTGTGTGTGGGTGTGTGTGTGTGTGTGTGGTGCGTGTGCGTGCGTGCGTGCGTGCGTGCGTGCGTGCGTGCGTGCGTGCGTGCGTGTGTGTGTGTCTGTGTGTGTGTGTGCGTGCGTGTGTGTGCGTGTGTGTGTGGTGCGTGCGTGTGTGTGTGCATTCATGTTGAATGCGTTAAATTTTGACAGTATGTATTTGTAAAGAACCTGTAAGCGTTTAGGGCCTGTGCGGGTTAGGTGCTCTAAGTATTCATTATTATTATTATGGAAGGGTGCTGGATAGAAAGACAAACAATCTGAAACAGGAACGACTGCTAGCGTTCTAATTTGCCGGTTTTGTCTTGTCCTAATAAATAGCGTTCTTTCGAACCTTTCACGTGTTTGGTGCTGGATAGGCTAGTACAAGCAACGGTATAATTTAGTCCTGAGAGATCTTCCAAGCACCGAACAAACTGTAAATCTCAACCAAAACAAGATAAGTCTTTTTCTTTCATTTTTTGCATCGTTTTTGACCGTTTATCTGTTGTTTAAGTGTCGTTTTGGGGCTTGATAAAGGGGATTGCCCCGAAAATTTGCGTACTGTGTGTCCGTGTTAAAATAAATAAGCATTCGTTTGAACCTTTTGTGTTTGGATCCTGAGAGATTGATTAGGCTTGTACTGTCACGTACGTTCTCTTCAGGGTTGGCTGTTATATCATTTCTATCGATTTCCATTCCCGCAGTCTGATACGGTGTGGCTAAATAAGGAGACCAAAAGCCCTAAATTAACCATGCAAGGAACATAAGCCATAGACAAACAGCGTATTAGATTCATTTCCTGTTTAGTGACACGTAATACCTATGACGCGAATCCATCGCTTCATGGGCGAAAAAAAACAGCAACATATCAATAGGCTTGCAGAGAGTCACATTGCGTCATAAAACTTACAGCGCATCACACTGCGTCATAAAACAAACACATGTCTGGGTGATGTACCCCTGGTGGATTTAATGTACCTGTGTTTACTCGCATGCCAGGTGAGAATTACCATAGGTGACTCAGGTCGTTGTTGTTCTGTTTGTGTGACGTCTACTTCCGGGGGTATTAACTGCCTTTTTTGTCGATTCGGCACAGGCTATGAATTTTGTGCGTGTGTGTGTGTGTTTTTTGTTTCAGTCTATGACATGTCGGGATACTTTTCAGTTTAGGCTCGCGGATGTTCGCACAGATAAACACAATTAAAATGTCCGTAGCTTTATAGCCCTTGTACATGTATTGCCTGGAATAAAGGTAAACCACGAAACAACGCCGTAATAAAATTATCATATTTCTGGCGCCTCTTCAGTATTCAGCAAACGTGTAAGGCTCACGAAAAGATTTTTGAAATAATTATGCTATTTGGGCCATTTTAGGTTGCAAAAATATCACAACATATGGAGATAACTAAAAACAATGACAAAAACGTTTCGTGGGTGTCGGGATATCTGTTCTTTTTTCTGACATTTGCTCTGTTGTTCTTTTCAGGTTTTGTCGAATGGCTGTTTGGAGAAAGTATCCTAATTTGGCAGGTCGATTTCCACATCCCTCGAGGAAGGGAGCGTGGCTGTTGTCTATTTTCAGTTCAGGAGGAGGGAATATTTGGAAGCAGGCAGTTGTTGGATACGTCATGTTGCTCGCGTATGCTGTGAACATCTCGTCACCGCTGGCTTCTTTTCGTCATTTGAATGACGTAGGAGCCGAGCCTGTGCCGGTTTTGATGACTGAGTTGAATTGATCGTTTTGCTCGACAGAGTTCCTTTGTGAATATTTGGAAGCAGGCATTTTTGAGACGTGCGTATTGCTCGCCTATGATGGGAAATATCTCGTCACCGCTGGCTTCTTTTCGTCATTTGAATGACGTAGGAGCCGACTAGGTGCCGGTTTGATGATTGAGTTGAATTGATCGTTTGTTGGATAAAGTTCGTTTGTGTGTGTGTGCGTGCGTGCGTGCGTGCGTGCGTGCGTGCGTGCGTGTTAAAACCCAAAAACTAATTCTCTCATTGTCTGCTCCTCTCTCTCTCTCTCTCTCTCTCTCTCTCTCTCTCTCTCTCTCTCTCTCTCTCTCTCTCTCGCCCTGCAGCTGCCGTGGCTCCTGTGTAAACTGTGGCCAATCGATAAGAGTGTCTGGCATTGCCGCCCCAAATCCTCTTGGCAGACAGAAATAGCCTCGCTTTAGGTCCCGATGACGTCCGTGACATTACCGCCCTTTGTTGATGTTTTGGTTTGGCTGAGCAGAGAATCACAGTCTGACGGGATAGGTAAAAAGACTGATTTTTCACGCCCAGTCAACCATAGCCTACAGCCTGACAGGAACAGAATTATGTGAAGGCACTGCTGTTCCAACTGACAGACGCAGTGTTTTATCAGCATAGCACCGCAGGCATTGACCATTTACACTGTTCTGGCACTTTCTGCACTCGCAAAAATATGTAGCAAATTGATCGGTTCCCGATACCCTCTGCCCGAGGGGACTGAGGACTGCCGCTGGAAATTTGTAGAACGTGCCAGGGAAATGCAAACTGGCCGCTTCGAGGCAGCCAAATGCAAATCAAGTATTCAGGTGAACACTCGGTGTGTGATGCCAGCTGCAGCGTACTTGAAGTACTCAGATCAGACAGTCCATTACTGACTGAAAAACAACAACACTTGCTGTCGCAGTTGCGCGTGTTCACTGAAAGCAAGCAGATCCGTGCGTGCATGTGTGTGTGTGCGCGTGCGTGCGTGCGTGCGTGTGTGTGTGCGTGCGTGTGTATGCGTTGAATTTTGAAAATACGTGCATTTAAAGAACGTCAGTGTAAACGCTTAGGGGTTGCGGGTTGCGTGTTAGGTGCTCTAAGTATCCATTATTATTATATTGAATTGTTTGCCGTACTCTCTCTCTCTCTCTCTCTCTCTCTCTCTCTCTCTCTCTCTCTCTCTCTCTCTCTCTCTCACACACACACACACACACACACACACACACACACACACACACACACACACACACACACACACACACACGCATATTAGCGCATGAGCCTATGTGTACGTCAATGCACGTGAATGTGTGTGTGTGTGTGTGTGTGTGTGTGTGTGTGTGTGTGTGTGTGTATGTGTGGTGTGTGTGTGTGTGTGTGTGTGTGTGTGTGTGTTGTGTGTGTGTGTGTGTGTGTGTGTGGTGTGGTGTGTGTGTGTGTGTGTGTGTGTGTGTGTGGTGTGTGTGTGTGTGGTGTGGTGTGTGTGTGTGTGTGTGTGTGTGTGTGTGTGTGTGTGTGTGTGAGTGTGTGTGTGTGTGTGTGTGTGTGTGTGTGTGTGTGTGTGTGTGTGTGTGTGTGTGTGTGTGTGTGTGATGTCTGCGAGTATGTGTCACCTGTACAAGTCACCTGTGTGTAAAAAATGAGGCAACGAATAGTAAGCACTTTGTTCTAAAGCAGTCGATTTACTGAATCAGTGACTGACTTACCTGGCCTTGCAAGGACAAAAATGTTGGAGTCTTCATAAAATCGATCTGGATGTCGACTGCCGCAGCTCCCTCAGGTTTGCATTGGCTGCAATAATACGCACGCACGCCACGCACGCACGCACTCACACACACACACACACACACACACACACACACACACACACACACACACACACACACACACACACACGCACGCACGCACGCACGCACGCACGCACGCACGCACGCGCACGCACGCACGCACGCACGCACGCACACGCACATGCTCGGAATCGTTTGGGAAAATCTTTGCTGACCTAATGCTGTTTGGAAAATGTCATGATAATGACAAGTGATCACTCACTATCGCGCTTTACTCGTCGCTTTGCTACTCAGCCGGAATCTTTTACGTGCTGCTGCGGAAACACGGGGGTGGAACGGGTACCGAAATAAGGGTCGGCACAGAAACCTGACCCTGGAGGAGAAACTTCGCTCCCGCCGCTCTTGCCGGGTCTCGAACCCGGGACCTTCGATCTCGAGTCGGGTGCTCTAACCACTGAGCTATCCCCGCTTAATAAGCATGGTGCTTAACGTCCACAGAAACCATATGGGGTATTAGGAACGGCGGTAGAAGGGAGGAAGGGGTACGGAGATGGGGGGAGAGGTAGATTTTATACCTATCGCTACACTGGCACACTAAAATTTAATGACTCCTGCATTAAGGTGGGCAGCGATGAGAACCATTCTATTGTTTCATGAATTGTGAGGGACAAAGTCACAGGACAGTGTCCACAGACCACAACTGTTGAAGAAAAGGGAGAGCCGAAGCGGATGCGAACTAGGCCCCTCCGCTTACCAGCCTGACGCCTTACCGCTGGGCCAAACCTGGTCACATTATCCCCGCTTCCCCCTGTTCAGGAGCTGTGTGAGAGTCGCGGTGGACGTCCTGGGCTGTCCGTCCTAAAGAGCCTTCTGGTTTCCGTGGACGTAAAGATTTATTGAACCGTGCTTCGGCATTGGTCACAACTTGTCCCTAATATGTCAACTGACATCTGAGGAAATTAAGCAACACTTCACCACTTCCCCCTGTTCCCCTTCAGTTTCACAGGTGAATGTAGCAGCCGACAGCATGGACGCGAGGCAAAGAAACGTAGGAAGGAACTTGGTGTATAATGCCCAGTCAACTATGGCGGTTACATGAGGGCGAAAAGAAACAGATAGCCTATCGAGTTATTAGTGCAGTAGCGAAACTGATATTCACGGGTATTGCTAAAGGAATCATTACTCAGAAGGATGAGTTCTTAGGTTATCACCAGAGGCGCCGAAATTAGCATATTTGACCCACAAAACGCACCACCTGCGGAACACCTGCACCGCGAGGAAAGGTCATCACCTAGCAGTCAGTGACACCGCGTGTCCCTGGTGACACAGTCTCGTATTTCCACGCGAGACTCGAGACAATTCGGTCACAGTTGCGTACGGAAAGTTGTAGTCAGGTAGCACTCCTGCCTGACAAGATACAGTGAGTGGCTGCTCATCGAAAAAGCCGGGTAGCCGAGGAAAATCAAAATCTCACGTTGCTGATGTGTGTGTGTTGGGGGTGGGTGGTGGGGGGAGGGATGGGGGTGGGGGGGGTGGGTGCGGTACAGCGTGTATGTGTGTATAGTGAGTACTTGTACTGTCGTTTTTTACATGGCAGTATGTGTGTGTTGGAGGGTGAGGGAGGTGGTAGTAGTCTATCTACCTTCTTGTCTGCCTGCGAATGTGTGTTTGGAACTGTGTGAGAGATGGAAGAGACTAAAAACCACAGAATGATGTATCATGATCAAATTTTCTATGAAAATGGTTCCAGTCCGCAGTTAAATTAGTCATTCTCCACACTCTGTGACCAGAACCACAAACACTTACACTTTGAAGTTTCAGCCCGTGCCCGGTAGTAGGATGTAGTTCTGGTGTGGCTGACAGCAATAACAACCACACAAACAACAACCTCATAAACCGACTCTCTGACTCGGCAGTCATACCACCCGACCTTCTCACCTACTTACTTTACTGCAGGGACCTCCGACGTTTACGTGTGTGAGAGCACATCTCTTCTAAAGACCTTCACACACCTTCCACCTTCTAGGGTGAAAACGGAGCTTTCGTGAATCTCGGAATCATTTCCCGATTGACATGCGGTATTGGTACATTCAACATTTCACAAGTCGTATAAACATGGAACGAATAAACATACAGGAAAACGAAGGGTATCTCAGATGTTACCCCCAACCGTCTGAACCACCGCCTATTCAGTCACCAAGTTCAGAATAGACGATCTTCGGAAATCCAGGGCACTGCACTCGGTAAGAGCCTTCGGGCATGGACCTGTATATATATATAATAATAATAAATAATTCTTATAAAGCGCTATTCTTCAACCAAAGTTAAACTCACTGCGCTGTACAAACATCTTATCACAAAAGCTACATTAACATACATTTCAGCAAACAAAACCTTAATTATTGTAGCATAAATTACCGTTATCGAACAATAGACGATTATATATATATGTCCATGCCTGCGGGTGTAGCGTAGAGTAGGCACGCTTTTGTTGGGGGTACAGTGAGCACGTGGGCAAGATGACGGATACCCGCAAACAAAAGGCAGAAAAGGCATCAGAAATGCCGATCCAACACTCTGTTGGCGGGGAAAGTGCAGATCGGATAGTAGGTTCCCCCAGGTGGGAGTCTAGTATAAAGTATGAGAGGGCCATCGTCAGTCAGACGAACATTGGAACTGTTTCAAAGGCAACGTTGGGGAAGCTTCTGAGAGAGCGCTTCGGAGCGCATATGGGCATTTCCGAGCGCATAGATACCACTGAACAAGAACAACTGACGAAACGCTGTGTCGTGAAATCGTGTGCGTGGATCGTAAACACGTCACGGTGACCTAAAGAATGGGTGACCGTGCCGAGAACGTTCACTCACCAAATGACGTCATCGGCTGTAAATCACTGGCTCAGATTTCAGTGATTTCCACTTCAGGGACGAACAGCCGATTTATGTCGCTGGTCAGCGGAACACTTTCAACGCTATCGGACGGATTTGTACAACGCAGATTGTGGTGTAAAGTGTCAGTATCTGCTTCAGAAACTTAACAAACAAGGGTGATTCTGTTTCGCTTACGCAGCTTGAAAACAGATTGATGCTATCAAGTCGCAGAGCCCTAAAATAATATTGTTGCAGTAGTAGTAGTAGTAGTGAGTATAAGTAGCAGTAGTAGCCTGGTCAGTAGTAGAGGGATAGCAGTTGATTAGTTCTTGGAGGAGGAAGAGAATAAGAAGAACAAGCACACACACACACGCACGCACGCACGCACACTGACACACACATTCTCTCTCTCTCTCTCTCTCTCTCTCTCTCTCTCTCTCTCTCTCTCTCTCTCTCTCTCTCTAACACACACACACACACACACACACACACACACACACACACACACACACACACACACACACACAGAACAGCATCGTCTGCAGAAGCAGTGCCAATGTCACGAGCATATACCCCCGACCCTCATCCCCGTACTAAGACAGAAAAGTCGTTGACTGCGCCTCGTGTCACGAGACTGGGGCCCAGTATACCAGACCTCCGGCCTCCACGGCGATCGTCGTTTAACTCCTTCACTGCCATGGTGTCATTTGAAAACGACCTATAAAAGTGCAAAATTTGAAACCCTGAAGCTGTGAGCCGGTTTGGCCTAGCGGTAAGGCGTTAGGCACCATGGTAAGCGGAAGGACCTCGGTTCGATACCGCTTCGGCACTCCTTTCTCTTCAAAAAGGTTGTGGTTTGTGGACACTGTCTTGTGACTTTGTCTATCACTTCCTACTGAAACATTAAAATGGCTCTCATCGCTGCCCATCTTAATGCAGGAGTCATTCTGGTGGTGACAGTGTAGCGATAGGTATATAATCTCCCTCTCCCCCCACCTCCATACCCCCTTCCCCCACTTCTCCCCGTCCCTAGTAAGCCGTACGGTTTCTGTGGACGTTAAGCACCATGTTTACTTAACCCTGAAGCCCTTTTTATTCTTCTTTTTAGCACTGCCTTTTTATTCTTCTTTTTCGCACTGGCATGTGAAAGAATTTTCATCAAAACACATAGCATTGAAAGTAGATGTTCTAGGACCGGAATCTTTGACGTCCTAAATATATTTCATATATTCTGTACGTGTATAAACTTGTAACAGCTAGAGCTATCCAAAGCTAGGTGCCTTAAATACTCACTATCATATTTATCATCACCGTTATCACGACTACCATCTTTTTTTAACAGACACTAAATAAGCACTTGCCGAGCACATCACAATGCGGACTGAATAACGATGTGATTTTGTTGTTGTTTCGTCGCGATTCTCAACCCGACTATGGATACGGCCACAATTATTATTATGTTATTATTGATCGCTTTTATATAGCGCTATTCTCCGCTCTCGAGCAGACTCACTGCTCTCGCATGTGATTCTACATGAGTGAATAGCTTTTTATAGCGCGTTTATTGAATATCCACCGAAGTGGTGTACTTACAGCGCTGGCATGGCTGGTGCCACAAGAATCTGCTGCCATCTCGGCGCGTTCTGTGTACACCATACAACCATGCACCGTGTCACTTCATGCAAAGCCACATACGTAAGGTATATGCGTGTTTAGCTGTAACTGCCACCTGCGCTTTTGGCAGAATAACCGAGGTCTTTTACGTGCTACTGCGGTAACACGGGGATGGAACCGATACCGAAATAAGAGTCAGCACAGAAAGTTGACCCTGGAGAATAAAATTCTCCCGCCGCTCCAGCAGGGATTCGAACCCGCGATCTTTCGATCACGAGTCCGACGCTCTAACCACTGAGCTATCCCCGCTCCCCGCACAACGAGACTGAACCTGCTCAGCTCCTTAAGGTCTGACGGGCGCCGGTCCTCCTGTTGAGACGAGAAAGGACTTTGTGAAGGAGAACTCAAAAATGTCTCCTCAGTCCTGTGGACCTCTGGGAGGCGGCGGCCGTGATGCGGAGTCAGTCTAGGGTGTGGCCAACAAGGTACACACACACACACACACACACACACACACACACACACACACACACACACACACACACACACACACACGCGCGCGCGCGCGCGCGCGCGCACAATTGCCATGTACATTACTAGCATGTGGACAAACATGAATGCTTGGCTCCCTGGAAAATTAATCTCTGCCGAGAGGCCATTATATCTAAATATGCATATTATTAGAGAGTGATGTATTCGAGGCAGAGTCTGGCTAACAAAGCCTATTCGAATTGAGCCAAGACTTTTCTTGTTTGGGACTGTCCCGATTTTGCGCATGGACTTGGCCAACCGCAGCGATCGAAAGGAAGTCACCGAAGATACTCTGCTGCGGATGGGAAATAGATCAGTGGATTAGCTCTCCATCTCATCTTTCGCCGTTTAATTGTTGTTTAAGTGTCGTTTTGTAGCTTGATGAAGGGGATTAGCCCGAAAATTCGCATGTTGTATTTTGTCCTAATAAACGGCGTTCTTTTGAACCTTTTATTTGTTTGGATCAATAATTTTGAGCTGTTGTTGTTGTTTGTGTGTTTGTTTTGTTTGTTTGATTTTTTTTATTGATTTTTTTAATAGCAGTTGAAAGGTTGCATCACTGGCCTTACATCACTGGCCTAGATGTCAAAATATGACTCAAATCTACTCAGCGGTGCTCACCAGCTTCCCTTCAGTGTGACCGCCAATGGCAGTCTGCATAATAATCGTAACATAATCATCTCGAAGGCTGTGTCAGTGCATCGAGTTATTTCCCCTCACCATCTGCCGTCACAGTGCCATTTGATCTGGTCGTCCCGCCAGCGCTGCAGACGGCCTTGGAATAACGATTAATCAGCAAAACTGAGTAACGGGTTTCATCTTTACATGATGGATTCCAGCTGCTTGTAATTCGTCAGACAGACGGCAATACCAGTTCCCGACAGACAGAATCCGTGATCATGTGAGTCATGCCGCCATGTCACGTTGAAAAGCCGACCGTATTAACTACTAGCTCTATTAGCATGCAGTGGATGTGGCGTTGGGTGACGGCGCTGTTGTGGAACTGTTACATATTTTCAGTGGATCATATAAAAGTGCCAAGCCAATAATAGGCCAAAAATCAACTGATGCTTGACAATGGAGGCGGAAGCAGTCACCCATGCCATCCATCCACTGGATCGCCTCAAGAGGTAAGTAACAGTCGGACCGCACATGCCATCAGCTTCACAGATTATTTTAATGAGCTTGCTACAAAAAGTGAAAAGTGGAATGGGAAGCCCACACTGAAATGTGTCAATGGTCGACATCCACCTTCGAAAACTCCTGTGGATAACTGCCCTCGACATACCGGAGTGAAGGGAAAAAAGTAGAGTGATGGGGAAATGACTCTCCGAGCAGATATACTGGCGAACAAAGCAACCCTCACAAGTGTGAGGTGGAGTGAGTATGGGCTTCTCCGAGCGCATAGATACCATCTTGAACTGAACTGAACTCAATACTAATTACGACCCTTTAAGTGTACAACACGTCCGTACGCGCAATAACTAAGATAGCCTATGTCAAGAACTGGTGTCTGTTTTGGGTTTGTGGTCTGATACAAATTAGTACACCTACATAAAACTAAAATGTAGCTTACATGTGCAAAGAAGTTTGATGTGAGTAAAAGGTATGTTGTAAAGGATGAATGCATATGTTGCTTCGAATAAAAATCCCATATTGATATGACTGGCAAAAATAAATTATAATGAATCGTCACTCACACTCACACACACACACACACACGCGCGCACGCACGCACGCACGCACGCACGCACGCACACACACACACACACACACACACACACACACACACACACACACACACACACACACACGCACGCGCACACATAATCAAGCAGGAACGGAGGTAGATCTAGTAGACGAAAGGTTTACAGAAGGAATCACGAATCCATCGTGATGAATTGATTCTGTCAGCACTGCCTTTCATGGGAAGAGGGACTCAAGCCAATCAACGTTGGAAGGGAAACAATCCACCATGGTCACAAAAGAAACACGGTGCTTTATTCTCTCCCCTCGATCGCCTCCCTGCAGTAAGCCCTCGAGCTGCTCAGATGTTTTCATAAAAACCCAGTACGTTATGCGCAAAAAGAAACTATCAAAATATGAACAAGAAACTCAGCCCCTTGACCTATAGAATAATTTTTTAAAAATGCGGTGATTACACTTCTGATAAATTATAATGGAAGAATACAAACCGGAGCTTTGAATCACTGATTGAATATCTGAATCGATCAGTTTGTTGATCACGTTATCAACTTTTTGCAGCAATAATTTCCAGTTTGTTTGACAAATATTTTGTGTGTCTACATCTTACACTGAATTACCTGTGTTCTTTTTCTCTTGTCTGTTTGTTTGTTTTATTTGTGTGTTTGTTGTTGTTTGTTTGTTTGTTGTTGTTGTTTTGGGGGGAGAGAAAGGAGCGGGACTACTTCCTTTTTTACTTCTATAAAAATGGTTATGTTTCAAGGCAAATGTCCTCTTACAGGACAGTAATGTATTATCCTATTTAGTCAAGCAGTCACGTAGAGGACCGAATGAATTTAATCCACGAAATCAAAGTTTACCTTTCAGTTGTTACCATTCCTTCGTTCGTTAGACTGTGGGCAGCGATGAGAGGACCGATGCAGTCGTCTTTCGCGATTCATGTGAGTGCGCAATTTGAGGGGAGGAAAACTGGTCCCATGCAAGGGAGGCAACTTGTAACTCATTTCCTTCCACATGATAATGGTGGTTTCCCTTCCTTGTTCGACAGTTATCGAAGGGGTGATCGTGATGGTGAATATGTTCATCGTATCGAATTACGTTGTTGGGGGATATACGTTTCAATAAAAAGTGAAACAAAACATCCAACATTTGATCTAACCAATTCAACTAAACTGAAGACAATACTCACTCGAAACTCCACATACTGAAGCCAAATTAATAACACTTTGCAAGAGAAGTGACATTTCACTTCAAAGCTTTGACAACAGCTCAGATGCTGTTCGTCTGACTGTACAGGCAGATTCAGGTAGGGGAACATCTCTATAATGAAAATGTTTAAAGTGCCTGTCCCCCACTTCTGAGGCAAAATAAGCATAAATGCAGCATGATAACGATCATTGTTAACGTGCATATACTTTATAGTCAGTTATGCTTGAACACATAATTCTGTGGATGTGTATTGGTTGTATTTTAAATCGATAGTTTTCCATTTTACCTGCCGAGGTCATAAAATCGTTGCATCACATGTTTATGTGTTGACCTGGTGTTGCTTTATTTACTGACCTAGTGTTATGTGTTGACCTAGTGTTGTCGTTTTATGTGTTGACGTAGTGGTGTTTTATGTGTTGACCTGGTGGCATTTTGCACAGGGGTGGGTTTGACTTTTTATGATGACCCAGTTAGTATGCCTGCATGGTTAGCTAGTTCAGCTGAAAACTCACAGACGTCCCACGCCAAAAATTAATTTACTAAAGATGTACCAAAGAAAAAATAAGCAAAGAAACACTGAATTGGCCCTAACAGACTGGACTGTACCAGTTGTTTGCAGCATTTGCATTTGGACCTTAACCATTTTCCCTCAACTGAATTAAGGTCTTGGTCTTTTAGCATAAATGGTCTGCAAAAAAAAACTAAAGCATTAATTTTACCAATTTTACCAAACAAGAAACCACTGAATGAACAGGATTGGGATTTCTTCTCCCTTTTTTTTAAGGGGGGGGGGGACATGTAAGTGGCCCCTAATGGACTAGACTACACCAGGTGTTTGCAGGCATCACTTTACTACAACTATGGTACACTGATCATGGTCTAGAACTGGTCCAACTCATTCCATGCCACCTCTCCAACTCTGTGCGTGCTCTTTCGACAGCAACCGTGATGTTTAGACTGTGTGTGTTGTGTTTGTTTTTCCGTATAATACTTTATGTAGGATTGTGCTCTACATTTATATAGAATATTATATTTAGGTTAATATGTATCATGCGAGTGCTCAGGGCACTGATGAGCGCATGATAAATATACATTATTTTGTCTCTTGTTACAATCTGGAAGTGCACTTTACAGATGTAGGCATACTTGTGTATGTACTGTCCTTGGGCTAGTCACACACTTGGTACATTATACATGCTAGATCTGCTAATATGTCAAATCTTTATTCCCTGTGTATATATATATAAGCATCATCCGGCGCAGATGATATCACCAGTGGCATACTCTGAAATTACCTTTTCTTCACTGTTGGATTAATCATCAACCATTAACGTTAACCGTTTTGACCTTGACTGAACAACAAGTTTTGGTCTTTCAATGTAGATGGGCTGCAAAAATCTAATGCGTTAATTTTATATGAAGAGTCTGTGATGTACATGAGCTTCATTTTGTCTCCCCGCTACATTCAGTATCATTAGCACAAGGATTTGCTTTTCCATGTGTGTGTGTGTGTGTGCATGCAAGTGAGTGTGTTGGAAAGATGGAGGGGGCGAGAGTTTATAGGTTTTTACGTCCCATCAACCACTATACATGATCACCTCAGGATGAAGAGATATGAACAAGAAGTGTGACATGCCACTCACAATGACACATATGTAAGAACATAACAAAGAGTCAGCAGTGTGACTGACATTCCACACACAATGACACATGCATAGAATGTAAGAACAGAAAGTCAGAAGTGTGACTGACATTCCACTCACAATGACATGAACATAAGAACAAAAAGTCTGACATTGCATTCACAATGACACATGCACAGAAATATTAGAATGTAAGAACACAAAGTCAGCAGTATGACTGGCTCACAATGACATGAAATTAAGAACAAAAAGTCAAAAGTGTGATCCAAACAGTTTTATTATCAGGCCACAGGCCCATAAAAACAGCACTGAATATTCAAGCTTCGTGCAGCCATTCAAATTCAAACAATGTCAATGCCAAGATATCTGTCTTACAATGTTTAGTGCTTTTAAAAAATAACAAGGACAATTACATCCAAACAACTTACATTCAAGTACAAAACAAGAATACTAACATTTGAGGAGTCAACAATATAAAAACTCATAGTATCTTTCATCATACATGCAGACATTAAGAAAAAGACAATTTACCATCACCAAATAGAGAAAGAAAAAAATGCACTCTTACAAAAGCGAGTCTTATTTCTTTTCCTCTAAGAACTAATTCAAATACAATAGCACACAGTCAACAGATGAACAACACTGTACAAGAGAGAGAGCCTAAACACCTACTCTTCCTCATGGCCTATACACCCTAATAGATCCTCTCTCATCATCTATCCAGTCAACCACTGCAGTTATATCAGTGTGAAACTCTTTCAAAGAATTGTGTTAATTGCCCAATGTGTAAAGAACCTTCGCACATGCATGCATGTTATCTGTGCATTTCAGGCGCTGCTGGACATTACGCTGATGTTGCAGCTTGCCTAGCTCTGTACACTGGCTTCCAGACACAAGCTGGGCAAGCTCAGACATAAAAGGAATGTGCAGCAGCACACTGTATCGGCAGGTAATACAGATGTCCAAAAAACAGGCTCTTATATTTTTCCCAGTCATGTGTGTGTGTGTGTGTCTGCGCATTTGCAACGGTTCTCTACATGTTGGGCAATTGACACAAATTCTCTGAAAGAGTATTTTCTCTACATGTTGGGCAACTGACACAAATTCTCTGAAAGAGTATTTCGCAAATAACAACATCCATGTAAATGCAAGATGCTGTGCATAATCTTCCTTGGTGTTTTATGTATTTACAGAAGAGCCCATGGACCAATCAGCCTTCAACCTGTCGCACCTCCGACAAGACCATCACCAGAAACCCAGTGCAAGCAAAACTGCTAAACTGTAACATTGCCAAACTTTAGCCAGGTAGGCAAGCTGGCAAATATGACAACCCAGGAACTTGATGATGCCAAAAAAGTGGTGCCAGGCTACTTGTGTGTGGAGGTAATTCAAAAGTTGTTGTGTCTCTCTCTCTCGCGCGCGCGCGCGCTCACCTTCTTTTGTTTCGTTTTTACTAATTTGGAAAACACAGCTGAGTCAGCTATACTTTTGTAAGTACATCAAACAGGCCCAGTTTATACCAGCACTCCAAGCACTGATATGATATTCTTCACCTTGCCCAGCAAATCTGGCACAAGTGCATGCCAGAGCTGGACAGGGCCAACCCACCCTGTGGGATCACACGTTGGCCTGGCGTTAGGCAATGACAAAAGTCTGTACCTAATTAAATTTTCTGCATCTGCAGTGCCTCACTGCAGGGATGCCTGCCATGGGAAGACACCATTAGTAACTGGATTTTAACGCATTGCAAGTTAGTTGGTGTTTCTCACCCAGTCAACCGGTACAGTTATTTCAGGGCGAATTTTAACGTCCTGTCAACCGCACAGGGTCATGTCAGGACAATCAACAGGACAATAAAACTGTCAAGAAATTCACATTTCAAAACTCTTCTCATATATAGACCCTTTCCCACATCAGTCCACAAAACCAGTCCCTATGCAAACACAAAGCACAACATACACAAACATCAAACACAAATTTTTAAAGGGTTAGTCCCTTCATTATTACCCTTGTTAAAAAGACACATGTATACTCTAAGGCTATGACATGATGGTATTGTCACCCTTATTAAAGAACTTCTTTTTTTCAAAAGGACAGAAACAATAATAATAATAAAAATTAAACATATCAATGTACAATGGCAAATACCAGTGGCAGTGCCATATGGTAGCAAGCTGCACATACCACCTAGCAACTATCTTTTCCTAGCTGCTCAATAAGAGCCAAACAAAACAAAAAACTCTTAACAAAACATTTTCTGGAAGAAGAAAAAACAAATGTCAGAAGAATGGACTGTTAGCACAAAAATGACAACACAGAAGGAGCAAGAAAACTAGGCAGAAAAACAATAGAAGAGACTGGAAAGGGGAATCAAATCGCAGCCCCGAGATTCCAGACTGGGGGAAGACATCAGACATTGCCAGCTTTTTTAAATATCCATAACACGTATTATTGTTTTGAGAGACACATTTTTGTATTGCAAATGTGGTGAGTTAGTTTGTTTTTCTTCACTTCTTGGTTTTTAGTGTCTGAACTAGCAATGCCTGCAGGGAAGAAGAAGAAGGTGTATAATACCCCAGAAAGACAAAGTATCACGGCGATGGATGGTTAACTGGGCAGTGCGAATTCAGTGTAAAATCTTCTACGTTTGTTGACAGTGTTGAAACGAGTCACATTTGGAAGGTGCAAAGTAAAAAAAAAAAAAAGTAAAAAAAAAAAAAAATTCACATAGGCCCAGAATGAATTGAGACACCTATACTTTGATAAATGCACATCAAACAACAGTATGTGAAACGGGCCCAATTTATACCAGCGCTGCAAGCACCGATATGAGATTCTTCACCTTGCCCAGCAAATCTGGCACAAGTGCATGCCAGAGCTGGACAGGGCTAACCAACCCTGTGGGATCACACGTTGGCCTGGCTCCACACGTTGGCCTGGCTCTAGACAGCGACAGAAGTATGTACACTGTTAGTAAGTCTTTGGACTGGGAAGGTAGCATTTAGGCCAAGGAAGAAATTCTTGGCAGTGGACAAAGCATGCTTGGCTATAGACGGTCCTACTCCAGGCTTTAAAGGGACAACATTTGTCAGCTCTGGGTCCTCAACAGAGGGTCACCACGTGAATCCACCACAAGTTCAGAAGGTTCATCAGCTAAGGGTTCAGCCAATCCCTCCTAAACAAAGAAGACCAGACAGATAAACAGGGGCTCTCCATTATAATTACCGCCATTCTAAGTCTGGCTGCAAATGGATCAGCAGTTTAGAGAACATAGCTGAGATGGCTATACTTTGATAAATACACAAACAACAGTATGTGAAACGGGCCCAATTTATATCAGCGCTGCAAGCACCGATATGAGATTCTTCACCTTGCCCAGCAAATCTGGCACCACAAGTGCATGCCAGAGCTGGACAGGGCTAACCAACCCTGTGGGATCACACGTTGGCCTGGCGTTAGACAATGACAAAAGTCTGTACCTAATTTCTGCATCTGCAGTGCCTCACTGCAGGGGTGCCTGCCACAGGAAGACACAGTTAGTAACTGGATTTTAACGCACTGTAATTAAGTTGGTGTTTTACGCCCAGTCAACTGGTACAGTTATATCAGGGCAACTTTTAATGTCCTGTCAACCACACAGGGTCATGTCAGGACAATCAAACTGTCATAAAAAAATTAACATTTCAAAACTCTTCTCATATATGGAAACACAAAGCACAACATACACAAACATCAAACACAAATGTTTAAAGAGTTAGTCCCTTCAGTATTACATCTGTTAAAAAGACACATGTATACTATAAAGCTATACATGCTGGTACCTTTATACCAGATTAAAGAACTCTCTTTTTTTTCTCAAAAGGACAGAAACAATATATAACCAAGTGTATTGTATACATATTCCGGGCCATGACCCTCTGTTTTCATTCCTGTCCTTTCTCTTTTTTGATTGGGTGGGAGGTTTATGGCCCCAATTATCTAAGGTGTTAAAACCTGTGTGCTGGGCCGGCAGCATCCCTTTTCCCCCAGTGTCCCTGCAGAGGCAGGTTGTTTGTTTGCTGTTGTGGCCGGTGTTCATGTGTTCATCTCAGGTTGGTGCAAATACGTTTCCTGGTTGGTGCAAATAAAAGTTATGTTATAGCAACCTCCGACTTGTGACTTCATTCATGCTTCCAACCTGCTTCCCTCACTCCCCACCCTGCTCTATAAACAGAAAGTGTGTGAAAACAATCCACAAGCTGGACACCTTCAAAACTTCAAACCCCAAGTCATGAACAGGTTTTTCTTAGAGTGTATGTTCACAGTTCAAAACTCCTCTTGCTGTAACTAATTAAGCACAATTAATAGTAACATTTGCATCTACCTTATCAATAAATCAAATGGCACATCATGCCAGTCACACACACACACACACACACACACACACACACACACACACACACACACACACACACACACAGTTCTACCACTGTTTGTACTAGTAATAACAAACGAATAAATACTAGTATGTAGTTCTGAGGTAATGTGACAATGTGCGTACACACAGTCCACTCACTACAGAGCTTTGCAAGTTGCTTCATGCAAACACAAACAAGACTTGTACGCATGTACCGACACCAGTCTTGCATTGCACTCTCATTACAAGCATGCACACCATCCCAATCCGGGCCAGCTGTGACTGTCTAACCAACAATCCTGAATGCATAATAATGTGAGTATCTCATATCACTGATCACAATGCCATCACTGCTGAGCTCACAGCCACAGCCACCCCATGGTAGGCTGCAGGATGCCGCACACTCCCCTACAACTAGTACAAGTGTGCACACCATCCCCTCCCCACTTCCCAGTTTGGGCAGGCTGTGATGTACATTCCAAGCCCTACTTCCCATTCCAAGCCTTGCTTTCCGGCACCTTCCTCCAAACTTGGCCATAATTAGTTACGCCACTGGAGGGGCACTCTTTTTCTCCACCCCTCTGTCCACTGATGCTGAAAGAGGAAAGATGTCAAAAAAAACAGTGCTTGGAGTTTGGTTATGACATTGTCTAACCAACAACTATTAATGACCAATGCCTAATTATTGAGAACGTCTTGAATCACTCTGTGCCATTGCCATTGCTGCAGTCAACAGTCCACTGATGTACAACACTGTGAGCATCTCCTGAAGACATGGCCACACATGTCTGGTCTACAGTCCACTGATGTACAACATTGTGAGCATCTCCTGAAGACATGGCCACACATGTCTGGTCTACAGTCCACTGATGTACAACATTGTGAGCATCTCCTGAAGACATGGCCACACATGTCTGGTCTACAGTCCACTGATGTACAACACTGTCAGCATCTCCTGAAGACATGGCCACACATTTCTGGCGTACAGTCCACTGATGTACCATTACAAGCGTTTCCTACCACAGTACACTCATTGCTGATCCCACAGCCACATCCACCCCATGGTCAGCTGCAGGATGCCGTGCACTCCCCTACGGGTGTGCACACCGTCTACTGCTTCCCAATTCAGGCAGGTGTGATGCTGTCTAACCAACAATCCTGTCACTGCTGAACCCACAGCCACATCCACCCCATGGTCAGCTGCAGGATGCCGTGCACTCCCCTACGGGTGTGCACACCGTCTACTGCTTCCCAATTCAGGCAGGTGTGATGCTGTCTAACCAACAATCCTGTCACTGCTGAACCCACAGCCACATCCACCCCATGGTAGGCTGCAGGATGCCGTGCACTCCCCTATGAGTGCGCACACCATCCACTGCTTCCCAATTCGGGCAGGTGTGATGCTGTCTAACCAACAATCCTGAATGCATAACACTGTGAGCATCTCGTATTACTGATCACAAAACTGTCTCTGCTGAGCCCACAGCCACAGCCACCCCATGGTAGGCTGCAGGATGCCATGCACTCCCCTACGAGTGCGCACACCATCCCCTCCCTGCTTCCCAATCCAGGCAGGCTGTGATGGTGGCTGCAGACAAGATCTGGTTATTCTGGTTGACTCCAATTTCAGACATAATAATCAGCAAAAAATGATGCATGTACAGCAAGAACAGACCAGTGTGAATGTCGAGCAGCAACATCTACTGGCTGGCTCGCAACTTAATGGAAGTGGAATTCTCTGGTGAAGATTAACTGTGGCACACATGAGAACTGGATTACACATTGCATATATGCATGCTTGTCACAGGACAATCAACTGCTATGGCAGTTGGCAACTGGCAAGACAAATTCGAACCATAAAATCTTGTTCATTTGCATCCATCAAGATGATCAACACAATCTGCTGCATCATCAAAATTTGTTTTTGCAACATCAATGCATCATCACTATTTCTCCAAATAATTGAGTTGTAGTGTGCATTGCAGCATATACACACATTATACATCCTGAAAGAACACAAAACAGCACATTCTTCTTTTTGTTCTTCTTTTTATTTTTTCTTCTTCTTTCTTTCTTCTTTTTCTTCTTTTTTTACTTTTTCTGCTTTCTTTTCCTTTTTTTTCTTTCTTCTTCTTGTTCCATTTGTCAGTGGTGGTCATTTTAAACAATTTGTCAACAAGACAAAACAAAAGCATGTAATTATTCATCTATCTGTCAATTTAAAGCATTCAACTCCAAAGCATACATCAGAAACAGAACTGCATGTGCAAACCTGAACACGCTACATGTTTTGTTGCACCCCATGACAAACCAGACAGTCTGGTGGACTTTGTGTTAACACTGGCTATTCTACTCTGCACTCTCAACACCACACAAAATAATGAACTACGAAAGTACAACTAAATATATGCAACAACAACAAAAAGTTCAGTGTTCAAATCATGCTAAGTCAAACTTTCTAATTTTACAAAAATCATCCGCATTAAGTAATCACACAAATCAGCACTCAGCTAATCACACATCATAGACACTCAACTAATCACACAAATCAGCACTCAGCTAATCACACACAATGAACACTCGGCTGATCACACATCATAGACACTCAGCTAATCAAAAAAAAATCAGCACTCAGATAATCACACACCATACACACTTGGCTAATCACACATCATACACTCAGTTAATCACATATCATACTCACTCACCTAATCATACATCATACACTCTATCACACATCATATTCAGATAATCACAAATCATACTCAGTTAGTCATGCATCATACACAGGTCATACACTCAATCACACATCATTCTCAGCTAATCACACATCATACACACTCCGCTAATCACATAAATCAGCACTCAGTTAATCACATATCATACACACTCAGCTAATCACACAAATCAGCATGCAGCTAATCACACACCATACACACTCAGCTAATCACACAAATCAGCACTCATCTAATCATACATCATACGCCTCAGCTAATCATACATCATACACACTCAGTTAATCACACATCATACGCTCTATCACACATCACACAGATCAGCACTCAGCTAATCATACACCATACACACTCAGCTAATCACACAAATCAGCATTCTCAGCTAATCACACATCACACACACTCAGCTAATCATCCATTATACACTCTATCAGATCACTCAGCTAATCACACATACACACTCAACTAATCACACATCATACACACTCAGCTAATCACACAAATCAGCACTCAGCTAATCACACATCACACACGCTCAGCTAGTCATACATCATACACACTCAGCTAATCACACATCGTACACACTCAGCTAATCACACAAATCAGCGCTTGGCTAATCACACAAATCAGCACTTGGCTAATTACACAAATCAGCTGATCACACAATCATGAAGATTTTGGATACACACTCAGCTGATCACACAAATCAGCATGCAGCTAATCACACACCATACACACTCAGCTAATCACACAAATCAGCACTCACCTAATCACACATCATACGCCTCAGCTAATCATACATCATACACTCAGTTAATCACACATCATACGCTCTATCACAACCTGAACCACATGCAAAGTGATCAACACCCTCCATCTACTGCTATCCACACACAATAAAGCATGTCTTGGTACCAACGTATGTAGGTATGTAATTCTGTATTCTTTTGGGGGGGGGGGGGGGGGGGGGGAATGGATGGTCAAAATGAGGACAAGGAAGAAATTCCTGGCAGTGGGAAAAGCATGCATGGCTATATTCTGACCTGCTCCAGGCTTTAAAAGGGAGAAGGTTTGTCAGCTGTAGGTTCACAACAGGGGGGGTCATAATTTCTGCAACTGCAGTAACCTGCTGCAGGATGATCAAGACAGGCAATGTGACAAGACTGCAACTTAGTCTTGTAACACAATACGGAGTCAGACACCACAGACGAATACATTCACAGGCAAGACATGAGGGAGAATGTACCCTTACACATGATGGGTCAAGTGGGCCTATGAAAGCTGCAGCTGCTGTAGACATTTTCAATACAGTTAACAATTCCTTTCCACAATTGTTGCAATTCGTTAGTCCTGGAATGAAACTAATGTTGCAGGGAGGGACTGCCTATAGTATTTTTTCTATCTCTATTAGCCATAATGACAATTATGTTATAGTCCAACCTGCTGTCTGTGAACCTTTCTTTTATTTGTTACAATTACTTTACTAATCATTACCATCAATTTGGTGTGCAGTATATGTATGTAACCACTAGCAATGTTTTTCTCTGTATTTTCCGCATGTGCCTGTAGTAACTCTGGCACCAACATGTTTGTTCCCATGCATTCTCCTCAAGGGACACACACACCAAGAGCCATCCAGCTCAGGGCAGCATGGGCATCACGCTGAGACGGTGTCATGCTTTATCAGTTGATAAACAAACCAGCGCCTCTTGGCATCAAGACGCTGGGACCAAGACCGTGCAGTTTACCACCAAACGCCGGTCAGGCAAGACGTACATTTTTTCAAGTTCAAGGCTTATTCAGACCTTAGAGGTATGTGGAAGAATTTCCTATTGTTTTTACTATGTCAATTTTGGTATTGTTTGATGTTATGGTTATGACAAAATTTTACTTTCTGCGTATTATTTTATATTTAGTGTTTACTGTTTTTTGGCTAAAAGATAATGATTTTGGGGTCTACTGGTCTAACAGACACAGTCATGTGCAGTAATTCGAGTTAGTCTGTTCAGTGCATTGTCTGTATAATATTTGTTTGATGACGCTTTGCGCTATTTGGAAAAAAGACGGGTAGTCATATTATTAGCATATGATACAGCTTAGTAGGAGATGAAGTTAAAGTTATTATTACTTTTATTGTTGTTACTATCGTTTTTAGTGGAATTTTATGAGCCATTCTCTGAGGACATTGTAGTATGAGCATCGATGTCAGTAGTGTCAGGTCGCCTATCATAAAACAGCAGGATCCATGGGCAGCACATCCATTATGCTTGCAGCAAATGATCTCCACCTCCTCCGCGTGTATGCACAAAGTGCGAGATTGCAAATCTGCCCGCTGGTGACGCAGGATCAGTCAGTATCTATGACTTCAACTGGAGAAAAACTGATGCCAAGTCATGTCAACAAAATCATAACAGAGGCGCTGGGTGGGTCTGCCAGTCAAATAAGAAAGGCACTGGCAGGCCGCGTGAGTGATTTTTATTTCTCACATATATACATATATTTTCTTTACAGTTAAGGCAATGTGCGCCAGCAAAAACAACTATTTTGGGTTTTCAGCAGTTTTGTAAAGACTGGAAGTGTCCAGTTTCAGGTTCAGGGATTGTTTTTGTGCAAAATGTTGATTGCAATAAAACAGCTTTTATTACACCTACCATTGTGTTTTCGAGTTGTTTCAACAGTTTGTGCAAATTGCCATTTTTCAAAGCCTTCAAACGCTTACTACTTCTGCACGAACCGCCATGCATCGCATACCGGAGGAGTATGCGGCATGGGTCGTGAAATATATGCCAAGAACTTCAATGGTGAGTTTGATTTTTACACTATTTATCTACATTTGTGCAAAAAAATTGCTTGATTGGCTTATTTTAAAGTACTATTTCACTGGTTCTAAAAAAAATCCAAATATGGCCGCTGTTTACCCTAATTTCCATGGCAACGGTAACCAATAAGATCAAATATGAAACATTTTTGCAATCAGGTGACTTAAACTGATAATTCAGTATATCTAAAACAGTTATATCTCATTAAACAGAAAATTTTAGTTTTACTCCCTCACATTGCCTTAACTAACCCAGCACGAGAGGTAAGGTGATAGGATATGATCAAAGTACAGGAATGAAAGACTGTAAACTTTTATTCGTTATAATTACTTCATTAAACATTACCATAAATTTGTGTGTGCAGTACATGTACAAAGATCCAAAGTTCATAAAAATACTTTCCGCCAAGATGCAACACACGGAGGCAACTCACTCTCAGTGGTATGAGGGGATGGCCCTCCGTAAAGACATGCTGGAGGTGGTGCAGAGGATTAATAACGATCTTTCCTCTCGTAAGCTGCATATCAGCAACACCAAACAAGTTCACTGCACATCTGGCACTGATTACAATGCACACACAGTATCTGAAAATGTGAATTCTCATGGGAAACAAAGCCCGAATGCACATGCACGCTATACTGCACACCATGTTCAACTGACAAAAGTAGCATGATGAGCTTTTGAATTTTTGGGGAAGCAATCTTTCAGCAGTTTCGCCATGGATATTTTGGACGATGATGAGCCATTCTTTGGCTTTGATGCTGAGGAAATTGTATTTCATGAAGTGTGAGCAGAGTGTGACATCAATGTCGGTAGTGTCAATAGTATGCACACATCGGACCTTTCTGACTGGGACAATCGTGAAAACGACTTCAAGTCTGATGTGGACGATCAAGTTGATCATCCAAGAGACAGGCATGGGTGGTCAAAAATGATGCGAAACATTGGAATCAAACCTTTCATGCAAGACACAGGTCCAAACGTTGCTAATTTCGCAGAGAATGGTACTCCAAAAGACTTTTTTCCCCAATTTTTTTAAACCCACGATGATCGAAACAATAGTTGAGCAAACTAACAAGTATGCCAGGGAGATGATAGCAGCAAAGCCAAATGGTGATTAATTGTGGGCAGAGACAAATCCAGCAGAGATCACAACAAAAGAGGAGAGCAGGGATGCCTGGGCATAAAAAAATGCTATGAATGGAGAGAGCTTTGGCCCACTATTACTAGAAGAAAGCATCACTTCAGCTGAAACAGCTGCTGCTCGGTTATTGGAAGTTTTGTTTCACCAGCTGCCAGACGAAGTGATGAGTACTGTCTGAAAAAACGTTTGAACATTCCAGGACTAACCCACAAACTTGCAGCAACATTCAGATAGGCATGCAAGAAAAATCCCAGTGACCTACTCAACAAAGGGTTCACATACATCTCTCCAAGGAAACAGAAGAAAGCAGCAAGTGCTGGTGGATCCCATGTAAATCCTTTCAAACTGGGGAGACCGATGCTACGTGTGGCGTGAGGTGTATGCCGATGAGCATGTCAGGACGAAGCAGTGCTGGTGTGCACGAGCGTTGACATGTCGATGCGGAGCGTGGTTTAGAAGGAACTGGCCCAAGTCTGCAAGTCTTCAAGGGATCCGAGGTGTCTGGGGTTAGCGGATTCACCAGAGAAGGAGCGCTCTGGACACTGTCCGGCAATCCCGAGCGGGCAAGCGGACAAAGGTCGGTGGATCAGCTGGGCTGCACGACATGTCTTTCTGCGAAGGCATTACCATATTGACGTAAGTCTATGCTGGAAGGAGTGGCGCCCTAAGGACGAAATCCTGACTAAGCCTCCACGTGGCCCCGCTGGAAAGCCGTAAATTCGGCAACTAATTAGTCAGGGTGGCAGAGTGGCAACTGAGGCCCCGCGCGGAGGTACGCCCAATTGCCTTGTGGTACGTGGGTCGGCCCGGAACGAGTCCTCCGCCGGGATAGTGACGGGACAACACCGGCCCACCCCTACCAATAATGGACGAGGGAGAGATCCCTTGGCTTTCCCGGCTCCCTCCGTTCCATTGACAATGCGCTGATAGCGTGCTTAGTCATTTTCATGACTGCACTTGCCACCTCTGCACTCTCGAGTGTACGTGTCACCGGCGGGTCGGCAAATTGGTTTTTTTTCTCCGGGTACTCCGGTTTGCTCCTCCTTACTGTCTGTCAAAGCAGAAAGCCCGGTGCCGGGTGGTAGATAGATACAGTGGAAGAGCCTCACGGTGTGAGGTTTAAAAAGGGAAAAGAGATCATCGCCCGAATTTGCCAGTCCATTTTTGAAATGCGTCGATTAGAGGGTGCATTTCAAAAGCCCGCGGGGAGCCAGTATTAGAGTTTAGGGTACAAATCCCCGGCATGAGTCGACGTCAGACTGGTAAAAGTTTTATTAGTTCTGCAGCTCCAACTACGTAGTGGTACGCCTCCGTTAGTCGGAAATGAGCTTCAGACCGGGACGCGCACAGGTAGACTATATGTTGGACCTGGTGACAGACCGCGGACGCGCTCCGATGCGAACTGGCCTCTGGCACCGTCACACTGTTTTTGAACCCCACAGTGGGACAAATACCTGAAAAGGTGACAAAGTACGTTCAGTGCTAGGGGCACTAGGGTCCGGGGGAGTAGTGAAACCCCGACCTCGAGCGAATCAATGCCACACATTACCGTGACTTCGGAGTATGAATTTCCCAAGTGCAGAGCAATATAAGAAAAAACTCGACCGAAAGGCTAGTGACCCCAGACACACTGGCGACAGGGTGGGCACCCTAAATCAGCCCCTGGCCTGAACAACCCTGGACCGAGAAACTCGGACCATCCCATGGGGCGGGCAGTAGACCCTGTGATGTCAAATACACACACAGAATGGTCAAATGGCTGGTCACAAGTGGTGACAGGCGACTTTTTTTCAGTAGCTGCTACCAAAATTGTGGAAAAGTATGTCTCAATGGAGCATAGTGCCAACCTCACTCTCAGCAAGCAGAGGTATAAAGAACAACTGCACTCATCAGATGCACTCTATGCAAGGAAGCTGAACCAACAAAAGAAGAAGATGGCAGCTTTTTATGAAGAAAGGGCTGTTTCTCTCCCTGGACAGAGATCAGTGAAGAATTTGACCACTCAGCCAAAAAAAGTCTTTGACAGTCCAATTGAAGAGCTGCCACGATTCAGTAATCATCTGTCATTTCACTTTCATCACTTCACCCTGGCAGCTATGATAGTGTGATTAACTAAGGCAGTACAACGCTGGGATTCATGTTGGTTAAAGTGGTTCAGCTTTATGCATTTTAGTTTCGTCAGGTTAGTTCCGTATCAGTATATTACTACTAACCTGGGGTTATTTACACATATACACATACATGCACACACTCAGCATCAACCCGCTATATGTTTTCCCCTTCTGTTTCAGGTTGCAGTGTGCTCTGAAAGACTATTTCCTTCTGTGAGCTACCCATCTTCTCGTCAGGGTGGAGTTCTGGGCAGTATTCCAAAGAAGACCCCAAGAACCTATTTGCGGAGCATGCAGATCTTAAGTGTATTCTGCAAAAGCATGCTGACCTTGACTTTGTGTTTCCATTGCTTATGAAGTTTATACTCAAGAGGGGACATCTATTAGAAGAGGAGACTGAGCAGTTACCATGACACCACTCAACCTATCCATCCTGCGACTCATGAAGCGATTGTGAGAATTTTCGTGTCAGGGAAAAGCTGAAGGATAAGTTTACAAGCCAGTGGATTAGGACACTTTCTGGAAGCAATATACAGTCATACATACTGTTGCG
>OY757555.1:7503245-7545693 GCA_963584105.1 Alviniconcha strummeri | reverse complement strand
ATCCCAATCCGGGCCAGCTGTGACTGTCTAACCAACAATCCTGAATGCATAATAATGTGAGTATCTCATATCACTGATCACAATGCCATCACTGCTGAGCTCACAGCCACAGCCACCCCATGGTAGGCTGCAGGATGCCGCACACTCCCCTACAACTAGTACAAGTGTGCACACCATCCCCTCCCCACTTCCCAGTTTGGGCAGGCTGTGATGTACATTCCAAGCCCTACTTCCCATTCCAAGCCTTGCTTTCCGGCACCTTCCTCCAAACTTGGCCATAATTAGTTACGCCACTGGAGGGGCACTCTTTTTCTCCACCCCTCTGTCCACTGATGCTGAAAGAGGAAAGATGTCAAAAAAAACAGTGCTTGGAGTTTGGTTATGACATTGTCTAACCAACAACTATTAATGACCAATGCCTAATTATTGAGAACGTCTTGAATCACTCTGTGCCATTGCCATTGCTGCAGTCAACAGTCCACTGATGTACAACACTGTGAGCATCTCCTGAAGACATGGCCACACATGTCTGGTCTACAGTCCACTGATGTACAACATTGTGAGCATCTCCTGAAGACATGGCCACACATGTCTGGTCTACAGTCCACTGATGTACAACATTGTGAGCATCTCCTGAAGACATGGCCACACATGTCTGGTCTACAGTCCACTGATGTACAACACTGTCAGCATCTCCTGAAGACATGGCCACACATTTCTGGCGTACAGTCCACTGATGTACCATTACAAGCGTTTCCTACCACAGTACACTCATTGCTGATCCCACAGCCACATCCACCCCATGGTCAGCTGCAGGATGCCGTGCACTCCCCTACGGGTGTGCACACCGTCTACTGCTTCCCAATTCAGGCAGGTGTGATGCTGTCTAACCAACAATCCTGTCACTGCTGAACCCACAGCCACATCCACCCCATGGTCAGCTGCAGGATGCCGTGCACTCCCCTACGGGTGTGCACACCGTCTACTGCTTCCCAATTCAGGCAGGTGTGATGCTGTCTAACCAACAATCCTGTCACTGCTGAACCCACAGCCACATCCACCCCATGGTAGGCTGCAGGATGCCGTGCACTCCCCTATGAGTGCGCACACCATCCACTGCTTCCCAATTCGGGCAGGTGTGATGCTGTCTAACCAACAATCCTGAATGCATAACACTGTGAGCATCTCGTATTACTGATCACAAAACTGTCTCTGCTGAGCCCACAGCCACAGCCACCCCATGGTAGGCTGCAGGATGCCATGCACTCCCCTACGAGTGCGCACACCATCCCCTCCCTGCTTCCCAATCCAGGCAGGCTGTGATGGTGGCTGCAGACAAGATCTGGTTATTCTGGTTGACTCCAATTTCAGACATAATAATCAGCAAAAAATGATGCATGTACAGCAAGAACAGACCAGTGTGAATGTCGAGCAGCAACATCTACTGGCTGGCTCGCAACTTAATGGAAGTGGAATTCTCTGGTGAAGATTAACTGTGGCACACATGAGAACTGGATTACACATTGCATATATGCATGCTTGTCACAGGACAATCAACTGCTATGGCAGTTGGCAACTGGCAAGACAAATTCGAACCATAAAATCTTTGTTCATTTGCATCCATCAAGATGATCAACACAATCTGCTGCATCATCAAAATTTGTTTTTGCAACATCAATGCATCATCACTATTTCTCCAAATAATTGAGTTGTAGTGTGCATTGCAGCATATACACACATTATACATCCTGAAAGAACACAAAACAGCACATTCTTCTTTTTGTTCTTCTTTTTATTTTTTCTTCTTCTTTCTTTCTTCTTTTTCTTCTTTTTTTACTTTTTCTGCTTTCTTTTCCTTTTTTTTCTTTCTTCTTCTTGTTCCATTTGTCAGTGGTGGTCATTTTAAACAATTTGTCAACAAGACAAAACAAAAGCATGTAATTATTCATCTATCTGTCAATTTAAAGCATTCAACTCCAAAGCATACATCAGAAACAGAACTGCATGTGCAAACCTGAACACGCTACATGTTTTGTTGCACCCCATGACAAACCAGACAGTCTGGTGGACTTTGTGTTAACACTGGCTATTCTACTCTGCACTCTCAACACCACACAAAATAATGAACTACGAAAGTACAACTAAATATATGCAACAACAACAAAAAGTTCAGTGTTCAAATCATGCTAAGTCAAACTTTCTAATTTTACAAAAATCATCCGCATTAAGTAATCACACAAATCAGCACTCAGCTAATCACACATCATAGACACTCAACTAATCACACAAATCAGCACTCAGCTAATCACACACAATGAACACTCGGCTGATCACACATCATAGACACTCAGCTAATCAAAAAAAAATCAGCACTCAGATAATCACACACCATACACACTTGGCTAATCACACATCATACACTCAGTTAATCACATATCATACTCACTCACCTAATCATACATCATACACTCTATCACACATCATATTCAGATAATCACAAATCATACTCAGTTAGTCATGCATCATACACAGGTCATACACTCAATCACACATCATTCTCAGCTAATCACACATCATACACACTCCGCTAATCACATAAATCAGCACTCAGTTAATCACATATCATACACACTCAGCTAATCACACAAATCAGCATGCAGCTAATCACACACCATACACACTCAGCTAATCACACAAATCAGCACTCATCTAATCATACATCATACGCCTCAGCTAATCATACATCATACACACTCAGTTAATCACACATCATACGCTCTATCACACATCACACAGATCAGCACTCAGCTAATCATACACCATACACACTCAGCTAATCACACAAATCAGCATTCTCAGCTAATCACACATCACACACACTCAGCTAATCATCCATTATACACTCTATCAGATCACTCAGCTAATCACACATACACACTCAACTAATCACACATCATACACACTCAGCTAATCACACAAATCAGCACTCAGCTAATCACACATCACACACGCTCAGCTAGTCATACATCATACACACTCAGCTAATCACACATCGTACACACTCAGCTAATCACACAAATCAGCGCTTGGCTAATCACACAAATCAGCACTTGGCTAATTACACAAATCAGCTGATCACACAATCATGAAGATTTTGGATACACACTCAGCTGATCACACAAATCAGCATGCAGCTAATCACACACCATACACACTCAGCTAATCACACAAATCAGCACTCACCTAATCACACATCATACGCCTCAGCTAATCATACATCATACACTCAGTTAATCACACATCATACGCTCTATCACAACCTGAACCACATGCAAAGTGATCAACACCCTCCATCTACTGCTATCCACACACAATAAAGCATGTCTTGGTACCAACGTATGTAGGTATGTAATTCTGTATTCTTTTGGGGGGGGGGGGGGGGGGGGGGAATGGATGGTCAAAATGAGGACAAGGAAGAAATTCCTGGCAGTGGGAAAAGCATGCATGGCTATATTCTGACCTGCTCCAGGCTTTAAAAGGGAGAAGGTTTGTCAGCTGTAGGTTCACAACAGGGGGGGTCATAATTTCTGCAACTGCAGTAACCTGCTGCAGGATGATCAAGACAGGCAATGTGACAAGACTGCAACTTAGTCTTGTAACACAATACGGAGTCAGACACCACAGACGAATACATTCACAGGCAAGACATGAGGGAGAATGTACCCTTACACATGATGGGTCAAGTGGGCCTATGAAAGCTGCAGCTGCTGTAGACATTTTCAATACAGTTAACAATTCCTTTCCACAATTGTTGCAATTCGTTAGTCCTGGAATGAAACTAATGTTGCAGGGAGGGACTGCCTATAGTATTTTTTCTATCTCTATTAGCCATAATGACAATTATGTTATAGTCCAACCTGCTGTCTGTGAACCTTTCTTTTATTTGTTACAATTACTTTACTAATCATTACCATCAATTTGGTGTGCAGTATATGTATGTAACCACTAGCAATGTTTTTCTCTGTATTTTCCGCATGTGCCTGTAGTAACTCTGGCACCAACATGTTTGTTCCCATGCATTCTCCTCAAGGGACACACACACCAAGAGCCATCCAGCTCAGGGCAGCATGGGCATCACGCTGAGACGGTGTCATGCTTTATCAGTTGATAAACAAACCAGCGCCTCTTGGCATCAAGACGCTGGGACCAAGACCGTGCAGTTTACCACCAAACGCCGGTCAGGCAAGACGTACATTTTTTCAAGTTCAAGGCTTATTCAGACCTTAGAGGTATGTGGAAGAATTTCCTATTGTTTTTACTATGTCAATTTTGGTATTGTTTGATGTTATGGTTATGACAAAATTTTACTTTCTGCGTATTATTTTATATTTAGTGTTTACTGTTTTTTGGCTAAAAGATAATGATTTTGGGGTCTACTGGTCTAACAGACACAGTCATGTGCAGTAATTCGAGTTAGTCTGTTCAGTGCATTGTCTGTATAATATTTGTTTGATGACGCTTTGCGCTATTTGGAAAAAAGACGGGTAGTCATATTATTAGCATATGATACAGCTTAGTAGGAGATGAAGTTAAAGTTATTATTACTTTTATTGTTGTTACTATCGTTTTTAGTGGAATTTTATGAGCCATTCTCTGAGGACATTGTAGTATGAGCATCGATGTCAGTAGTGTCAGGTCGCCTATCATAAAACAGCAGGATCCATGGGCAGCACATCCATTATGCTTGCAGCAAATGATCTCCACCTCCTCCGCGTGTATGCACAAAGTGCGAGATTGCAAATCTGCCCGCTGGTGACGCAGGATCAGTCAGTATCTATGACTTCAACTGGAGAAAAACTGATGCCAAGTCATGTCAACAAAATCATAACAGAGGCGCTGGGTGGGTCTGCCAGTCAAATAAGAAAGGCACTGGCAGGCCGCGTGAGTGATTTTTATTTCTCACATATATACATATATTTTCTTTACAGTTAAGGCAATGTGCGCCAGCAAAAACAACTATTTTGGGTTTTCAGCAGTTTTGTAAAGACTGGAAGTGTCCAGTTTCAGGTTCAGGGATTGTTTTTGTGCAAAATGTTGATTGCAATAAAACAGCTTTTATTACACCTACCATTGTGTTTTCGAGTTGTTTCAACAGTTTGTGCAAATTGCCATTTTTCAAAGCCTTCAAACGCTTACTACTTCTGCACGAACCGCCATGCATCGCATACCGGAGGAGTATGCGGCATGGGTCGTGAAATATATGCCAAGAACTTCAATGGTGAGTTTGATTTTTACACTATTTATCTACATTTGTGCAAAAAAATTGCTTGATTGGCTTATTTTAAAGTACTATTTCACTGGTTCTAAAAAAAATCCAAATATGGCCGCTGTTTACCCTAATTTCCATGGCAACGGTAACCAATAAGATCAAATATGAAACATTTTTGCAATCAGGTGACTTAAACTGATAATTCAGTATATCTAAAACAGTTATATCTCATTAAACAGAAAATTTTAGTTTTACTCCCTCACATTGCCTTAACTAACCCAGCACGAGAGGTAAGGTGATAGGATATGATCAAAGTACAGGAATGAAAGACTGTAAACTTTTATTCGTTATAATTACTTCATTAAACATTACCATAAATTTGTGTGTGCAGTACATGTACAAAGATCCAAAGTTCATAAAAATACTTTCCGCCAAGATGCAACACACGGAGGCAACTCACTCTCAGTGGTATGAGGGGATGGCCCTCCGTAAAGACATGCTGGAGGTGGTGCAGAGGATTAATAACGATCTTTCCTCTCGTAAGCTGCATATCAGCAACACCAAACAAGTTCACTGCACATCTGGCACTGATTACAATGCACACACAGTATCTGAAAATGTGAATTCTCATGGGAAACAAAGCCCGAATGCACATGCACGCTATACTGCACACCATGTTCAACTGACAAAAGTAGCATGATGAGCTTTTGAATTTTTGGGGAAGCAATCTTTCAGCAGTTTCGCCATGGATATTTTGGACGATGATGAGCCATTCTTTGGCTTTGATGCTGAGGAAATTGTATTTCATGAAGTGTGAGCAGAGTGTGACATCAATGTCGGTAGTGTCAATAGTATGCACACATCGGACCTTTCTGACTGGGACAATCGTGAAAACGACTTCAAGTCTGATGTGGACGATCAAGTTGATCATCCAAGAGACAGGCATGGGTGGTCAAAAATGATGCGAAACATTGGAATCAAACCTTTCATGCAAGACACAGGTCCAAACGTTGCTAATTTCGCAGAGAATGGTACTCCAAAAGACTTTTTTCCCCAATTTTTTTAAACCCACGATGATCGAAACAATAGTTGAGCAAACTAACAAGTATGCCAGGGAGATGATAGCAGCAAAGCCAAATGGTGATTAATTGTGGGCAGAGACAAATCCAGCAGAGATCACAACAAAAGAGGAGAGCAGGGATGCCTGGGCATAAAAAAATGCTATGAATGGAGAGAGCTTTGGCCCACTATTACTAGAAGAAAGCATCACTTCAGCTGAAACAGCTGCTGCTCGGTTATTGGAAGTTTTGTTTCACCAGCTGCCAGACGAAGTGATGAGTACTGTCTGAAAAAACGTTTGAACATTCCAGGACTAACCCACAAACTTGCAGCAACATTCAGATAGGCATGCAAGAAAAATCCCAGTGACCTACTCAACAAAGGGTTCACATACATCTCTCCAAGGAAACAGAAGAAAGCAGCAAGTGCTGGTGGATCCCATGTAAATCCTTTCAAACTGGGGAGACCGATGCTACGTGTGGCGTGAGGTGTATGCCGATGAGCATGTCAGGACGAAGCAGTGCTGGTGTGCACGAGCGTTGACATGTCGATGCGGAGCGTGGTTTAGAAGGAACTGGCCCAAGTCTGCAAGTCTTCAAGGGATCCGAGGTGTCTGGGGTTAGCGGATTCACCAGAGAAGGAGCGCTCTGGACACTGTCCGGCAATCCCGAGCGGGCAAGCGGACAAAGGTCGGTGGATCAGCTGGGCTGCACGACATGTCTTTCTGCGAAGGCATTACCATATTGACGTAAGTCTATGCTGGAAGGAGTGGCGCCCTAAGGACGAAATCCTGACTAAGCCTCCACGTGGCCCCGCTGGAAAGCCGTAAATTCGGCAACTAATTAGTCAGGGTGGCAGAGTGGCAACTGAGGCCCCGCGCGGAGGTACGCCCAATTGCCTTGTGGTACGTGGGTCGGCCCGGAACGAGTCCTCCGCCGGGATAGTGACGGGACAACACCGGCCCACCCCTACCAATAATGGACGAGGGAGAGATCCCTTGGCTTTCCCGGCTCCCTCCGTTCCATTGACAATGCGCTGATAGCGTGCTTAGTCATTTTCATGACTGCACTTGCCACCTCTGCACTCTCGAGTGTACGTGTCACCGGCGGGTCGGCAAATTGGTTTTTTTTCTCCGGGTACTCCGGTTTGCTCCTCCTTACTGTCTGTCAAAGCAGAAAGCCCGGTGCCGGGTGGTAGATAGATACAGTGGAAGAGCCTCACGGTGTGAGGTTTAAAAAGGGAAAAGAGATCATCGCCCGAATTTGCCAGTCCATTTTTGAAATGCGTCGATTAGAGGGTGCATTTCAAAAGCCCGCGGGGAGCCAGTATTAGAGTTTAGGGTACAAATCCCCGGCATGAGTCGACGTCAGACTGGTAAAAGTTTTATTAGTTCTGCAGCTCCAACTACGTAGTGGTACGCCTCCGTTAGTCGGAAATGAGCTTCAGACCGGGACGCGCACAGGTAGACTATATGTTGGACCTGGTGACAGACCGCGGACGCGCTCCGATGCGAACTGGCCTCTGGCACCGTCACACTGTTTTTGAACCCCACAGTGGGACAAATACCTGAAAAGGTGACAAAGTACGTTCAGTGCTAGGGGCACTAGGGTCCGGGGGAGTAGTGAAACCCCGACCTCGAGCGAATCAATGCCACACATTACCGTGACTTCGGAGTATGAATTTCCCAAGTGCAGAGCAATATAAGAAAAAACTCGACCGAAAGGCTAGTGACCCCAGACACACTGGCGACAGGGTGGGCACCCTAAATCAGCCCCTGGCCTGAACAACCCTGGACCGAGAAACTCGGACCATCCCATGGGGCGGGCAGTAGACCCTGTGATGTCAAATACACACACAGAATGGTCAAATGGCTGGTCACAAGTGGTGACAGGCGACTTTTTTTCAGTAGCTGCTACCAAAATTGTGGAAAAGTATGTCTCAATGGAGCATAGTGCCAACCTCACTCTCAGCAAGCAGAGGTATAAAGAACAACTGCACTCATCAGATGCACTCTATGCAAGGAAGCTGAACCAACAAAAGAAGAAGATGGCAGCTTTTTATGAAGAAAGGGCTGTTTCTCTCCCTGGACAGAGATCAGTGAAGAATTTGACCACTCAGCCAAAAAAAGTCTTTGACAGTCCAATTGAAGAGCTGCCACGATTCAGTAATCATCTGTCATTTCACTTTCATCACTTCACCCTGGCAGCTATGATAGTGTGATTAACTAAGGCAGTACAACGCTGGGATTCATGTTGGTTAAAGTGGTTCAGCTTTATGCATTTTAGTTTCGTCAGGTTAGTTCCGTATCAGTATATTACTACTAACCTGGGGTTATTTACACATATACACATACATGCACACACTCAGCATCAACCCGCTATATGTTTTCCCCTTCTGTTTCAGGTTGCAGTGTGCTCTGAAAGACTATTTCCTTCTGTGAGCTACCCATCTTCTCGTCAGGGTGGAGTTCTGGGCAGTATTCCAAAGAAGACCCCAAGAACCTATTTGCGGAGCATGCAGATCTTAAGTGTATTCTGCAAAAGCATGCTGACCTTGACTTTGTGTTTCCATTGCTTATGAAGTTTATACTCAAGAGGGGACATCTATTAGAAGAGGAGACTGAGCAGTTACCATGACACCACTCAACCTATCCATCCTGCGACTCATGAAGCGATTGTGAGAATTTTCGTGTCAGGGAAAAGCTGAAGGATAAGTTTACAAGCCAGTGGATTAGGACACTTTCTGGAAGCAATATACAGGTGTTGTCATACATACTGTTGCGTGTTGCAGGAAGAAAAAACAGTGCCCTCACTGTTCGAAAGAGGTATGGAATGTCGCAAAACATCTGCGCAGCTCGGCCCATAACCAGACAAGGGAAGACTCAGTGAAGTGGCAGTACAGCCAGCGGCCAACTGCCATGCAGGTAGTTTACAGCCTCAGTGGTATCACTATATTGGCCAGTAAGGTATGCACTATATCAGTATATGACTGTTAAAACCCATGAGGATAATGTGGGGCTTCATGTCCTTGGATGTCGGGTTGACCCATCAGTTTTGATGCTGTAATTAAGTAAGAACGATTTCATGGTTAACCATGGTTTTAATCAGAAAATGTTGTGCTATGACTGAAAGTGTCCTATTATTATAGAAATAAAAAACACAACACTTAGCAGATGCTTAAGTGTCATACTGTTAACCAAAATTAATTCTACTTTTGTCAATTTCAGCAAAAGCCATGTTCGGTGGTTGGTTGTACCATCATGACAACCAATCTCGGACAGCACCTGGTCAAATGCCACCACGTGGACAAGGACAGCGGCAAATATGCTGAGCTCATGAAAAATAGCAGCAAGAGGACTCAAACGACATACTCCAAGTGTAATTTGAGAGTTTATGCTTTTTGACAGTGAAAGAGTGCAGAGGTCATGCCCAGTGGCTGGTTGTACCGTCCTCACAACAAATCTTGGACAACATCTGGTGAAGTGCCACCACATGAACAAAGACAGCCTGAAATATGCTGAACTGATGAAAAACAGCAGCAAGAGGGCTCAGACAACATATTCCAAGTGTAATTTTGAGAGTTTATGCTTATTGACAGTGAAGGAGTGCAAAATAACTTAATAAATGTAAGCGAATAATTATGCACAGCATGTTCCTGGCAGGTGTAAGAGAAACAGGTCACTGATGTGTAATTCTAGCCACACATTTCCTTCGGAACATTATACATAATTTTCGGGGCAAGTGAAATACTTTTTGTAGTGTTGGTATAAATGAGATGTATGCTTAGTTTTGGCTACCGATGTACTTTTGTGCTCGGTTATCATCCCCTTCTCAGACCTAAAACCCTGTGCAAATAAATATATATTAGAACTGTGGCAGGCTGGCTGGGATATAACACAATGTAATAGCTAAATGTGTATCGCCATCAACTTGCTTACTAACTTAATATTTTCCCCTTTTGTCTCATGTAATTGTGGGTTTCTCTGTTACAGACCTCACTGGCCTTCAGTAAGGCACAGCAGAGCCTGAGGTGGACCTGCCACTGGAAGTTGTGAATAGTAAGAACTGAATTCTTTTTGTTTGTTTCGGTATTTAACCCTTTAAAATCATATAGAGTTTAGGCACTGCAGAATTTCTAAGAATATCATACAATTGCATAATTATCGTTAACCTTTTTCAGAAGAGATCTGGATGGACTACTGTGATTTCCTCCGGTAGCATGAGGGGAAGAGCCTGCAGACACGACGAACAGCAGTGCTGCATCCAATTGCAGCGCTGCAAACGATCAATCGACATGTGCACCTGCGACAGATCTTCTCTGTAAGCAGATTATTACAAATCATACAGGAGGTGTCCTAAGTAGCAAAGGGGTTTGCTGATGTAGGTCCATTTAAATTTGTTCTTTCAATGCAGCTACAATGTCTTCTAACACTGCTTCTGTCATAGCAGTCATAACCGACAATATGGTTTGTACAGAATACAAAGTTCTCTCCCAGTCAAGTACAGTTGTTAGCATTTCCTTTTGTACAGAATACCAATGCATTGGTTATGTCCGGTATACAGTGTTCAAATCTGTGACATGTTTTCAGATTCCCAATGACAACCAGGACACAGCCTCTCACAAACTTGAGCAGGCATTCCTGCTGCCACTCCTTGAAGGTGCGAGGCAGAACCCCAAAACTGCATCTAATGCAGTAAACAAAGTTCGCGACCTAGAGGTGAGTGCAAAGGCTGGGGCAGGGTGGGCACAGTCAGGGTCATATAACTGGTCACATAAAGTTAACAAAATCAACATCAATGAGTTTCAGCCTTTCTGTTTACACTGTATACTTCTGTTGTGCAGCGATTCCTCCAGTACCTCCTGGAGAGACGAACAATGTTCCTGCAGCAGAGCCAAATTGTGGAGCAGGAGGTCCAGCGCATGCTGACACTGCTGCAAAACCACTGGAAGAAGTAAAAATAAGCACAGCCTTACCCACTGCCTGTTCACGCTTTTCCCTTTCATTTTATATGTGCTTTAAATGTAGTCATCATGACCATGCTTTTGAAGTAATGTTTTGCTTTAGGTTAACAGTTGCTTTCCACAATTTAATAATATGCTCTGTACATTGGCTTCCAGGAGCAAGCTGGCCAAGCTCCAGCACCAAAGAAATGTGCAGCAGCGCGTTCGGTCCACTGGTAATACTGATGACCACCAAATCTTTTTCAAGTGTGCGCGCGCGTGTGCCTTCCTGACTTTTTTTCACATGTAAGAAAATCACCTTATACTTTGTAGTCCTTTCTGTGTTGTAGAAATACGTGGATATTAATTATGTGTCAAAACCATACCAATGCAGACCAAAGTTATTAGGTGTCAACCCTACAATTATGCCTTTTTGGTGCTGTCATTCATACTCTCTATACCACAACAAACACAAGCATCTGTAATTAAACTATTTTTCTCTCTCTCTCTCTCTCTCTCTCTCTCTCTCTCTCTCTCTTTGATTTTGAACATGATCACATTCGTTTATATTCTCAATATTTGTGAAGATCATGTGTCAATTATGTATATTATATATACATGCATGCTCTGCATTTTATTGTCTGTTTCTGTCTGTCTCTCTTGAGCATGTCGCACTCCACAAGTTGTTTGGTGCCTATAGGGGGACAGCAGTAAGCATCAGCAAGTGCATTCGCCCAGTTCTGGAGTGTTATCCTGTAACAGCAAAACTGCTCAACACCAGAAGTATCTCAGACATTAGGGATAAGATTAGGGGATTTGCCAAAAAGTACTAGTGGGTTAGAGTTAGTGAGTGAAAGAGTTTGTTAGGGTTCAGGGTTAGGGTTAGGGTTAATGAGTGGTTCAATATTTGTGTAGAAGGGTTTTCAAGGAGTCAGGGTGTATTATATCAACAACGCTGTTACGACACAACACAGGCCATATGGTTAGGTAGCAAAAAATATTCAAGAGTAAAATATATGCCGCATTTGAAAATGGTATGGAATCCAACTATGTGAGACAGCACACAAATTTGTGTGTCCAGTACATGTACGAGGACCCAAAATTTTACTGTCTTTCTCTCTCTCTCTCTCTTGAACATTTACTCCAAAGGAAAAGGCTACAAACTATCAAACACAGAAAAACAAATGTGTGAAAATAGTTTCTAATGAATTTACTTATTTGCAGATTCCATCAGGATCCAGAGTCAAATGGACCACCAGTGAACATGTCGCACTCCAGAAGTTGTTTGGCGCATACAGGGGGGCAGCTGTCAGCATCACCAAGTGCATTTGACCAGTTCTTGAATGCTACCCTGTCACAGCAAAACTGCTCAACACCAGAAGCATTTCAGACATTAGGGACAAGATCAGGGGATTTGCCAGGAAGTACTAGGGGATGGAGAGGACGATTTTGAAGGCTTTGTGTTGGAGGAGATCATGAAAGGAGAGGAGTCAGACATTGACTTGGATGTTTTAGTACAGGCTGATCGACTTTTCAATTCACTCTTTTTCCAAGGAGAGTGAAAGCGAAAGCAGGGATGACGACGAACACTTGCTGAAGTTGTGCCTCCTTCGAAAAAACGTCGCCGTGCTTCCAAGGAGAGAGAGACACTGTCATCACACACTTCTCTGACAGAGTTCACCCGATTCATGAGAAGGTGACAAAGACTTTCGAACACAATGTGAAGGTGAGGAAGGTGGTAGTGGGTGTGACACACAGGCTGCCAAAGGAAGCGACGCCATACGACTATTTCTCTTTGTTTCTGCCGGAGAAAGTGTGGGAGCACACAAACAAATATGCAGAGTAGAAGCAGACAGAGAAACAAGTTGAGGATAAAAACTGGAACAAAACATCAGCTGCAAAAATGTAAATTTTCATATTCATTCAGCATGTTCGGCATACATAAGCTGCCAGATGCTGCCATGTATTGGTCCACTGACCCCCTCCTCACAGAGTGCCAGCTATTGCTGATACTATGGGGAAAGGGAGATTCCAAAAACTCTAAATACTTCCATTTGAATGACAATGTGAAGCAGCAACGGGGGACACAAATTATGACCCTCTGTTCAAAGAAAAGCCACTCCTGGAAGTAGTGCAAGAAAACAGTTGACCGTACTACCACCCTGGCCGTGACATATCCATCGCCGAAGCAATGATCAAGTTCAACAGTCGACTCAGCTTCAAACAGTATGTGGAAGGTGCAAGATAAATTTGCCTGCTGGCAACGCGGGATCGGTCAGTATTCACGACCTCAACCGGCATGTCACATGAACAGAGGCGCTGGGTGGGTCAGCCAGTCAGATCAGAAAGGTGCTGGCAGGCCGCGTGAGTGATTTTTGTTGTTATTTCTCAATATATATATATATATATACATACAACAGTAAACAAAACCATTACAGCGGCGCTGGGGGGGTCCGCCGGAAGGCGCTGAGTTTACAGATAACTAACCCAGCATGAGAGGTAAGGTGATAGGATGCTCATGGTGACCAACTTTAGCAGGGTGGGCGAGATCGCCAACATGACAACTGAAGAACTGCATGCAGCCAAAGAGGTGGACCCAAAGTTCTGTCCGCGAAGATGCAGCATACTGAGGCCACCCTCACTCGGTGGTATGAGGGTGTGGCCCTCCGTAAGGATATGCTTACGGTGGTGCAGAGGATCAACGACGACCTTTCCTCTGGTAAGCTGCATATCAGCAATACCAAACAAGTTCATTGCACATTCGGCACCAGTTACAATGCACACACAGTATCAGAAAAATGGCCCCCAACCCAGCAAAGAAACACAAGCTTAAATGCAAAACCAAAGCAACTGAGTATATACAATTTCATAAACAGATCTTGTGATGTTTTCCCTCGAGGGTACCTCTGCAATTGCCTTCTTTGTCCATCCAAAAGAGTCTGCACCACCAGCCACGGCCACTGGACCACCCACAGAGGAGCAACCAGCCCCAGACTTTTTGCCTGCCCCCGACACCCAGGCCCCACCCTCAACGCCAGCCCCTGCCACACAGGCGGTGCCAGCCCCAGCCACAACACAGGCACCCTCAACGTCAGCCCCTGCCACAACATAGGCACCCTCGACACCAGCCTCTGCGTCTACTTTTGTCCTCCTTTAAATGCTGCTACAATGTCTCATTACACTTTGATGATGACGACAATGACTGGAATGTTGACGACAGCACCCCATGGATTGATGTGACATTTGATGGGACATGGCACAAGCGAGGCTTCACATCAATGTATGGTGTTGCCGTGGTGATTGATATTTTGACAGGCTATGTCATTGACTATGAAGTTCTGTCAAAATACTGCCATGCCTGTGCAATCAGCAAGTCAAAGGACATGACAGACGATCAACGACAAGTCTGGAATGCTGGACATGCCCCCAAGTGCCTCATCAACCATGATGGTTCTTCCAAAGCCATGGAGAGAGAAGCAGCCAAAGCATTGTGGGGACGTTCCATTGCTCAGCATGGACTTCGCTATCGTACCATGCTGAGTGATGGTGATTCTGTTGCATTTGCTGCTGTGACAGAGCTTCAGCCCTATGGAGCTACTCGGCCAGTGAAGAAGGTGGAATGCGTCAACCATGTCCACAAACGCATGGGAACAGCCCTGAGAAAACAAGCACAGGAGTGTCGTCTTGGGGGGCGTGGTCAAGGGAGGCTGACTGCTGACAAATGCAGAAAGCTCCAGAATTATTTCCGTGGTGCCATCCTTGGCAACAAGGGGAAACCAAAGGAAATGGAGGACGCTATCTGGGCCAGCCTGTTTCACTGCACCTCCACCGACACCGATCCCCATCATGGCCGTTGTCCAGATGGTGATAACTCCTGGTGCTTCTACAAAAAAGCACAGGCGCTTGGAGAACAGCCTGGACTTCATGCAGACAACCTGACCACAGAACTCAGCAGGGAGGTCGCACAACAGCTACTCCCATTGTACCGACGGATGTCCTGCAACACCCTCCTCTCCAAAGTGTTGCATGGGAAGACTCAAAACAACAACGAGTCCTTGAACAGCATGATCTGGGCACACTGCCCCAAAACTGTATTTGTTGGCAAGAGGCGGACTGATTCAGCGGTGGCGACGGCAGTGTGTAAATTCAACCGGGGGAACCTTTTCTTGGCTGAGCTGATGGATACCATGCTACTGCAGCCTTCAGAGTTCACCATCAACATCCTGGAGGCCAAAGACGTTGCCAGGCTGAAGCAGGCGGACAAAGCAGCAGAAGCCCATTTTGCCGTGTGTCGTCGCCACAGACATGTTCAGCAAGCAGCAGCCCGAGCCCGGCAAGAAGACCAGGAGGGGGAGGTGTATGGGGCAGGCATGATGGCAGACCACTAAGTGCAAGTTTACTTTCATTCATAACATTACCCAAACCCAAAGACTACATAAACAAGTTTTATTGCATTTTTCAGATGGCAAATCTTTATTCACGTTTTTCTCATTTCGTCATTTATTAGCTATGGTGATATCGGGAGGAAGACTATATCTCCGCCAAACCTGAAGCTATTACAAGAAACTAAAATTGTCTGTGTAGAGAATTGAATGCTCTAGGACTTTATTTGAGGATTTCTTATTCTGTGGCATAATAAATTTGTAAGATGATTTTGAAAATTCAATTCTTAGGTGTCACCCTAAATTTTTATGGTAACCTCAGTCGGTGGCCCATATTTTTGGATCAACACTGTTTACAAGAAAAATGGCAAATAGATTCATAGAATACAACCCACAGATCACAATAAAAGAATAAAATGTAATGAAAGTGATGTCAATGTTGAGATATTGTATTCCTAGTGGGGGTGATATTTTACTGAATTTCACACATATCATGTTGTTTTTTGCAGAACGGAAAGCTGCAGAGAGTGGAACCAACTTTTTATACCATTTATTCTGATTTTTGTATTATAATGATCAATTTAAAATGCATAACAACTTTAAACAAACAAAAAGTAAAACAGCTGGCCAGTCTCCCCTTAAATGAACTCAGGCTTGACAAAGAAGCTAGTGAAACCTATCACCAACACATACTGCAGCTGTTACAACGAGAAGTAGAAATGGGCATCAAAATAGAGGAAGATCTGCAGCAAGAAATCCAAGCCATGAAATCCTTAGAAACCAAATGCAACGGCATTTTTAATGCCCAAGTGCGACTGCTGTATTATGATCTCTTGGGGAAAGGTGTATCAGCAAATATCATACACAACGTTGTGAAGACTGTACTTCAACATGCCACACCCATTGATGCTGATTCAGTTTAGTCTTCCTTCCAGGTCAACTGCACAGAGGATGGTGCTAGAAGCTGGAGAACTGGTGAAGGTAAGAACCAGTTATGAGCTGTTGAACAACAATGGGAACCTTGGTCATCATTCTGATGGTACCACAAAATCACTGATTCAATGGAGAATGCATGTCCTGAAACTTGACTACGGGGATAAAACCAAAACGTTCAGCCTTACAGTTTCTCCAGTACCCTCCGGCAAGGCAGCAGACACAGTGAATCAACTAATAGAACAGATGGCTGAGCTGGAGCAGATAGCTCATGACATGGGCACTGATCCTGGTGATGCCTTTAGTTTGAAAAGAGTAGTTAGCTGCATGTCTGATCGTGCCAACAATGAGCGGGCTGTAACAAAACTATTGCTTCTGGAAAAAGAGAAGGCTCTGGCACAAACTCCTGGCTGGCAGCAGATGAGTGATGAGGACAAGACTGCAAGAACAAAACTGTATGATTTCACCTGTGCATCCCACAAGATTGACAACGTTTCAAATGCAATGACAGATGCCTCTGCCGAACTGTTGTACCCTCAGTCTGATTCCAAGTGCAAGGGATTGCTAGGTGCCAAGAAACAAATTTATGAGGTAAGTAAACTGATCTGCCAGCAGTCCAGAAAAGAATACAGCAGAGGGAGAGATTTTAAGATGTTTTGCCTGGACCAGAGTGAGGACACCTACAAGGGAACAGGAGCTCACCTGCTAAAGCCTGTCATAGGCAACAGATACAGTGTTCCTGATGAATGCAATTCCAACTTTGATGTCCAAAGAAATCATCATGATTTACCTGGAGGACAGCAAGGAGGGAGCTGCAACTCTCAACAGACTAGAGCTGTCTGTCTGGCAGGGGTACCTAAGTGCAGATATTGAAGCAGAGCTCTGCGCATTTTCACTCATGTACTACTTCGTTTGCCAGCCCTTACTGTCACGCGCTAAAGTAGCAAAGAGCCCCCTAGACATGAACTACTTTTATGTCACAGCAGTCCGACGCTTAGCCGACTTTGAAGGAGACAGCAGCCCACTTCTGAACAAGGACCCAGAGATTTGGGGAGGAGCAGTGCATGAGACAGAACCCTATCATCCGTACATCTCACACATACAAAGCATAGCAAAGCGTGATGGTTGCAAGGAAAAGGTAAGTGCAATACTGTGCCAGATGGCTGCAGCTGGTAAAGAAAAGCTGATGGCTCATGCCAGTGAGCATCTTCCAGGTGGAGTGTACCATGAGCCAACAGATGGAGCCATTGCTGCTGGGAATCTGCTTGGGACAGCTACAAATGACATCGTGGAGAGTGGGTTTGGCCTTCTGGACCGACAACAGACATGTCCAACGAGGAATCCAGTCAACGCATCAGCCATTGTGACAGCAAAGCGGGACAAACCAGTCGACTTTGTTGCTTCACAGGATCCAGACATGCAGAAACTGATGGTCACCACTGCCAGGAAATCAGCCTCTCGAAAGAGAAAACAGGTAGGTACAACTGATTGTCAGCTACTGAAACTCTGGCAGTCTGGCTCAGAGGGGAGAGAAAACCGCATTAAACGAAGGAAAGAGACACGCGACAAAAGGCAGAAGAAGATGGATGCTGTTGGAGAGCTTATCAAGTCTGGGCGGCTTCTCACTGATGCCACGGAAATTGGGCATTTGAAGTCAGGGGACCTTCTGCAGCAACTTCAGATGTGGATCCATTTGAAAACCATCGGAATGCAGGTGAACAACAGAGACCTGCTCAAGGGTTCAGCAGCAGCCAAAGTTGCTGACAAGAAGGAGAGATTGAGAAGCTTGATTTCAACGAATGCTGCCACCATCGATGCCATTGTCACGAGAGGCACTGCCACTGTCAACAGTACTCCACCATCCCCTCAGCAGCAACAAGACAGTGTTAGTGAACAGCAGTCCAGCAGTGAAGAAGATCTCGAAGACACTGAATCGTACCATCACATTCAGGATGCTAGACTGCATACATTCAAGTTCACTCAAACCAGCGAAGTTGTTGTTGTGGCTTTTGCTGGAGGAGTATGGTATCCAGGAGTGGTCAAGACTGTAGTTTCCCCAGACACAGCCATCATCAACTATCTTCACCCTACTTCACACACAGTTCCTCTACCTGAGAGTACAGAGTTCAGATTTCCAGCAAAAGAGGACACCATGGAAACAGATGCCACAAGCGTTTTTGAGAATAATCTAACCTGCGAACCAACATCAACAAGCTGCAGAACGTTCACACTGTCACAGAATGTCTCTTCCATCAACACCAGGTACGCCCAGTTTGCTAGACTGTACAACATACCCTTGTAGAACCGACTACAACCACAGGAGTCTGGATCTCACCTCTGCAAAAGAAAGGTCTTTTAGGGGGTAGGGCAGAGGTTTCCCCCTCCCCCTAATGCAGTAACTGAAATTGAAACATAATTTGGTACACCCAGTTTGCAAGACTGTTCAACATATGCTTGTAGAACTGACTTAGTGACTACAACCACTGGAAGTAGCAAGTGACTGGATCTCACCTCTGCAAAAAAAAAACGGCCTTTCAGGGGGGTGGGCGGAGGTTTCCCCCTCCCCCCAAGGTAGTTAGTAACTGATATTGAAACCCATTTTTTCATGTCTTATTCAACAGCTTATAAACAGACCTTTCATCTGCTATATCACATGATTATATTTGTTATATTACTTTAGAAATCATTGCAAGATGAAGGTTTGCTCATATTTTGCATTTTTAGTGTTCGTTTGTAAAAATATTTTTTTTTATCTTCATAAAATACTGCCTTAAACTTTTTTCTACCCCTTTCTACTTAATATTCTGTTGATTGTATATCCTAAGTGTCAAAATGGTGTAATTAGATACTGTTTAGCCTGTGTTTTTCAAAATGATGATTTGCACACTCTCACAGAGTTTAAGTTCTAATCTGGCATTTTCAAGCAAAATGTCAATTTTGTGATGCTGTAAGTCAATAACCAATTAAGACTGAGCTTTAAGATTTTGTGGGCTTATTAACAGTAGTACTGGTATAACCCTCCCAAAACGTGGTGTACATATGTGTTCACATTGCTGAGTTATAACTATTTGAAATAAGCACTTTATGCAATATGCGTTGGGCCTCCCTAGGACGTGTCAACCAAGCCGGGCAAGCATTCATCTTACTACACCTGATAGCACTTTTGAGCAACCCATAGTGTCTCCGCCTAGTGCTGACCAAGTGACAGCACATATTAACAGCCCAGCACAAAGACCCAATGCCACAGGTATCGTTTTTTCAATATATCTGTTAACACCTTTTATTTTATTGTCTGCTATTACCATATTCAGTCAAAAGATCAAAGACAAAAGTAACTTGGTGTTTTACACCCAGTCAACCAGTATGGTATATCAAGGAAAAGCACACAAACACAGACATGGGTACACACATACATGTACGTATGCACATGTGCACATGATCACAATGTGACTTACCTGCTCAGCCAGCTCCTGCATCGGCAAATTGTAGGCACATAATTCATGCCTCTGAAGAATGTACAGCAATATTGCTTTCCGTTTTCAATTATTACAATCTCCATTGCCTCAGTCAGCAAAACCACCAAAGCAAAATCTTCCAAACCTTTGACATGGCCACAGCCATTCTGGATCATGCGGTCTGCAACACTGAACTATGCATCTCATTGGTTAGTAACAGGCCATTTGCCACAGAGCTGTGTTTGGAATTACTTCCCCAGGCTTCAGGCATGCTTTCCATGGTAAGTAACTTGGAGTTTTACACCCTGTCAACCATTACAGTTATAACAGGGCAAGCGTTTTCCATGGCCGACACAGTACAGTGAGATGACATGGAATGGATTTTTAAAATCTTGACCTGCTACAGTCTAAAACTATATCTTCAAAGATAAACGATAAGCACCACGGGGTACAGGAGGCAAAGTTTAGTTAAATTAGCTACACGTGTGAACAATACTGTGGTTGAAATCAACCCTGAGACAGCTTTTGAAACTTGAAGGTATCCTCAGTGAACAGGCATGCATGCTTGGCCATGCAGTGTAGAGGCGGTGGACTGGCTGAGCTAGAGACATTTTGTGGCGTAACGGATCTACCCCCACCCATGCAAAAGTTGTCTTTCAACAAAATACAGAAGGCAGTTAGGGATGCCGCCACAACTGTATTAAAAACAACAACAGTATGGACAGAGCTGCTGACGCTGAGTATGCATTGAGTGAAGCGAGTGAGGATGGCATTCATGACACTGATGCATCTGTTGATGGCACATATATGACACATGATTGGCATTACTACAGCTATTGGCTGTGTCACTGGAAAAGTTTTGGACACTGGTGGTCTCAGCAAGAGCTGTAAGTCCTGTAACTACTGGTCTACCCAAGATCCCATCACTGAAAGGTAAGTGCAGTGAACGTGTAGAGTATAACTGTTTTTGACCCTGACAGCAGTAAAGACGTTTATGAAAGGATAACAGCAACAAATAATGATTTTATTAATTGAAATGAGAGAATTGTACCAGTGTATGTTATCAAAAGATGCCGAGGTCTGTTGTGAAGGCATTACTGGCATACTGGAAGTAAAATGCCCTTATACGGCAAGGAACAATCAAGCATTCATCTTACACCTGATAGCACTTTTGAGAAACCCATAGTGTCTTCGCTTAGTGCTGACCAAGTGACAGCACATATTAACACTTTTAACAGCACAGTACAAAGAACCAATGCCACAGGTATTGTTCTTTCAATACATCTGTTAACATCTCTCATTTTATTGCCTGCTGTTAGTGTTATCACTTCAGATCAAAGCTAAGTAAGTAACTTGGTGTTTTACACCCAGTCAACCAGTATGGTATATCAGGGCAAAAGATCAAAGTAGGTAACTTGGTGTTTTACACCCAGTCAACCAGTATGGTATATCAGGGCAAAAGATCAAAGGTAAGTAAGTAACTTGGTGTTTTACACCCAGTCAACCAGTATGGTATATCAGGGCAAAAGATCAAAGGAAAAGCACACAAACACAGACATGGGTACACACATACATGTACATATGCACATGTACACATGATCACAATGTGACTTACCTGCTCAACCAACTCCTGCAGCAGCAAATGGTAGGCACCATATTCGTGCCTCTGTAGAATGTACAGCAATATTGCTTTCCGCTTTCACTTATTACAATCTCCACTACCTCACTCAGCAAGACCACCAAAGTAAAACCTTCCAAACCTTTGACATGGCCACAGCCATACTGGATCATGCAGTCTGCAACACTAAACTGTGCATCTCATTGCCATTGGTGAGTAACAGGCCATTTGCCACAGAGCTGTGTTTGGAATTACTTCCCCTGGCTTCGGGCACGCTTCTCATGGTAAGTAACTAACTTGGAGTTTTATGCCATTACAGTTATAATTATCAGGGTGAGCGTTTTCTACAGCCGACACAAAAAAACCCAGTGTGATGTTATCAAGGAGAAAATGGGTGTGATATTAATCAAGATGGTCAAGAGATGCCAGTGAGCTGCTAGACCCCAACTACCAAGGAATCTCTGATGGGAACTTCCAGCAGGGAGACAACACAGCACCAGTGACGGACAGCCTTTATGAGTTTGTTGGCCAGGCAGACATCAACCAACATGTGCAGTCTGCCCTCCAGCAGACGATAAGGCCACTGATGGGTGTCACTACCAGCCAGCTCAGGGACTTCATTACAGGCAACATCTATGGTGGACCACCAGCACCAGTTCCAGAGGGTATGGAGCACTGTCCATTAACTAATCTTCTGGGCGAAAATGTCTTCAGTGACTATGACTTTGACATGGGGCAGCGTCACCACTGTTCAACTCACCACCGAACAACCCACATGCTTTGCCGCAACAAGAAAGCAAAGAGGCTATCAAGAAAAAGGACTGCTGACACTGCCTCTCTGCCTTTCCAAACTGTAATAGGAAGAAACTATATTTCTACGTTACAAAATCACTTTGGAGTACAGTCCACTCAGACACTGCTTTCATGTTGACCCTGGCTGTGACCAAGCACCAACCCATCCCACCATGAATACACTTGGACCCATTGCACACATAATACTAAATAATTCAGTATTAAGTGTGCAATGTGTCCATTTACTAATTATTAGTAAAGGACACCCTCATCCACAAATGGTACCCACCAAAGGCAAAGGAGAAATTGGGTCTAGGTTGGACAGGTCCCTTTAAGGTCATAGAGATGATAGTGCTGTTAAGATCAAGAGACAGCAAAGTGCTGGTCATTCAGATGAACGACGTTAAACCCTATGAAGGGACGGAACAGCCCATCTTCATTTCAATGGAGCTAGACATCAACAAAGCAGAACTGTACTGCAAGTCCATCCAGAAGGACTGCCAAGTGTGTGGCAGTTGGTTCAAAAACTGCTGTGCCATTGGCTGGCGGCAAAGACATCCAACAGCCGCCAAGGTGCCCAATGCCAGTTCAACACCACTGCCATCAAGTGAAGAGCCAACATGTGCAGCCTATGAGGAAGATTTCCACACAATTACACTGGAAGAAGTGACAATGGGAGAAGAGTCTGATGCTGATCTGGACATTGTGGTGCATGGCTATGCAATCGGACAATGAACTGTTAGAGGATAATGGCAGAGGTGATGAAAGTGATAGCGCTAGTGACCATGATGATTTGCCTGTACCTCATGCTCCATAAAAACGTAAACAAGCAAGTAAATGGAAGACCAAGAAAGCAAAACTAGATGTGAACTGGACAGGTAAGACCAAAGACGTCAAAACCGAGCACAAGTTCATTGTGACCCACACACTTCCTCCCACTGCTACACCCATGGATTTTTTTAACCTGTTTGTTCCTGATTTGTTTTTAAGGTGGCTATTTACCCTCTCACGTGAAGGTTCAGCTTTAATTTTTGTGATTTGAGTTTACATCATTATTAGACAGAATAAACCCTCTAAAAACGTTTTCCGAATGGTTTTAGTCTCAATTTGTTCAGGAAATATGTTTATTTTCCCTTTTCAGCAACTGGGGGGGGGTGTAGAAATGCGATCTGAACGAGTATCCAGTTCCGAAAATCGCGATCTGTTAGACCTAGCAACGAACATTTGAATCGAACGTAGCCCCTAGTACCGCATACCGTTTTGTTCGTTGAAACAAGAGCTATCTCACTGACCTATTTATCAGGCTTTCCAAGTGAACACTAAACGCTATTTATAGCAAATGTCATCATGGAAAATTCCACTGTTCTGAAAGCCGATTGGCTACTATTTCGATTGGCTAATAGTGTACTATTTCCAACCCGCTGATTGGCTGACGAGCTTTGCGTTTACTTCCAGAAGACGCGATCTGTCTGCTTAATCATCAATACAACTGCAAAACCACAACTTTTCCAGCAATTTTAACAGTTTTCTGATATGGATAGTGAGAAGAAAGTAAAGTTCCACACCAGACACAAGTTCGGCAAAAAGAGAAAGAAGGTAAAACACTCTGGTCAGCATGAAACCGTCACTGAATTGGCATCAAATGCAGACGCTTTGGCAGACTGAACAACACGATCAACCAAGTGAACAAGGACCCATAGAACCAGCTTCTGAGAAGATTAAATGCTTCAAGAGAAAGGCAGACTCTGATGACAGTGATGATGATGGCGAGATAATGTGGACTGTGCATCTGGAGGGTGCCTGCTATTGCTGACTGAGCAGTTACCATGAACACCACTCAACCTATCCATCCTGCGACTCATGTGGACTTAGAGAATTTTCGTGTCAGGGAAAAGCTGAAGGATAAGTTTACAAGCCAGTGGATTAGGACACTGTCTGGCAGTAGCAGAAGCACTTGTAGCAGGAGCAGAAGTACTTGTATCCAACATTAAACAAATGATGACATTCTACCACCCTTTGATGAGAAAAAAAGGTGTTCATGATCAAAAGTTAGCCGTCTTCCTTGCCACACCATTTACTGGACACACAAAGGCAGACTGGCACAGCTGCCCAAAACCTGCTCCCCTACTACTTAGCGGAACTGAGAAGCTGCTTTCACAGACTACAAAAGAAAACCACGGTATACATGCCTCTTCTGTGTGTGTGTGTGTGTGTGTGTGTGTGTGTGTGTGTGTGTGTGTGTGTGTGTGTGTGTGTGTGTGTGTGTGTGTGTGTGTGAAGGGAAGGTGAGTTTCTGGAAGCAATATACATGGTGTCATACTGTTGCGTGTTGCAGGAAGAAAAAACAGTGCCCTCACTGCTCCAAAGTGGTCTAGAACGTTGCGAAACATCTCCGTAGCTCGGCGCATAGCCAGACACGGGAAGAGTCGCTGAAGTGGCGGTACAGCCAGCGGCCAACTGCCATGCAGGTAGTTTACAGCCTCAGTGGTATCACTATGTTGGCCAGTAAGGTATGCATTATATGATTGTTAAAACCCATGAGGATAATGTGGGGCTTCATGGTTTTAATCAGAAAATGTTGTGCTATGACTGAAAGTGTCCTATTATTATAGAAATAAAAAACACAACAACAACACTTAGCACATGCTTAAGTGTCATACTGTTAACCAAAATTATTTATACTTTTGTCAATTTCAGCAAAAGCCATGCTCAGTGGCTGGTTGTACCGTCCTCACAACAAATCTTGGACAACATCTGGTGAAGTGCCACCACATGAACAAAGACAGCCTGAAATATGCTGAATTGATGAAAAACAGCAGCAAGAGGGCTCAGACAACATATTCCAAGTGTAATTTTGAGAGTTTATGCTTATTGACAGTGAAGGAGTGCAAAATAACTTAATAAATGTAAGCGAATAATTATGCACAGCATGTTCCTGGCAGGTGTAAGAGAAACAGGTCACTGATGTGTAATTCTAGCCACACATTTCCTTCGGAACATTATACATAATTTTCGGGGCAAGTGAAATACTTTTTGTAGTGTTGGTATAAATGAGATGTATGCTTAGTTTTGGCTACTGATGTACTTTTGTGCTCGGTTATCATCCCCTTCTCAGACCTAAAACCCTGTGCAAATAAATATATATTAGAACTGTGGCAGGCTGGCTGGGATATAACACAATGTAATAGCTAAATGTGTATCGCCATCAACTTGCTTACTAACTTAATATTTTCCCCTTTTGTCTCATGTAATTGTGGGTTTCTCTGTTACAGACCTCACTGGCCTTCAGCAAGGCACAGCAGAGCCTGAGGTGGACCTGCCACTGGAAGTTGTGAATAGTAAGAACTGAATTCTTTTTGTTTGTTTCGGTATTTAACCCTTTAAAATCATATAGAGTTTAGGCACTGCAGAATTTCTAAGAATATCATACAATTGCATAATTATCGTTAACCTTTTTCAGAAGAGATCTGGATGGACTACTGTGATTTCCTCCGGTAGCATGAGGGGAAGAGCCTGCAGATAAGAAGGACAGCAGTGCTGCATCCAATTGCAGCACTACAAACGAATAATCGCCACGTCCACCTGTGACAGATCTTCTCTGTAAGCAGATTATTACAAATCATACAGGAGGTGTCCTAAGTAGCAAAGGGGTTTGCTGATGTAGGTCCATTTAAATTTGTTCTTTCAATGCAGCTACAATGTCTTCTAACACTGCTTCTGTCATAGCAGTCATAACCGACAATATGGTTTGTACAGAATACAAAGTTCTCTCCCAGTCAAGTACAGTTGTTAGCATTTCCTTTTGTACAGAATACCAATGCATTGGTTATGTCCGGTATACAGTGTTCAAATCTGTGACATGTTTTCAGATTCCCAATGACAACCAGGACACAGCCTCTCACAAACTTGAGCAGGCATTCCTGCTGCCACTCCTTGAAGGTGCGAGGCAGAACCCCAAAACTGCATCTAATGCAGTAAACAAAGTTCGCGACCTAGAGGTGAGTGCAAAGGCTGGGGCAGGGTGGGCACAGTCAGGGTCATATAACTGGTCACATAAAGTTAACAAAATCAACATCAATGAGTTTCAGCCTTTCTGTTTACACTGTATACTTCTGTTGTGCAGCGATTCCTCCAGTACCTCCTGGAGAGACGAACAATGTTCCTGCAGCAGAGCCAAATTGTGGAGCAGGAGGTCCAGCGCATGCTGACACTGCTGCAAAACCACTGGAAGAAGTAAAAATAAGCACAGCCTTACCCACTGCCTGTTCACGCTTTTCCCTTTCATTTTATATGTGCTTTAAATGTAGTCATCATGACCATGCTTTTGAAGTAATGTTTTGCTTTAGGTTAACAGTTGCTTTCCACAATTTAATAATATGCTCTGTACATTGGCTTCCAGGAGCAAGCTGGCCAAGCTCCAGCACCAAAGAAATGTGCAGCAGCGCGTTCGGTCCACTGGTAATACTGATGACCACCAAATCTTTTTAAAGTGTGCGCGCGCGTGTGCCTTCCTGACTTTTTTTCACATGTAAGAAAATCACCTTATACTTTGTAGTCCTTTCTGTGTTGTAGAAATACGTGGATATTAATTATGTGTCAAAACCATACCAATGCAGACCAAAGTTATTAGGTGTCAACCCTACAATTATGCCTTTTTGGTGCTGTCATTCATACTCTCTATACCACAACAAACACAAGCATCTGTAATTAAACTATTTTTCTCTCTCTCTCTCTCTCTCTCTCTCTCTCTCTCTCTCTCTCTCTCTCTCTCTCTCTCTCTTTGATTTTGAACATGATCACATTCGTTTATATTCTCAATATTTGTGAAGATCATGTGTCAATTATGTATATTATATATACATGCATGCTCTGCATTTTATTGTCTGTTTCTGTCTGTCTCTCTTGAGCATGTCGCACTCCACAAGTTGTTTGGTGCCTATAGGGGGACAGCAGTAAGCATCAGCAAGTGCATTCGCCCAGTTCTGGAGTGTTATCCTGTAACAGCAAAACTGCTCAACACCAGAAGTATCTCAGACATTAGGGATAAGATTAGGGGATTTGCCAAAAAGTACTAGTGGGTTAGAGTTAGTGAGTGAAAGAGTTTGTTAGGGTTCAGGGTTAGGGTTAGGGTTAATGAGTGGTTCAATATTTGTGTAGAAGGGTTTTCAAGGAGTCAGGGTGTATTATATCAACAACGCTGTTACGACACAACACAGGCCATATGGTTAGGTAGCAAAAAATATTCAAGAGTAAAATATATGCCGCATTTGAAAATGGTATGGAATCCAACTATGTGAGACAGCACACAAATTTGTGTGTCCAGTACATGTACGAGGACCCAAAATTTTACTGTCTTTCTCTCTCTCTCTCTCTCTCTCTTGAACATTTACTCCAAAGGAAAAGGCTACAAACTATCAAACACAGAAAAACAAATGTGTGAAAATAGTTTCTAATGAATTTACTTATTTGCAGATTCCATCAGGATCCAGAGTCAAATGGACCACCAGTGAACATGTCGCACTCCAGAAGTTGTTTGGCGCATACAGGGGGGCAGCTGTCAGCATCACCAAGTGCATTTGACCAGTTCTTGAATGCTACCCTGTCACAGCAAAACTGCTCAACACCAGAAGCATTTCAGACATTAGGGACAAGATCAGGGGATTTGCCAGGAAGTACTAGGGGATGGAGAGGACGATTTTGAAGGCTTTGTGTTGGAGGAGATCATGAAAGGAGAGGAGTCAGACATTGACTTGGATGTTTTAGTACAGGCTGATCGACTTTTCAATTCACTCTTTTTCCAAGGAGAGTGAAAGCGAAAGCAGGGATGACGACGAACACTTGCTGAAGTTGTGCCTCCTTCGAAAAAACGTCGCCGTGCTTCCAAGGAGAGAGAGACACTGTCATCACACACTTCTCTGACAGAGTTCACCCGATTCATGAGAAGGTGACAAAGACTTTCGAACACAATGTGAAGGTGAGGAAGGTGGTAGTGGGTGTGACACACAGGCTGCCAAAGGAAGCGACGCCATACGACTATTTCTCTTTGTTTCTGCCGGAGAAAGTGTGGGAGCACACAAACAAATATGCAGAGTAGAAGCAGACAGAGAAACAAGTTGAGGATAAAAACTGGAACAAAACATCAGCTGCAAAAATGTAAATTTTCATATTCATTCAGCATGTTCGGCATACATAAGCTGCCAGATGCTGCCATGTATTGGTCCACTGACCCCCTCCTCACAGAGTGCCAGCTATTGCTGATACTATGGGGAAAGGGAGATTCCAAAAACTCTAAATACTTCCATTTGAATGACAATGTGAAGCAGCAACGGGGGACACAAATTATGACCCTCTGTTCAAAGAAAAGCCACTCCTGGAAGTAGTGCAAGAAAACAGTTGACCGTACTACCACCCTGGCCGTGACATATCCATCGCCGAAGCAATGATCAAGTTCAACAGTCGACTCAGCTTCAAACAGTATGTGGAAGGTGCAAGATAAATTTGCCTGCTGGCAACGCGGGATCGGTCAGTATTCACGACCTCAACCGGCATGTCACATGAACAGAGGCGCTGGGTGGGTCAGCCAGTCAGATCAGAAAGGTGCTGGCAGGCCGCGTGAGTGATTTTTGTTGTTATTTCTCAATATATATATATATATACATACAACAGTAAACAAAACCATTACAGCGGCGCTGGGGGGGTCCGCCGGAAGGCACTGAGTTTACAGATAACTAACCCAGCATGAGAGGTAAGGTAATAGGATGCTCATGGTGACCAACTTTAGCAGGGTGGGCGAGATCGCCAACATGACAACTGAAGAACTGCATGCAGCCAAAGAGGTGGACCCAAAGTTCTGTCCGCGAAGATGCAGCATACTGAGGCCACCCTCACTCGGTGGTATGAGGGTGTGGCCCTCCGTAAGGATATGCTTACGGTGGTGCAGAGGATCAACGACGACCTTTCCTCTGGTAAGCTGCATATCAGCAATACCAAACAAGTTCATTGCACATTCGGCACCAGTTACAATGCACACACAGTATCAGAAAAATGGCCCCCAACCCAGCAAAGAAACACAAGCTTAAATGCAAAACCAAAGCAACTGAGTATATACAATTTCATAAACAGATCTTGTGATGTTTTCCCTCGAGGGTACCTCTGCAATTGCCTTCTTTGTCCATCCAAAAGAGTCTGCACCACCAGCCACGGCCACTGGACCACCCACAGAGGAGCAACCAGCCCCAGACTTCTTGCCTGCCCCCGACACCCAGGCCCCACCCTCAACGCCAGCCCCTGCCACACAGGCGGTGCCAGCCCCAGCCACAACACAGGCACCCTCAACGTCAGCCCCTGCCACAACACAGGCACCCTCAACACCAGCCTCTGCGTCCCATACTTGTGTGGCACACCATGATGAAAGTAATCAAGAATGCAGCTGTCTCAAACTTTGTTCATTGACTTTGATCTGTATACATTCCCTATCCTAATGTATTATTTGCCCCCAACGACAAGAGTCGTTTCTAACTATGATTGCATCTTCTGTTCACAGTGGACATGACCCTGCTGGGTAAAGTTCCGGATGCCATCAAGGACTGGTACAAACTAAAGAAGCAAGATGTAAGATTCTTCACTGTTCAATTTGGCAAATTATGACGCTTACACAAAAATAAAACCAAAGCATTGCCTTGGGCAGAAAATCATCTTATACTTTGTAGTCCTTTCTGTGTTGTAGAAGTCAGAGGCTTGTGTCAACATGGCGGATGAACCACAGCCAAGTCAAACGCAAGCAAGTTCCCAAACAACGCAAGGATTATTACTCAGCTTTGGAAACTGCACAGATCCTAGAAGATGATAGTGACCAAGAAAGTGACTATTCATCCGATGACTCGCTGGACAGGGAGGGGGAGGAGAGTGTAGTGCAGACAGGTGATGTTGACAATGGCGCCATTTTGAGAAGCTAAGCACAAAGAGAGGAGAGAGCTGAACTTGAGACTGAGAGAAAAGAACACTTGGGAAAGTCACTTACAGGCAACCCATCAAAGCACTGCAAACGGTGCACAAATGTGCACATCTGCGAGCAATCTTCTCCGTAAGCAAATTATCAATAATCATGTGGTGTCCTAAGTAACAAACATTTTTGTTGACATTGGTTTATTTTTAGTAGATTGACTGCCTTGCTTTCTACTTTTGTCCTCCTTTAAATGCTGCTACAATGTCTCTTTAATAGTGCTTCTGTTAAAGAAGTCTGCATTATAGGCTTCTCCAACAATACGGTTGTTGTTTTTGGGATTGTCTCTATCTCTACTTTATGCCTCATCTTTCTCTCGCAGTCACATACAGTTGTTAGCCTTTGCTTGTAAACACAATACCAATGCACAGGCTATGTCCGGTACATAGTGTTCAAGCTTGTGACACATTTTCAGAAACCCATTGATGATGACGACAGCAGTAAGAAAGCTGGAAGAAAAATTCCTCCTGCCGCTGCTGCAACAAGCCCGAGCAGACCCCCGCACCGCCTCCAATGCGGTGAATAAAGTCCGCGATCTCAAGGTGAGTGCTGCGACAGGGGCAGGGTTAGGGTACAGGCACAGTCACATAACCGATCACATACAGTAAAACCAAATCCACTCAAATAGCTTCTGGTCTTTCTGTTTACACAGATATATTTGTTGTTGTGCTGAGGTTCCTGCAGTACCTTGTGGACAAGAAGGCACTATTTCTACAACAAAAAACATTCAAGAGGAAGAGATCAGACGTGTTCTCAGTATCATAAGGAGCAACTGGAAGAAGTATGAATTTTGCTTTCAATACATGTACTAATTGTTAGCATGCTCTTCAAGTGATGTTTTGTTTTAGGTGTACATTTCACTTCCTTTAAATACATGCAATTAACAATTCCTGTCCACAATTTCATACACTTTGTACACTGGATTCCAGGGAAAAGCTGGGAAAAGTCTGCCATCAAAGGAATGTCTACCAGAGACACAAGTCAACCAGTAATACAGATGTTAAAAGAAACATCTTTTCTTTTTTCAAAGTGTGTGTGTGTGTGGTCGCCTGCATGAGCTATGGTGCTTTACATGTTGGGCAATTAACACGATTCTTTCCAAGAGTACTTCAGAAATAATAACATCCACGTAAATGCAAAATGCTGTACATAATCTTCCTTTGTATCTTGTGTAATTACAGAAGATTCCATGGACTTGTCACAACTGAACCTGCCTCTGCTGAGAAAACGACTCCTGAAGAACATCCCAGAAAACCCTATAGAAGCGAGAAACAACTGCATTTGCCTCCTCATTGTTTCAAACGATTGGTGAAATAGCAAATATGACACTGGCTACGTTGACAAGGCAAAGGAAACAGACGAAGGATACTTTTGTCTGGAAGTAATTCAAAAGTTTTTGCATCTCTCTCTCTCTCTCTCATAACATTCTTTACTTTCTTTCTGGCATTCTGTTCAGTTTTTGCCAATCTTTCACTCACTGTGCACTAAGGGACAGGCTTTAATAATTTAGAATCCTCTTTTTCATGACATGTAAAAATGACAAAATGTCACTCATGACTCATCCTTTTCAGGTAGAAAATCACAAAACGGCTTCATCTATGGGCCCAGCACCCATTCTACTGTCAGCACAGGACATAGCTCTGAGAAACTTCATCCACCAATGCCGCCACCAGATCTCACCAATGGTGAGCATGGTGCATGAAGTTTTTACATCATCTGGGGCACCACTTACACCCAGCCACATGAACAAAATAATTATGTCCGGACTCGGAGGCTCTGCAAGCAGGATCAGCCACTGGCAGGTCGTGTGGGTAACTTTATTATTGTTCGTATTTCTCATAACTTTTCTTCCCTTCATTTCTATTTCAAAGTTCACTAAGCCAGCAGGAGAGGTAAGGTAATAGAGTGCCATCAAAGAACAGGAGTAAAAGGCTGTGAACCTTTAATTCTTTCCAATTACTTTGCTAAACATTACCATAAATTTCTGTGTGCAGTACATGTACGAAGGAACAAAACTTACCAGAGCACTGTCTGACAAGATGCAACATTCGGAAAACACACACGCAAAATGGTATGAAGGCCATGCCAGAAGAACTGACATGCTGGCAGTGGTGAAGCAAATAAACCAAGATTTCAGCACCAGTAAGTTGCATATTAGCAACACACTGCACACCCATCACTGTTTACAACACGCACGCACACACACAAAAAACACAAACAGAAAAACCCTAACCACCACCACCACCCCACCTAAAAACAGCACAAAGAAACACACAACTGTTTTCATAGATATATATATATGGGTTCTTCTTCACTGCTGGTCCTAATTGGTAGTCACTCACTTTGCAACAGTTTTGTTGTAAACCAGTTCCTTTTTTTCACACCAAATGGAGAAAATTCCCTTTGTTATACACCCAAGAAGCAATGAAAGCAATATCGTGGGGAAAAAATGTTTTATTTTTTATTAGCAAAATATACTCCCATGTCACGCAAAAATGGCGGCCGAAAACGGGAATGGCAATACCCTACTGCTTGTGTTGGAAGCTACTTCATACCAGACAAAAAATATTCACGACATATCTAATTTGTTTGCAAAGTTGCAACATGCAAAAGCACCAGAAAGTAAATTTCAGGACTGCTGAGTATGTCTGCGTACAATAATGATGGTTGAAAGTGAGCACTACAAACGTTTCATGACCCGTCACGTCATGAAACATGCGTTCACTTCCAACTTGCACAAGATCAACGATGCGAACCAGAGAAAACACTGTTGCTATAAATAACAAAGAACTATCGATGCCAAGATCTGAACACCAAGGTTGCTGTGTTATCTCCTAAAATGCATTAAAAGTGCAATGAAAATTTTGCATCACGGGTGAAATGTCTGTAACGGCAAAAACAAAAATGCTCACACTCTGACGCAGGAGAAACATGCGTCGCTGGGCTGTCATCATTGTCTGCTAGCACACAATTTCACCCAATTTGGAGGCTACCAATGACGCAGGTAGGTGAAATTCCAAGCAGTTATAGTTACTTGATCATTTCAGACTAGTATTTTATACAGTAATACAGCGTTTGATGTGTTCGATGCACCCTCTTCTCCGTTTCGTCACATGAAACATACGTCTCTTGCCAAATCATTATTTCATGGTTAGGAACCACAATTACCAAAAAGTAGGCATACGTAGGATCAAAAACAATGTTTAGTAATGGTTGCAGTCATTTCAAATTATTTCTCAGTCCATGAACAAGGAGAGAAGAATTGGTCAAAACATAACGTTCATTTCTGGTGACATGGAACCGGACGGAAGTATCATCGTGTTGCAGAACGTGCATTGAACAAATCTTCCCTACTTTGTTTTGATTTCTGTGTGAAACTGAGACTGTGCTATAGTATTAATGCCAATGTAACTTTGAGATTCTTTTGATTAAAATTTGCCATCTATCGGACTAGAAATGATACTAACTTAACACGACACGGTGTGCTTGCAGTGTTTGTTTGGAATTTTTATTGTTTTTTCTTCTGTCCTGTTGTAGTAGTGACATGGTGTGCTTGCAGAGTTTTTTTGTTTTTGTTCTGTCCATTTTTAGTAAACTTCACTAATTTAAGCTGGAAAGAATTCAACATAATATTAATAATATTAATATACTGAGTAGAACTGTAGAACTGTACTACTGAGTAGAACTGTACTACTACTTGCGTTGTTTTTTTGTTTTTTCTTATTCATGTTTTTTGTTTGGTTCCTGGGGTGGGGGGTGCATTAGCATTCATGAAAAAGACAGGGGTCTGAGGCAGCATACTATTAACTATATATGTACTAGTTTACTACATCTTGTTTTTCCATTTCCTCCAACTTTGATTGCTGTCTCTGAATGTGATGTGTTGTGGACTGCAACTTGTACTGTGATTTCACTTGTTGGCTCTGTTAAATCTAGGTTCTACTTCTAAACAAGGTTTCATCTGGAGAAGTGCAGATAAAGTTCCTGCATGAAAATCAGAGCAGCTTCTCGTTCCCTGCAACTGATGACATCCCTTGGGTGCCTGCTGATCAGCTTGCAAAACTAAGCCACTACAGACCGGTGTCAAATGCAGCTGGGTTTTTTGCAAATAAAAGTTGCTTTGAAGCTGTCATTGTTTTGAATGAGAACAGATGATTGATAAAATTTTCATGTTAAGTTTCAGTCAGTTCATGTAAACATTACTAGTACTGCTCATCACTTCTTTTTTTTCTTCTTCCTTTTTTTCTTTTTCACATAAGCAAAACTTGTCAAACTAAAAAAAAAAAACTTTGTCAAACTCAAAACAAATGCTTCCATACATGCAATGTGTACAAATACTCTGAAAAAATACATGCTTTTAACAGTTTTCAACCTGAGTGATTATTGAATGTCATGTGAAACATGCGTTACATGTCACGCGAAACATCTACAATCAAAGAACATCCGAAGTTGAGGAAGTGTTTCAATATTACTTTGGAATATGTCCACAGCATCAATAACTAACAAGAATAAATACTTATTCATGATCCATGGTGTTTGATCTTGAAGGGAAAAAAATGTTTCTCCAGGTCATACATGTTTCAGTGTCACAATTTTGCGGGTAGGCTGTTCTACTCTCAAGTGGATGAACCCTCTCAAAAATTGCACTTAGTTACTCCTAATGATTGTTAATGTTATTCAAAACCTTTCTATGAAATAATAAGGTTCTTGTTCTAAATATTACATAATACTTTTATGTCACACCGAAACATGCGTTATGCTCTCCACTTGGACATGTTCGAAGCCACCCTAACTTGCAATCAGGGTCCTAACTGCTTTTCTTTTAATTGTGCCTTAAAATAGGATGTATGTGGAACACAACAAGCCTGATTGGGATAAGCTGCAAGCTATTTCAGTTTTGACCTCTGATTCCCCCTAACTAGGACCAGCACTGAAGAAGAACCCATATATATATATACATAAAAATGTTATAATAATCTTTCCTCACATTAGGCTTTCTCTCCATAAAGGATTTGACACTTCTGGACATTAAAAAAATTGTAATGTAGGCCAGATTAGCTGCGTAGGACACTTCCGGTCATGTCATCTAATCCCGGCAACATCGCATGACTAAATACCTGAACTTTCCAGGGTTAACCGGGTAGGGGTGGGGGTATGCAAATGAAACTTGGCAGGCGCCAACAACTCGACAAAATGCCAAAGATTGAAGATCTACCTCATCGCATGGCTCCACAAAAATTAATTTTTAAAAATTCAGATTTCCAAAAAAAAATCAGTGCAGTCGAGATAAATAACGATTTGTCAAAATCCTAGGGTTAGACCCTAGAAGGTAAAACTTGGCCGAAATTTAGACCAAAATTTGAGGCTGTGTTTAGCATGGCAGTGTAGACGAGATTACATCCGATTTTGGGGGGATTATATGTTTTGCCTAACCCAGTGTAGTCGAGATCAGATGCTTGAGAATTTACCTAATCTGACGAACCAATTATCTGATCCCGCAACAGTCCGAAGTATCGTCCGGATCAGATGACCATAGCCCTAGCAAGTGTTTAGGCGCCATAGTGATCGTGGGCCCTCAATGTCAAGTAGGGGTGCCGGGAAGGGTTTTAAAAACTAGTTGTGTTAAACAAATGCAAAACATCGGTATGAAAACTAATTCTGGATCTGTGCTAGGATTTGTTTTATCGGTCAGCTCCTGTGACTCCCGTTTCTCTCAGTGAAATGCGAACACATGTGCACACGGCAGCCATTGAGCTCAGCCATTCGCCTGCGTCGCCATTTTCTATTACACTTACAAGGACCTCACCGAGTCGACAGTGGCTTGAATTCTTTTTAAATTAACCTTTCTAGTGGAAACTGAACTGGTCACACCATTCAACTGACTCAGTCGGGAAATGACGCTATTAAGTGCATGGCCTTGGAAAACCAAATCCTACTCACGGTTAGGTCTGGCAGAGAGGAATGATCTACTTCGCAGATTCAAAATAGGCGTTCAGGAGTAGCCCCCCCTTCGCTGTTAGCCGAATGTTGATGATCCTGTAGCGGGAGAGCTGTGTAAGCTAGCTCGAGTTACGGGCCCTGACTCAGTGTGTGTGTGTGTGTGTGTGTGTGTGTGTGTGTGTGTGTGTGTTTGGGGGCTGGGAGGGATGGAATTATGGGTAGGTAGTAAAATAAGTTGTTTTTCTTTATTTGCGTATTGCTGCTTCGCATGGGGAAATGTATATTTTTGTCTATTATTTGTACACCAACCAACCAGGAAACAGTGACTCCAAGACACAAGCAAACAAAACATTTAGAACATGAAAGCAAATGTAAAGTATAAACAATAGCAATTATCTAATAACTACAGTAACCATGTAGTTTACCTGTAGGTTACTATAATACGTGACAAAATGATTAATAATCAAGCACATAAATTGTGTGCTTGACTTACACTTAAAACCCGTATCTTCAGTACAGAGTCGCGGTGAGTATACGAGACAGCCAGTCACTGAATTAACTGATGAACTCCCAGTATAAAATAGTATACAATAAAGTAACAGTGAAGAATGCGGATTACCAAGCTAATTCTTACCTAAACAGGAAGAGTGAGATAATCGTTACAGCAGTTCCACCAGATGACACACAACGTGAGACTGACGAACCGAGTGACACGGCCGGGTGGCAATTGGGACCACCGTGGCCGTGAGCGGGAGTCATAAACTGACCGGCTCCAGCGGCCTCGTTACTCAAAGCGTTACAGCATGTCACTGTTACTAACTAGCAGAGCGTATCTGTGAACAACGTCAAGCGTCTTAAGCCCGTTCTTAACCTGGGCGAATGTTTCTTCGCGAACCTAGTTGGAAGTATTCGGCGAAGATACCTTCGGGGTCCAAAAAGCTTCGCTCAACATGTTCTGGGAACATTCGCCCTATTGGACGATCATTGCCTCTGATTGGCTGAGAGCAGAGCTCTCCTGTGGATGAAGAAAAAACAAAAATAAAAATGGATGACGGTGTCGCTAGGTTCTTCACTCGCTTCAGAGGGACTGAATTTGTTTATTTGTTGACTTGTGGGAGGCGCAGCCGTGTCAGTCTCGGAGACCCAAAATGAGATAGTAGTTAGTTGAATTACCCTGTGAGGGATGATTAAAGTATATTGACTTTAGCCTACATGTTGCAAGTTCGGGCCGAAGCTTGCATCTCATTACAAGCCAGTTGAGAATGAAGTAAAGTTTGGACTGTCCGAACCATATTCGGCGAACTAAAAGTTCAATTAAGAAACGAAACATAGTTCGTCGAAGTGTCCGAAGTATGTTCGGGCGAACAAACATTCGCCCATTTAAGAACGGGCTTTACTGACGCGGGTAGCGCATCAAGAATCTAAGCTGTTGATCTCAGTGGCTGCGCCTGTCTGCTCGGTTAGTGGACAGAGAGACAAAGACCTAACTGCCGCCACTGACGCGCATCACCGGCCAGTTCGGGTACACGCACAAGACCCGGAAAGTCTGCGCGCCCAAGACTCGGCCATACAAAAGCCGGATCAAAACAGAAATAACATGTCTCACAGTTTATACAATCACCCCTATGAATATTCAACTACTGAGTAAACTAGTAAACTGAACATTCCACAACTATGAAGTCAACATCTTCAGCGAATATACCATTACCACCGATTTCATGTAGAAACATAGATCGGTAGCAAACTAAACAAATAAGTTAGGCCGCACGGCCGCACTGACAAAGTACCCAGTACTTTTAGAGGGATAACTTTGCATCGGCAAAGCATCACTCAAACTGAACATCCAACAATGGCAGCATAACATGCTGTGACATATCAGCTAACCAAGGTTAGCTGCATCTTGGTTAGCTGCATACATTTTGGAAACACCAGTCCTCCTGTGGCATAAAGGCTTAACATTTGAACGCACAATGTACACTGACGCCATGGCGGCTAGTGCAACCAGGCGACAATCTGATGCCGAAATTACCCACGTGTTCAAGAACCAAAATCAAGGCACGTTGTGAACATGACTCGATAACATTCTAAACATACATTATTTACATCAATAAGAAACAATTGAACAACAAGCCATAGAACAATAACTACTTACAGGCTCTCCCTTGTGATGAACATGAACACCGGCCACAACAGCAAACAAACAACCTGCCTCTGCAGGGACACTGGGGGAAAAAGGGACGCTGCCGGCCCAGCGCACAGGTTTTAACACCTTAGATAAATGGGGCCATAAAACTCCCACCCAATCAAAAAGGAAAAGGACAGGAAAGACTCATGTATTGTATACATGTTCCGGGCCATGACCCTTTACTCTTTTGAAAAAATTAAAGGGTCATGGCCCGGAACATGTATACAATACACTCGGTTACATCTATAATATATATATATTGTTAGTTGTCATAATTATATGTATTACTTTCGTGACCATGTTACCTTCGAATTAAAAAAAATGAAAAAAAATGTCCCGCTTAACTTGGAAAATGCGGAGAATATTGTAAAGCGCTTTGAGTTAGTGTACACCAGAGAATAGCGGCTAAAAGTTATCTATTATTATTATTATTGTAATTTGGACTCGAAATTCAATTGTTGATTCAATGAATAATATACAGGTTACCGTGACAGTTTTGTCACAAATCCAGATCTTGAAGTCAGACTGAATAAAATTAAATGAAACAGTGAATTGTCCTTGCCTTTGCCGTCCTTGTTTTCCTTCTCAGTCCCCCCCTCCTCCCCCCCGCCCCCCCCCCCCCCCCCCCTCCACACACACACAATCTTATTGTTTTGCACCTTCATGGTTGGTTCGTGTGTTGTTGTTTTTTTGTTTTGTTTTTTTGGAGGGGGTGTCACGCTTGTTTTTGTCTGTCCGCTGTGAAACACTTACTAGGCACACATTTGATTCAAAAACTCCACTGACGAGTTACTGTTTTATTTCCTTATTCCCTCTTTTTTTCTTCTTCTTTTTTTTTTTTTGGGGGGGGGGGAGTGGGGGTGTTGTTTGTTTTTACTCCTTGGTATAACAGTTACTAAAGAAGAAGCGGGCGGGGGGGGGGGGGGATTACTGAGTAAGCTCTCTCTCTCTCTCTCTCTCTCTCTCTCTCTCTCTCTCTCTCTCTCTCTCTCTTCTCTCTCTCTCTCTCTCTCTCTCTCTCTCTCTCTCTCTCTCTCTCTCTCTCTCACGCACACCTATTCCACCACAGCTCCCCCCCCTTCCCCCCAACCCACCACCCAGACACACACGCACGCACGCGCGCACACACTATGACACACATGCGTGCCCGCGCGCGCGCACACACACACACACCAAGCGCTACTCTAGTAGGAAGGACATACTGATGCCAGAAGCTAGGCAGGGAGACGAAGTGCCAGTAGTAACAGCCTCCTAATGTGCCTGAGCGATCTCCTTAATCCAGACCTGGACATTTAGCCCCTCCATGCGCATCCCTTGTTTTCGTGTAACCTGGGGGAAAGGGAGTAGGGCTGAAGGGGGAGGGGATGGGGGGGGGGGAGGGGGGGGACAAACATCCAACGCTTTCTTCCTGCCAATGCAGACAGTAATACGCACTGTTTCTGTTTTCGTGATACCTGTCTACGTTAGAGTGATATTTGTCTGTGTTGCGTACTGCTGGCTGTCGGTGGTACTGTGATATGTCTGTGTTATTGTGATACCTATCAGGGTAAATAAGTAACTTGGTGTTTTACGCCGTCTGATACCTCAGTGTCACGGTAAATAAGTAACTTGGTGTTTTACGCCGTCTGATACCTCATTGTCACGGTAAATAAGTAACTTGGTGTTTTACGCCGTCTGATACCTCACTGAGTGTCATGGTAAATAAGTAACTTGGTGTATTACGCCGTCTGATACCTCACTGAGTCTCATGGTAAATGAGCGGGGGCCGTCTAATACCTCAGTGTCACGGTAAATAAGTAACTTGGTGTTTTACGCCGTCTGATACCTCATTGTCACGGTAAATAAGTAACTTGGTGTATTACGCCGTCTGTGTTATTGTGATACCTGTCAGGGTAAATAAGTAACTTGGTGATTTGTGCCATCTGTGTTATTGTGATACCTGTCAGGGTAAATAAATATCTTGGTGTTTTATGCCGTCTGTGTTATTGTGATACCTGTCAGGGTAAATAAATATCTTGGTGTTTTATGCCGTCTGTGTTATTGTGATACCTGTCAGGGTAAATAAGTAACTTGGTGATTTGTGCCGTCTGTGCTATTGTGAAACCTGTCAAATAAATAGGTAACTTGGTGTCCGCCGTCTGTGTTACTGTGATACCTGTCAGGGTAAATATATTTGTGTTATTGTGATACATGGGAGTCAGTTTAAGCTATACCTGTCTGCCTCACAGTAATATCTGTGTTACATACTGTGATTCCTGTCGGTGTTACTGTCAGTGATATTTGTCTGTGTATGATTGTGATACCTGTTAGACACTGATACCAGCCTACGCTACAGTGATATCTGTGTTGCGTACTGTGATACCTGTGGGTGTTACATTTATAGCTGCGTGTTGTTACGTGTCTGTCACTGTTGCAGCCAGTGATACCTGTCTGCCTTATAGTGATATACGGTCACAGTGTCCATCAGTGAATCAGATCTGAAGAGAAAGGAGAACCGAAACGGAATCGAACCGGCGTCCGTCTGCTTGGCACTTACCGCACTGCCAGCCTAGCCGCCTTACCACCGCGGCTAGGCCAAACCGGTTCGCAGTCTTTGAGCTCTACAGGTAACAGTTTTCCAGTCTGTTGTTTCTGTTGCATCTGACGCTGCGCACACTGAGGTGATGCCGAAGCTGATACATTCACACACGGAGCTAGTCTACGCTGAGCTACGCAAGAAGCAGTCAGTCGTCAGACCAGAGAAACCTTCCCCAGCCCCTAAACCCCGCCCCACTGACCAAGCGGGGCTCAGTTGTATTATGAACTGGTGCTGAAGGCAACTCTTGCCTGTATCTCGGCATCTCAAGCTGATCACAGCAATTCATTGTTCAGGAGCTGTGTGAGAGTCGAGGTGGCCGTCCTGGGCTGTCCGTCCTTCTGGACATAAAGAATTATTGAACCGTGCTTTGGCATTGGTCACAGCTTGTCCCTAATATGTCAACTGACATCTGAGGATATTAAGCATCACTTCATCATCATGATCACAGCGGCAAGCTTAGCCATGACTGCTACAAAGCATCGCTTGGCTTACTGCCGTTAAGCGCCCCCTTCTCCCCCCCCCCCCCCCCCCCAATCCCCCGCTCCCATAAACCGCCATATATCCCCGCCCCAACCAAGCGTGGCTTGTGTATGAACTGGTGCTGAAAGCAAGGGGCTAATTTGTCCCTTGCCTATATCTCGGCATCTCAGTTTGAAGCTGATCTCAACACTGAGCTTAGCGGCCTTGGCTGACACAAAGGCATCGCTTGGCTTACTGCCGTTAAGCGCCCCTATTCTCTCCCCCCCCCTCCACCCCCGCTCCCACTGAACCGTATACCCCGCCCAACCAAGCGGGGCTCAGTTGTGTATGAACTGGTGCTGAAGGCAAGGACTGACTCGACTTGTTCTTTGCCTATTCTCGGCATCTCATGCTGATCTCAACAAGCTTAGCCATGACTGACACAAAAGCATCGCTTGGCTTACTGCCGTGAAGCCCCCCACCCCCCACCCCACCTCCACCCCCACCCCCTCCCATAACTGAACCGTATACCCCGCCCCAACCAAGCGGGGCTCAGTTGTGTATGAACTGACGCGGAAAGCAAGGGACTGATCTGTTCCAGGCCTCTATCTCAGCATCTTTCATTTCATCTCGGCAAGCTTAGCCATGACCAACACAGAAACATTGCTTAGCTTAGAGCCCGGTGTTGAGTGCCCCCCTCCTCCCCCCCCCCACCCCCCAGCCTCCTCCAAACTTTACACCCCGCCCCATCAAGCGGAGCTTGTCAGTGTATGAACTGATGCGAAAGGCAAGGAACTGAACGTAGAGTCCTAGACCTATATATCTCAGCAAGCTT
>OY757555.1:7423264-7503045 GCA_963584105.1 Alviniconcha strummeri | reverse complement strand
GGAAGCAACCTAGCGCCCAAGCACGTACCGGCGTAAACATGAGGCGCATCCACCCCGGGTAAAAAAGAAAAAAGTTCCGTCTCGATTCAAACAACTTTGGTTTAATTTTAGCTGGCGTAAGCAACACGGTCAGTTATAAAACAAACGTCTGATATAATCAGAGTTGTTTGTAACAAACTTATTACTGTCTGAGCACCAACAAAAAAACTGCTCATTAGCTGACAGTTTTCTGGACCCTATGGCGTAACTTGACTAAATACGGCAGTGGTTAAGGAAGAATGTCGTAAACCAGTGCTTGGAGTTTGCAGTGCCTCTCGTCACCTTCCCGCTACGCCCTCTCTCCCCGTCAAAGTTGTAGAGCTATAGATTACCGATTTAGTGCAACAGACATGAGAAGTGCTGGTGTGTGTGTGTGTGTGTGTGTGTGTGTGTGTGTGTGTGTGTGTGTGTGTGTGTGTGAAAACTGTTACAGGAACCAGGGTCAGTATTAAGAGTTTATTAATCTTCAACAGTATGACACAAAAGTCTATACTTCCAAGAAGAGTAGCTTATAGAAATAAAAATCAACATTTGACGACGCACTGGGAAAAGGGAGGAAACTGCCAGAAAGTTTCCTAAGGTGTGGAGCTTGAACCTGTACATATAATATTGACTGATTCATGGAGATAAACCAGTAAGCCCAGTAAACGTGTCACTTTTAGTTTAGTGTAATTTGATTTTTTGGACTAATGACTAAGTTAACAACAACAACAACAATTAAAGGATAGTTCTAACTCTGGTATTGAGTTTTTGTTGGTTTTGATGCTGTTTGTTTGTAAACAGTTAATTTTGGCCCTTACCTGCGAAACCGGTAAGCTAAATGTGGTTTGCTGAAATCCCTGTCACCACTTATTATATGAAGTTGATTAAGCTTTGCCCAGTGATAATGACGTTGTTAAAATCAGTCAACGATACATGGATATCTTTTAGTTCTTCGTCACCGACTTGAAAACTTGTCGTTGTCAATATATATTGTTTTCCTCCAAATCCTATGTTGTTAATTGTTTTGACATATAGTACAACTTGTTTTTCCTGGATTAACACTTCAAAGATACACACGTGTAAATTGTAGAATAGAACATTAGTATGCTAAATAAGACCCCCCCCCCCCCCCCCTTTCCGACTCGTCCTACTCAGTTGTGATCATATTTTAATATTTTAAATTCCTTTTGCCTTTCTGAACATTCTTCTTCCACCTGAACTAAGCCAAATCCTACAGTAACTCGACTTTTACGTTCCAAACATATTATTTTACTGACGTCAGCTCTGTCAGAATGGCGACCGTGGTGATAGAAACGTGTGTGCGAACTGCGAAAATAAGTCAGTTCCTCGGTTTTGTTTGGATTCACAACACACATTTGTTTGGATTCAGATGCAAGAAGAATGTTCAGAAAAGCAAACAGAAATAAAATGTTCTCAGAAATTGCTGAATATTGCTGAATATAAGTCTGAGATTTTGGAAATTGCTGTGGAGTTTTCCCGATATACTAATGATTGTAATGAAAATGAGCGTTTTATAATTCGTGGCTGATGAACTGAAAGACAATGATGCCTCCTGTGTTTGTACGCGTGTGCAGACTGGCTGCAGGCGTGTCGATCTATGTGCATGATTGCCATGATCGTCACTTTCGTTGGGATTGTCGTCACTTCCGTTGGTCTACGCCATGAAAACTTCCGGAAGAAATACCGCTTCTACATATCGGGAATGGTCATCTTTTTTCTAGCAGGTGCGGACTTTTAATTTCTCAGGTGACTTCGTTTCATTTGCTTTCTTGTGGTTTGTTATTGTTAAGTGTTGCCGTTTTGTTTTTGTCAGACTTTCTTACGAGCGTGCGTGCGTGCGTGCGTGCGTGTGCGTGTGTGTGCGTGTGCGTGTGTGTGTGTACGTGTACGTGTGTGTATGTGTGTGTGTGTGTGTGTGTGTGTGTGTGTGTGTGTGTGTGTGTGTGTGTGTGTGTGTGTGTGTGTGTGTGTGCGCGCGCGCGCGCACGCGGATAGTTTTGGCTAATGCGGTTTCCGGAATGAGACCGTAGAATATAATAGATCACCCTGCTCACACCCACAGGTGATGCAAGCAGGTTCCTATGGTGAGTTCCTGTGCAACATAACCAGGTACCAAAACGTGCGTTGCTGTGCAGTGATGGGTGGGTGATGGGCGATGGTGTTTTTTGTTGTTGTTGTTGTTGTTGTTTTAACGATGTAACAGTGAAAGAGACAAACTCGTGAGTTGACGAGTTTGGAACTGGCGTGAAAAGAATTTTGAATGTGTGATTCGTCCTGATGTGTGACCCTACGCGGTTGACGGGACGTTAAAATCCAAACACCGACTAACTCCCCTCCCCATTCCCAACATCTTCGTTTCAGATGCCGTCCAGCTGATCTCTCTGGTCACCTTCCCGGTCAAGTTCCTGGAAGAGATCAGCGATCGCCCGGAAGCACACTGGCACTTTGGTTGGGCCTACGGAATCGGCTGGGGTGCCGCCGTCTTCATCTTCATAGCGGGCCTGCTTCTGCTGATCGACAAGGGGGCGGAGGAGGTCGTGTACAGGGAGGTCACCGCCAAGAAGGAGGGGTTGGAGGAGGAGGCCGTTGAAGCCGTGTGAACACCTAGGCCTTTTGTTTTGATTGAATGGGTAACGCTGTGATTATATGACCTTGCCCTTGACCTTGACCTCGAATTGTGTGCGGCCGAGTCCTGGTTTGATTTGAAGACGTGACGTGGCGTTGACGCGGACTGGGTTTGTTAGTGTGACCGTTATGGGGTACGTCACGGGGTGTTCGGGCCGTTGTGCCAGTGTTGCTTCGAGTCTTGACGTCCTGTGGAAGAATTTGGCACCAAACGTCTGGACTATGTTTGAACAAGGGATGGTACCAGAAGTCGGGACATTAGCAATGAAAAGAACCTCACGCGTCTTGACTCTGATCAAGGGGTGGTACCAGAAGTCGGGACACAGGCCTAGTATGAAAAAAAACACACCACGGCACAAATATCGTGGAAGTGACTACACTGTTGTGTGAGCCCAGCGGGTACTGATGTTGTCCCTGTTGTTGCGGAACAACGGCACCACGTGGTCCTCGCCACTGAAATGCCCCCACCCGCGGTCTGCTGTCCAGTTTTGTTTCCTTCTTCCATTCATTGTTTGCTAACCTTACAAGATACTACGCGAAATTTAATGCTACACATTACACTGTACTACGCGGTGTTCTTGGAGGAAGTCAAGTTTTAGGTCCAAATGAACCTGATAATTGTGACTGACAGGGACATACGCGCTAGCGCACATGTGTATGTGTAGGTGTGTGTGTGTGTGTGTGTGTGTGTGTGTGTGTGTGTGTGTGTGTGTGTGTGTGCGTGTGAACTCCTGTCTGCGCCCTTGTTTGTTCCGTACGCCTCAACAACTGGAAGACAGTGTGCCCCACAAAGTGCCCTTGTTCATTATCCTTTATCACAAGAGTTGCTGTTCCAACGCCACGATGATACTCTGTGGGCCTGACTCATGACTTAGTATCCGTTACCACAAGAGTAGCTGTTCCAGCGGCACGGTGATTATCTCTGGTTCTGACTGATGACTTGGTATACATGTGGGCCTGAGAGATGACTTGACCTGGTACCCATTATCACAAGAGTAGCTGTTTCAACGTCACGGAGACACTTTGTGTGGCCTGACTGATGACTTGGTACCCTTTATCACAAGAGTAGCAGTTTTACGTCACGTTGACGCTCTGCTGGCCTGACTGATGACTTGGTACCCTTTACGCCAGAGTAGCAATTCCAGCATGACGGTGTCACTCTGTGGGCCTGACCAATGACTTGGACTTACTCTATACTTTCAGGACGCCATCTGGCGCTTAGACTGATCCATGGAAAAATGAAGTTTATTTGGATGAGGGAACTGTCTAATGTAGAATGGTCAAACTAGATACTCTTACATGATTATATTGCTGTCGTTGCCTGTTCCGAGTGCCTGTGCCATCGATTCTCGACCTCTCCTCTCGCTCTAAGAGCGTCAAACAGTGATAAAGCCACGTCAGTGAACTATCATGAGTTTACTGGCATGGTTTACAATTCGACTCCCCACTCCCCTGAAGAAGGAAAAAAAATCGACTGAAGATCTGAAACATACGCCGCAGTATGGATGCATGACTACTTAAAACACTGATTTTCCGAATAACTGTCACAGTTTGGTATGCATGTATGTTGTTGCTGTTCCTTTCGGGTGTCTGAGCATTACCACCGTTTCCCGCAACTCGATGGAATTACTGTTACACCACGTGTTGGCCCCACTGTCTGTGATTCCCGTTCATGTGCCGGTCGAAGCACACTCCGAGCATCGCTTTCCGGCACCTTCCTCCAAACTCTGCCAGACTTAGTTACGCCACTGAAGGGACACTCTTTATATCCGCTCAGCTGCCCACCGACGCGGTCAGCGCCCACACTCCCGAGCACCGCTTTCCGGCACCTTCATTGAAGGAAGGATGCCGTAAGCCAGTGCTTGGAGTTTGGTCAGCGCCCTCCGAAAGGTTTGGGTATTAATAAGACTGCAGAAGCAACCTAGCGCCCAAGCACGCACGTAAAAATGAGGCGCATCCACTCCGAGTAAAAAAAACAACAACAAAGAGTTCCGTCTCGATTCAAACGATTTTAGTTTGATTTGAGCAGGCGTAAGCAACATGGTCAGTTATGAAACAAACGTCTGATATAATTTGAGTTGTTTGTAACAAACTTACTACTGTTTGAGCACCAACAAAAAAACTGCTCGTTAGCTGACAGTTTTCAGGAACCTATGGCGTAACTAAATACGGCAGTGGTTGAAGGAAAGATGTCGTAAACCAGTGCTTGGAGTTTGCAGTCGATGATGATGAGTTGATGCTTAATGTCCTCAGATGTCATTTGACATATTAGGGACAAGTTGTGACCAATGCCGAAGCACGGTTCAATAAAAGCCACATACGTAAGGTGTATGCGTGTTTAGCTGTTACCTGCCACCTGCACTTTTGGCAGAATGACCGGGATTTTTTACGTGCTACTGTGGTAACACGGGGGTGGAACGGATACCGAAATAAGAGTCAGCACAGAAAGTCGACCCTGGAGAAGAAAATTCTCCCGCCGTTCCAGCAGGGATTCGAACCCGCGACCTTTCAATCACGAGTCCGGCGCTCTAACCACTGAGCTATCCCCGCCCCCTAATTTGCAGTCGAAGCTGAGCTTGCCGTGATTAACCTGGTTTGAGAGAAACCGACTGTTTGTTTCGGGTGTTCCTAACGTCGTCCATGCCATAATGTATTACGTATTTTGTTTCTCCATCCTCCCGTTGCCAAATCGTTACCTATATGGTTAGGCCCGGTCCTCTTGTGTTTTGTTGCGCCATTCTCTCCTTAAATTGTTATTTGTGATGTTGTGTGCGGCCCTCCGTTGCTTCGCCATTTAAAATTATTTATCTTATATGCGGCCCCTCCGTTGCTTAACCATTTACAATTATTTGTGATGTTATATGCGGCCCATTCGTTGCTTTCATCATTCTCCTGTTATTAAAGTTGTTATTTATACCCGATGGTTTGTCTCCAGCAGTTGCAGTGTTCAAATTCAGCCTTGTTTTACAAGGATTTAAATGAATTTTCCGTTTTTCTGTCAACTTTGTGTTTGAATACGCGTGTGCGCATGCGTGAGTCTCTCGTTAACTGATTTTCTGCAGGCCCACGGGGAAAAAAGAAGAAAAAAAAAAAAAAGGGACCAATACAGGAAATGCCCAAAACACACACACAAACTACCAAGCACACACACACACATACAAAATTCTGCGTCATCATTTCTGTATTTTTTTTTTATTATGACAATCTTGGTTCAGACATACTTACAACGTCACCAGTGTTGGGTGCCCAGTATGATACAGTAAAATGACACGTTCGCTTCATGCTCTTTCGCTAAACATGGCGCGCACAGTGACATGCGTTCACGAATCAACAACCATGCTCATTCGAACTCGTCAACGCACGACCTATTTCTTCCGTCGATCACTGAGGCAAATCAGTTACTGCTCAGCGCCTTACTGAAGGCGTTATCACTAGTTCTACAATCTCTTGCCGTGTTTGCCTTGCCTCCCAGTCCCAGTCAACATTGGTGATTCGCACAATTTCACAGTACACTCGCACGCTTGCACACACACACACAAAACACTTGCACACACACACACACACACACACACACACACACACACACACACACACACACACACACACACACACACACACACACACACACAGGAGACCCTGTGAAAAAGAATTGCAGCTTCGCCGGTGTGGTTTGTTTGAGAAGGACAGTGAGACTGCTCTCTGGCGTCAATGTTGGGAACAAATTGCTGAAAAGTTTGGTTGGTGTCGCACACAAAGTCGTTAAAAATCTCTCTCTCTCTCTCTCTCTCTCTGTCACACACACACACACACACACACACACACACACACACACACACACACACATCAACAGGCACATAAATAATACAATCAACAGAAAGCAGACACGGAGCACTTGCCTACACCAAGTGCACACGGTACACAATATACAGTTTCAAACGGTGAAAAACCTACAGTACGTATGTATGTCACATCCACTAATAACACAATTGTACAGGCAGCCGTTTACAAAGTAACAAACACAAATAAGCAGCTATAGCAATTATGAAAGGTGACAGATATGCATTGTACACAACACAGTTTGGCTAGCTCGGCTTTGTGCTTTCTGACCCAAAAAAACACACAAAAAAGAAACATAATAATAATGATCAATAATAATAAATGACTCACAGAACAAATGCTCAAGTGACTCCCATTCAAATATTTCATTGTTCTGTCACTCTCCCATGACCTTACACATAGTTAACGGTGGCCTAAACCCAAATGAATCAACAAAGTGTATGATTTATTAGCATGCCCAGTTTCACATATATCTTGCTTACTCTGTGTCAGACAAACTCAAACACTGACGATTTTTTTTTTACTGGGGCATGAAATCTCTCATTTCTTGCTTAAACAGTATTGACCAAACCTGAATGCTGACATTTTTACCTTGCCATGTCTTATGTTCCCCGAACATATGTTCAAGTTACTAAAACCAGTGTGAATCAATCACCCAAAGTTTGTACTTTCTTTTCATCTTTTCAATGCCCTGGCAAACCCGCAAATCGACCAAACAAAACTAGTGTTAAAAAAAAAAGAATGATCAATGGCGTTATTATTATTATGCAAAGTTTGAAAGCTCTCACTTGCGCAGTTTCTGACAAAAAGCTGGAAGGAACTGGGGGTGGGGGGGTGGGGGTGGGGGGGGGGGGCTGTCACGCACATAAAACCATTCGCACAGAATCAGTGCAAGTGAGGGAGTTATATGGCTCCTGTGGTCTCAATGTCCAATCATCACTAATAAGACCATGAAGCTTTCAGGAGTAAAAAAAAAAAAAAAGTCAACAGTTGTAATTACAAAACATTTTTTCCATAATAACTATGATCATCAGAATTGATTTTCTGCCAAAATATTCCAGTCTTTAAAAAATCTTTACATATATATATAAGATTTTTTATTTATTTTTAAAGGTTTGCCGTTATTGGAACAGCACCAAAAACAAAACGGGAAAAAAAGACCAACCTGCTTCAAGGTGTGCCTGTATACAAGCAAAAATTTATTTTTTTAATGGTCTAGCGCCATCAGTGCTTCATTCACTGCTAGTAACAGCATAACTTCGAGAGCACAACCTGTCACTGCAGAACTTTTCAGCTAGGTTAAATTAGTATATTACATTTCATTAAGACTCAGCATCACATTCTATCGCTATTCAGCTTGAATTTCCCTGCATAATGCAGTACAATGCTGTTTGAGAAAACTCCAAAGAAGCCAGAGAACTCGCAAATATCACTATTTTGCGTTAACAATAATATGAACAGAAAACACCTGGAACCCCAACAAAGTGTCACTGCTATCTGGCACATACACTGTCTGCATTTGTGTCACTGCACTCTACCAGGGGCAGGTGCAAGTACGACTTCAACCCTACCGCTCTGGAAGAGAAAATCAGCAGTTACACCATACTCTTCTGATAGTGACCAAAAATCTGCTACCTGGCCACAACCATTAACAGAATTATCAAGGTAAAAGCTGTGGCACTTTTGACAGTCTTGAAAATACACTGGGTGTGTGGGTTGAGGATGCAGCAGAAGGTTGTCAGCAGCCAGACCTCTGTGTAGATCCACGGAGCAAAGTGTCCAGAAAAAGACAAGTTTCAACATCTGCATCTTGTTGAACTTTCAATAGCCGATGTGTCTAACTAACAGCCAAGGTGTCTAACTTTCAATAGCCAATGTGTCTACCTTTCAACATCAGATGTGTGACGCTCCTGGTATGACAAGCATGCAAAAAGAATGCAGCAGTAGGCACCCTCTCTCACCCAAGAGGCCTAGCAAGCCCTGAAGCTGGCTGACCAGCAAGCACACAGCGCCGGCACGCATGCTTGATGGGAACAATCTCTCAGATGGGTTTCTGATGAGTTAACATTTCCTGGTACTTTTTAAACAAATTACCACATCAGCCAATCACATGCATTTAATGCCAGGAAGTACTGTTGTTTGACCAAAATGATGCCACCAGAGAAAATAATTGTAAGTCCAAATCAGGAATGCCCCACTAACCAATTTCAAAACAAGGGCTTCAGGGACTGAGGAGGGCACATTTGTTGTGTGATCATCCAGATGTGAAGCTTGAAAGCACAGGCGACTGGACCATTTCATGACTTGAGAAGGAGGAATGATTTCTCATACAGGGATTCTGTAACCTGACACAACTAGACACAGGTGACCTTCATTACAACCTTCCTGATGAGGTACCAGTACACCAGTAGGGTAGATTCATATTCTGTCATAGTGGGATATTGTTTTACATGATTAATACCGAAAGGAAAGGACATGCTCTGATCACGTTGTAAACAAAATCAGGTTACATTTACGTACATTTACAGACTGTGCATTAAAACAAACAGGTCACAGGTCCACCTACACATATGTACTGTTTCCTATGCAACTAACAACATAACTATCAAGGCAGCAGCAACTCACAAATAGTTTTAGGCAGATAATCCTTCAAAGACCCTGTGTACATTTTTTTGAAGTACATAAATATACAAACAAATCAACACGGGACTGCAAAGAAGAGTAAACTAATTTAAAGAAGCAAAGCTAAAAAAGAAAGGGGTAATTGAAAGAATTGTGTATCATCTTAGTTATAACCCAAATTAGGACTGAATGTGAAACAACACGCAGCAAGGAAATTTACTGCATAGCAAGCATAATCTATCAAAAGGGAAGCTGAAACAATCTCAGATTCCACCAGATAATTTTTGTTAAAGAATTTCTGCATAAATCATGCACAAAAACAAACACTACCTTTTCGATATCGCCTGCACAGGCAACACACAGGGCACTCAACAGCCTAAATTCATTAAAACGATTCTGTATCAAAATGTTGTCATGATAAAACATATCAAAGAACTTTCATGGCTCCACACATTCTGGGTGATTAGAAAAGGTTCCCCTCCCACCCATGAAAAAAAAAACACTGTCCAATAAAAAATATTGCACACAAAAATTCAGCTGCTTCTTCTGAAAAAATTATCTTTTTCTTCCCCAAAGCTTTTTTCCCAGAAGACTAGCAGATAAGGGCTAATTACCTGCACATAAACACTTTCCTCCTAAAATGGCGCTATCTACACTAGACAAGGACCATCTTAACTATGCTTGATAGCCCATCTTTTTAATTAAACAGGCTCAAGAAAGCTTATGACAAGCAGTGACCATGTAAATATGAGCCCAGTTTTCAACAACAAAACATTTTCCATTTCTATTATTTTAAAGATGCATGTCTTAGGAGGTATTTGACACTTTTTATAAAGAAGTGGCCTTTGTAAGATTTACGAATTCAAAACAAATATATATGCATAATTATGTCCACTTTTAAAACTATACACATCAGCAGTACTCCCCTTGAAAGGACTGTTGTCAAAGTCTGAGCAGTGTCCACCCTGCCTTGCCACTTAATTCAGCTTTAAAAGCTGAACTATTAACTGACCCCTATTCTTAGTTGCACACAGACATGATGATCTTATATTTATAAACCACTTTCTGAACTCTCATTCAGTCATAACCCATCCATAACCCATGTTCCACCCAATCACAAGCACTGACCACCAGCTTCATGGAAAATCAAGAAATGCTCAAAACATTATGGGAAACATGAGGAGGGAACAAAAAAATGACATGACCATCAGCTTAATTATTAGATGCCAGATGCTGCAATTTCTACTGAGTATTGATTTGCAGTTCCCCTTAAAATGATAATGCAGAAAATTAGCAATGCATGCCAAATTAGTAACGGATCAAAGGCAAAGAAACAAATCACAAAAGCACTAATATTGTAATAAGGCAAGAAATGCACCCACACACACTCTCTCTCTCTCACATGCACACACTCTCTCTCATTAACAGACTGTATCAAAACATTAGTAAGTTTCAAGCAACCACGACCACATGAAACTCTCTTATCAAACTAAGAGATTTCAGATAAGCAAAGGTTATAATACATGTATACAAAATGCACATGCACCCAGCTCAGTCTGCAGACACACACATTATTATCTGGTTTAGAAAGCCCTTTTCACTACACCATTGGGATGAATCCATTCCACAAATATTTTATTTGTACTAAGTTAACCAGTTCTGTGCCTCAACTGCTCATATGATACCTAGTAAACACTGCTGTTTACATTCACTGCTTTTTGTTTATTGAAGTATGCAAGATGTATAACGGATGAGTGGAAATATTTAATAATTTATGCTGCAAAAGAGAATGTTATGCTGTAGTTGTGTCTTTGTGAATGTTTGCATGTATCTGCACAAATGTGTATACACTCAAGAACATAAGCAAGCAAGCATACCCCCCTCCCCCCCATACACACACACACACACACGCACGCTGCTCTGTACTGTACCATTCCCTAAAGATTTGTTCCAGACTGCTTTATGAAATAAATAAAAACAAAGAGAAAATGAAGTATGCAGTACAAGAGATGAGAACAAGTTTTGTCACGAGTAACGCCCAACAGACTATGAAAATCAGTTGTTCTGAAGAAATGGCAGAGCATCATCTTCACCATTTTGACACTTCCAGCATCATAAGCATATTCCTGCATTTTCTCCTCTTTGCTGAAAATGTCTCCTACTGGTAACTGGAAAAATCCATAAAAAAGTGAACACACTTCAACGGGTGAAGATACATTTTACCCTATGCTCGGTTCAGCACATGATCAAACAACGGTACATAAAGAATACAAAAAAATGCCCCTCTTTTGCAACACCAAGCACATGAGACTAAGTTTCCCTTGAGAAACATTGTGTCACTGGAGCTGGCAGACATTTAACATGATGAAGCTGGTCTCACTCACAAAATCCGCTGATAAATGCAGCTACAGCAAGTCCTGACATCCACAAAGAGCTACAAGAGACAGTGTCAGGCTGATGTGGGTGAAATAAAATACTTATGCCTCACAGATAATGAGCATGTGCAGGTAATGATGAGATGGTGTTTTAGATAACATCCAATCTGCTTTCCTGAATATTATCATAATTTCCTTCTTTTAATTCTCAAAAGATTTACAGAACATGAATTTGGAACAAGAGCAAATGCTGGGACAACTAGCATTTAAAATAGGAAGATGGAACTCACTATTTATTTATTTTAAACACTCTGTGATCTAAACAGTGGGTTATGGTCACTAAGCCCAGTAGGAACATGTACAATGTGAGCTTCAAAGGTTAATCACTATCATGTAGTTACATAGAGCTAGATGAAGCATCTAGAACATGCCAACATAAAGCATTTTGCAGAGGAAGGAAAACATCAGCTGTCTCCCTTTAAAAGCTTTATGCTCACGAGCATGCCCATACACATTTATATATTAACAACATTCATGTTAAATTGTCTTCTTAAATGTAGTGTGTGAAGTGCTTTGGGCTGAGCACAACTCTCTCATGTGCAATTCCTGGACTGAGGTAGAGAATGGTCAGACATTGGTGTTAAATAGTCCTCAGTGACGATTAATCATCTGTCTCTGTTCCAGCACTGCTGGTCCAGTCTTCATGATGCTGTTTCTCTAGGCCAGAATCATCTGTCATTTCTTTGCAACGCTCTCTTCTTCTTCCACGATCATGTGTCCTTTTTCTGGGGCACTACCTGTTCATCTGTGATCACCTGTCCTTTCTCCACGACACTACCCTTGTCATCTATGATCATCTGGCCATTTTTAGGCACACTATCTATTCCTCTGTGATCATCTGTCACTTTTTTGGACACTACAAGTCTGTTCCTCTGTGACAATTCTGTGAGGCACTACCCATTCCTCTGTGATCATCTGACCTTTCTTTGGGACACTATCCATTCCTCTATGGTCAACTGATCCTTTTATGGGACACTTATCTGTTCCTCCATGATCATTTTTGGGACAGCACCTATTCCTCTGGGATCATCTCTTGAGTCTTAGCAATACTCTCTCTTCCTCCACCATTATCCATGATCTGATCTTTCTTTGGTGCACTAAATGTTCCTCCATAATCACCTGATGATTATTTGAAACACTATCTGCTTTGCTCTGATCATTCCTTTCTTTGGGGCACTGTCTGTTCCTTTAAAATCATCTCACCTTTCTTCGGGACATTAAGTCTTGTCTCTTCATCCCACCTTGGCACAATATCTGTTCCTTAAATATCATCTGCCCTTTCTTTGGCATTCTCTGTTCTTCTGGATGGTGATCTGACCTTTTCCAAAGACACACAAGCTGCCTTTCTTTGGAACGCCCTTTACCTGGGATCATAATTACAACTTTTATGTCCTTACTTTGTTATCAACTGCTCCTGGGTTGATATCAGTTATTTCTGCAGTATAATCTGACCTTGGTGATCACATCCTTTTGTTTACTAGAATCCAATTACATTATCTGTTCCTCACCTACCCTCTGAGACTTCACAAATGATTATCTATCTTTCCCTTGCAACCATAATTATATGTTCCCAGGGTGTTGAGTGGGTGCTAAAAAAACATACTTACTTATTCATTCATTATTGTTCCCAGGTGAATACCTGTCCTTTCCAAGTGGTGTAATCTCACCAGTCCATTCTTTGACAGTCTGCGGGGTTTATTTCCAAGGTGACACTAATCTGTTCTCCTTCAATAACCTGTCCTCTGATTGGTTGCCTGTCCCTTACTTGGTCAGTTGGTGACGCTGCCTGCTCCAAGATGACTAACTACACCCCCATTTGAGGTGATACTATTTATTTCCCTCTGATCACCTGTCCTTTCTCTGACTGCCTGTCCTTTACTTGGTAACGCTGCCTGCTCCAAGATGACCGCGTACACACCCCTTTGAGGTGATACTATTCATTTCCCTCTGATTACCTGTCCTTTCTCTGACTGCCCGTCCTTTACTTGGTAACACTGCCTGCTCCAAGATGATTGACTACACTTCTCTTCAAGGTGATGCTATTTATTTCCCTTTGGTCAGCTGTTTGTGCTTGGAAACGTTCATCTACTTGAGGCTGTTTGTTGTATCAAAAGAAAATGAAAGATACCATGGCTGCTCAATGAGCAACAAATATCTTTTCATCAACAGTTGGTAATTTTGACCAGGTAACATGTCTTACCCTTAGTCATAAACAGGCTCATCTAAACTGACTACAACAGTGTAACAGTGACAGTCAAGCAGACAGACTCTTTTGGTATTAGACGCACATGTATGTTAGAAGAAAATACAGAAGGGATCACACTTCTGGATCTGAAAAACACTGCACAATACAATGATGCTCATAAAGGGTGTGTTTTCTCTCTCTCTGTATTACCACAGTATTATTTCTGACTGGCACTGAAGCTTCAATGTCAAGCTAGTGTAACTGGCATGGTAACATCATTTAAACCTTGCACAGACAGCAGGGTCACTTTTACTTAGCAGATTTCACTTTTCTTCATTTCACTCCCATGTAAAATCACCTTCCTAACAAAAAAAGTGCACCTGTTTGGTGCCATGTGGCTTCCACGATTCACCACTACAGTCAAAGTTTTCCATCAGCCTCTCACTTGAAGAATCATCAGCTGAAGTCACCAAACCAGCGGCACTCCACCATAAACTGAACACTGATTGGAATAAAGATGACTGCAAAACACTGTGCATCCTGACCTTGTCACCACGACAAAAGTTCATCACAGATAGAGGTGAAGGTGATAGGTCCAGTCATGAGGGCTGAAGGTGAAGAGTTGCAGAAGGGGTGGCGGGGTGGGCAGACAATGTTAGAGGGAAGTACAGCGAGCACAAGCGACAGGTGAAGAAGCATGGGGGCATAAAGCATTAAGCCACACCAGAGGCAGTCAGCGTGAGATGAAAGCACCTCAAGGAAGGTACGCGAGGGGCACTCTACTCTGTCACTGTGGGAACGTTAGCAATAGGAGCCCACTCCACGATGGCATGGGGGCACTCTGCTTGATTCTGTGTCCCGGTTGGCAGTGATTGTCATCATCCCCACCCCAGGACATGCTGCTTCATCTCTCTCAAAAGAGGCTAGCACAGGATGAAGTCTCCACCACGGGGAGCCAGGCTGGTCGGTAAGCATGGGATGGGAGCACCGGCAAAGGGTTTCCTCTCTCATCTGTCCCTCTCTGCACGGTCTTTCATCACCCATACCCTGCTTCTCTCCGCCGTGGCAGGGCAGTTGACGGGAAGGACCAAGTGAGAAGGTGGGGCCGCAATCACTCTAAATCCTCCGCTTCTATCAGCGCTACAATAAATATACAATCATAACCACAGGTCAGAGAAAACAAGCATGCAAATAGATTGTGCAGCGTCAAAAACTGACAGGTTAATATAAAAGCAATGAAAATCTAACCAAAAATGTTTTGATTCAAAACTCAATGCTACATTCGTCAAAACTGTTACTTGCATGAAAAATGGCACAATTGAAACAGCCAGAGACGGAGTATCCTCAAGCAACAGCAAACCAAGTCAGGAAAATCCACAGATGACAGATAAAGACTACAAGAACTACAACATCCAGCAAAGAAAATGTGTAGCCACAACAGTACAGATCACACCAGGAGTACAGCAAGCAGCACTACATATAGCTGAAGACTGGAGATGATACAGCACAATACTCCGCACTGAGTGCCCAGTGCCCCACCCCCTCACCCCAAAGCAACAACACCAACCAAAGAACGGGTAATGAAACACAAGAGGGGTGATTAAACACAGGTTACAGAGGAACCACAGCACGTTGCTACAGCTTTTAGGTGAAGCTTCCCACATCACAGCAGCGAAGTAGGAAGCACAGAAACTGGTGGTCAGAACAAAGAAGATGAGAACCATTTCTAGCATGAGTATCCTATTCCCAAGCATCATTCCAAATCAACTGTGAGTCGAAAACCACACCCCTTTCTCAACTAATATAATGCAGAGCATTCTTACTAATACAACTGCTCATGTACTTAGCTGTCTCCTCCAACACCACACACACTTTTCCACAAGTGAGAATACAGCAACTTTTTTGTTCTTTTCATTTCATTGTTCTCTTCCAAACTGCCATTTGAAACAATTTAGACATTTAACTTTGATCAGCATTTCATGTTTGTCCATATTTACTTCCCCTATATCCCCACACATCACAAAAATTGCTTATTCAGATAAGTTACCTTGCCACAAAGACTCACTGCCTTTATAGTTTATATATGACTAGTAGTTTTCATTCACAGTTTCACACACAACAGCATGATTTATCATGCACACAGTACACACTTTCTGTACAATTGCAAACTCAGCAAGCCATTTCTTTGCAATTCTCTTACAAAGTCCTGCAGTGTTTGTTTTTTTCTAAAGGAAAAATCTACATGGATGTTCACTTACAATCTACCATTTTTGGGACTAATGAGTAATCAAAATACAAAAATTATAACAGAAAAATTCAACCAGAAGTTCCAACACAAAACAGCAAAATACACAGCTGGTGGCAAGCATGCAGCAAAAAGGATAATAATAGCACTGAGCACATTGACTGTTACATTTCTCTTAACATTCTTCCATACTATTATCATCATCAATTTACACAATCCCTGCACGAGACACCAATGAAAGGCACATCAGCTGGTCATAAACTCATCGTTCCTGGATTGCTTCCATTAACATCAGTATGCATGCAGATTTCTTTCTCACCATGGTGTGAACAGCGATGTTACCCACAAAAGAACTTATCTGAATTTCAGTGTCACACAATCAGCTGAAGTAAATTAACAAAACATGAGCTACAATTAAGTCTGCACAGTTGACAAGAGTCCTGGGTCACACATACTTCAAAGCTTTCCTTCATTGTTTTTGCATTTTCCCAGCACCACACACATTTCTGATGGCGCAGCCTTGCTTCAATTCGCTATAACCAGTTTCAAAATGGTCCAGTCTGGTCACACCATGGGACACATGTCAAATGTTGTGCAGACCACTCTCCAATGGAAGGAACAGGTAAGATGATACATGTGTTGTCAGTCCTGTTAGACTGGTTATCTGGTATAATATTACTTTCGAGTTGTGATTAATGTAACAGTTTCCTAGCAGCAAAGTGAGGGACTGTTGTATTCACAGGGACCAGCAAGAGTCTGAGAAGTGAAGACAGATGAAACAAAACACCATTTTATTTTTCTAGATCATGAGACCCCTTTCATTTACTTAGACAGGACAGTATTAAGCATTTCCTGCATAAAACGTTTTTTTTTTCTTTCTTTTTTTAAATGCTCTGCCACTGACTCAAATCAGAAAGATCTTTTTTGGCCAAATGGATGAACTTTCCAACATCAGCTTGCCCACAGTACCTCAGGCTTGGGGCTAACAGCACAGAACACTGCAAATGTAACATTTCCTGGCCCATTTCTAGAGGCTCTGTGGTCCATGGTGTCAAGTCAATCAGTTTGGTGAAACAGACACATTTTTACCTGCGCAAGTCAGATTGTATTCAGATGTTTTGTTAATTCCCTTCTGCATCAAAATTCAGGTTAGTGCTCTTGTGGCCAATTGTGAGACACTCTGGCTAAAAGGATGGACAACTTGAAACAAAAGCACCTCAGTTCATGTAAAGGCAAAATTTCACACGAACCAAATCAGGACAACAAACACAAAAAATAGACTGTACAATCCAAATTACAGTACATACAAAGAACTTGATCACATGCTGTACAAAAACAACTTTATAACCAAAAAAACAATTATGAATAAAAACCATTTCAAAAAAGAAGAGGAAAACACAGGAAACAAGAGCAGAAAACAAAGATTAGAACTAGCATAATTATAATGACAAAGTGAAGACATGGAGTTCACATACTGCTGACCTTCTCAAAACACTGACCTAAATATACGACAAAGTCCAGTTCCTCTCTTAGGTCATCATCACACTATTTCTGACTGTGTTTTAACACAAACCACTCACATAATGCTTATAATCTAGATCTCATGTTTTGAATCAGATAGCAGTATGTGGGCTGTGTTCAATGAAATATTTCCCAAATAACTGATCAACCGCACTGTTTGTCATGCTCTGATGCAACTCACTGTTTTGTACAGTACATCACCAATGTACAGTAATAATGATGTATATTCTTTGTTTTTCTCAAATCAGTCCACAATCATGGTCAACTGCAACTGCAGTGCATGGACACTTTTCACCTGTGCCAATTTTCCATACTTTGTGTGTCATTTTTCCCTTCTCTCTCTCTCTCCTTTAAAAAAATGAATAAAAAAATGCAGTTCTTACTAATACTAAATGCCTAATATGCATCAGTTTATTGGGAAACATTTCTGTGCCATTCAGTTTATTTCACACTTACTCTCTTTACACACAGAAACAGAAGACATTTCAGTACGCTTTTTACACCAATACGCTGTCTGTCGGTATGAATCTCACAATCCTTTTTCTTTGTGCAAATAAAAGGTCATCAACTGAGGATACATACACTCTGGGATTACTGGCTCAAAAACAAACTCATCCATACACAGTGACCACATGCATCAGACCCAGTGCCGAAAACACTTTTGGATTAATGCACTTGTATGCTAGTTATACGTGCACATGTTTCAAGGTTTTGATTCACTACATAAAATCATTAGACACTGGAATGCAGAGTGTGTGCAACAGGGCTTCCTATTTTTCACAACTATACAGGGTAGACTCACCTCAGAATTCCAATTTATAAGGGTATTTTCACCTCATAAAATTTTGTAAGGGTATCCAGTTTTGGTTTGTTGTTTTTTAATTTAGGAAGCTTGTGTGTCAGAGCTCCCGCTTATTGTGCAAGTACTTTAACATGCATGAGGGCACCAAATTTGGAATTGGAGTGAATGTACGCATGTGAACACTGGAGCCACTGATTAAGAACTACACCGCGCATGACCTTGCTGTTTGTTCAACAGTTCTTTGCATTCACTGTCTGCACTGGATTGTTTGTTTTGGTGGAAAAATTGGTGAAGCTGTCGTCACTCATCAGATTTCTTTGGGGGTATTTTGATACCTTACTACAGATTTTAAAGAGCAAATTTCACATGCAGAATTAAGTCCAAAAGGTGTATTTGAGGTCCAGGTGTGTGAATATGCAGACTGTTGTAGTTTTTGTTGTTGCTGTTGCTGTTTTGGGAGGGGTGGGTGGGGTGAGCTATGGCTAGGTGTCAACATCAGTGATGCAGGTATGTAACTGTCTGGGTTGATGTGACAGCCATAATTACAAATGCATTGACAGATGAATACTCCAGAGTCTCTGAACTTTACAAAAGTGCATTTATTTTGTGTCTTGTTTGCAGACATGTGTGTGTGTGTGCACGTGTGTGCATGTTTTATTCCTACTGTTCTTTTTGTGTGTGTATGTGTGTTCTTCTTTGTTTCATGTTTTGTTTTTGTTTAGTTGTTATCACTGTGTGTGTGTGTGTGTGTGTGTGTGTGTGTGTGTGTGTGTGTGTGTGTGTGTGTTGTTGGTTTTTGTTTGTTGTTGTTGGTGCACATTTTGTTGGTGTTGTTTTTTGGAGGGGGTGCTGAAACACCAACCATTCAGATATTTCATGATTTTTAATCAGACTCTGAGCAAAAGTTCTGATCCCCACCCTATTCCCTTTTTTTGTTTCTTCATTAGCTAGTTTATATACTTTTGCAGTCAGTCATCAGAATCTGCACCAAACCCCATTCCCTCCCCTCCCCCAATGCAACTTTTCCTAGCATATAGCCCAATGTTGTCCACACTGCGTTTGGCCACCACCACCTCCAGCTGAACTAGAACTCTGCAACTATTGCCATCTAACTTCCAGTGGTTAAGGGTTTTCACTAGCACACCCCCCACCCCAACCCACCTCCCCCCATCCCCCCACCCTTTTTTATGTTTTAAAGCTGTGCAGTCTTGAGGTTTTCAGTATTTCAAACTGAGTGCCACTTTCAGATAGAGATCATCTCCAAAACTAACTCCTCCATTAATCTATCACCATCACCAGAACTAACTCCTCCAAAAGATGATTTCACACTGAATCTGATGCTGGTCATAGCATTGGCATGACATTAAATTACTGACACAGTGTGCTCATGTTTGCACAAGCACGCATCAAAAAAAAAAAGGAAAAAAAAAAAGGACACCACACTGGTTTCACATAACGTCCACAAAGAACTCACATGGGTTGCCCATGGCCATTCGGAACGACTGTCGGCTTCCAGACAGTTCTGGGGGTATAGACCCCAAGGGGGTGTTAGGCTGTCCCGGTGGAAGTGGCGCCCCTGGGGGTCCCGTCTGTAGCGCCAGACGGCCACTGGCAAGACTGGCAGCATCTGACTCACTACCACTGCCCATGGGTGATGCCGACTTGCGTTCCCCTTTGTCCTTGTTCTCCTTCTTGCTGCTGCCCGAGTGGCTGCTCCCTGAAAGAAACAATAATCAGAATTAGATCAACAGTGCCACCCAGTAATCACTGAAACTGAAAAAGTAGCGAGGTAATGACTAAGTACTTTTTTGTACCCTGCATGTCAGCAAACCAGCCTTCTACCCTCCCCACTCCCTCATCAAACATACACGCACACACACACACACACACACACACAAATGAACAAAGACCTTGGACCCTTGAACTGTGCAACATGGGAGGTTTAGGACCTTTCACCATGCTCTTCATACTTCAAGAAACAACCTAACCCATGCCACATAAAACAGCCTTGCCCTGCGTCTAGCAGTGCAATGTGTCAGAAGAAAAAGGAAAAAAATACCTCCTGTTAGTGTAAACTGTAAAAAGCTAGACTTCTGGTAGTGTAAACTGTAGAAGGTAGATTTCCAACTCATTAACAGATAAAACAATAAACTGTAAAAACTAACAAAAAATTGCCAATTCAACTGAGTGACATATTATAACTTCGGTCTAGTACTGGTAGCTGTTTTAGGTTAGCATTAATCTATGAAGACCAGGGCTGATCTGCATTGCTCTTAACATTTGTTTCCGTGACAAATGGCATGCTTCAGTCCTCAAACACAAACAATTGGCCACAAACATCTAACAGGACTGGAGAGGCTACACAATGACTGCAACAAGCCCAGCAGAACGCCACCAACATTCCCAGCTGGGAATTATTCAGCTTCAAAGGAATCTATTGACAGAGTTGCCATGTGGGCTGGCAGCACATCCACTCTCACAAAATTACACCTACATTTGTAGAAATGGTGTATTTTCATCATTATGATGTTTACCCTGACAACGGTGATGACGTTGACGTAGACAGACCATGTACTCACAGCTACTTCTGATGAGCTCAGTGCACTTAAACATCATTTACCATTCCTCACACAGTCAGTGAGCAAAATGAATGCACCATGACTGAGTAGAAAAGAAACATGAAAGGCAGAAAGAGGAGACAGAGAAAGAGAGACACTGGAATTAGTACATGAATGAGCACATTAAGCTAAATAGTTTCCAAGTAATTCTTAAGTTTAGAAACAAATATAACAACTGTTTCAACCTATCAAATACTCCAGTTATGCACTTTACAGTTACACTTGCAACAACACTTAAAAAAAGAAAAAGAAAAAAAGAAGTGGAAAGTCTTTCATTAAACCTACAAAATTACAAATTCCTACATCAAAATTCCAGGCAACTCAATAATAATCCAAATGCTGAGTTTGGACACAACCTGTTACTACAAACTGAGTTCCATGCACATGTCAGAAATGAAAATGAGAGAAAGAGAGAGAAAGAAGAAGAAAAAAGACAAAAAATAAAGAAACTAGTAACTTTATACATAATGAGCTCAACCATTAAACTTTTTTTTTTTAAATCATGGCAAAACCACCAACTGCCTTAACAGCTACAGTATTACTTCTCAGAATGTAAAAATAAGATCCTAGCAGACTTTAATCCCAAACTCATCTCTGTGAAAAACAAGAAGTGAAACTGAAAGTGTCTTGTTGACTCACTGTCCTTAGAAACTTGCTTTTAAAAGTTCATGAATTAACAACAAAAATAACAGCACACTTCAAATATGGTAAGAGGGTTAACATGATAAAACTGCTACTTCAACTGAAAGCACGTTTTAATCATTTCCTTCTTCCATTTTGCATTATCTGAGTACATATATTCCAGTCTCCATCGAACAAAACAAACACAAACCTTACTTATAACTTAAATATAACAGCAGGATAAGCATCAATTTTACATTACGCAATCTCTTTTTACCAAAAGAAAACACTGATGCCCTTTTAAAACTGACCAATAAATTATTTCTTTTTAAAGCCAAAGTACAGCCTATACACTCTGCTGTATATCTATACACTTTAAGAAGTGATCTAATTATGGTTCACACAGCTGCAGTGATCTCATAATTATCTACTTTATCTACAAAATTGACTCCCCTTCCTCAAATAAGCCACATGACTCCTGAAACTAGATTCACTTTGTGAGAGCTGATTAGGCAAATATTATTTTTAAAAATAAGATAACCTATAAGTAGCCCAGCTGAGACAAGTATCTCCCCCCCCCCCCCCCCCCCCCCCCCCCCTTCACCCTTTAGACTTTATACAACAGTGTGTGTAAAGAAAGAGTGAACACTGAGAGCAGATGCAGCTGGACAGCACTTGTTTCAAGAAGGTGAAGAACTGTTTGTTTGCATTAAAGGCTCGAACACCAGGCTCATACTATAGCCTAGGAGTAGGAGTAGGAGCCTAGCAAACTGAACTGCAGAGCCTAATTGTGTAAAAAAAAAGAAGGAAAAAAAAAAGAGAGAAAAAAAAAGCAGCTGGTGTGAGTTTCACCCCTGGCTGAGGAGTGAAGGGCTTTAAACTAGTGTGCAACCTCATCAGAACCTGTCTCACACTTGAGTGCTGAGCACTCAGGTTTCTCTAAGACACACATCTTAGTCTTACCAGTGTTGTGCATGTTAAAGACCTTAGGTCCACCTTTTGAGAAGAGTGCAGTCACTAAGACTAGCAATAGTGCTGTGATATTAATGTTAAAGACACTGTATCCACCTTTTCATTAGAGTGCAATCACTAAGACTAGTAAGAGTACCGTGATGTTAATGTTAAAGACATTATGTCCACCTTTTCACAAGAGTGCAGTCACTAAGACCAAGAGTGCTGTGATGTTAATATCAAAGACCTTCTGACGAAGTCTAGGGGCCAGGGGTATGAAATGCACAAAAGTGTCACCACACAAATGACAAAATACAACACAAAAGAACCTTATGAAAACTGACTTCTGGTACACAAATCTGATCAGAACAATACAGTGTTACCATCAGAGAAATGACTTCAGCTACTCCAGATTTTAAAAAAAATCAAAAAAATCAGACAAACCCCAAGGTCTTCCCATCTTGGTATGCACCTTTACCAGGAGCATGCAATATCATTCAGAGGTACACAGTATATTCACAGCCAGCTCTACTTCACACCAAAGAATAGCAAGAAGAGTTAAGATAAAGTGTAAGTGGGGAGGAGCATGGACTGACATGGAAAACACACCTGTCCAGCATTTACATTGTCAACAGGCTTGCATTGACACAAGGTGGCACAAGCAGCTGATATGAAGGACAAGCCACTTTATAGGAGCTAAATTATTTAGAGCCTGAATCAAAATTTACCCTTTTTTTCTCCTCCTCTCTTCTTTTCTTTGTTTCTTTCTTTCTTTGTTTTGCATACAGGGAGTATGTATCAAAGGTCAGGTTAATAATAAAATAAAAATCCCCCCCCCCCCCCAAAAAAAAAAAACCCACCACACACACAAAACATTATCATAAACAAAAGAATTTACCAATTTCAGGTTATGCATGAACTTAACACAAACTGACAGTTGAGTCAGAGAAAAAATGTGCACATGTAGCCCCAGAGTGAACTTCTTTCTGCCAGTTTCTGGGGTACAAGAGTAAGCAAAATGCCTTTGAAAGTGTAACTGAAACTGTGAAAGGCTTCCCAGTTAAGAAATAAATAATCCATCAGTGAGGTACTCAGGCAGGTGGTAAGCAGGGCTTCAAAAAAGGTTTGACAGCATAAAGCTCTCAATGAAAATAGTGGAAGCAACTGAATTTATTTGTCCTTAACTGCAGCTTTAAAGTGATGTGAAGTATGTGTGTTAATGACAATTTAGATTTATTTTTTATTTATTTTTTAACACTCTCCCTCTCTCTCTCTCTCTCACACACACACATATGAATGCACAAGTACACACATCTTAGACTTTCCCTTTAGAGTTAAAGAAGGAAACAAATCTGCCCAGTGCAATTCCACAAACACAAAAAGTGTGCACTTTCTCTTGTGCATAAAGAGCACTAAATACGCTAAATCTTACCATTGTTGTTAATATTATTAAAAACAAAATGGCCCCTTTAAAAAATAAATAAATTAGGGAACAAAAATCCCAGACCATAAACTGCAGTAAATCAGATAACATAGCAGAAAAGTCAAACTTTTGTGCAGAATCACAGTCACAAAAGCAGGAAGCAAGAGCGCAAACTGAAAGCAGCTGAAACAACAGAGGGGAGAAGGGAGGCTATTTTCAATACAAGGGAAGCAATCCAACAGCAAATGCACATACTACAGCAGAGCAACAGCGGAGGAACTGCAGTAAGGTGGCAGTGTTTATCCCTGAAAACAAGACAACGGCAGGAGCGCAGAAAGCGGTACAACAGCAGAAACGACGCATCATTTGCACTTTGCACCAGACGACAAGGTTGCACCATCACACGCCCGACTGACCTTCCGCCAAAACACTTGAAGCCAAGGCAGCGGTGGACATTTTAGAGCTAAGAGGCGTGGTGGCCTTTTTGGAGTTGTTGTTGGGCTCTGTGTCTTCATAGCAGAGAGTTTTTGACAGCAGTCGCTCAGCTGACATGCGACTGGGCCACTTGATTGACAGTGGCACACATGAGCACGCATTGTGCACTGGTGAGGCAAAAACACCCCTGTTATTTATTTTACCACGCTCTAATCACCTCTAAACAACTGTGTAGATGAACCTCAAAAGGCAAGGAGCAGCCCAAGATTAGGTCATATATAAATTTATGTATGTCATTCAGATAGCCGTTAGTGGTATTCCTCAACACATCGGTAGAAGGCCAGTTTTTTCTTTCTTTTTCTCAATGCTTACAAATTTCCAAGTAGCAGTTTGTTACTTTGCTACTTGGACAACTCAAACCCTAAAAACGTCTTGTATGTTTACAAGTTAACCCTTGCATTCCTCCAAGAAAACAAACTGCTACTCCTGCACCTAGCATAACAAAGTTGTCTAACTTTCCAATTAGTTTACACTACGGTTAATTTCTTTAATTTTTAGTATATTTTACTGCCTTGACTGCTGAGTTATATCCGACATATTTCTTGGGTTGCTCCCATAATAAAATGTAAAATGCAAATGACTGAGCTTTGACCATGTCCATTGTGTGTGTGTGTGTGTGTGTGTGTGTGTGTGTGTGTGTGTGTGTGTGTGTGTGTGTGTGTGTGTGTGTGTGCTGGTTTTGCTGAAGCCTAAACAACTGCAAGTCACTTTCATCATTCCTTGAGTACCAATTTCAGTATGACTCGGCACTGAAAAATTATCACCCACGTCAATGCAAGGAAGGGACAAAATCTAAAGCTTATTCATGAAGGGATGTTAGACATATGATGACAGTTTAACACTGAGGTTTATCTGTACAAAGTTGCCTCAAAGGCCTACCTAGCCCACACTTTCAATAGTTTTACCCTCCAAATCCAAATGTCAGCTTCTTTTCCTAATGATGTTCTCCAGGGGCAACACAAATCAACATTGCAAGCAGAAAGAATACTCTGTATGTGTAAATACAGCAGCTAACTTACATACACACTTTCATCAGTTTCAGAGGCACACCCAAACACACACAAAGGAATCACCTTAAAAACAAGTCTTAAAACAATAAATAAAATAATAAAAAGAAGAAGAAATGAAACAATGCAAATCATCAGAGCATACTACTATTTTACTACAGAATGACTGCAGAAAGTCAAAAACGATTCTGTAACCCACTGATCTTGATTGACCATGAATCGTAAATCATTTTAAGTCCACCAGGAGGTTAGAGGATAATACAACAAGCCCCATGGAGCCCAACTGAAAGCAAGCTTTATTTGGCTACAGCCGCAGCACAAGCCAATGCAGCTTTGCCACACAGAAAAACACTAACATGCTGTAGCATAAACACAACTTCACATGTTGAATTTAAAACACAGCTTCAAATGTTGAACTTAAAACACTGGAATCAGTTTATCAGACTCTGTACAAATGTTTACACACACACACTGTCTCTCTCTCTCTCTCTCTCTCTCTCTCTCTCTCTCTCTCTCTCTCTCTCACACACACACACACACACATACATGTGCACATTATTCATAAATACTTATTTTACCAAACACCCCACTTCAAAGATAAGTTTTCACAACCTGATTAGTTTTCATCACATTAGTATATATACCAGGAAGTCCCACTACATACATTTCAACTGACACCTTTGTTTAGGTGGTAGTGGAAGGGGCGGGGGGGAACATTCCTGGCAAGGTGGCCAGGCAGTTTGGCACAACGGACTTCATTCTGCATGCCAGCACCTGATTAGTGGAGAGGATTCTAACTCCCATCCCACTTCGGTCCATGCACATTGAAAAAATAAAAAAATCTTCAATCTAATTAAAGGTAGAAAGAAAAGAATTACACAAAACAGTGTGCAACAAATTTGAATAAAAACGTACCAAATTCTTTTAAAAAATTTCATCAACCAAAACATCTGGAATGTTTTTGATGACAATTTTGAAAAATATTACTCATGGAATTTTCAACATCACGGTCCTAGTGCCAGGAATTGTGGACACATTCAAGAACAAAAAAAAAAAATCTCCAGCTTTCAGTAAAGTTATGTCCCTTCAAAATAAAACAAATAGGGGGTGGGGTGGGGTGGGGCATCAATTGTTTGGCAAGGAGCTGGCAGAACTTATTCATGAAGAAAGAAAAGACAAAAACATAGAAAGAAAGGGGAGTCCAAAAAAACATAGTAAGAAGAAAGACAGACAGGAGACAAGAAGCACACATAATGTATTTAGATTATAATCATCATAAGTACTAAAGCAGATAATAAGTTTTTCATGACATAAACTATACTTGCAAAGATCTGAATACCAGTACACATGTACAGTTCAGCAACAGCCTTGAACTAATGTCTTCTACAAGTACAATACAATGTAGCTGTCAACACAAGTAGTCACCACTGACTCAGAAGTGTGTACAGGTCTGTTTCTGTTGCAAATCAACATTCCTAAACACAGAGACTGCCTTCCTCCAGCTCACAAAAATCACATCTAAAATGAGCTTTCAAAGACACATCTGAAATGAGCTTTCAAAGTCACACATATGATATCTGAAGTGGGGTCGTCAGATACAATAATGCAAATAACACAACAAAAATGTCACTTTTAGCAGAGCTATTCTGAACTCTATGAAATGCACATTTGACTGTTCACATGAATCATTGTTTCTGTTTGTGGCCAACTGTCTGCATAATTTTAATTATATCCTTGCTTTCTGTTCAATTTATTGTACATAAAGATCTGTATGGCACAATAATCTAATTGTAGACTCCATCCATCCTAAATTTTTATGAAGCATGGATAGTTAGTTAATGCTAGTTAACAAAGCAATGAACAGATTAAATAATAAAACAAACATTAGGATAAATACCAAAAAAATACAACAGATACCTGAAACCCATATAATTTTACCACACGCTCTCACTGTACATTTATCACAGATCACACAAACTTTGTTTTGTGGGGATTATATATATATATGTAAAGAACAAACACTACATGGGCACACAGAAGTTTGAGACTATTGTTAATTTGTCACTAATCAAACACACTAGACGATTATGCAACACACACACACACATACATATACACACAGGCTGAGAAGAAAAGAGAGAGCTGAAAATGAAGGGAAACAACTCCAAACTGAAAGCAAAATTCCCCACGCAGGGGATAACTCAACATTGTGCAAAATTCAACAACCAACAGGGAAACAGCGAGAAACAGAAAAGGGGAAGCAACCAACCTAAACTACTGTTGGACCCAAACATGCTGGCATGCAGAGCACCCTCCCCTGAGTGCAGGGAACAGGGACCGGCACCGTTGTGGTGGGATGGGTTGTGGGACATCTGGTTTTGCTTGTCCTTGTTCTCCCACAGTTTACGTAACTGATTGTAAGTGGTCACTAAACAAGTACAGTCTTTATTGGCCACTGAAACACAGCAAAAACAACCCCATAGTAGGTGGCTGGCCAAATCAGTAAAACAACCCCAGAGAAGGCAACTGGCCAAATCAGCAAAACAATGTGAGTAGGTGACTAGCCAAAACAAAACAACCCCATAGTAAGTGGCTGGCCAAATCAACTCCACAGAAGGTGATTGGCCAAATCAACAAAACAACCTGGTAGAACACTTAAGGGACAAAAGTGATTCCTAACTTCCAACACATGGTGTCACGGCGGCAGACAAAGACAAAAAAACTGAGAGAGAAAAAACAAACTTTCTTACTTCAGCATACAGGCAATATTTCACTTCAATATTTGGTGATGTGCCCTTCATTTTCAGAATTTGCTGACAGCCTTTTGGCAGGGACTTATACAGGTGACCAGATGAAAGATGTTGACAGTAAAATTGCAGGAAGTAGTGACAGCATACTGGAGATCAAGAACTATACTGGTGTGGGAAATGTTTTCTTGCTGCATTTTCCAGCACCCTGACACTGATTGATAAAATCTGTTGAAAATGTCATGCAAAGTTTCTCTTATTTTCCTTTTAACAATTCTTTAAAAGAGCTAGTAGACATCTTGCTGTAAATATTCTGGGCCATCCAGACCTAGATTAAAAAAATATACAAAACGCATTTTCAACCAAACCAGTTTCAATAATATTTGTAGTATTGTACACTTCATCAATGGTAGACCATTCAGCTAAAGTAACTTGACACTTCATCCACTCTCAATCCATGACACATCATGATCAATGAAACAATGTTCTTCTTTGTTTCTACTGTGACTTCTTTCCAGGCTTTTACCATCTTCATTTTCTATTCAGCTGGAGAAAGCAAATGACAATTTTAATTGGTTCCTTCAGGTTTTATAATGGATGCAACCCAAATCTGTTGTTATTACACGTAATCTCCTACCTTATTCCCAGCAGTAAAAAACAGTCACATCAATTACGGAGAGACAACCACCATCAAGCAAAATCAGAAAAGTGGGGAATCACTTCTGTCCCTCAAATGTAGGTGACAGCCAAATAAAAATAAAAATAAAAACATGCAGCAGGTGACCTGCCAAATCAACATAACTGTCAAATAAAAAATTAAAACCCCACCCCATAGTAGGTGACTGGCCAAGCTAAACAATACCATAGGAGGCGACTGGCCAGACCACCATCCCAACCCCATGCCCACTGTGGTAGACTGAGTAAATCAAGAAGATAATCCTATGAAAGTAGCCTAATCAACAAACTCCATAGCCTAAGCAACAAACTCCATACAGCCACAATATTAACTACTACAGCAGGTGACTGCCTAAAACTCCAGAACAATCCCAGCTGTGGGTGACTGGCTGAATCAGTATATTAACCCCATGACCATAGTTGATAGCAGGTAACCGTCAGGCCACAGTAGCAAAACTACCCCATAGCAGATGAGTAGCTGGCTGCATCAAATGAGCAACCCCACAACAGTCTCATTCACCTAAACTCTAGACTTCCATATCTGGGGTTGCAGTGCAAGTTTACTGCCTTGTCTGTGGTTATGATTGTACTTTACAGTATTACACACAACCTGGTCTCACAAAACAGCACGGCAATGAATTGTGTGTCCACATGTGTGAAGATACGATACACTAAAGCAGTGTAATCAGTAATGGAACAGTGTATAAAATAAATCCTTTAACTGAGGTGAAAAAAAGACAAGTCTTCCTATCCACAAAGTTCAAGTTGTCAGTATTTACAATTTAAAATTCTCTTGTACATCCATTAAAATTACTACTATATCTCACTCCAAAGAACAAAACATTGTTCTGTTGTTTTTTATGTCAGCTTTGTGATGTGAAAACAAAAAGCTCTTCTTTGAGGTTTTGTCCTCTTTCTTCTTCTTTTCTTTGATGGTTTAAGAAAGCATCATCTTTGCAGAGGTGATAAAAAGCTGCAGCCGAGACTTCCGAAAAAAAAGAAGTAAAACAGAGGTATTTGTTATGTATCAATCATTCATATACACTCAACAACAATAACAACAAAAAGAGCAAGAAAGTAACTTGGTGTTTTATGCCCAGTCAACCAGTGCGGTTATATTAGGGCAGAAAAAAAGAAAAGAAATGTCAGTATTAATTATTATAAAAAGATGATGGAACTCATGCAATGACACGTGGACATGCATCATCAAATGTGCTGGACAGTGGTTCCGTTAACTGAAAAATGTCCATCTGTGACAGGGAAAATCTCTTTCCTTTTCTTTAAATGACTTGGTGGACAATTTTTGTAGCTGTCCATTATCATGACAGACATTTATCTGTATCCCCCCCCCCCCCAGGTAAAGTCTATCTTTTCAAACACTGCACATTACAGAGTAACAATATTCTGGACTTACAGTCCTGATCTGTGGATCATGGCACTCTGCATGTAGGTGGCTTCAACACTGACACCAGCAGTGCAACAAATTAAGTTTATTTCAAGACAAAAACATTTTGGGGTTGACTGCCCTTTCTGCCCCCACTCTGAGGCCAAGGCCTGGTACTTTTTTTTTTCCACAGGAGGGAGAGATGGATAAATTAAAAAATGCCTTGTGACAGAAAAGTGACCCCTCTGTCTGTCTGTGATGGTGGATAAAAATAAGAGCTAGCAGAACCACTGGTGGTACACAACTACAAGTACTGTTGAAAACAAACAGAACAAAACATAATGGCACAATGCAAGCACAATATCATATCATTTGTCTTTTGCTGTCTCTTCACTGCACAATCTTCCCACAGTTAAGCGCTTCAAGCCATCTGCTTTCTCTTTCCAGATTTTTTCATACACAAAACTGCTCTGAAAATAGCATCAAAAGAGCAAAAGCACTAAAATATGTTTTTGTGGCAACATAGTTTCACTACTGCTCCCCCCCACACCACTTCCTTTTTTGTTTTGTTAATGAAGGCAGAAGAATGGCAACAAAATGATTTCCCATCAGTGCTGTTAAAGGCATTAAACAATCAAACCTCAAACTACCCACAAGAAGCAGCCAGCCTGTTACTCATAAAGCTGTGACATGTTTAAAAATACCGATCACTAAAAATGACTGCAAAATGCACACACCGACACAAATGCGCGCACAAAACACAAACAAAAAACCCACAATGCATACGCTGACCACATCAACACCCACATCTTTGTCACCCACACCCCAGCACCTACCTGAAGCGCTGTGAACACTCCCCGCACTCCCGTTGCCCCCGCCCCCTCCCCCTGCTGTGGATGGAGGAGCAGGAAGGGGCGTTGCCCCGTCGACGAAGCTCCCCACATAGCTGTTGGAATCAGCAGATGCGTAGGCGTGTGGAGGGATGTAGGACATGTTGTGGGGGAGGAAGGTGGAGGAGGGATAGGGGTACTGGTTGTTCCAGGCCGGGGGTGGGAGGGGGGCTAGTGTGTCGCGGTCTGCCTCTGAGACGGAGTCAACATCTTCCAGACTCATGGCGCTCAGGTCTGGGTACACAGGGGGACCTGTTGACACCACACACAAACATCCTCATCAATCATTCAACCACACAGAGGTATCATAATAATAATATTTATGGTGATCATAATAAAAATATTTATGGTGCCCCATCTCACAAGAGCCTGGAGCGCTTACAAGGACATAAGGATATGCTCCATTTCATCACACACACACACACACACACACACACACACACACACACACACACACACACACACACACACACTACAATTACATGCTTACTGGTGATGGGCTGGTAGAACAAGAAGAAAAGACAGACCAGTATGCAGAAGAGGTGGGTTTTCAATTTTGACTTAAAAGAAGAGAATAAAGGTGAATGCCTTCACCAACTACTGAACCCCACAAGAATCCTCATCAACGACTCAACTTCACAGAGATAATTATCATCATCAACTACTCAACCAGACAGAGACATCTTCATCTTTCCAACCAGCCAGCCAGCCAGAGTCATGCACTATTCAAAACCACAGAGATATCTTCACCAGTGTTGAGCAGTCTACACACTTCAACACTCCCTATTCAGTAACACAAGTAGATATCATCACCAACTACTCAGCCTCACAAAAACACAAATGACTAATTCTGTCGAGCTAAACATTTGACTTCTCTTGGTAACATTTAGCTTTCAAGAGTTATTTCTTGGACACCTTTAAGGACTTTGCTCATCTATGCAGCTATTTTGTCTCACAGCATAAATACTTTTGAACTAGCATTTACTATGAATTTATAAAAACGACTATTGGGATAAATATAATCAGCTGTTATTTTTAACATCAATCAACTCATGCATGCAGAGTATCTGCAGTACCTGCTCAGTGCATGTATCAGTCTTAGTTTATTTCTTCTCACTTCCTTCTCATCTTTTACTCTAGGAAGAATTCAAAAGGAAACCAGTAATGCCAGCAGAACAGCTCTTGAATTGCTTACAATGAAACAGGGACCCAACAGGGAAAATTAAAGCCATTATCAGACTCCATTGTTACTAAAAAGTACTCACCGCCATAGTAGTCACCAAAGACGTAGTAGCACTGCTCAGAGAAGGTGAGTTTGTTGACAGTGTGTCGGATGTAGCCAGACTTGAGCAGGTTACATGCGTATTTGCGTGCATCCCGCCTATCCGCAAAACCCTCCACATGTGTGAACAACCAGTCCACCAAATCAGCACCTAACGCGACAGAAGATGTTTCAGGTTTTACTGAGGATTTGGGGGGGTTGTTGTGTTATTAGTGTGATTCATGGCATCACTCAATGTTGAACAGGTCAATGCACTGCCAATACACTAACCCATTTCTTTTCCCAGTTTTAAATCTTACACCTTCAAAATAAAATAAAAACTCTAACTAATCACAGGACACCTGTTCTTGCTCACTGTGAACAGCAACAACAACAAAACTTACACTGTTGCTGCTGTTCACTGAGAGAGCTATCCTATAAACTGTCCAGACATCAAACATAGATTTTACTTTCAGCCAGATCTGATGAACAGAACTGCATGCTGCTATCGATCACCATAATCTTTACAAATCTGCATGCCTTTTTTCAGCACAGTCAAGACAACCACACCACAAAATACTACAGTACCATGGAGTAAACTATGATGGACTACTATAAGCTGGACCACAAACAGATCCTTCCTCAAAGAAACACACCAGCAGGCAACACCCATCCTGTACTCACCGATGAAAGCATTGGGTATTGTGATTTTCAGCCACATGCGGTCCCGGATCTCTAGACCCGAGTCTGGTTGAGCCATGGCTTTTACCACTGTGGCCATGTCCGTGTTGATAGTGAGATTCAAGTCATCAAATCCTGCAACAATACACTCATATGAGACAGAGAGCACAGGTCTCAGACAAAGAGAAAGCCTTTCAGTCATTCAGACACAGACTATTTCCAACCTTTTAAAGCCAGCAAGTGTGAGCATAAACTACGAAATGCCTTTTTATTTTCAGCCACACAAGTCAACCAGTGTGGCCTTAAAGAACCTTTGAAAACATTTGGAATCCCCCACTGAACTAGGCACCTTCTTCTAGACACACAATGGTTGACAGCTTCTCAGCTGGACATTCGTCAGCTGGCGTTTCACACAGCGTGTATACTGGATTCAAGTCTGTATGAATGTAAGCTCACAACTGTACTTTCATCTTGTACTGTGGCAGAGAAACTGAACTGAATGTCCACCCCTGGGATGTAAACAAAGGGCATGCTGATCCCCTTCGATTTTGTTTGTTCATGCTAAAACATCCAAATGCTACAGCAACTCTAAAGAAGAGTACAGACAATTTCTGCATCTGCCTTGTCAAAGTTAATAATTACTCTAGGTTATATGATGATGCAAGAGAACGCAGGCTGTTAGGGTCAGCCTGTCTCTGAGGTGATTTTTTTTTTATGACTACACTGCTTTGCTTTTGTTTTCTTGTAATGGCCTATGTAATCTTATGGAGAAATGGCACATAAAAGAACACATAGTTAGATGATCATGACAGGACAACAGCTGTTTCATGCACTGAATGGATTGGACAGCACTGCTCTAGTGCCCGTCACAGCTGTGCCCTGAATTCCAAATCTGGGACTGGCAAAAATGTACATGCAAAACCTTGTGTTGCTAAGCCAACTCACGTTCCGACTCGGGAATGGAGCTGGTGACAGAAGAGCTAGTGGACGTCATGTTGGAGATGGAGGGGGCGCTGGGGCCACCACGTCCCATGTACTGTTCTCGCAGCGCTGTGGTGTGGGCTACCCATGCAGACGGGTCAATGGGGCGTACTGGCTCTTGCCTTGGCACTGTGAAATAGCCTTTCGGGTTCGGATCCCAGCACTTGGCCACCACTAGTGTGATAGGACTGATGCAGAACAAACACGACGAGTTACAAGTTGAAGATAATACAAGATGATGGACAAATGAACAGCACACACACAATTTACACATGCATACACACACACACACAACCTACTGTGAACCCCCCCCCCTCCCCCCCCCCCCTCCCCCCCCGTTCCTCTGTCTGAAGCAAATGACTCTAACAACAATAAACGATATTCAAACAAAAAGATTAACATAACACTGGGATACTGACTGTAAAAATAGGATGTGGCACCACCACTTCTCAGAAAAATGAACATAAAAACATGACCGATAGCACAAATACTGGCATATCTATGCATTGTACACTGACCCTGGTTTCTGGACAGCTTCCCTGAGAGTTTTGACGGCATCATCGTTGCTCATGTTCTCAAAGCTGATGCCGTTGACTTCAAGAATCATGTCCCCAGGTTCCACTCGCCCATCTTGGGCCACAGCACCACTGCACAATAAATCGGTCAAACAATCATTAGTCCGCCACCAGTCAACCAAACTGTCAGACAACATAGTCAACCAGTCAACCAATCCATTTCTATGGATCAACTGAGCTCAAGGTCACAGCACCATGACAGCATACTCAATTTTGTCAATCTGCCTATCAACCAATAGTCACATAGTCAGCCAACTAACTGACCCATACTGATCAATTGCATCCTGGGTCACAGCACCACCCAAATACAACCACTCTAGTCAGCAGTCAGCTAAGCATGACTGATGAAGGTCACTGGAGATCCTAAACTATCAAAGAGTCCATCAATCCATCTCCTAGGCAATCGGAGATGTCTGCCACAGTCACTAAAAAACCTGTGTTACAGAACATCATTAATGGCGCCTAATAAAATCACAAACTGGTTCTAATTAAAACTGAGCAGCCGGCAACAGAGCAAGTCCAACCACTCAGCAAGCCATACGCACATACAGTAACCATGTGCACATAGTCACTGACACCCTGACACATGAACGCATGCTCACAGACATAACATACCCATACATTTATACACTCACATGCACGCACACAAGCGTGCAAGAACATAAATACACACGCAATCTACATAACTTCAGATAAACACTCCCACAAGCACGCAAGTATATAAATGCAAACACAACATCTACATATCTTTGCATACACATGCACACAAGCATGTGAGCGCATACACACACACAATCTACATATCTTCACATACACACTCACACAAGCACATAAACACACACCATCTACAGATCCTCACATACACACGCACACAAATACACAAACTACAAAAACGTCATAAATCCATCTTCCTGTAACTCACCCTTTCATGATGGATCCCACATAGATCCCCCCATCGCCACCTTTGTTGCTCTGACCCACAATACTGATACCCAGGAAATTTACAGTGTCTGAAAAAACACCACAACAAATTTCATCATAAAAAAACTCAATTATTATTATTGATCACTTTTATATAGTGCTGTCCGCTGTTGTGCAGACTCACTGCACTCGCATGTGACTCTACATGAGTGAACAGCTTTTTATAGCGCGGTTTTGAATATCCACTGAAGTGGTGTATTTACAGCGCTGGCATGGCAATGCAACCAGCATCTAAAAACAAAAACAAAACAACTTCACCACCTGTTACACAGTATTAGTTTATAAGCATAATAACAATGGTACACACAATTCCATGTGGTAATGATGATTTTTTTCCTTTTTTTTTGGGGGGGGGGGGGTTGTTATAAAGCAAAATGGTGACATTTTAGACCACAAGTACAACATTCTTGATGTAGTGACCTGTGTAACAGGTGAGGTTGCTCAACAGTAAGGGGTAAGATAGGCTGTTGTAAAAATAATCAAATCATAATTTATTCCACGACCAAACAATCATAATTTATTCCATGACCAAACAAAAACAAACCTTTTGACTTTCATAAGTTTCAAGTGCACAACTTTGCTACAGTTTGGGATGACAGACAATCCCACATTCAGAATGCAAGTAGGTCTGAGAAAATGTTTTGCTGTAAACAAAGGAAACAACGGCTTCTGTTCCATACAACTTGCTAGATTGTGTTCAAGTTGCACTCACCCATATTTAATGTGACGGTGATGATATTGAGAGACATGGTGGAGTCCGTGATACTGCTGAATGAGGAAGCCTGCACAAAAACCAATCAAACCCATACAAATTCCATGCAAGTCAAGTGTCTTCAGTGTCTACTACAATTACGCCCACGATGAAAGACCACTCTCATGACAGTTGGTTAGTCCTTGAATTCTAACATCCTCTTTACTGCACAGGTTCACCTCAGGACAACGCTCAGGACTGATTATCACCAGTCACAAAACACAAGTGTTGTCTGTGTCTACTACTACAGCAGCACCCCCAATGAAAGACCACCCTCATGACAACTGGTTAGTCCTTGAATTCTAAGGTCCCATCGACTGCACAGGTTCACCTCAGGACAACTCTCAGGATAATCACTAGTCACATATTTCAGCACTCTTCTGTTTCTGCATTCATGTTTCAACATAAATGAACCCTGTGGTCAAGTCCACTCTTCTTCTGAGGCTACAGTTAAAAAATAAAATATTTAAAAAAGGCAGTTTTCCATGCAAATGAATTCCATGCCAAAATCCAACCTTTTTTGTTTTGTTTTTTGTTTGTTTCGCTTTTCATTTGTGCTGTTTTGAAAACTTCTGTTCAAGTTTCCAAGTAAATGAATGCCATGCCAATTTTATATATATATATTATGCTCTTTCCACTGCACTATTTTAACTATTTAAGGTGGCCTCCATATATTATTACTTGGATGTCAAACTGTAAAGTTTGATTCAGATATTAGCTACAATTTACATTTTTTTTAAACTTAATAGCCAAACTGCACTGTTGATCATAAACATTTGAACCATTCTGTTTCCAATTTTATTTCAAAACTTACCAGAATAAACTATTCTAAAAACTGGGGCAGATCAATTTTTTTCATTGAGTATAGAATTATCAACACAAAAGGACAGAAGCATTTCACGAACAGGAGTATTTTACTTTTTAGAGTCTAACATTAAAGTTCAAAATACAAAATGACACCAAAGCTTAAAAAACAATATACAAAATAACACTAAAGTTAAAAAAAGACATCCCAATATACAAAATAACACAAAGCCTAAACTGCAATGTACTAAATAATGAAAATATAACACTTAACACTAACTGCTTCAAAACTACCTCCTTCACATCAGAGGTCATTAGACTTCTTCACTATTCCCACCTTCTCAGCAAAAAAAAGACTTCTCTTTACCATTCTTTTTCACAAGCAGTATCAATTCTTTTAGACAGAAGTGGTCTATCACCAATATCAGTTAAAGAACAAAATAACATGGGGCTGTGGAAGAGGGGGCAAACACTGAACATGCAACTGTGCAGCATTTCAAAGTGCAAACACTCAAACGCCATTCTTCACCTCAAACACTACCTGGTATGCACAGCTTGAACACAGCTGTCCCATGATGGAGCTGCACACACACTTTTCAACCTTGCCGGCCATGCACCACCAAACAAAACACCGACTCACACAGCATGGATATGGGAATCATGCCAGGCCCAAAAACATTCTTACAGAAGATCATGCAAGTCTCTGAATGCTGGAACAAATATCTGCCATGACAACTGAGGTAAACCTCAAACTGACACCAGAACCAATGTCTTAAAAGATTATATGTCCGGTTCAACAATGGGTTGCCTCTTTCTTGTTTTTTGTTGGCCTACTGTTCGTTTGACAGCCCATGCAACATGCATACCTCCCACCTTTGCCTCCAACACAATAACAATGTGTGAATTGTCTTGACTCATAAAGTCATATTCACTGTTGACACTTAAATTTTCAGTGTCTGAAGAATGAAGGCAACATTAGCGCCATGTACAGAACTGCATATATATATTCATCCCCTCAACATATTTCACCAAAATTAAACCCCCCAATGCCATAGAGTACATACCAAAACCAACCAGAAAAAAAAAGGGGCCACTGATGTGAGAATTGCTAGTAGAAAACGCACAACACCAAAAAAGGGTTAGTGATTAGTTACCTTGTTAATACCCACCCTACTGATTGGGGGCGGTCGATGGCGTCTGCGTCTGCGACGGTGACGCCCATATTTAGAGGCCATGCTGGTTGTGGTGTCTGTTACGGTTGAAAATCTGCAAAAGACAACACTGGCACTAAAACTCAGGTGCTTGTTAGATGGTCTCCGCACCCCACATCCCCAACTTACAATCCACAAATCCATTACACCAGTGCACTTCTGCAACCTGGAATGCAAATAACATCCCGCCATCCATAATGAATGAAACAAGTAGTCCTTTAATCTGTCCTGAAGAACATATCCTAACAAAGCCAAGAAGTCTCAGCAGACTGCATGTCAACTGTCAGTCCAACTGATCAACTGGCCTTCACTGAGTCCTGTTTGACTATACATAAACACAACTTTGCGTTTTCTTGTTTTAGTACTCAATCCGTCACCACAATAATGCTGAATACGAACATGTACCTGCTAGCAGTATCGTCCTCTGAGTCAAAGAAACTGGTAGTCTCCAAGTCGCTACTCATCATGGTGGACGTCTCGTAGTGACCTCGATCAGGCCTGTGGTGGCGATCATGCTTTGAGTGGCCATTGATCCGTGGCGGCACTGAAAAATGTAAGTTTAAGTTTGTTCAAGGACCCTAATTCTAATATTCCATACCTATTTCAGTTTAACTGCAGGTACTTCCCACTCTTTTATAACCTGTATGTCTATGAGTTCATCAAGTCCACTTTCTTCAATTACCAAAGTAGTTTCAATGATAAAAAAAAAAATCTTCTTAACTACAACTGTTTACAAACCATTTCCAACCCACAGGTGATTTATTCTGTTTGTCCATCCCTAGATCTAGTTGTAATTATACAGTATAGTGGAACATAACCCATCGCAATTAGATCCCCAAACCCCTCCAAATGAGGCCATCCCATTCTCAAGCCAAAACAGTCCAGATCAATGGGCTCCAGTGTAAAAACTATGTAACCAACAACCTCAACTGGTACGTTATCTTATGTCTCTTCCTTCACATTCCCAGTCACTGTCTCCCTCACAAACTAACACGCAAATAAACACACAAGGGAGTTAGTTAGCGCTCAAAAAATGTCACACAAGCATAACAAAGACCTGAGTCGCCTACAGTAACTCTCTCCTGGCATGCACAGTGTAAATACAAGGTACATAAACTCCACCAGAGATATATCCTAAATTAACTAATTAATTAATCCTCAATTAAAATTGCTAATTAACTTGTGTGTTGATTCTGCACGGGTGCCCTGGGACTTGTCCTGTTTCAGATTTGTAACGAGCAAATAAACCAAATAGGCTCACCCCTTCTGGCTCCACTGAGAACAGACTCCGACTCTTCTGTACAGGTATCACATGGTTCATCACGACTCACCACAGATGCATTGGCACTGAAACCAGAAGATCTGATAGTGCAACATCTTGATTGGCAAGGCAGAATTTACATTGTCACACGCACAGTGTTTCATGCACACCAGCAAGCACAGCCACTTTATCAACACCCACTCTCAGCTTTGACGCTTTCTGCTGTTCGCTAAAAAGTAATCTACTTACGAACATAACCATAAACCAAACTTTACTGTTTCAGTGTTTGTACAGTCTTACTTTACTGCTTTTAGTTGTTTTTTAATTTAAATTATGATTTAACTGTAATTAAAATCATCTCTAATCAAATGACCAAAGAACTGGTAGTGGTACCTGAGACCCCCCCCACACCCCCCCCCCCCCCCCCCAACAACGTTGTAAAACACAAAATACAACCACCTTTCTTTTTTCCAACGCAAAAAGTGTGTCACTGACAATAACACTGTGACAGCTGTATGTATAATGTTTGAGTCCAGTGCAACTGTCAACTTACTGAAAGGACGGAGGACGACTGTCACCGATGCCCCCAACTCTCTCGGTAGGCATGTGAACATCGCCTGACTGGGACTGTGTGTCTGATGCACTGCTTTCTGCTGGCACCAGCTGAAACACACCATATAATCCAAACCTACACACCCAGGCACAGCTAGCTCAGACTGCCTAATCACAACCAGAGACAATAAAGCAAGTTGCATTTGCTGTGCATACTTGGAAATTTGCATCCTATAAAGATGAGGAGATAAGCGTAGCCCTACCCTGTAACTTTGCATCCTAAAAAGATGAGAAGATAGACTCAGCCCTACCCCGTAAATCTGCATCATAAAAAAAAAAATGAGAAGAAAAATTTAGCCATACCCTCTTCCCATTGCTTGTTACCTCACTGGGGCTATACAACAGTTGACTTGGCAAAAAACACCAAGTTACTTACTAAGTTACTTCTAGCATGGGTACACTTATTTTCCTGTAACTCTCTCCCTTTCAGTTTCACTCTCTAACACAGCCCTAGGGAGACTACCTTCAAAACTAGTCTTTAAACCATACCTTTTTAAACAGTATTTTTTAATCACTGATATGGAAGGAATTTTTTTATTAATACTTGAACGTAAAAAAAAATAAAAAAATCCAGATCACTGATTAAATCAAGTATTAATACTATTATTAATAATACTTGGATATAAACAACAACAAAATCCAAATCAATGATTTGAAAAAAAATAGTCAAATAAAAGAACAGTCTGAGTAAGAAACTATTCAGCTAACATTCTGTGGTCTAAGCAGTATTTCTGTTCAGTACATGGTGTTTCTGTTCTGCAGCGTAAGTAATGTTCTGTTTTATACGTGGCGTTTATGTTCTGTAGCGTAAGTAGTGTTTCTGTTCCGTACCTTCTCTGGTGTTTATGATCTGTAATGTAAGCACTACTCCGTAAAGCAGTGTTTCTGTTCTAAATATGTTTTTTGTTCTGTAGAGTAAGTAAGGTTTCTGTTCTGTACATGGTCTGGTGTTTATGATCTGTGGTGTAAGTACTACTCCATAAAGTAGTGTTTCTGTTCTGTACATGGTGTTTATGTTCTGTGGTGTAAGTACTGTTTCTGTTAGACTGTCCATGGTGTTTATGTTCTGTAGTGTTCAGTTCACCACTTCTGTTCCGCCTCTGGTTTTACCATCATCAACTTAACAACTGATGTAAATTTAACCATTTAAAACCAATGAAATTAAAGCTGTCAAAAATGAGAAACACCAAGTATCAAATCAACTATCAATATCATTACTATACTATTAAGTATTAGTACCATCACTTTCCGAAATTTAATTTTAAATCACACAATCACACTAAGACTAAGAGTAATTGAGGAAGATATGACTTTTATTTAAGCTACTTTACACTAAGAGTAAGACTAAGTGCAAGTAACTCAATATGACTAACTAAAACAATCATTATTACAGGCAAACTGTTTTTTGCTTTTTAATTAATAAGATTAACTAAAACAGTCATTATTATAGGCCAATTGTTTTTCTGTTTTTGTTGTTGTTGTTTTTATATATTATTATAATACAACCCTGCAGAACTAGTAAAACTAAAAAAACATTTCCTTACCCATGACACAACTCTTCCGTTAAAACAGGGTAAATGTGCATCATCGTCGATGATTTCTTCTTTCACCACCCTGAAATAACATTAACAGTATACATGGTCAATGCATTAATTAGCCAGAGCAGTAATATCATTAATAGCTTTTCTCATTAACTGAGTAAAATATTTACTGACAAGTATGTCATTTTCAATTTGCAAGTAAAATATAAACAATAAACATTTTAGCAAAACAATGGTACACAAATAAAACTTAATAAGTTCTTCTGTAACTAGTGTAAGTCTAATCAAATGATGATGGAGTTTTTGTATACTCAATACTGAGTGTCTAATAATTCAGTTAATATACAGTACACTTGAAAAAAACCTGAAGAAAACAAAAAACAAACCCAAGTTTGGGCTTTTGGCACATGTCTAATGTACACTTGAATTAAGTTGAAAAGAAAATAAGGGAAGAAGAAGAAGAAGAAAAAAGCCCCAAGTTTGGAGTTTGGCACATTGCCAGTATCCTTGAAAAGACGAACAAAAGGAACAAAACAAAATATAAGAACTACAACAACAACAAAACACTGAAGTCTGGACTCTAGTTTTGCTTTGTAAAAAAAAAAAAAAGAAGTACTGTATTATTACTATTAATTAAATTACATATATCAATTTATATGACAGTCAAGTATAGACTCAGAGTTACAGCTCTACCATTTTTCATCTGCTGGAAAGTGGAAGGAGTACTATTAACATCTTTTTTTGATCAACTCCATGCAAACCCATCATTATTTATGTTAGTATGCTTACAAAGTTACACTGTTTGACAAAAAATACAAAGAACAATAAAAAAAGTAGGCCCCCAAAAATGAATAAAAAGGAAAAAGTTCATTGACATTGTTCTCCAACACCTTTTGGGGTGGGGGGGGGGGAGGGGGGAAGGAGATAATCACTTTCCATTTTCACAAAGTATAAATACCAATTACTATGATTATGAAACATCTGACTCAGTGATTGGCATAATTTATATAAAATCATCTAAAATGATCTAGTTACCAGTACTAATACTAGTAAATTTACATCAACCTCATACGAATCATACAGAAAAAAACTGAATACAATGGGCAGAGCCTAAGAAGGACTGGTGATCTTTTGAACCAGTTTTAATTCTACCACCATCTGAACAATTGTTAATGTAAACATAACCAGACCCTGAAGTAGTTAAATTATCTTTTTATTTGCTTTGTGTGGGTTGAGTCAGTTCCTGGGTAATTGGGACACATAACACATCATCACAAACATGATAAAGAAAGAACACAAACTGCAAACAACAAACTATGGCTTCTCTAAAGTTCAAATACTAATCTTCATAACAAAAAGGTGGGGAATCATGTCTAACTCTGTAGTCTGAGAGTGACACATGCAATTTGCAAATGTTCCAATCAAACTTATTCATAATCATGTAAGTTACTGCATACATGTATTCTTTCACACACACACACACATGGACTGCAGCACACAACACACACACAACTGACAAAGAAGAGCATTATTCTCACTGTAGTTGTATTGATTGTGTGAGAATACCCACATATGATGGTATGTTGCAACTTCTGACAGTCCTGTGTAATGTTCACTCCAAACCCAAACAAGCAGTCAACACTCATTATACTGCCTGCAGTACCATGCAACAGACGTAAATTGAACCTCGTCTAGACGCCAGTCGCTAGTGTTACAGTTTACACTGGAACAGTGGAAGTGGAATTGTCAAGTGCCTAAAAAGTTCTAAAAGTAAAAACCAAATGGTTTATCCTTCACATTCAATATAAAATACAAGAATACATCACTTGGAGCAGTCAATCATTTGGAAGAGCAAGGCACGTCTGGAACTGGGAGTGGAGGTCTTGAATGTTGTGAAGAAAGGGGATGAGGTAATGGGAAGGGGATGAGGGTGAGGGTGCAAGACTTCATTATTTTCATCAGTCTAAAGATTTGCAAAAGCAAGAAACCACACGTACAAGTTTGCAGGCACACCAAAGCTTTGAACAACTAAACGACCCAGAATCTAGCCGTTGACGGCTTTTCGGGCATTAAGATCTTATCGTAAAATCTACAGACAACTTACCCGAAGTCATCATCCATAGACTTGAAGAAAAACTTGTAATTCGGTCGGTTCAAGGCATTCTTGAAATCCCCGAGTGTTACCCGATCAGCAGGCACAGGAAGCTTGATCAAATACGGGGTATCTTCATCGTCTATGTGGTAGATGATTTTTGTTTCCCCCATCCCGAAGGATGTACGGAAAAAATAAAAACCTCACAATGACCCCAGAAATAGACAACAAAATGGCGACCAAATATTTTCCTACCGTCTCAGACTATCATCAAAATGAGGCTCATGAGAGCAAAGCATGGCGTCATTTTTTCAAACAAAGACTTCTGCAAGCTCACAAGAGACTTTCGACAGTAATCAGAAGATATGTGCACTTATTTCTGGTCCGATCACAAGTAATTCATGGTCAATGCCGTCAGAAATCCAGCCAGAACTTCCATCTTTGGAAGGAGCTTTTCATTTCCAATTGCTTACCGGTAAATTAGCAATGCAATCCCTGCCCATGTTTACCGAACGCGTGTAAACTACGTGTGCATTATCAGCTTGTGAAGCAATATTTGTCTCTATGCTTGGAGGATGAAATTCTAATCATAAAAAAGAACTCTATGGATGGTTTAATATCAATATAAAAGCAACGGATGACAGGAAATAGTCAATTTCATTTTTCATTGTGGGGGGAGAAAATATCACAGACAGAACAGCCATCAACAAATACCTGAACTGTCGTGTCAAAAAAGAAAGTATGAATTTTATAACTTTATTTGTTTTGTTATACCCAGAGAAGGATTCTTAACCAAAAATTAAATTGTGTATTTTTTTGCTGTTTATATATACATTTTCCGATTTTTATCCAATCCGGTGTCTTGTTATGTACTTTCCGCAGCTGAACTTTTCAGAGAAGGTCCAAAAAAAATTGTGTCCTGGTGGTGCTGATCCGTACAAACAGATACATTTTCTGCAGGTAATGTGATAACATTTGCAGTTTGTCAGCTGACAATGATTCTTTAGTTTATGTTCTATACAGTGAATGGCTTCAAGCAAGATGTACAGCGCCATTCAACTTAAAGCCAAAGCATTTTCTTTCATGGGGCATACGAAGTTCATCATGTTGGCAAAGTGAAAACGCCATTTGATGGGTTGAAAGTAAACGTCCAAGACCGGATCTTGTTGCTTTGCTGCCAATCTGAGTACGGATAACTGTTTAAAGGATCGTAATTGTGAATGATTTGATGATATTTGTATGTGTACAATGTTAAGATCATCAGCTATCTACAGATTTCACAGATGGAACTCGTCCAAGTTTCTGCTTTGACATGAATTATGGTGGGGGTATGCTGCTGTCACTAGAGCCAGAATCAAAAGACCACCCAGGAGTTATGTTTCCAAAGCACCAGAAATGCGAGAATAAAATGAACTTTGTGTAAATGATCACATGATTTAACATTTTATTTCTCAGTCACAGAGTCAGACTTCCTGCTGTAGTGTTACTGTTAGAATTACTGTTGGTTGGTATTACTACTGTTCAAATTTAGATGAGTGCTGATCTAGATACGTTTTCTGAATTTAACTTAGTCAAATGGGATTACTGAATTACACATACAAGTTCTGTTTCTCTCTTATAAATAATGTCCTGAGATAACCCTAATGGTTGACTGGGCATAAAACACCAAATTAATCACATACTTACTTACTCTTATAAATATAATAACAACAGGGTGTAATTATAGTGTAAAGTTCTAGAATTCAAAAACAGAATATGATGACTGTTAATGTTATTGTCATGTTTCTTTATCAAGCACAGTCCTGAAAGCACAATGACAGTGACAATGTGCACAAGCAGTCAGCAATGCTACTGTTATTGTTAGTGTTTAAAAAAAAACAAAAAACAAAAACACTTAAGGAACTGAACATTTCTTTCATATAAATTATTATTAATTGTAAACACAAAAACAAAAAGCCAGGAAGAAAAACCCAGGATCTGTGAAAACAATATCCAGAGTAGAAGGAAATAAACCCTTGTGACCAAAAAATATGTGTTTTTATTGTTAATACAATAATAGTGTTATCCAGTATTTTGTTTTGACTATCACTAGTCACTATAAAAATATCACTATAAAAATAAAAAAGCTAATTATAACATAAAACAGTTATGGTTACTTTTTTTAAATATTTGTGTTGAATGTACTCTACTGCAGTAATGTTTTGTGCACTTTAAAATTCTTTGACTTTGGTAAGAAATACTAAGTTACTTAGTAAGTTACTAAGAGTACTGTTGCAGTCAGGTGCAACATGGTCATTAAATCTGAAATTGATAATGCTAGTTAGTATAATAGTAATTTAGTATTCAACAACTAGAAACTGTCATTAGTGTCAGTCTGTTATGACTTCTTGTTGTGTTAAGGTTAACCAGAGTGGAGAGTGTTAAGTTTAACCAGAGTGGAAAAGTGAATTTTTACTACTATAATTTCAGGGTCATAAATGTGGCTAAAGATCTTGTAAGTGTAGATCTATTCATTAACCCTCATTCTTCATGATGGTAGTCAACTTAGTGGTGGAAATTTCAGCATCTTAATCTTTGCTCCAAATCTAACCTATGGCATTTTGTTGTTGTTAATTAATTATATAGTCCTGATTATATGGTCATGTCATTTTTGATTTTTATAAATATAATACAGTATATGGCACATATACTTGTATATTATACATTGTTAGTATTATGTTTGTGAAACTTAGAAAATGTTGGAGAATGTTGTAAAGCGCAGTGAGTTTGGGTACACCAGAGAATAGCGCTATACAAAAGTTATTTATTATTATTATTATTAATACAACTTTCACATTTACGACTCTGTTGCCAAGTGTCATTACAGAATTACAGTTGTTCTAGGGATGTTTTGTGGTGCCAAGTATACTCATCACACATTCACGCCAATCATAAAACATAATTAAATTATATAAGTAAGTAAGTAACATGGTGTTTTACAAATTACAACAACCAGTAAACAGCTGGGTAAAAAGTCATTCATAAATAAATACATGAGAAATCCAGCTGACATGAAGCTGTGCATATCATCACATAAAAATTGCTTCTTTACGAGGTCTACCTCTTAAAAGTTACTGTCCTAATAAAAGCAGTTACAAAAATTGTCTGTAACAAAATAATTAATTAACCTGACCGACTTACTCCACTGCCCACTATCAGGATCAACCTATTTTACTTCCATCATGACTTTTTTTGTCTGTGTGTCAGGAACACTGATGAAAGGTTAACTTCACATGGGGGGGGGGGGGGGGGGGGTGCCTTAATTTTTTTTTTTTTTAAATAATTTAAAGCAAACATTAAAGTGATTGATTAAAACAGTGTTAACATGTACATAACCTTTTAACATTTAAAACAACTGACATGTATGGTGTAAAAAGGTATATAATTATATAGAATCTGATTATATAGTGACATGAAACTTTAAAAAGAAAAGAAAAAAAAAGTCAGTTGCCATTGATGTGGGGTTAATCTTTGCATTCATATCTTGGTGGATGCACTTCCAAGATGAATGACACATTGACAGGTCTCCCGTTAACGCATGATGTGCATCTCTTAGTCTTATGTAACAGAACTGAAACAAGTGTGAAAACTTAGTTCTGGAGGGTCCCAGGGGACACAGTAAAACTTGTGAGGTTACTTGATGTTTTTTCAAAGTCCAGACCTACTGCTGTTTCTGACTGACAGTATGAGGGATCTTCTTTGTTTGAGTATGTCTGGGACATTTTGCAATTTGCATTAGTGCATGGCATTGAGCCTGCAAATTTTGTGCCACTTTTTCTGTCTCAAAACTAAGTACTTTTCACAGGCTCTGTCTGTTACTGACAAGTTACACACTCTTCCAAACCTAAAGAGTAGTACAGAACTGCACACATTAGTTTACATAAGTGAGATGCAATTTATGCAGGGAGCAAACAGCTAATCCCAAGTGACTAATCAATGATGATGTGGGGCTTAATGTCCTCGAATGTCTGGCTAACATATTAGGGATAATGGTGAACACTCATGTCGTGTCAGCACTGTATTCCCTACAGTGCAAGATGTTTTGGTCTTCTGGTTCTGAAAAGTTCAGTATCAGAGGTCATGCAAGGAAACTGAGGATTAAGTAGAGGTCTTTGTACGGATTGTCAGTGTCATTTCTAAAGGCGTGCACTAGTTACAGTCACGCATAAAGTGATAAACTAATTTGTTGTGAATTTTCAGCTCTCTCAGAAAAGGAAAACTGAGTTTGTATTGTATTCGTAAAATTGTATTTTGTTCAAACTGGCACAATAGTAATGAATGGAGGTGGCATAAGTATGTGTGGTGGTTAGACATGAAACACATTTAATTACAAAATTAGTATTACCTTCTTACCTTTTTGTTTCACCCTATTCTCCATTTGCAGTGTGTGAAAGATTAAAGATTTTCCCCTTCATTCTCTCAGTGGTTTTGATCTGTTTCACAAGAACTTACAAGATTGAGAGTGCTTACTCTAATTTGTTTCAGGTACATACTTTATCAGATTATAATCATCTTGTGTTTGAAAATTGAAAGGACCGTATGTTTTGCTTTCTTACTATGCTACAGAAAAATCTCTTTGATACAGACAGATGGATGCTGCTAAAATGTGTTTACAGAGTTGGCAGGGCTGCCAACCACCAGAGTAGCACTGTCAATGTAGAAGGGGGCAAACGGCACACATACAGTGATACACAGGCAAGGCTGCAGTCATAGTAATTATACTTCTGTGCAGCTGCTGTTTCATGTTGACACTTGACTCTTTTAAATTGCCCAGGGACCCTCTAAATGTTGTAGCAGGGAGCCCCAGGGTTCCTTTAAAATCATGACTAATGGGAGGTATGAATGGTGGCATCGGGGCTTGTAATATATATATATGTTGTATATATATTATGTCTGTTTCAGCTGATCCATTTGATGACTAGTGAAGGTGGGGTTGGTAATGAATCTAAATGATAGTTTCACAGGCATAATGTCTGTATTGGTTGATGCGCTAGGACTGGTAGGAGTGATGGAGGTGCGTTTGGTAATGGCACACATGCGTGTCTCAGCTGATGCAGTTGATAAGTGATAGAGGTGGGGTTGGTTATAGTACACATGCACACGCCTGTTTCTGCTGATGCCATTGATGAGTGATGGAGGTGGGGTTGGTTATAACTTGTACCTTATACAGGTTATAGTATACATGTACATGCCTTTTCAGCTGACGCCATTGATGAGTGATGGAGGTGGGGTTGGTTATAGCACACATGCACATGCCTGTTTCTGCTGACGCCAGATGGGTGATGGAGGTGGGGTTGGTTATAACTTGTACCTTATAAATGTGGATGCCTGTTTCAGCAGACGCCACTGATGAGTGATGGAGATGGGGTTGGTTATAGCACACATGCACATGCCTGTTTCAGCTGACACCATTGATGAGTGATGGAGGTGGGGCTGCGGGTGACCAGAGGGCCAGACTGGAAGTGGGGCAATCAGGATGGAGGTGAAGGTTTTGTCGGCACTGTTGTGGAAGTAGGACGGCCAGGCAGTCAGACATCACCCGACAAAACTGTCGTGGTCCATTGGGATTCTGGTGCTCGTACAAATTACCGTGTTGGTTATCAAGGTGCCTATGATCTGCGCATCTACGATAACGCACCTGTTGGTGAGTCAGTAGCAGGGTTTCTGCATGTGCATTTACGTCAAAGCATGAGTGAGCCATTGAGTGGCTGTGTGGTTCCTTCCTCTCCGTCTTTCTTACTGTCTGTTTATTGGTGCTGTTAAATAATAATGTTAAAACATACACTACACAGCTCTTTGTAATAAACTGTTGGCATAGTCATATTGTTTACCGCAAACACCCCACCATTCTGTCCCTGCTTTCCCTTTCAGTTTTTCAAAACTCACCTATTGACCTTGCATGTGTATGTGTTACAGTTATGTGTATGTTTGTGTGTGGCTGGTGTTATTGTAAAGCATGTCCTCGTAATGTTGAAGATGGGACACTATACCAGAAAGTTTCTTTATCATTATTGTTACCATGGTCGCTATATTTAGTATGTCAGCATTCATTTCAAGTGTGGATGTGATCAAGCTGTGATTTTTACACTGCCCTTCAAGGCAATGACATAGTTGCACTTGCATTGTTATAACTGTACTTTATGGAAAGTGCTGTAGCATTTGAACAAAGTGCGCACAGCTCACGCAAAGTAATTAATATTCTCTCACCCTCTCTCTCTCTATTTAAAGCATTTTTTACAATTTAAATATCATTTTATCCTATAATCTGAAGACTGTTGCACTGTAATGAAGGTATTGTTATTGGCTGGTTGTAAAGAAAACGGAAAATTAAACACTAATTTGCACAGTTGGCATGACATAGCTAAGGAATTGAAATTGCCGTTCTCTGTCCAAAAAAAAACCCTGAAAGTTTGCGTACTGACTGCGTGCAGGTGTACGTCACACGAACATCATCTGTGATGCCTGTCAGAAACAAGGGGTTCAGGGTATGCGCTGGAAATGCACCCGTTGCCATGACTTTGACCTCTGCTCTCTCTGCTACATGGCCGACAAACATGACATCAATCATGCCTTCTACAGGTTCGATTCCCCGTCATCAAAAGGGTAAGATGAAATTGATTTGTGTCTTCTTTGTGCAGCATTGTCAAACAAAATTGTCTCCCCATTTTGACCTTGGCAACAGACCCAGGCGAGCAACTTTCTAAAAACTCAGTATTCCAGCAGAAATCTACACCTCCATCCCCCCTCCCCTCCCCCCGGTGACCCTTTTGACTAAAAACATTTTTGTCTGTAAATTATCTAAACTGCAGATGAGTACTGTACTCTGCATTGCTTTAAAATAAAGAGAAAGGGACTCCCCCTGCCTGGCAAAACTGGCATAACAAAACCAAAATTGGTGTGTGTTTAATATTGAGTGCCTGTTCAACTGTAGTGATATCATTTTTTAAGGGGTGAATGTGTGTGTGATTTAGAGTGCATGTTCACCCTGGGGGTGGGGGGTGGGGGGGAGGTTGTGTGTGTGTGTTTTTGAGGGGTGAGTGTGTTTTCAGTTTTATTGTGTGGTCACCTGAATGTGTCATTAGCATAGCTCGCTTGTCTCTGTTTGCAGAGTGAAGTTACCCAAGAGGTCGACCAGTAGTAAAGTGCAGGCTTTTGGGATCTTTGCTGGTGCGCGAGTCATCAGAGGTCCAGACTGGGATTGGGCCAATCAGGATGGTCAGTGGTGACAGCTGTCTTCTTCCACATCCCCACTCCCAGCTTGCATACACATGCACACAAACACGCCTATACACATGCCAATACCCACACCCAAATAATTTCTGCCCCCCCCCCCCCCCCCACACCCACAAACACACATGCGCACCTGCCTAGACCCACACACCGACACCCAAATTTTCTCTCTCTCTCACACACACACACACACACACACAATGCACGCACACACACTTTGTATTTTTATGTGGCATGTATTCTAGGATGGTCAGTGATCACAGCTTTCTTCCTCCACATCCCCACTCCCTGCACACACACACACACACACACACTCTCTCTCTCTCTCTCATTGTGTTTTTATGTTGCACATACTCTAATCCCATCTACATTATCATGGAAAAAGAAAGCCAAATGACTTACTTGAGGGTTGTTTGATTTGGTAAAAACTGTCGGTAATGCCAAACCAGTCTGTGTTTCAGAATAAGGAAAAGGAAAATGTAGTTACCAACATTCGTGTGGTTTCTTTTAGAACTATGTTTCCATGGGTTATTTTTCAAGACAGTTCACCTTATTTTTCAAGACAGTTCACCTTATTTTTCAAGACAGTTCACATTGGTTAAGCTTCCAAGGGGTACTTATAAGTTTAGGAATCCAGCAGGTTTGCCTTTGAGTTATAAAGATGCCATCAGTTCTAATAACTTCTCTGACCCAAGCTGTTGCTCCTCTGTGCAGGTGGAGAAGGAAAGATCGGCAAAGTGTCTGACATCAGGGGCTGGGACTCTGAGTCTGGTCGAAGTGTGGCCCACGTGACGTGGACGTGCGGGTCCACCAACGTGTACCGCGTGGGGCACAAGGGCAAGGTGGACCTCAAGTACGTCACTCCCAGCTCTGGTGGCTTCTACTACAAGGATCACCTGCCTGTACTCGGTAATGCTCTGGGCCTCTTGGTCTTACTGTCTTCTTTCTCTTTCTTTCACCAGTAAAGGCTTCTGCCACATGGTTTACCCTCCTACCATGGTTAATGCTTTATGCATCTTAGAATCTTTGTCTTCCTTCACTGGCAAAGGCTTGTGGGATCACCTGCCGACCTGGATTGTGTTTAATACTGTCTTTTGTTTAAGGCTGCAGGTGTGCGATGAACTGTGTTGTGTCCCAGTGCTGCAGGTGTGTGGTGAACAGTGTGTTCTGTCACATTGCTGCAGGTGTGTGATGGTGGTGTGTCTCAATGCTGCAGGTGTGTGATGATAGTGTGTCCCAGTGCTGCAGGTGTGTGATGATGGTGTGTCCCAATGCTGCAGGTGTGTGATGATAGTGTGTCCCAGTGCTGCAGGTGTGTGATGATGGTGTGTCTCGATGCTGCAGGTGTGTGGTGATGGTGTGTCCAATGCTGCAGGTGTGGGATGATGGTGTGTCCCAATACTGCAGGTGTGTGATGATGGTGTGTCCCAATGCTGCAGGTGTGTGATGATGGTGTGTCCCAGTGCTGCAGGTGTGTGATGATGGTGTGTCCCAATACTGCAGGTGTGTGATGATGGTGTGTCCCAGTGCTGCAGGTGTGTGATGATGGTGTGTCCCAATGCTGCAGGTGAGGCGGTAGAACCATCCAACCCCATCATGCCCTGCCCCTTCAAAGTGGGGGACAAGGTGCGCTGTGATCTGGAGACAGAGGTGCTGAAACAAATGCAGGAGGGCCATGGGGGGTGGAACCAGCGCATGTCAGAGGTCAGTAGATGGTGACACTTGACCTTTGAACCTGGGTAATGTCTGTGTGATAAGCTTCAGGGTGCAGATAGGCCCAGTAAAGTAGTGGTCTCCTGTGCTGTACCGTTTTGCTCATACGTGTCAGTCCTGAACCGCTTAAATGTGCACCTCAGTACTAAATTCAGATGTACGAGATCAGAGGAAATAACATTTGAGGACATTTTTTGTCCATGTTTCCTTTTTTCAGTGCAAGTGTGACCTTTTAATGCAAGATGGCAGCAAGTGATCCTGATGGTAAAGATGTGTTTGGTAATATAATCAGTCAGCTTTTGTGTGAAAGAGGATTGGGGACTGGGAATGGGTGCAGTGTGACAGTTTTACTGGTGAATACCGCTGTTCTCTCTGACTGGGGACTGAGAATGAGTGTAGTGTAACAGTTCTGCTAGTGAATAGGAGTGATCTCTCTGATAGTTTTACTAGTGAATAGGAGTGATCTCTCTGATTTGTTTGACCCTTGCACCATTGGTATCTGTTTGGCAGAGGATGACACTGTTCTGTTCAATGAAGAATAGTTGGCTTGTGTGCTTCGGTATGTGGGCAAAGTGGGGTCTGTGCACCGCATCACCAACAGCACAGACAGGTGCACTGTGTGTCTGATGTATGTTTCAGTATGTGGGCAAAAAGGGGTCTGGGGTCCACGTCACCAACAGCACAGACTGGTGCACTGTGTATCTGATGTGTGTTTCAGTATGTGGGCAAAGTGGGGTCTGTGCACCGCAAAACCTACAGTACAGAGTGGTGCACTGTGTATCTGACATGTGTTTCAGTATATGGGCAAAGTGGGGTCTGTGCACCGTGTCACCAACAGTACAGAGTGGTGCACTGTGTATCTGATGTGTGTTTCAGTATGTGGGCAAAGTGGGGTCTGTGCACCACATCACGTACAGTACAGACTGATGCACTGTGTATCTGATGTGTGTTTCAGTATGTGGGCAAAGTGGGGTCTGTGCACCACATCACGTACAGTACAGACTGATGCACTGTGTATCTGATGTGTGTTTCAGTATGTGGGCAAAGTGGGGTCTGTGCACCACATCACGTACAGTACAGACTGATGCACTGTGTATCTGATGTGTGTTTCAGTATGTGGGCAAAGTGGCGTCTGTGCACCACATCACATACAGTACAGACTGATGCACTGTGTATCTGATGTGTGTTTCAGTATGTGGGCAAAGTGGGGTCTGTGCACCGCATCACAGACAGGGGTGATGTCAGGGTGCAGTACGAGGGCTGTGCTAACCGCTGGACCTTTCACGCCGATGCCTTGAGGAAGGTGAGCACTGTCAGAATGGTTTTCAGAGGTCTTTCTGCTTTTTGAGTGTACTTTTGTTTTTGTTTTGTGATGTAGCCCAGTTTGTGAAACCATGGGGTATGTTCCACACTGTCGTGGGTGAATACCTGTGTTTTGAAGTCGAAAATTGGCTTTGTTTGAAATCTGCCTAATTTTTGCATCTGATGATTTACTGATGGGTTTGTGATGAATTATAAAATATAAAATAAAATGAAATATTGTTTTGGTGTGGTGGTGTGATTTTTTAAATATTTTTGGGGGGTGGGTGGGTGGGGTGGTGATGAGGTAGGATTTGACTAAGTTGTTGTACTGTTTAGTTGCTGGTGTAAGATAAAGCATGTAGTTTGTGTGTGTGTGTGTGTGTGTGTGTGCATGCATAAGTGTGTGTGTGTGCATGCATAAGTGCGTGTGTGTGCATGCATGCATTAAGCATGCATATGTGTGTGTGTGTGTGTGTGTGTGTGTGTGTGTGTGATGTTTTCAGTTTGCTGCACACATGCTGAAGCACTGACTGAAAACATGGCGGTGTTGTTCAGTTACACAGAGACATGCCTGACTTTGTGGTCAATGCAGGTGCAGATGTTTGTGGAGGGAGAGATGGTGAAGATTCTGGAGGACGAGCACCAAGTCCAAGAGCTGCAGAAGAACCATGGGGAGTGGACGGACATCATGAGACAGGTCAGTAGTACAGTCATGCCGATTTAGTTCACATTAACATTTTCATGACTTCAGTAGCCATGCATTGATGGTTAGTTGCACCACAGCAGTTGCTTCATGGCATCTGTGTAGCAGACAAACTTCATTGACCAAGCAGCAACCTAGCTTTGGTAAGAGTAACACAACTTGCAAAATTTTCATTGATAGAGGACACAGACTGTCGTATTTTTGTCGGATCAGTTACCACATCTGTCTACATTCTAGCACCGACTTTTCAGTTCAGATTTCTTCAGATTTTAGCAAAAGTTTGTGGCCATTGTGATATCATGAATGGTGAATCAGCCAGGTACATCTTGCACTCAAAATTGCCTGCCATTTGTCACTGGGCTGTGACAAATTCTGGACAATATTAGTTCAGATTATGCAGATGACTATGATTCAGGGAAGGAAGTTTGACAAGAGGTATTCCCTTTTTTCAATTACATCCAGTTACTGCAAAGCAGTGTTTTGGGTCCAGGATGATGCACCTTCAGGGAGAATGATTTGCCGAGGCTTGGTTTGGCTGACTGCAGTTTACGTAGGAGGATAGAAGGTGCATTTGAAGGGGCGTGATGTCTCAGTTGGAAAGGCATGCGACCGAAAAGCCAGGCATAGTAATGACGCAAGTTGAATTCCCAGGTGCGGCAAGGATGCAGACTTGCAGTGTTTTCACAGCTTCAGCATGCGCTCGCGTGCATCGACAGCTGTGCACACGTTAAAAATCCCAAACACTGTCAGCCATAGCATTGGTTGGACACACAAAAAACATTGCACACTCTAATGGGTAGCACTGCTTTTGTAGCTGCTGGAGCCTTACCCAGGTAAAGTGACCTGAATTTCCTACAAGGGATTAATGAATGATGCAGAGTATTTTTAAATACTCAGAAGGCCAGTGTTTTGTGTTTGTGACACCAGACACTGGGCAAGACAGGACAGGTGCTGAAGGTGTACAGCGATGGAGACCTGAGGGTGCGGGTGGAGGGCCAGATGTGGACCTTCAACCCCGCCTGCTGTCAGCCCGTCTCTCAGAGTGGCAGCCACAACCCCGACAACACACTCAGCGGACACCATCCCCGCGACAGATTGCGTGAGTGTGGGTAGCTCTTTTTCTTCTTCTTGTGCCACTTGCCCCATTCCCCTCCTTCCGCCACTCACCCCTTTTGTATCTCTCCTTTGCTTCTCTCTCTCTCTCTCTCTCTCTCTCTCTCTCTCTCTCTCTCTCTCTCTCTCTCTCTCTCTCTCTCTCTCTCTCTCAGTCTCTGTCCCTCCTTTTCTCCTACCACACCACAGGACTCCCAGTCTCCATCATTTGCTCTCCCCTCTATCTCTGCCCCTCACTATCTCTCTCTTGGTGTCTGTCACTCTGTTTTTCTCCCCACCACTCCACTGACTCCCTCTCTGCTTTGTTTGCTCTCCCCTTCATCTCTCTTCCTCATCCCTGTATCTCTCTTGGAGTCTGTCACTCTGTTTCTCTTTCCTACCACACCTCTACTGCCTCTGTCCATTGTTTGCTCGACCCATCACCTCTCTCCCTCTCTTTGTCACTATCCCTCTCTCAGTCACTGCCGCTCCGTTTCTCTTTCACACCACACCACTACTCCCTCTCTCCACCATTTGCTCTACCCTTCATCTCGCTCTCCCTCTCTTCATCACTATCTCACTCTTGGTGTCTGTTGCTCCGTTTCTCTCTTGCACCACACCACTGACTCCCCACCTCCATCATTTGCTTAACCCACAATCTCTCTCTCTCTCTTTCTCTCTCTCTCTTTGTATCTTACCCAGTATTGCACCCCCCCCTCCCCCCAGCAGCTTGGTTTGTGTTATGTTTTGATCGTCTGCATGTCAGTCCCAAAGGTTTTGACTGGGCAGCAGACCGCCACTGGCTAATTTACCTGCAACTACTAGCAGGGGCGGTTTGGTTCTGCAGAGGGTGGTCTGTTGTTAGGAGGTGCATTGTGTAAAGACTTGATGGTTATGAGCCTTTCGCTTTATTTATAATGTGTCAGTTTAAAGAGTGGTCTGCCGTCAGGGGATCCACCACATCAAGACTGGGTGATCGTGCACAATGCACTGTGTGCTTCATAACATCATGTGTAGAGAGTGGTCGGTCTTTACTTATGGGAGCCACTGTAAGGGTTGTGAGTGATGTGCATTACACATTGTGGTGTCTACAGCTGACTTTATTTAGGGGAACCACTGTCCTGAGACTGGAGGGTTGTAAGTGATGTGCCTTATACCTTGTGGTATCAACAGCTGACTTTATTTAGGGGAACCACTGTATAGAGACTAGAGGGTTGTAAGTGATGTGCCTTATACCTTGTGGTGTCAACAGCTGACTTTATTTAGGGGAACCACTGTATAGAGACTAGAGGGTTGTGAGTGATGTGCCATATACCTTGTGGTGTCTACAGCTGAACTGACGTCCCTGCTGGCTCAGTTGGACGAGCTGCGGACAACACAGGGAGTTGAGACGGGTCCCGATCGTCTGGTCAGAGAGGCTGCTCAAGGCCACCTGGAAGCTGTCCGCGAAATCCTCTCAAAGTACCCCGAAAAGGTATGCTACTGCCAGACATTCCAGCTCCTCTCTGTCTCTTCTCGGTCAGCTTCTTGTTTGGTCTGTTTTCACTTTCTTCTTTTGACATTGCCACCGGCTTTACAGATGTTGCCACCAGCTTTACAGTTGTAGCTGATTTTGTGCTGAGGCTGTTTTATTTTTTGCCTTTCTTTTGTTGTCTTTGTTTTCATTTGTGAACTCTTGGGGTAACTCTTGTGAGCTCTTGAGGTAACTTGTGACTTCCTGGGGTAATGTGTGAGCTCTTGGGGTAACTTGTGAGCTCTTGGGGTAGCTCTTGTGAGCTCTTGGGGTAACTTGTGAGCTCTTGGGGTCTGGGGTAACTTGTGAGCTGTTGGGGTAACTCTTGTGAGCTCTTGGGATAACTCGTGTGAGGTCTTGGGGTAACTCCTGTGAGCTCTTGGGGTAACTCCTGTGAGCTCTTGGGGTAACTCCTGTGAGCTCTTGGGGTAACTCCTGTGAGCTCTTGGGGTAACTTGGCACTTTAGGGGGCCTGTCACATCCACAGCATGCTGCAGGTAGTCACAGCGCGTGATGAGCGGCTTGGTTTCCGTCTTCAGTCTCTGCCCTGTGGTCTGCACTTCTGTGATCTGTCCAAACCCCGCTCTCCTTGACAGATTAAACCAGGGACTGGGTGTTCGGCAGCCAATATTTGAAATGCATTCTGGACCAACCCTTGACCACTTTCCCTCCCTGTTGTTGGCTGCATCTCTTTTTCTGTTTGTTAAGGTCATTCCTTTTTCTCGTGTTGCTAGGTGGACAAGAAGAGTTCGGGTAAAACAGCGCTGCAGGTAGCGTGTCATCAAGGTCATCGCGACATTGTCAGCCTGCTGCTGAATGCTGATGCCAGCCTGGATACGCAGGATGAGGATGGGGACACAGCCTTGCATTACTCCGCATTCGGGTCAGTGATGCCCTTGTTGCTTTTAGTGCCAGTCCTTCTGCCACTTTCAAGCATCAATTTTTAGCAAGCTGGATGAGAGACTGGGCAGAAAAAAAACTGTCCATTTTGGGGGGATTCCATTCTCATCACCACGGCCTGTGATGCTGCTTCGATACTGCTCCCCATCATAAAGTTTCTCCAGTGAGACCTGTTTACACTCGGCTACAGATAATTCAGTTCAATTCAAAAAGCTTTAATCATCCCACAAGGGGCAATTTTGTTGTGGTCATGGCAGGCTCATAAAATAAGAATACATAAAGTGAAGAGAACAATACAACAAACACAACACCACCAACAAAAGAGCCTTACTTTAACCATAGTTATAAATATAGAACAACTGTGACGTCATCATAAAATAGTAATAAACTTAAGATTACAAGAGTACACTTTAAAGAAAATTGTCGTATATTTAGAAAAATTCAGAGTATTTTCAGTTTTTAGCCATAGATCATGGGCAGTGCTTTTCATCGATGTTGTTTTTGCCACTATGGGCTGCTGAAAAGCCCAAGCAGCAATGCTGGCAGGATGCAGAAGATCTGGAAACAGAAAACTCCACTATGCCAGGCTCTGATTTGTATCTCCACAGGAACATTTGTTCCCTCACTGCTTTGGCACTTTCTCCATCAGTTCTTTCTGTTTAATTTTGATCTCAGTGAAAATAATCGGAAAACAATTTAAACAGGGCTTCCCCAAAGAAGAGAACAGCTCATACTTTGCAGCAGAAATACAAGCCTTGCTTTGAGATTGCCTGAGAATTCAGTGCCAAGACTACATGAAGTGCAGTACAGAAACCAGCACTTCAGCCGTGACAGAGCTTGAGGCTTACCTATGAGCCACTGAAAACCCAAAACAGGGTATATTCCACACTGGAAAACAAACCGCAAAACATGTCTAGAAATGTTTATGATTTTTTTTTCATATGCTGAAAATTCAGGTCTACAAATTACTCCCAAATCATGCGAGTAAACGGGTGTGTCCAGCTGTTGAGGCTGTTGGTGCTGTGTGGGCAGGAACCAGCCAGAGGTGCTGCAGCTACTGCTGTCCAAGGGGGCGAAGATCAACGCGCTGAACAACGGGGGCTGCAGCACGCTGCACGTGGCTGTCAACAAGCAGCATGTCGCCTGCGTGCGGGCCCTGCTGAACCATGGCTGTGATGTCAACATACAGGTCAGTTAGGGCTCAGCTGTTCCAGTCTCATCTGTGTGGAGAGTGCAAAAAAAAAAAGAAAAAAAAAAGGAGCAGGTATTTCAGTCTTGACTTTATGGAGAGAGCAGTTAGTTAGTTGGTGCTTTGAGCCCAGTCAAGCTGTTCCAGTCTCATCTGTGTGGAGAGTGCAAAAAAGAAAAAGAAAAAAAAAAAGGAGCAGGTATTTCAGTCTTGACTTTATGGAGAGAGCAGTTAGTTAGTTGGTGCTTTGAGCCCAGTCAAGCTGTTCCAGTCTCATCTGTGTGGAGAGTGCAAAAATAAAAATAAAGGAGCAGGTGTTTCAGTCTTGATTCTGTGGAGAGAGCAGTTAGTTAGCTGGTGCTTTGAGCCCAGTCAACCACAAAGGGTTATATCAGGGATGGAGAGAGCACACACACACATGTCAAGTCAAGAAATTATTTATTCCTTCAAAGGAAAATGTGGGTGCCACACATAAGGAACAAAAACAGTGTACATATGTAAAAGATTAATACTTAAAAAGTACACAATGCATAGTAAAAGTACACAATGCGTAGTATCACACACATCACAATATACACAAGCATAACCATCACTATTCTCATCCCATCTACACACACACACACACACACAAAAGCAGGTGTTTCAGTCTTGTCCCTGTGGAGAGCACACACAGGGAAAAGAGCAGGTGTTTCAATCTTGTCTTTGTGGAGAGCACACACACAGAGAAAAGAGCAGGTGTTTCAGTCTTGTCTCTGTGGAGAGCAAACCCACAGGGAAAAGAGCAGGTGTTTCAATCTTGTCTCTGTGGAGAGCAAAACCACAGAGAAAAGAGCAGGTGATTCAATATTGTCTTTGTAGAGAGCACACACAAAAAAAGAGCAAGTGTTTCAATTTTGTCTGTAGAGAGTAAAAAGACCAAACAAAAACCCAAAAGGACTTGATGGCATGTGTGCCGGTCTTTTCTTGGGAATGTCCAGAGTTTTCACATGCTGGGGAATCGTTTGCAGGACGCCTATGGTGACACAGCTCTGCATGATGCCATCGGCAAAGAGAGCCGTGAGATTATCGACAAACTAGTCAGCTACCCAGACATCGACTTCACCATCCGCAACAAGCGAGGCTTTAATGTTCTACACCATGCCGCACTGAAGGGCAACGTCTTGTGAGTAGTGCTTTTTCCGCTTTCCAAGATGGGTAACCCTTGCATATGGCAGGAGGGATGGGGGGTGGGTGGGGGGGGGGCATGGGGATCCGAAAATACTCTTGTGAGATTGGTGAATGAAGAAATCCCGGTGTTTGGCTGACGGTGGCGTTGTGTATGATGCCTTTTGTGTGGAACATTTTCAGTGTTTGGCTGATGACAGCGTTGTGTGTGGCGCCTTTTGTGTTGAACTTTTTCAGTGTTTGGCTGATGACAGCGTTGTGTGTGACGGTTTTTGTGTTGGAACAATCAGCTTGTGTCCTGTGAGATAATTTTCTGACAAACTCCGCATGCCATTACATTCTCTTCTCATTTGTTATTGGAAAAAATGCCAGGAAATTATCAGAATTGTCCTGTGAATTTTTCTGGTCCCTGCCTTGCTGGACCCACTCTAGAGTGGTGTCCTTTGCCCCTTGAAGGTCCCAGCTTAGTGGGATTTTCATAGCAAACAGTATCATCTGGCAAATGTGCAAGTATTCCCATGTTGGTGAGCTAAGAATTTTATCTTCCTTTGGGGAACGGAAAACATTCAGGACATGGATTTGATGTGTACCTGTTGGCTGTGTGCAGACATTCTGATTCCATAAATGGCGGAGCATGTTCAGGTTCAAGACATAGGTGTGATTGATGCCATTTGACTGCTGTCAGACTTCTCTGGGTTGCCTGATTACCTTCAGAACCTGAACACTTTTTTTTTCTTTTTTTTTCTTCTTCTTCTTTTTTGTGGATAAAATCCCAACTTTGGTAGGATGACAGAATATGCTGTAAAAAATAAAAGTATATTTTATTTCTTTCACCATTATGCCATGTGTGCAGTGCAGTGCATGTTGTCACTTTCAAACCAGCCGTGAACATACGCCACCAGCTCTCTGTGCGAATAGTACATTGATGTTGGTGCACTGTTGATGGTGTTTCAGTGCATCGGAGCGCATTCTGCACAAGTGTCGGCAGATCGTAGACCTGAAGAAAGACGATGGGTTCTCTGCCCTCCATCTGGCTGCTCTCAACGGACACAAGGACGTCGCAGCCACCTTGTTACGGGTACGGGTAGTTGATCTGGAACAGTCTCCTTTACAAAGTTAGGTCATCCAACACACTCGCATCTTTCAGATCTCACCTCTTCAAGCTGTCCTATTGACTGTATGTGGGTGTTGTTTGTATGCATCTGCCCAAGTTTTAACTGTGTTTTGTTCTTTGCTTTGTCATGGGTTATGTGCTCCAATTTGGAGAAATAGCACTGACAAAAACCTACTTGCTTTGACAGTTTTTGTCAGGGTATGTGTGCTGGTTACCTGTCAGATTTCCATTTCTGTACATGTTCACCATCAAAACAGGTGAGAAATGTGTTTCTGGGGTGCAGTTTTTTACCTTCGTTTTACTTCTGCACGTGATTTGTCAGCAGGGCACAGACCTGAGCAAAATGTGAAAACCAGTGGGTTATTTCAAAAAAACATCTTTTAACAGAATCGAGCCGAGGTGGACATCCGAAACAACCGACAACAAACCCCTCTGCTGCTGGCGGTATCTCAAGGTCACTCAGCGCTGATTGAGCTCCTGGTGCGATCCAAGGCCAATATCAATGTTCACGATGAGGACGGGGACACCTGCTTGCACTTGGCCCTCATGAGGCAGACTGTAGCCACAGAAAAGGATACCTCACCCATGCTGGAATCGGTAGGAATAGTTGATCGGTAGTGATTTACTGTTAAAACTTGTTGGAATGGAAGAGTCATGGTCATACGATAGGTCAGGGAATAGTGGTGGGAACAGTTACATTGATGTGTATTGGCAAGTACAGCTACATTTTCCACTTGTTTTAGGTGGGGTTTTACCCTTTAGCTTCAGAAATATTTTAGTGGTGTGTGTGTGTATTTTGTTTTTACTGTTTAACATTTTTCATACCAAGTGATTTTGAGTGAGTTGCACCCCTGGCCCAAGTAATTTTGGGGCTAAGAGGAGCAAAGTGTTCGCATTTTGACAATTCACACAGCAGTGTTGTCATCACTCTCCAACACAGTTTCACTCTCCTCCTCACCAACTTATTAAGAATCAAGCAACCATTCATCACCCAAAGCATCAACTTTATGCTCACTGTCAGATATCCAGTGCTGCAGAAAACTAACATTTCTTTGACTATCCATCGCATTTGGAATGTCAACACAATGCCTAGGAAGTGATAAGAGTTCTCTTGCTCCATCAGAAAGAAGTTTTATTAAAACTGGTTTCACATTGGCTGTGTTTTCCAGGACAGTAAAGGTAGTGTTCGCAGAACAAAGGGCTCGTTCCGCGGTGGATTGAGTGGGAGGATTGAGGGACTTGTTCCGCAGTACAGACCGTGTTGACACTTGTGTGCGCATTTTGCAGATTCGAACCCAGCTAGGCATGAGCGAGGATGACGCGCAGACAGGGGCAGCAATCGCCTGTTACCTGGCACAGCAGGGCGCCAGTCTCACAGAACGCAACCAGCAGGACAAGTCCCCGCTAGACGTTGTCACTGATCCACGCACAGTTGAAATCCTGCAACAGTTTGCGTCGGCATAGTAAGTTTATTTTCTGTCTTGTGTAGTCCCATGTTCTTCGCTAGTGTGACTGCAAAGTGTGATGGGTATTGCAGCCTTACCCAATCCCATGTTCATTTCACTGTCTAATGTAGGCAGTGTTACAATAGCAAACAGACTCTCATTATGGGTATGTGGCCCGACACAGTTCTGCATCCTTCACTATTTTGATATAATGAGGTAGTATGCACAATTCTACAGCCTTCACTGTTTTGATATAATGATGTGCTAATACGCACAATTTATGTCCTTCACTGTTTTGATATAATGATATGCTAGCATGCATAATTCTACATCCTTCACTATTTTGATATGATGATGTGCTAGCGCAAACTACTTCATTGCAGCAGTTCAGTTCAAGCTGGCTTCTGAGCACTAAGAGGCAACCCGTAATATACACTCCAAGTTTTCCCACATGGTATTGCCTTGGAAACCATTCCGGGTAGATGTTAACAGCAGTCCATGTCCTTGACTGTCTCAGTGCCGCCGGCAATAAAACCAAGCTGCCGCCAGCATTCGAAGAGGAGGACTCAGGAGACTGTGAGGTCTGCTGCAACCTGCCGGCCACAGTGGTGTTTGAGCCGTGCAGCCATTGCTTTGTGTGCGAGGACTGCTGCATCAAGATGAAGAAGTGCCTCAAGTGCAAGGTGCTTATCACAGCCAAGAAAAGACAAGGTGGGTCCGGGTTACTCCTCCTCCGCTGCAGCTTCAGTCTGTGTGCAGGCTTGCTTGAATATTGATGCACATGAATGGTGGCACACGTTGAGGCATGCACAAGTAAATACGTAACTTGGTGTGTTACACCCAGTCAACCAGCACACACACACATACACACACACACACACTGTTACACCCAGTCAGCCAGTACACTCACACACAAATGCACACATTATTTTCACAGTGTTAAGAAATACCACATGCACATGCTTTCATGCTCTGTTTCTGTTCTCCTCCGCCCCTCAGCAGATGGCAGCCTAGTGGGCAGCAGCACCAATGTTCACACGCTCGACCTGAAGAGGCGGCTTCAGGAGATGGAGGATTCACTGCTGTGCGCCGTGTGCATGGAGCGCAAGAAGGACACTGTGTTCATGTGTGGCCACGCTGTGTGCAGCAAGTGCTCTGATGCCCTCCAGATGTGCCCCATGTGTCGAAAATCCATCACGCGGCGGATCCCTCTCTACACGTGAGGGCGGCGCCAATGGACGTGCAGGTGTTCTTGTGGTCACGATTGACGATTCCGCCGAGAAAATCTTACTGACAGTGTGCGCCCATGCCTGGGTCTGCATTCCCAGGGACAAGTCACACATCGTGTCATTTTGGAAAGACTTAAGCCCCCCAGTTTACCGCAAGGTGCAAATCATGACTGCCCATTGCACTCCATCTCAGCTGGTTGGGGGTGGGTGGGGGGGGAATGCAAGAGTGATTTGAGGTGCCTGTGTGTGGTTTTGACCCTTGAGGCTTGACTTAGGCCCAATTCACTGAGGCAGAGAATTTGATGCATCGGTGCATACATGTGCATGGCCAGCTTATCACGGTGATTTCTATATTTGATGTGCTGGTGTTTACAGACTTGGACCCTTCTACAAGGGAATGAAATCTGCAAGAGGGTGATAAATTATATTATCGAGTCACACGTATGTTATGTCCTTGTTTTTATTGAATGGTATAAAACTTCTGATTATTTCTGATTTGGGGGGAATTTTTTTGTTTACTTCATGGTATTTCGAAATGGTCAGTTTTGATAGTATGGTGTTTTGGGTGGGGCTTTTGGTAGGGTTTGTTGGGGGGGGGGGGGGGGTGCAAACAAAACCACTGAATTTTATACTGTGTTGGTGCAGACAACAATTGAGTGCATTAGAAACAGATAAGAAAAAAACTGTGTCTTTATAGATCCTGACCTTGTTTACTACTGCTAATGGGAATTGAAATGTTAGTATTAAGGAACCACTCAACTTGGTTTCACTTAGTTCCATTATTTAGTTTTTAGGTATTTGTTCTTACTTTAAGAACTGGTGAAGAATCTCTGTTGTTTCACATTTTGTGCAAGCCTACAAATGCTGTAAAAAAACATTTTTTAAAGAGGTGGGGGGAATATCTTGGTGCATTAAAGACATGATATTTTTTCTCACTAATAGGGACTAGGATTTCTTTAGGGTGCCTGGGTGTATTGTGTGTGTGTCTGTACGTGTGTGTGTGTGTGTATGTGTGTGTGTGCGCGCGTGTGTGTGTGTGTGTGTGTGTGTGTGCACATGTGATTTTTTTTTTACAGCTTCATGACTTTGTCTTTTTCACAGAACTGTTAGTCTCTACTCTGGTTTCTGTGTCTTTGCGAGAAATATGTACAGCAAAGTCTTTCAAAAACTTAGCTGCGAATCGAGGAAAGGTTTACCAGAGTTTCAGAAGGCTATAAAGCCAAGGAGCTGTAAACTGATATATATATAACATTCAAAAACTAAAGTGTATTCAATTTTTTTTTTTTTTTAATGACTGCTGATGAGAAGAAGAAAAAATCTAAAACAAGACTGACTGCTAGTGTTCTAAAACAAGATCCAGACACATAAAAGGTTCAAAAGAATGCTATTTATTAGGACAAAATACAACATGCAAATTTCCAAGGTAATTCCCTGTATCAAGCTGTAAAATGACACCTAAACAACAGTGAAACAGTGAAAAACAATGAAAAATCTGAGAGATAAACCATCATCGTTTTTCACTGTTTAACTGTTGTCATTTTGTAGCTTGATAAAGGGAGTTACCCCAAAACTTTGCATGTTGTGTTTTGTCCTAAGAAACGGTGTTCTTTTGAACGTTTTATGTGTTTGGATCATGCTGCTGAGAAGAACAAGCAGCGTAGGACAAGGAAAACATACTCACCAAAAGAAGACAGGTCAGAATGGCTGAGGAAGACAGGTCAGAGTGGCTGAGGAAGACAGGTCAGAGTGGCTGGAGATGTTGCACAATTTAGCCACGTGGCTAGATATGTTGCACAATTTAGTCACGTGGCTTGATATGTTGCGCAGTGTAGCCACGTGGCTAGATGTGTTGCACAATTTAGCCATGTGGCTAGATATGTTGCACAATTAAGCCATGTGGCTAGATACGTTGCACAATTTAGCCACATGGCTAGATCTATATGTTGCACAATTTAGCCATGTGGCTGGATATGGTGCACAATTTAGCCACATGGCAAGATATGGTGCACAATTTAGCCACATGGCTAGATATGGTGCACAATTTAGCCACATGGCTAGATATGGTGCCCAGTTTAGCCACATGGCTAGATATGGTGCACAAATTAGCCACCTGGCTAGATATGTTGCACAAATTAGCCACGTGGCTAGATGTGTTGCACAAATTAGCCACGTGGCTAGATATGATGCACATTTTAGCCACATGGCTAGATATGTTGCACAAATTAGCCACATGGCTAGATATGGTGCACAATTTAGCCACATGGCTAGATATGTTGCACAATTTAGCCACATGGCTAGATATGTTGCACAATTTAGCCACATGGCTAGATATGGTGCACAAATTAGCCATGTGGCTAGATGTGCACAAATTAGCCACGTGGCTAGATATAGTGCACAAATTAGCCATGTGGCTAGATCTGTTACAGTTTGGCCAGTTGGCAAGATGTGTTACACACTTGACCAGAATTGATGTCTGGATTTGTTACATAAGAAATGGATAGTCAGGAAATGTTACACAGTTTAGCCAAATGGCTAGATACATTATGCATTTCCTGACAATAGTGGATCCATTTTGAGATAGCACTGTGGTAAGCAGTGAGTACTGAAATCTGTTTGGTTAAAGTAGGTCAAGGATGGCCAGATTCTGCCGTGTAAACTAACCTGTGTCATGTGACTGCATAGGTCACGTAGGTAATTTTGAGAGTTGACTGCTGCAACTCTGTACCACCCTTCTTATTTTCATTAAAGATGCTTGGTTCTGGCAGTCAACTCTCAGTTCAATCCAGAGAAATTGCAGTGTCGGCTTGCACGTAAAATACTATATAAAAAAACACGGAAGTGAGAACTATGATAACAGTATGTATAATAGATAATGCAAGCATCAAAGAATGTACCAGAGCACTGACACAACCTGTCTACATACTACAGCATACACTTTCGAGAACCAGTCAAACAGTCCCTTCATGGTTTAAAGACAAACTCACAGGCAGAGGACATGGTAAGTTTTAACAGGTGAAGGTGTTGCCTTTCAGAGTCTGAATATGCTCTGATGAGGGTTGCTTTACACCCTGCATTTTGTGAGTGATGCACCTGTTGGCCAGGCAACAGTTTTACATCTCTTTTGATCGAGGGTCTTCTGTTTCATTTCTGTGGATGTTGATGCTTTATGTTTCTTTTACGAAGGCAGTGCATCTGCAAATTCCGTCTCTGTCATTATGAAGCAATTCCAGCGATGGCAATGACAAAGCATAGATTCAAACACAAATGGTTAGATAAAATGCTAATTTTAATGGACAATACAAATCCTATGCAAATATTTGGGGTGAGCCCCTTTTTCAAAGCAGCAAAACAACAGTTAGACAATGATAGATGTAAATATGCTTATCCAGTTACAGTTTGTAGAATTCTTCCAGACACTGCAGCCATTCTATAATATGGATGTTGCAACCAGATAAGTATATTTTCTTTGTTTAACCATCATTTAAAAAAAGGGGCTGACCCTGAAAATTTGCTACACATTTTGTATTGTGCATCAATGTTATTATTAGCAATCACCATTAACCATTTGTGTGTTTGGATCTTGCTTTAGAACTCTGGCAGCCGGCCTTGTTTCAGGTTAGGTGGGGGGGGGGGGGGGGTTGTGAGTGTTTTTTAACATGTGTTTGAGTTTTTTAACATTTAACACAGCTAAGTCCTTTTTTTTTTTCCTTTTTTTTTTTTTTTTTTATATATGTTTTTTTTTGTGTGCATGTTTTGTTTTTTTCTGGTCTTTTTTTTTCTGTGTTCTTGGTCTTATATGATCTACTTCTGCTGTCTGGTCAGTAATTTTAATGTATTCTATGTCCATGCTGAATGCTCTTGCAATTTAAAACGTACTTTCAATATATACTAATATAGTTTCATGACAACCAATGAGGCAACTATCAATGTGTAGACTATAGATAATGTACAGTTGATGGACTTGAGATTTTCAATACAACTAATTAATTATATATATATATTTCCACCGTTTTGAATATTATGGCTGTACATACATGATTTTTGTGATGAGCGTCTTTCTATGACACCAAGAAAAAGGAAAAAAAGGTGTAAATTTCCTAACTTTTATACTGAATCAGTGAATGATAAATAGCTACAATGTCCATTTTCATCCTCTCACAGACTTTCGCCCCCACATCTCCCTACAACATTTGCTGTCATTTATTTAAAGTGCTGGTATGGTTGCAGTGTTGGCACACACTCAGTTTCATCTTGCAGGCACCTGTATTCTGCCTTCAGAGGTTGCTATTGCTCTTTGCAAGGCTTTTACTGACAGCTGAATTGACTTGACAGAGTGGTTATTCATTAAAGAATGGTTGACAGGTATTTGCACAGCTGGAAAAACTCCATTTGAGTGAGCTGGACCACTGCTGTCTGGAATGATCCATCATTTTTTTTTAAATTTTTTTATAACTGCGTTGTTGATGACAGCTTAGTTCACAGTGACTCACTGTTACAACCTCATCTAGGCATTCAAACATTTGGAGAGACCACATGATTTGTCAAAGGAGATGCCATTTGTTCTCTCTCAGACGCATGCCCAGTGCTGTGGGGATCACGAGCTCGAATGATTTTAATAATAACAGGTACTTAGAGTGCCTAACCCATGCAGGCCCTAAGCGCTTGCAAACTTTGCCTCAAGGGACATTGTTTGCCATCAGCGGCAAAGACTAGCTAGCTGTGTAACTGCAGTAACCGCTTTCCATAACAAATTCTAAAAGTAACCATACAGCAGGACTGTTTTGTTGGGAATCAGGAAAGTTAAAAGTTGTAACATATTTCATTTGCCTGAAATGGAATTAGCTAGATTCCCCCCCCCCCTCCTTTGGTTGGGGGGGGGGGGAGGTGTCAGGGTAAATGCTTATCTTTTTTGGTTTGTTTCATGTTTGCTTTTGTAAGGTTTGCAACATGAGGTGATGTATTATGGGACAGTATACAGCATGACAAGCTCTTGAAGTTGACGTCCTGCTTCACTGTGGAGGTTTTGTGTAGGGTCAGGTGTGCTGGGTTTTTTACACTTGGAAAGAACACTGCCAAAGGAATGCGGCAAAGTGTTTGCCAGAGAACTATTCTGAGCTCCTAACTGTGAGGTTAACTTTAAACTCGTGTGATCTGTGCTGATGTCTGTGTGTCTGGTGCGTGTTGAAACTTGGCTTGCCACTGCAAGGATTGATTTAAAGTGCTCCAAGTCCAATATGCACTTCGATATCTTGACTCAAGTAATATACAGATGAAGTACAAATGGTGGCAACATATTTAATTTTTCCCAAGCAATGTTGGATTTGGAATTACTGTTCAGTCACAGACTATTTAAACTGTTCAGATATTGTACCTCTTGAGGTCAGGTAAAACTAATGTCTAGGTTATTTAACATTTTCTGTACAATTTTCTTACCTAACTAGTCAGATGTATGGAAACTGTATAATATGGACTGGGTGTAAAACATCAAGTTACTTACTTACTAACTTACTTGTATAATATTAATAAGATGCCCAAGGTATACCATTTTGTGAATGTGATCAAAATCTGAATATTCTAGTAAACAAATTTCAGTGACTGGCGTTTGGAAGGCCAGCACCCAGTACACCCACCTAGCTTTCATGTGTCCAACAATCAGTATATATATATATGTACCTAGTTTTCAGGTGTCCAACAACCAGTACGCGTACCTAGTTTTCAGGTGTCCAACAACCAGTACACGTACCTAGTTTTCAGGTGTCCAACAACCAGTACGCGTACCTAGTTTTCAGGTGTCCAACAACCAGTACGTGTACCTAGTTTTGGGGTGTCCAGCAACCAGTACGCATACCTAGTTTTCAGGTATCCAGCAACCAGTGCATGTACCTAGTTTTCAGGTGTCCACTGACCAGTGCATGTACCTAGTTTTCAGGTGTCCAACAATCAGTAAGTGTACCTACAACCAGTATACCTACCTAGTTTCCAGGTGTCCAACAACCAGTATGCATACCTAGTTTCCAGGTGTCCAACAACCAGTATGCATACCTAGTTTTCAGGTGTCCCAAAAACAGTACACCTAGTTCTATGGTGTCCAGCAACCAGTACCCATACCTAGTTTTCAGGTGTCCCAAAAACAGTACACCTAGTTCTATGGTGTCCAGCAACCAGTACCCATACCTAGTTTTCAGGTGTCTAACAACCAGTACATGTACCTAGTTTTTAGGTATCCAGCAAGTAGCATCCTGCCTAGCTATCAGGCATCCACCTTTACCAATCTGCAGTTTTCAGGGCTAACCCCGAGCTCTAGCCATCATCCACCCTGCATTTTGTTACTCACAACACTAAGCGAGTCAGGTTGTTGTTTTTAAACACCTATGTGAAGCTTCTCAAGACGGGAATCTCAGCAGCAGATGCTGGCAGAAAAACATTCCAGACTCAAGGAGCCTGTAAGAAAAGCAACCTGAACTTGAAGCTGTTTGTACTTGTGGAGATCTGCAGAAACTGTGCTCAGTGATTAGCTCCGGTCCCCCGAGGGCCGTGTTGTGACACACTGGTCAGAAGATGGGTTAACTAAAGTGTGTCCGCTTCTTGTCCATCGCTTGAAACCCCAGGACCTCTGCACTCTGGCTGCCTTGCACTGTGGGTCGTTGAGCCAGACTGCCGAACAGCTTCCTTGCTGCTGAAGTCTCTGCCTCCAAAACTGAATCCTGCGGTGGTTGTGTATTCCTGCAGCAGATGTTTGGCCATCATGCTGCTGGTCTGTCACTGGCATGGGTGGAGTTCCGGCAGACCAGTTTGGTCACCAGGGTGTTTTATTTTGAAAAGTATTATCAACTGGTGTTTGATTTATCTTTCTCTTAGACTTCAGGGTTGCCCACTCGTCCTGTTGATCCAAGCAGAGACAGAGATGCAGTTCCTGTAAATACCTGTGCAATGCTGTTACAATGGAACGATTACTGAAGGTGAAATTCTGGTCGAGACAAAATGCTTGAAGTATTCCTAATCCTATTGTGTTCTTCTGTTGCAACAGATTTCTGTTTAAAGCATTTTTTGTTTTCCCCTATGAAGAAGTTAGGTTTTGTTTTTGTTTTGTCCCAGCCATGTTGTCTTAAAAGCTTTAGCTGCGCTGGCTAGTTCTGTAAGATTTTAAGTTTTTGAGTCACTGGAAACCTTGTTTTATTCAAGAATGTGGATTGTGTAACTAGTGTGATTGGGAAGCAGGTTGCTTATCATATGCCCCTGATTCTGCTTGAGCAGCGAGTTGCCTGCATCTTCAGTTCAGTTCCCCTTTAACTGTGCATCCTTTGAGAGGAACGGTTCTGTTCCCTTTTAACTATGCATCCTTTGAGAGGAACGGTTCTGTTCCCCTTTAAATGTGCATCCTTTGAGAGGAATGTTATGTTCCCCTTTAATGGTGCATCCTTTGAGAGGAATGGTTCTGTTCCCCTGTAACTGTGCATCCTTTGAGAGGAACAGTTCTGTTCCGCTGTAACTGTGCATCCTTTGAGAGGAACAATTCTGTTCCCCTATAACTGTGCAGCTTTTGAGAGGAACAGTTCTGTTCCCCTGTAACTGTGCATCCTTTGAGAGGAACAGTTCTGTTCCCCTGTAACTGTGCATCCTTTGAGGAACAGTTCTGTTCCCCTGTAACTGTGCATCCTTTGAGAGGAACAGTTCTGTTCCCCTGTAACTGTGCATCCTTTGAGAGGAATGGTTCTGTTCCCCTGTAACTGTGCATCCTTTGAGAGGAACAGTTATGTATCGGGACACAGGTCCTTTGTCAGCAAGCAGCTCCTTCGACCAAATTCTACAGGTGCTGAAAACTTGCCTCCTGTAGTTAGGCCTACACTCAGGTCAAACATCCAGTGTATATGTACATGTATAATTTTGAAAACATTTTTTTTATACACAGCATGTCTTTCTTGTGATGTTTGCAGGAATCCCCATCACCCCCTACCCTCACCCCACTCCCCCTTCCACTGTTGCACTGCAAAGATGGCGTACCTGTTTGATTTTTGTCATTTTATTTATTTTATGTCTTGCAAACACATATATGTACAGTTTGTTTTCTCTTTTTCTCTCTTTACCCTCCCATCCTTTCCCTTCCTTTTTGTCATAGAGAGATGCAAAAGTATGTTGTGTATGTTTATGTACAGGGAACTCAGCTGGGTTTCATTAAACTGCTATGTGTGTGTGTGTGTGCGCGTGCGTGTCTGCGTGCATGCATGTGTGCGTGCTTGTGTGCATGCGTACAGTTGCATTTATTTTGTACAAGCATGTACACCAAGTCTGTGAGGAGAAAATATATGCATAGTTTGTACACATGAGATTTCTATATAAAGAAGACAGTTGATGTGTTGTAGTGTGTATGTGTGTGCGCGTCCATGCGTGTGTTTGTTGGTGTGTGCAGAGACTGATCCAATATTGGCCCGTTTTAAGCACAATAGCAGTTATAATGCAGTATTAAAACATGTAATTAGAAATACTCATGATCTTGCATGCCAGACCTTTGCTCAGACAAGAATGTTTCGGCAACAGCAAACCACAACGGCTAAAATGAGTTGTAGTTTATACCAGCAAAGGCTGGAACAATCCACACAGTGCCATAGCAACATATATATTTGAGCTTTGCTTCTTTTGCTGCCCACAGCACAATGTGTGTCTGAAGATTTTTATTTTTTATGTGACTTCAAATGGACGCTATTTAAAAACAAAAAAACAAAAAACAACTGAGTTCAGCTGAATTAACCGGTAAGATGCACAGTCATCCATACAACAACTAGAACTGTACTAGCAAACATGTAGCTACCATCCCCATCTAGAACACACATGCATGCAGGCACGCGCACACTCAGTGCGCTGTGTTTTTGGTGTTGTGTGTTTTGAGAACCAGTCAAACGAACTAACAGCCAGGACATCTGACCAAGTGCTGATTTTTTGCCTAGTATATGCTGATCTTCACTGGTAAAATACTGGAAAATTACTGGTTAATGCAAACCCTGGTGACTGATGAGTGATCACTGATCTTGAGGAAAAGCTAAGCAACTGTCACTGATCTTGAGGGGAAAAAACTAAGCGACTGTCACTGATCTTGAGAAAAAGCTAAGCAACTGTCACTGATCTTGAGGAAAAGCTAAGCGACCGTCACTGATCTTGAGAAACAGCTAAGCGACTGTCACTGATCTTGAGGGAAAGTTGAGTGAGAGAGAAAGCTGAATGACAGTTACAGCCACTGAAGAGGCATATTTGATTTCTATTTTCTATTTTTCAACAGCATTTAACAAGACACACAAAGAAACAGCAGTGTAGCTTTTACTGATGAAACCACACACAAAAATGGGGAAACACAACACACATACACCATTAATTATAACATTTCTTGACATTCAAAACCAATGAAATGAAAGATTACACAGTACTGCAATTGTTGCATTTTTTTATTTTTATTTTAATACACACACTTAAAATATGGGACTGTATTTCTCAGCTATGAAGATGAAAATTATATCAAAACTGATCAGAGTGGTGCAATCCCCCCACCCCTCCACCCCAGGAAGTTTCACAGAAATCCAAGATCAAAACAAATGACATTTTCCACTGCACCTGTACTTGTTAAGGAAATCTGACCAAGCTGCATTAAAAGTTAGTGGTATATATTACAATACCAGTCAGAATTGTCAGTTGCACAACTGTCATTTGTTAATTCTCCCTCTCTTTCTGTATGTGTGCACACACACACAAAAAGTATGCAAAATAAGTAGTCTAGTCTACACTGTGCAAAATACAATCAGTTTGAGAAGCATTTATAAATCAGACATATCACACTATGATCAATGAAATCTGACATAAACCTCAGCATCCAAACTAACCCTAAACCCTCAAAACTTAGGTTCACCAGGACTTCAAAAAGGCTCTACCTACAAACACTGTCTTGATCATCTAACCTGTGATTTTAAAGTTTCCAGATAAATATGAAGACTGGTGCCATTTATTATGATGTGAGGCACCTGGAACTTTCTATAACACAGAGACTAGCGCTGTATCACCTTCCTATGAACAGACATAAAAATAAAACATGAAAAAAAGCCATACAAAGTACCATTTCAATCAAATGATTTTACATCAATTCACCAGATTTAATTACCACACACTGCTGTGTTTTTGTAAACTGTTAGAATCCACATAGACTACAGAATTCCACCAATGATACAATATGCCACATTTTACATGAATTAAACTACCATATACCATTGTGTTTTTGTAAACTGTTAATCCACATAGACTTCACAGTTCCACCAATGATGCAATATGCCTGATTTTCCAAAAGCTGGTGTTCTTTGCTGACACCAAATGGTTACAGAGAAAGCACAACCTACAGTGATATAAAGGGGTAAAACCAGGAGAAAACTGCTCTAGTAACCAATCTGAAACAGAACGAAACCCAAAGCGCTTGTGCAGAATCAACACACAAGCTTTTTTGGTGGAGTTTATGGACCTTGTGTTTACACGCATGCCAGGTGAGAGTTACCGAAGGTGACTCGGGTCTTTGGTGTCATGCTTGTGTGGCATCTTTCGATCGCTAATTAACTCCCTTGTGTGTTGACTCTGCTCTAGTAAGCACTCATCTGCCAACACTCTGTTCCTTCATCTAAATCTTCCGTCCCAAGTCTTCCAGACAACTTGCCCTCTTCTATCAAGCACCGCTACTCTGGAATAATCCGCCCTTCTTTTTCCCCCAGTCTTCTTCCACAGCTTCATTTAATTAAATCTCCCCCAAAACAGCCCTTAAATCTCCCCCAAAACAGCCCTTAAATCTCCCCCAAAACAGCCCTTAAATCTCCCCCAAAACAGCCCTTAAATCTCCCCCAAAACAGCCCTTAAATCTCCCCCAAAACAGCCCTTAAATCTGCCCATTTTCCCTCTAAACATGAAATGGATTTCTGTATTGCTTACCCGCGCGTGTGTGTGTGTGTGTGAGACAGAGAGAGAGAGAGAAGTGATGTCAAAGATGTTGAATGAAGCATTGTATTGTATCTGCTCACATAATTAAGTAAAGTTGCACTGTTCTCTTAATCCTGTATGCTGTTGTTGACCCCACGATCCCGTATTGTGCGCTTCAGGCTTGCATTAGGTGTAGGCACTTCATAAATGTTCACAATGCGTGAGATCATTTTCTCTTTCTTCTCTTCTTGTTATATGCACATCAAAGAGAGCCTGTTCTTTTCTGACAGCAGACACTCCATTTTGACCGAGGAACAACTTTAAAATGCGTTTCAAGTTGCAACGCAGGCCCACTTTGCAATAAAGCTGAAAATCCTTTCAAACTCCACCCTCAAAATGGTTGCTCTGCTAACTACGGCTTTTACTTTAGCCACACCTTGGCCCAGGCTGGGTGTCACAAAACACGGAGACCAACAAGTACACCAAGGCTACATTAAAATGTTGCTAGGCAACGTGTGATACATGTGAGGACTACCTTCAGCCCCGATAAGGTTTGGGGCCACTTTCAGTACAAAATGCAGGTTACTGTAGAACTTCTGCTGTGACAATTCTTCTTTGTGTCATTTAACGTTAGAAAACGGGACAAAACCACAGTGTAAACATTACAACAAACACAAAAGGAACTCCTAAAACCCAGTAATAAACTTGAATAATGTGGTTTAGGAAGCAGACTTGGGATCAAACAGCTCGTTCCAAAAAATACAAGCATACTCATAAATATGCACTCACACTCACAGTGCTGTTCCAAGTATATTGAGACCTTCCCCAAAATGAGCTTGAGATGCTGTACATTCACTTTCGTGCTCTCCAGTCTTCAAATAAAGAGAAAACAAAAACAAATTAAAGCTCACTGGTGGCACTTTTATGTTGGTATTAATAAGTCTGTAATGCCCAGACTGACTGACACTCTGTCCCTTTTTTTCTTCTTTTTTTTGTCGCTGGGTGTCCCAACTGTGGGTGACCTCCTCTGATGGCTGAAAAGGTCAGCATATTTTAAACACTGAACAACCCAACCACACGACCACCAAAAGGAGGCTGATCCCTTAGGTTCACCCCTGTGTCCCTGCTGCCTGAAGAAGCAGACAGCAGAGCGCGTCCTGCAGACATGTCCCAGCTACAACATGCTGAGGAAGACTCACTGGCCAGTGAAGACCCTCCCTTGCAGACCAAGCTGTATAACCCTCGGCAGGAACTGGAGAGGACAGTGCAATTCACCAAGCAGACAGGTCTGTCCATGTGATCGGCGAATGACAAAAAGCAAAACATCAACAAAACTGACCAGTAAGTAAATTGGTGTTTTACGTCCAGTCAACCAAAACTGACCAGACTCCGCAAACAAAACCAAGGACATAGCCACCAAGACAACACAAACTGGGCCTGTGTGGTATCAACCTCTTCTTCTTCCATTATGAGTAGCCACAATCATCACTTTGATTACTCTGCGAGGTATTCACGGGGTATCTAAGTGCTCCTGGCACCTGGGTCTCATACCAAAAGGTGGCCATGGGATCTTTAACATGCGCAACAAGCCACGCTCATGCTGTGTGCGCAAAGAGGAACAGGTACAGACAAGTTGACAAGTGTTGACTCAGGAGAACCCACAAAGTCCCTTCCTCCTGCCTCGACCAGCAGTGAAAATCGTAATAATTTTCACCAGTTTTACCAGTGCAGCAGGTTTACGACTGAGCTGCAGCCCCTATCAGAAGTCTTATCTTACAGCATGTTCCCACAACAAACTTTTGATTATGTTGAGGTTTCCCTTTGCTTTTCAGGGTCTTACTAAAACAAACTTGGAATAACAAATTTTAGTCTGCAGCTATTCAAAAACCTTTTGGTTTACAGCATGTTCACGCCATAAACCTTTGACTGTGTGAAGGTTCCCGCCGGGTTTTCAAGGTCTTACAAAAACTCAGAATAATGAATTTCAGCTTTCAGCTTTCAAAATACAGATTCCAGTACTCTGCTAACTCACAGGTTTACCCGCTCAGGTGACACTTTATGCAAGCAGCCTTTCCCTGCCAAAATGTCAATAATCTGCATTGGCAGTGTCAGCTGCACAGGTAGCTGGGACCAGAGTGATGCATAAATAATGAGGGACATTCTCCCACGTCCCTTTGATCCTCTTCCAGCCCAAGAAGGTGCACTGCTTGTCCAGTTCCTTCCAAAGTTGTCGCAGGCAGGTTAATCAAACCAGAAATTTTCATTTCTCAAGAACTCAGCTTTTCCTGAAGCTTTCTGGCAGATGGAAAAAGCTTCATCATGGACATCATCACGATTATGACATCATGATACCCCACCACCCTTTCAAACATTTTGCTAGGGTGCTAACCTCAAACACCGATTATCATCAAGAGGATGACTCCGGGACCGAGGTCGCTGACTCTGAGCCAGAAGGCAGCGAGCCATCTGTGTCTTCCAATTGGGAGGAAAGAGTGCCTTCAGTTTTCATGCGTTTCTTGGCTCTTGTATCCGCCAGCACCTCCTCTATGGTGCGCCTGTCCCGTTTGTTATCGGCCGAAACTGAAACAAGCCAAGAGAAATCAAATTCCATGTTGCCTTCCCCGCCCTGTTCTTTGCTGAAACTAAAACAAGACAACAGAAATATATTACATGTCTCTCATGTGGTGCTCATATTTACAAACACCTTTTCATGCCCCCCGCCTGTTATTTTATTAGCTGTTTGCTGCAACTGAATCAAGACAACAGAAATAAATTTCCTGGTTCTTGTTTAAATTTACATTTACCTCTTCAATGGTGCGTTTGTCCCTTCTATTATTTGCGTAAACGGATACAATGAGGATAGATTTCAGGTTCTTGTGTCCACCAACACTTCTAAGACTAAGGTGACTCTGTCTTATTAGTTATCTGCCAAAACTGAAACAGGACAACAGAGAAGAGAACTCACACTCGGTTCCTGTATTTACAAACACCTATTCTATGGTGCATTGTTACCTAATACCCTCTTCTTTTTGGGGGGCCTGTTACTGCAGTAACATGGGGCTGGAACAAATACCAAAATAATACCCAGAACACAAAACACCCTGGGTTTGGTTTTCCGATTAAAAAAAAAATCTGAACCGTCCAACTACCAACTAATCCATGCTACCACATAAACTGGTAAGTCAACAATTGTGCTACCAGTTTTCTCTGCAGACACACACAAGCATCAGTTCTCATGGCAAGCACACACACGCCAGTTCTCACTGCAAACACACACAAGCACCAGTTCTCACAGTAAACACATACAGGCGTCAGTTCTCACTGTAAACACATACAAGCACCAGTTCTCACTGTAAACACATACAGGCGTCGGTTCTCACTGTAAACACATACAAGCACCAGTTCTCACTGTAAACACATACAGGCGTCGGTTCTCACTGTAAACACATACAAGCACCAGTTCTCACTGTAAACACATACAGGCGTCGGTTCTCACTGTAAACACATACAAGCACCAGTTCTCACTGTAAACACATACAAGCACCAGTCCTCACTGTAAACACACACAAGCACCAGTCCTCACTGTAAACACACACAAGCACCAGTCCTCACTGTAAACACACACACAAGCACCAGTTCTCTCTGCACACGCACAAACACAAGCACCACACAAACTGTACAGAAGTCAAACTGACCAAAGCCATAACTCCGATTAGTCGCGGTTGACTTGGCATCGTCTTTGGAGACGGTGTCATCACCGATCAGGTGTCGATATTTGTCGCGGTAGTTGCCAGCAGGCAGCTGTTTCTTCTGTCGGGCAGCATCAGCCTCCTCGGACAGCCTTTCTTCCTCCTGGGCCACGGCATGACAGAAAAGCCTGTCAGCGTCGCCTCTTCCGAAACTAGCCTAACTTGGTGTTTTACGCCCAGTCAACCATCACGGTTATATCAGGGCGATTAAAACTAGGGAATGAGGGACAGAGAAGCAAAAGGAGAGAGAAAGAGACAGACAAAAACTGAAGGAGAGAGAAGTCAAAGACTGAAGGAGACAGAAGCCTGAACGAAATCACATCTTTCCAAGCTATAGAATGAGGTATAGAAAGGAAAGGGAAAAAAAAGAAAAAAAGAGAGAGAGTGGAAGAGTAAAGGCTAAAATCACCTCTTCCAAAACTATATCATTCGACACAAAAGCCTCGATCATCTCTTTCAAAACCACAGAACAAGATACAGAAGGGGGGGAAAAAAAGAGAGAGGGAGAAACGCATTCAATGGATCAAACATCAAACTCTCGGCTGCACTCCCCCAACAACCTTGAAAATGGGTCAAGGTTATTCC
>OY757555.1:7273742-7423064 GCA_963584105.1 Alviniconcha strummeri | reverse complement strand
CCTGCAGCAGAAAAATCAAACTGACTAAAGTGTTTACAGAGCACAAAGTCTTGTCCAGAGAGACTGTTCTAAGTGCATTTAATCTCATGCGCACACAAGTATGCTGACTAGGCGCACCTTAATTGACAGCCAACATAAACAGCTTCCAGAATCCAGAAAAAAATGGCGAATGTTTGTACTTTGCAGCAGAAATACAAGCCTCACTTTGAATTGCTTGAGAATTCAGTACTGAGATTACACTAAGCACAACACAGAAACTAACACTATGGCAGTAAGAGTTCACAAGACTTATGTATGTGCCACCAAAACCCCAGAAATGTGCATATTCTGGACCGGAAAACAAATAAAACACAAAATATCTCTAAAAACAACTAAGATTTTTCTTTTTCTCTCCCCCCCACCCCCCCAACTAAATATACATTATAATTTAGGCTACAAAATGTGCCCAAATCATACCAGTAAACAGGTCTGCTATCTGCAATTGTATTGCACCGTTAAAATGACACAAAAACTGGCAACCAAGGCTTGGACCACAGGCATGCCGAGGAATTTCACTCTCTGCTCAACAACTGACCGTCCCGGCTTACGTGTCGGCAGTCATGCCACACAGAGCACAGATCAACATGCCCAAGGTGTGAGCCTTGTTCACCTTGTTATGTACCTTCTTCCAGAGCATGACATATCTGTCCTCCTCTTCATGGCCGAAGGAAAAGGAAGCCAAGCCTGCTACGTCTGCCACCTCATGTCTGAAAACATCAACGACATGCTTTAAGACACAAAGTTTTTGGTTTCTGAAATCAATTATGAACATCAATATGCCACCTTTGATGGTCAACAAAAGCTGTTGGATGCCATGAGTGAAAATTGTATCAGTCATGCCTGAACCTTTCATCCTGAAACAGTTAAGTTCTGCTGCACGTCATGAGAGTTCAGAATATTTACCATCCTTCCGCACAAAGTCCAGTGATCATCGCTCTTTCTCTTACTGGGCTCCAATTATCTGGAACCAGCTCCCCATTTTTTTCCATCATTCTGTCTCTGTCAGTTCTTTCACACCTTCCTTGAAAACCTTTCTCTTCTTAAAAACCTTTTCTTCAGCCCCATTGCCCTGAGATACGAGTGTGTGTGTGCGCATGTGCGTGTGTGTGGGTGTGTTTGTGGTGTATGCATTGAAAACATGTACATTTAAGGAATGCGTAAGCACTCAGGGCCTGTAAAGGTTAGACACTCTAACTACCCATTATTATTATGAGCATCGCAAAATAATCAGAGTAATCTGTTGCTCTAGTGGGTTAGTGTCTGGGTTAGACTTACACAATGGCCCGAAACACCTTCTCCATGGGCTCAAATTTGTACTTCTGCTTTGCACCATCTTTAATAAATTCCTGGATCCTTTTCTGAATCTAAATGAGAACAAACAGGAAATAATTATTTACAATGCATCTCTGTGTGTGTGTGTGTGTGTGTGTGTGTGTGTGTGTGTGTGTGTGTGTGTGTGTGTGTGTGTGTGTGTGTGGTCTTTCTCTGCAAAGACATAAAACATAAGTTACTCAGTCATATATATATCACAGATGCAGAAATTTGAGTTTTGACTGCTAGGTATTCAACAATCTAAACAAATCCATCTGTATGGATTGTATTTAGCAAGTCAACACACACTTGGCCACACACTAATAAACTAGACACTGCCACCATGTCCTGCCCCAATTCCACCACTCAATACCCCCCCCCACCCCACCCCCATCCAGCCCTCACTTGCCCACAAACTCAAGACTAGTCAGGCTCACCCCCCCCCCCCCCCCCCCCCCCATCAAAAAGCAAGCAAACAAGCACCTACTATTGTATTAACTAAACAATAAAACAGGGAATGCACACGGCAATGCTGTATGAACACTCTGGAAATGTGGATTTTGTGTGTGCACATTTTACAAGCTGACATTTTCTTCTTATAAATTTTAACTCATTCATTCCCTTACAAGCTAGAACTGCATACTATATAATTAATATGAAAAGTAAATAACTACAGAAAAAAATGACCAAATCTGTAGCTGTAATTAAACATCAGCTATGTTAAATTGCATTCACTGACAAGGTCAAGGTCAAACCCCAAGCACTGGTTTACGACATCCTTCCTTCAACCACTGCTGTATTTAGTTACGCCATAGTGTACAGAAAACAGTCAGCTAATGAGCAGTTTTTTGTTGGTGCTCAAACAGTAGTAAGTTTGTTACAAACAACTCAAATAAAACAAGAGGTGTCATTTATAGCCAACAACAAAGTTTACATCAGCACAAATAAAACTACAATCGTTTGAATTGAGACGGAACTCCTTTACTTTCCCAAGGTGGATGCATCTCATGTTTACATGCGTGCTTTGGTGCTAGGTTGTTTCTAGTCATATTAGTACCCGAACCGTTTGGAGGGTGCTGACCGTGTCGCTAGACAGCTGTGTGGAGATAATAAGTACCGCTTCAGTGGCGTAACTAAATCTGGCAAAATTTGGAGGAGGGTGCCAGAAAGCGATGCTCGGAGTGTGGGTCAAAGTAATACTGACAGCACAAACTTTAAAACCAAACACTTCAAGATATAAGTTTATATTATAAAAATATATAACTTTATAAGAACATAACTCAACTGATTTGTTTTATAATACCCAATAACAAAACATAACTTTATATTTAAATTATACCACACACCTTTTCGCGGAAATCTGACAGCTTCTTCTTCTCTGCTTCTTGCTGTTTTTCCAACAATTTCTTCTGAGCTGAACAGAAAACAAACAGAAATGGGGAAAGCACAAATTATCCTTGAAAAGTTAAATGTTAAAAAAGAGCAAAAAACCAGTCTGTTTTCCCCTTGTCTGCTGATCAAGTTCTGGTCATGAGTGGGCCAAAGGTAGAAATCATGGGCCCCCTCATTTTCACTGCACATTTGTCTAAAGTGTCATAAAATGGATCTCATAATTCCATAGGGGGTTAGAGTTAGGTCTGGCAGCCAGATACCTGCAACTGTAATTAACTTTTCTGATTTTGTTTTGTTTTTGACGATTGTTAATAATGTTACTTTCACTGATGTGTGCGTTGTTTTCTATTAGAAAAAAAGCCATGGAACAGTTTCGGTTTCATTCAAACTAATCAAAGCTGTTCAGCGGAACAAAACACATCAGTGAAGGAAGAAAATTGAAGCTAAATTTTACAATCGATTATTTAGCTGCCAGATCGAAGGCTAGATCACTGTTATATGTGAGAGCCATGTTGCGACCAAGCCAAATTAAAATGCTGGAGGCCGTGATTTCCACACTTTACCGATCTTTAATTAGTACTATTTTTTTATTTTATTTTTTTTCAGTCCTCAATCGACTTGGCAGAGACTGTGGATTCATCTAGGTTGTTCCAGTCTCTCCCAGTCTTTGGGAACAAATTGTTTTTGTATACGTCTGATTTGATAGTAACAGTGCTTGTGATACGGAACCACAAAAACACACACTTCACACATGGCTCACATCTGACATCACTCCCCTTCTTCCGATACCAAAAACTAAACACGCATTACTGACGCTCTTATTCCAAGGGCACGGACAACCAAAATACATGCAATTGTTGAGAACCAACAAGTCGTCCAGTTTATCACGAGTCTTCGCAGTACCTCGAGCCTTCTTTCTCTCTGCATCCCCAAGGCTTGGAGGCTTTTCCATGGAACCTAAGATTGAACCCAGCAAATCCATGCTTGATGTGCAAGTGGACGGTGTTATCTGAAAGACAAACCGTTCAAAAAGGAATTTACAAACAGACTGGCCTAGGCGTATTCAGTGGTGTCACACACAGCACAAATAAAAAACGCTGTCGTAACTTTTCTGTTTTCGTTTGTTAGTCAAGCAGTAACAAATAATTCTTTCAAAATACTAGGGATATAATGCAAGTATTTTATGGGGTGTATATTTGTGTTGTCACCAAAAATTCTTCTTTTTCTAAAAATTACAGGGAAACATACTTTTTCCCTTTAAAAAATTACTAAGATTTTACTTATGCTAAATATTTGACATGCACGTTGTATTCAAAATTTTATGAAAAATGGTTTGAGATACCGAGACGACCATTCCTGTAACTGCGGAGCTGCTATGTTCCCGTGAAGGACACAAGATGGTGGCTATGAGTCTGCTGCGCCCGGCCTTTGGCCAGGGTGCACGGGCTGTACTGCTCCGTGGCAGTGCCATTGCCAGTAGAAACCAGTTGGCATCACCTCCAGTATCGGCAGGTTAGATGTGGATCACATTGTCATGTATTTGGTTTGTTTTACGAGAGTGCATTGGTCGACCTCTTAGTGGTCGTCAATGAGTGTCAAATAAGCCTGATGTACACAGAGCATCTGTATCTGTTGAGTACGTTACAGCGTCCAGGTATCTGGCTTAAACACAACGGTGGGGGAGTTGCACAGTGGTTTAGCGAACCTTTTTGGCGGCAGTGAGAGTTCAAAAACTGTTCAGACAGCATGAACTGCGGTGTTGTCGAGGTGGTATCAGCCCAAATCCGTTCGCACAAAGAATGAGTTTTCGAGAATGATCTGGATCAGGATTCATACATTGCGTGGACCGTTATTCGTCATTTTCGCAACGGAATGAGTACTAGGTTAATGGGGGGGAAAAAAGAGAGAAAAAAAAAAGTACTCACTTTTATAAATCTTTCTGACTGCTTTATTCCCAGCTGTTCCTTTATTGTTTTCTCATACTTTGAAATTAATCAGCCTTAAGTAAAATGTATGTTATATATATGCATCTGCTTGACCTAGGGTTGTATGTAAACTCACCTGGACCCATATGAGCTAATAGTACCTTAATCACATTTATCTCGGAACAGAAAAAAATAAATATAAAAAATAGCATGCATGAAGCGCAGATAGGACTATTTAGCCAACCTAATCATGTTTAAAGCTATATAATGCTCATTTTTCTATTCTTATGCAGCCAGGAGAAAATGGTGGTTTGGGGATGTTGCCTGTAGTCTTTACCAACAGATTTTTACTGAGGAGAAAATGAATGCTTGTAGGAAGCTGTACATACCAATGTCATACCACTTACCATTGAAGACCACAAACTATTCAAGCATCAAGACACATCATAATCGACACAGACAACAGAGAGAGAGACATGAACATGTTGAATGGGAAGGGGTTACTGAAACCTCTACTGCTACAATCCAGCAATGCTTTTTACGTTTCGATGAAATAACACACCTGCTAGTCAAGTACTTTATTTTATTCAAAGGAAAATATGAGTGCCACACATGAATAACAAATAACAGAATAAAACCTACATGTATGTATAAAAGATTAACAGCCTAAGAGCATACAGTAATGTACAAATGCCACAAGCATTTAAATAGAAGATATATATATTACTTATGAAAATGTGCTGTAAAATAAACAATATTGCATCCATGTATATGACTGTCATATAATGATAGGCAAAATTATCACTATTATCAAATATGATTATTGCTAAGAATAGATGCAAAAGAAGTGATGCACCTGCTGTATTTGATGACACAATGTGCTATCAAGCCAGGTAATGATTTATCCATGACAGAATTTTTTTAATTAATGATACTTAGTTTCATCAAAAACAGTCTAAGACAAAGAGTTATTGTAATGTAGGTAGAACTAATTATGTTCAAGGTTGACCTGCTGAAACAATGTTTTGTTTTTCATGTTCAGTGAAGTTCCAGATTTTCATAGACTTTTTCGTGTATAGGCTGTCAGAATCAAATACTGTATCTGACTTGACAGTAGTTTGAACTGAACTTTCACTCCATCATATTGGCAATTCATTATCATCATGCAGTATCCTTTTGGTTTCAAGTTTTCTACATCACTATCAAGTATCATTGCATTGTTATTGCAATGTTGGTAAAACAAGGGACTTTTCCACTAAAAAAACACACAAACAATCAGTGTATATTTTTGAGCCTGCTGACATCGTGACTGTGGAATGAGAGCCAGGCTTGTGGACTCTTAGTAAGTCTTAGACTTAGTGGCGCAAAGTGAGAGCACTGGTTCTCAAAAGCCAACTTAAGCATGATCGAGCATGGCTACCGCATCCAAGCATGGGTACATGTATGCTACTTTGCACCTGCCCTGAGCTTTCGTCAATCAAACTCTGTACAGACTCTACAGATGTTTGTCAGATGAGACTATGAACTGATGTCCCCTGCTTGTAAACACATGCAAAAATATTACAAGGCATGTAAAGAGTTTGTTGTAGGCCATGTCAGAATTTGATGGATTATGGAAGTGGCAAAATAACTCACTGACCAGTATCAGAACACATACTGGTATAGCTAAGTTACAGTGCATTTGAATGAAATGATGCTATTGATAGTTGATACATGTAATGGTGATGCACAGGTTGGAAGCGTAGGGATTCAGGCTGCAGCTTAATACGTCAAATATTAATGCATGTTTGTGTGCAATGATTAACACAGGACCACACACACACACGCACGTATATATAAATATATGTATGTATGTATACATGTATTTTGCAGGTGTTGTACGTCGGATGGGGAGCCACAACCGCATGCAGGTTCTGCCCTCACGTTTTGAGTGGGAGCGCTGGAAGGATGATATGGTTTGTTGAAAAACACCCTCACTGTTTCTTCCTTTAAAATGAAGTTACAGAGTATTTCAACTATTTGGCTCAGTTTTGTACTTGTATTATTGTTACTCTTGTGAGAATTAATATCAAAATTAAAATGCAGATTACTATAGATCTTATAAGTGAAAGTTATTTGCTTTGCTCCAGCATGGGTTGTTTGTATTTATAAAATACACATTCTGCTGGTTTTCCGTTGTGACTGATCATTAATTATGAGCAGTTATAAAATGGCTGAGTTGTGTATGTAACTTTTTTTTCTTTCTGTGTACATAAAAAAAGTATTGAATTATAAATGCTTGTATACAAGACAAAAAACATGCAGCACAGTGTAATACAGATGTTGGGTCAATGTGTTTTCCCGGACTTGCACTGTGTGAGTGTGTGCTTATATAATATATATATGTATTGTGTGGGTGTACTTGTTCTTTACAGGTCTACTTTTTGTTTCTTTGGTCATTTGTTGCTTTTCATTGACAAACTGTGCATGTGTTTCAGCATTTATACCTGTTTCTGGGGTTTGTGCCAATGGGTCTACTCATTCTTTACTGCAACCTCTTCATCGGTCAGTTGCGCTTCATCACTCTCATCTTTTTTATATAAAAATATGTGGTTGGCATGTTACTACTATTATTTTGCCTCCACACCCCTCCTCCACACACACCTACCTACCTGCTGTCTATTTTGTGTTGACCAATATGATTTTAATTAATTTCAATATATCTTGTGAGAGAAAAATGTTCTTTTGAGACAGGCACCAGAAAAGCATTTTTTGTGTTGTCAGCATTGGTGTTTACACCTACAGTTCACAGTGACAGTGCTGTACTAAATATAAAATTTCCTGGACAGTTTTGAAGAAAACTGACATCCCAGGGGGTCAGTTTTACTTTTAGAACATGCTTCTGGCAGATTTTGGGCAGGAAGGTAAACAAGTTTCACTCTAGTCTTAGTGAGGCCTGTAGCAAAATCGGAACACACACACTCACACATGCACGGCACACACTCATGCATGCATGCACATGCAGTTTGATGGCAAATTAAAAAAGGGTGTAAATATATATATATAATAAGATGTTTTGCCTGAGGTGGACAATTTGAGTGCGTTTTCTGTGTTGTCACTGTCCATGTATTGCTCTCATTTCACTTTAGGCCCAGCTGAGCTGGCAGATATCCCTGAAGACTATGAACCAATGCCATGGGAGTACTACAAGGTGAGTGGTGTGTATGCATGTGCGGGTGCTCATGAGGGTGGGGATAGCTCAGTGGTTAGAGCAACGGACTGGTGATCAAAAGGTCCAGGATTTGAGTCCCAGCAGGAGCAGCAGAAATTTTCTTCCCCAAGGTCAGCTTTCTGTGCTGATTTGTATTTCGGTATCCGTTCCACACCATGTTACTTCAGTAGCACGTAAAAGGTCCTGGTCCTTCTGCCAAAAGTGCAGGTAGTAGGTTACAGCTAAACACATACACACCCTTTTCATGAAGTGACATGGCATGGTTGTATGGGGTGCACAAAATGCACCAAGAGGGCAGCAGTTTCAAATGCACCAGCTATGTAACAGTGGTGCTCTGAGTACGCTACTTTGGTGGATATTCAAAACACGCTACAAAAAGCTGACCAAGAGGGCAGCAGTTTCAAATGCACCGGCTATGTAACAACGGTGCTGTGAGTACACGACTTTGGTGGATATTCAAAACACACTACAAAAAGCTCCCCAAAACTCTCAGCAGTTTCAAATGCACCAGCCATGTAACAACGGTGCTGTGAGTACACTACTTTGGTGGATATTCAAAACATGCTACAAAAAGCTACAGTCACTCATTTAGAATCACATGCAAGAAATGCGCTGCGAGTCTGCTTGAGAGTGGAGAATGTCGCTGTATAAAAGCAATCATCATCATGTGTGTAGCAGCACTTCTAAGTTCTTTCCTTCAAGGCCACCCTTCTTTGGCAGCACGTAGTGATTACAGGAAAACGTTCCTATGCAAGCCAGTAGGGCAAGCGGCAGTTGCAGGCAAAAAGCCAGTGGGTGAACCCAGTTGTCGTGCATCAGGCAACACAACCGCACAGTGGATCTGTTGCTTTACACCAGATATGACCGACCCTTGCACTGAGAGAGAACAGTCAACAAACTTACCCATGTGGAAAATGCTTTGTTGCAACAGCACGCGGGTCCTGTATTGCTGTAATCCTGCTTTTGCCGTGATCGATTTTGATTGTATGCATCTGTGTAAAGCACACTGAACTCAGCCACTGGGGTATGAGGCTGTACAAAAGTGATCCCTGTTACTATCGTCATCCATCTTCAAGTTCTTTTCACACAGTTCCACTGATGTATTACTCATTTACTGTCATTGTTGTCCTTTTCACACATTTCCAATGACTGATGCATTACTGTTGTTATTGTCCTTTTTCCAAGTTCTTTTCACGCATTTCCAGTGACTGATGTGTTGCTGTCATTATGGTCCTTTTTAAGTTCTTTTTGTGCCTTTCCACCGACTGATGTGTTACTGTCATTATCGTCCTTTTTTTTAAGGTTCTTTTTATGCATTTACTATCATTATTGCCCTTTTTCAAGTTCTTTTCACGTTTCCACTGACTGATGTACAAACTCTGGCTCGTCAGGGTCCCATTGAGCGCTGGTTTGCCCGCTACGTGTACGAGTATCCTGAGAAGCGCTATGAGAGAACGCTGCATGTGCTGTGGGAAGAAGGAGAGAAGATCAAGATGAGGTACTGTCCTGCTTGCTGTTTTTCCATTACAGACCCCCCCCCCCCCCTGGAAGATTCCAGTGATACCGGACATCAAGTTTCCTGACTTGAATCTCAGGGCTGTTGTTTGATTTCCCTTTCCCTGTATCTTGCGTTTGTTTTTCTACCTTAACCTAGTCCTGTTGCTCTTTTTGTCATGTCATATTTCTGCTTATGGTCCATACTCCTGATTTCTTTTTTTCTAGAGAATTCTCCAGCATTTTTGCATGAAGAAATAGGCACTTTTTTTTCTTTTTTTTGTATGGTTCTTGTAGAGCTGCTAGGTGGTGGCAGGTGGTACGTGCAGCTTGCTGCCACGTGACATTTATCCATGCATGTTGAAATTTTACACTTGATAATGAACCTCTTTGTAAAGCACCAACAGCTGTTGAAATCTGCAAATCAAGTGCTTTGTGTGAAATAAATCATCATTATTAAGTTTGCCTGCCTGTGTTGCCACCTACAGGAAGCTGGACAAGAAGGTGCGGGCACTGATGCATGACCGCCAGGACTACAAGGGCTGGTACTACACGCCCATAGACAAGTCGCGGGTGGACGCTGCCAAGGAGGCCCAGACAGACTGGCAGGAAGTGCGAACTGGCACTCGCATACCGTAGAGGTCCCCCCAGCAGCCAGTTCCTGCTCTGGGTGCCATTTGTAGAGACTGTTGCTGGAAATGTGAACGACAGGATTTTTTATTTTTTTTTGCTGCTGTAACTGTGTGAATGTGTCATAGTAAATATTTGAGAATTTTTTTGCGAAAAATTATGTGATTATGTGTGTGTGTGTATTATGGTGTGTGCATGTGCAGATTTGTGTCTGAACATTCAGTATTCTAAATGTTTTGTTTTTCTTTGATAGAAGTTCTTTTTTATTCAGAAGAGAAGGGGTAGTCCTGGACCTTTCACTACAGTACTTTATTCCTGCCTTTTTCCATTGCAGTATTTTGGACCAAAATCATGCTGAACTTGCCTCCTACAGTAGGGCCAATCCCATGGTTAGGGTTATATACAGCTTGCTGTTTTTATGTTGCACTTACCAACAAGCCATGGCAGCCATTTTGCTATCTGCACGTCACAAACATGCATCACATTTTGCCAAATGATGTACAACACTGAGTGGCATCATTACTTCATCGATGAAAGAGGCAGAAAAAGGTGTGCTGGATACAACATTTATGCAAGTCCAATACAGAAAAGTGTGTGAAAAATGAACAAATGTTGGACTGTCAAATTCAAGACTACCCAAGAATGTATCTGGAGAGAAATGAAGCCTGCAAACACAGAACTCTCTCTTGTAACATTTGAAATTAGACACCAATCCAAATATGTGAAGTTAAAATATATTATTGTAATCAAGTTTTTAACAACCATGAAAACAAAGTACACTTCTTTTACTATTCAGTAGAATCGACCACAAATGAGCCCCATTTCACACAATAATAAAAAATAAAAAGATCAGACATGCAGCTTGAATTGAAAACAATTTGATGTATGTTTGAACTTTAACTGCTATTATCAAAGCCTTTGGTTTTAATCTGCCACTCAAACTCCCACATGGCCAGGTAAGAGTTTGTGTGTGCAACTGATTCCCTGCAAGAACAGGAACATGTGGCAGACAGTAAAACTATTTTTAATTTTAATTCACTTCTTAAAGAGTGCACAGCCCTATATATGCAGGTATGAGTAGAACCAGATCCAAACACAGGAAAGGTTAAAAAGAACAGTGATTTGATAGGACAACACAAGACATACACAGATTTTCACGGTAAACCCCTATTTCAAGCAACAGACAAATGATGACAAATAAAAATCATCTAGTTGGTAAAGTATTCTTGACAGTTTTAATTTACCATCATTTACCTGTCTGTTGTTTGAAAAAAAGGGGGTTACCCTGAATTTTTTTGCACTTTTTGTGTTGTCCTATCAGTGTTCTTTTTGACCTTTCGTTTGTTCAGGTCTTATTTCAGAATGCTAGTAGTCAACATTGTTTCAGTTTTTTGTTTTGACTAGAACCAGCTGAGCTCAACCCTTCATACACTGAACGCTGCAGATTGAACTGATTTGCTCTGATAAATTTCCAGACAGCTTGTGAGCAAGGGGCACAAAGTGGCCGACACTTGGCACAGACTTGCATTCTGCTGCCGACACTTCTTTGTCCAGTAAAGTCTGCATTTCATGTTTGTCTGAAATCAATTTTGAGGGAGTTAATAATTGGATTTTAACATCCTGTCAACTGCACAGGGTCATCTTAGGACAATCAATCTCTGTCACAGGATGTACCTCTGGTGGAGTTTATGTACCTTGTATTTACCCACGTCCCAGGCCAAAGTTACTGTAAGCGACTCGGTTCTTGTGTTTATGCATGACGTCTTTTGAGCGCGAACTAACTCCTTGTTTCTTGATTCAAACTCTGTCAATAAAATGCACATTTCAAACTCTCCTCATACGTAAACACTTTCTCAAGCCAAATCTACAAAATTAATCCATACGCAAACATAAAGCAAAATACACATACACAAATGTCAAATTTTCAAAACGATAGTCCCTTCAATATTGCCACTGATTAAAAAAATCATATTGATTTACTGATACCAGATTAAGGAAAAAAAAAAAAAAAAGGAATGAACAGAGACGGTAAACAGTTGAAAATATATACATGTATAATGGCAAATGCCAGTGCCATATGGCAGCAAGTTGTGCATACCATCTACCAATTATCATCTCCCACCTGCTCAACAAAAGCCATGCAAAAAAGCTTAACTCTTAAGAAAAAGTTTGAGAATTTTTGCTTGGGGCATATTCCTTTAAAATGCATAAAGAGCAGCAGAAAAATACATTCAACCTTGCAACACAATGTATCACCAAAACCTTCCATCAGGACTTTCACAACTTGTTCTCTGACAAAAGACTTTCACAACTTGTTCTCTGGCAAGAAGGGACTTCTGTTAATGAGAGAAAAACGTGGTACGAAATTACACCAAAGTCATGCAAACAAACCGATTACAGTGCTTAAGTCAAGCAAACTATTTACAATGCCTAAGTGAAAGCAGACCAACCAATCGGCGCAAACAGATAAGACACACAAAAGGCTTTTTTGTTTGTTTACTCCAAGAGAGACTGAAATGACAAACACAGCTTTCACCTGGTAACACAGGCACTTGAAGTTCAGGCATTACTAAGTAAAGCAAAACTTGTCCAGTACTGTAGTGTGGTTCACAAATAACACCTGTCCAGTCTCTGAATGAGAGGTTTCTGTATCTGTGGTAGATGTTTCTAACATCCAGGAATCTGGTACAGGTGTGATGGGTTGGGGTGCACAGAAGTGGTGGTGGCCTTTTGGTACTTGGGAGAGGCCAGGGCCAACTTAAAGCACAGTACTGTCAGAGTGAAGTAGCTGTCTTGTTGTCTGGCCGAGAGCAAGGCAGACTAAATTAAAGGCACTCAGTACTGAGTGGACTGTGTTGTTATCTAACTGGTTCCAGACAATGAAGGTTCTTGGAAAGAAGGAGTGCCTGTATAGTTCAGCGTTACAGTGACGCACTATGTAGTATCTGTCATTGTTTCAGATGTAGTTTTCTACCAGGTTACTGAACACAAAGTCTGTTGGATCAGACCTGACGTCCTTGTTTCTGGGCAGTCAGAAATTATCTGCTGGCATTGCTGGCACCACCACACCTGGGATAATTTTCTCTCCCACAGCTTCAGACCACTTAAGGTCATTAACACTATCAATCAAATTCCAAGCATAATACCACTAGGGGTGGGGACAGCTCAGTTGGTAGAGCATCCAACCGAAAAACCAGGTGCAACACTTACATGGGTTCGAGCCCCTGGTGCTGCAAGGGATTTTTCTCCCAGTGTTGCCTTTCACCACAGACTTACGGTGCTCCTACAACTCCCATGTACAATCGCATGCATCAACACCTGTCAGCATGTTAAAAATCCCAAACGCTGGCAGCCGTACCATTGTTTGGACACACGAAAATACTGCACACGCTGATGTGATAGGAATGGGCAGCGCTGCTCTCGCGGTTCCTGTGCCCTATTCAGGTAAGGCGACTCAAATTTCCCGCAAGGGACAATGAAGTACTGCATGCAGTGGCTACATAATCCCCAGCTTCTAAGCAAACTCTGACAGGTCATAACCCAAGAAAAAAAAGGAAACCATTTTCCAGGACACTTCGCTTTTGGCCCAAATCTAGCACACACCTCCAAAGATTAAAAACAAAGGGGGGAAAAAAGAAAAGAGAGAACATAATGCAATTCTATTGATATTCCATATCAAATACAAATCTTAAAAAGACCAGCTTACTGGACTTAAAATAAATTCCAGTCAGGTGTTTGACTGAAACAAAAGACAAAAAAAGAATGAGTGGACTAGGATTAAGAAGTATGAGAATACCTACGTCACAAGACAAAGATGTGACATGAATGTTTGTCATGTGCCATGCAACATGGACTGTTGGATGTACTCCCCCCCCCCCCCCCCAAATTTATTTACAGGCACAATCCAAACAAAATTACAGAACCTTGCATCTCTTTGCATTCAATACACAAAAACAAATAAAAACATTCTCACTTTTTATTAATCACCTACAAACGAAAAATGCACCCAACTCATATAAAGATGATAACAACTGATAGCAAGCTCAATAATAAATACATTGCCTATGTCACAGAGCAACAACAGTGTACTTTCTAGCAAAAACAGAACTTGTGAAGGGAATGAGTATATCCAAAATTCAACATGCCTATATACAAACAAAACCTAGTCTCCACCCAAAAGAATAAACCCTTGATGACATGAGCAAATTAAAAAATTATGCACAATGTTTAATAAAAACAGTATCACCAAAGGAAAAAGCAAGCAGCACACATGCACGCACACACACAAACCTCCCAAAGGCACCTATATTTTACCATCATCAAGTCTTCAGGGTGATGCTAATATGTTCTTTGAACCTCTAGAAGCCCTATTAAAAGCTTTACTGAACCCAGGGGTGGGACTTCTCTTTATGTACAGTGTACACTCTCCCTGGAAAGTTAGCCCAGTGTTCACTCTCCCTGGAAAGTAAGCACAGTGGACACTTTCCCTGGAAAGTCAGCACAGTGTACACTCCTTGGAAAGTTAGCACAGTGTACACACTGCCTGGAAAGTTAGCACAGTATACACTCCCTACCATGGATGTTTGTTTTGTTTTTAACATTTTTTAACTGATAACTATAAACACAACAAGTGGTTATCACACAACATTCTGGTCTCTGGTATGATTAACAAAACGAAACACATTGCCCAATTTCAAGTGCCTGTCTCTTTACACCATGCCCTTGCATACAAGTCCAAAACTTGCAGATCCCAGCAAAATTCAGACAATGCTTGGAGTCCATTAGGTTACTTTTACATACAGTAATGTCCACAAGTCATTTGCCAACCTACCCAAAACTTACACATAGCTTTGTACAGATCAATCTGAATGAAAAATGTTCATGTTTTGCGCTCTGTCATGATGGCATCAAAACACTACATAAAGGTAAGGGGAGTTGGCAATGATACCAGAAGGGTACCCAACCTACCTGAAGTTCACACAGCTTTCAATATCTTTTTCAAATATCACCTTGCTGTGAAGAGACAAAACACTGAGGAAACAAAAAAACATCATAGATTTGCGCTAACCAGTCTCAGTAAAAAGTGTTCATGCATTGAGCTCCTTCTTGCACCATTCAGTGCCACATGAGGGTCAAACAGGTCGGCTAGACCCCAAGGGTAGCCCAACAGCAGAGCCTGACTGGAATAATCTCACCAAACACGCTTTTTACAAGGGTACTAACCCCCTTAGGAATGCTTCTGCGCATCATTCACAAAGCGCTACACTGGAATGAAGTGAACTCAACACAATTTCTACAGCAGCCGTTTTTCATGGCCCAAACACTCGCACACACAAACTTCCCAATCAGATCACACTTTTTACAAATACATGTACTTCATATGAAGCCCGTGCCACCAACTGCAAATGTTGCAACAGGGCAAAACTAAACTCATTAGTTTGACAAAGTTTGACAAAATCTGATCCACCATTCACGTCGGAAGTAGACCAGGGGAAAAAATGAAGCTGAATGAGCCAGCTGGGCAGACACTGAATTCCTAAATGTAGGTCAAGCACACACAATCATGTTCCAACCTGAAACAGCCCTGAAAGAGGGAACATTTGACAGCTTTGGATTCTCAGCAGAGAGGACCTCATGATTCATACATGTAGCCGTTGCTAAAATGTTTGCAAACCCTCTTGTATTTACTGCTATTTTCATCTTCACCCTCCTCCACTTACTGCAGTTTTCCTCCTCACCCTCTTGCTTTTACTGCAGTTTTCCTCTTCACCCTCTTGCATTTACCACTATTTTCCTCTTCGCCTTCTTGTTTTTATGGCAGTTTTCCTCTTCACCCTCTTGCATTTACTGCAGTTTTCCTCTTCACCCTCTTGCTTTTAATGCGGTTTTCCTCTTCACCCTCTTGCATTTACCACTATTTTCCTCTTCACCCTCTTGCTTTTTTTCCTCTTCACCCTCTTGCATTTACTGCAGTTTTCCTCTTCACCCCCTTGCATTTACTGGTTTTCCTCTCAACCCTCTTGCATTTACCGCTGTTTTCCTCTTCACCCTCTTGCTTTTACTGCAGTTTTCCTCTTCACCCTCTTGCATTTACCGCAGTTTTCTTCACCCTCTTGCTTTTAATGCAGTTTCCTCTTCACCCTCTTGCTTTTACCGCTATTTTCCTCTTCACCCTCTTGCATTTACTGCAGTTTTCCTCATCACTCTCCTGTGTTTACTGGTTTTCCTCAGCACCCTTTTGCATTTACTGGTCTTCCTTGTCACCTTCCAGCATTTACTAAAGTTTTCCCCCTCTCACATTTACTGCTGTTTCCTCTTCTTTTTTCTTCTCTTTTTCTCTCCATCCCTTTCATATTCAAATGCACTAAATTTCAAATCATATGCAACAAGTTCACTTCAGTGGATATTCAAAAATGTGCTCTAAAAAGATAGTCACTCATTCTAAATCGCATGCGAGTGCAGCAAGTCTGCTCGAGAGTGGAGAACAGTGCTATATAAAAGTGATCAACAACAGCAAATTCTCAGTGAGCCGGTTTGGCCTAGCGTTAAGGTGCTAGGCTGGTAAGCAGAAGGACCTCAGTTCAATACCACTTCGGCTCTCCTTTCTTTTCAAAAAGGTTGTGGTCTGTGGACACTGTCTTGTGACTGTCCATCATTTCCTACTGAAACATTAAAATGGCTCTCATCGCTGGCCATCTTAATGCAGGAATCATTCTGGGGGTGACAGTGTAGCGATAGGTATATATAATCTCCCTCTTCCCCCACATCCATACCTCCCCCCCACCCCCTTCTCCCCATCCCTAATAAGCCTTAAGGTTTCTGTGGACGTTAAGCACCATGTTTACTTACTTAGTTACTAACAAATTCTCTGGTATTCATGTCTGCTTTTTCCTGTCTTTCCTTTCCCTTTCAATCTTCAACACACCCGGACACACATGCCAAGCGACAGTCTCCTCCACATATTATAAAAAGACCTGAATGAAAAGCCATTTGTTCCTGACAAATCACTGTACATACAACATACAAGGATCAATTTCAGCGCCTGACAGTAGATGGCTGTCATCATACACATATCCCAGAGAGCATCCAGATAACAAAGACTTCCAGGACAAGGCAGTCACAGGGATCACAGACATCCCAGGTAGCAGACAGAGAACACAGACATCCCAGATAACACACAGAGAACACAAGACATCCCATGTAACACATAGAGAATACAAGACATCCCAGATAACACACAGAGAATGCAGACAACACACAAAGAAGGTAACACACACATCTCAAATAACACATAAAGAATGAGACAATACACAAGAAAACAGACATACCAGATGACATACACTATATACAGACATCCTACATGAAACGCTGAAAACACAGACATCCCAGACGACACACAGAAAACACAGACATCCCTGATGACACAGAAAACACAGACATCCCTGATGACATACAGAAAACACAGACCTCCCAGATGACACAGAGTGCATAGACATCCCAGATGACACACACACACACACCCTAAATGACACACTGAGAACACAGACATCCCAGATGACACCCAGACAGCCCAGACGACATACACACACACACACCCCTCCTAAATAACACACTGAGAACACAGACATCCCAGATGACACCCAGACAGCCCAGACGACATACACACACACACACACACCCTAAATGACACACTGAGAACACAGACATCCCAGATGACACCCAGACAGCCCGGATGACATAATGTGGTGAGAGGCACAATGAAGATGAGAGGTAGACACAGCTGTCTACATCGGTAGCAAGTTGTCATCCCTTTCCTCAGGCTCTTCTAGCTGGTCATCACCCAGCCCCTTGTACGGGGATGAGTTGCGGGCATCATGGGCGCGACAGACAAAGTCACACCCATCCTGAAATATCACAACAACAGCCAAAGTCAGGATCAGGGGGCTTTCGACAGGTTATTCTTTTATGCAGTCATATTTAAATTTTACACTTGAACACACTGCTGCTCATTAGTTTGCTGACAATGTCAATGCTGCCACGTGCAAGTTAAATTTGACCCTTACAGTTAGACATGCTGCTTAGAGTTAGATATGCTGCTGCTCATTAGTTTGCTGACAATGTCAATGCTGCCACGTGCAAGTTAAATTTGACCCTTACAGTTAGACTTGCTGCTTAGAGTTAGATATGCTGCTGCTCATTAGTTTGCTGACACAGTCAATGCTGCCACGTGCAAGTCAAATTTGACCCTTACAGTTAGACATGCTACTTAGAGTTAGATATGCTACTGCTCATTAGTTTGCTAACACTGTCAATGCTGCCACATACAAGTAGATACTTAGAGTTAGACATGCTACTGCTCATTAGTTTGCTGATAATGTCAATGCTGCCACATACAAGTTAGTAGACAAGCTACTACTCATTCGGTTGATAGACAAGCTACTACTCATTGGAGTTAGATATCATTTAGATTTCAAGTTAAACATGCCGCTGCTCATTAGTTTGCTGACAATGTCAATGCTGCCACGTGCAAGTTAAATTTGACCCTTACAGTTAGACATGCTACTTAGAGTTAGATATGCTACTGCTCATTAGTTTGCTGACACTGTCAATGCTGCCACATACAAGTAGATACTTAGAGTTAGACATGCTACTGCTCATTAGTTTGCTGATAATGTCAATGCTGCCACATACAAGTTAGTAGACAAGCTACTACTCATTCGGTTGATAGACAAGCTACTACTCATTGGAGTTAGATATCATTTAGATTTCAAGTTAAACATGCCGCTGCTCATTAGTTTGCTGACAATGTCAATGCTGCCACGTGCAAGTTAAATTTGACCCTTACAGTTAGACATGCTACTTAGAGTTAGATATGCTACTGCTCATTAGTTTGCTGACACTGTCAATGCTGCCACATACAAGTAGACACTTAGAGTTAGACATGCTACTGCTCATTAGTTTGCTGATAATGTCAATGCTGCCACATACAAGTCAGTAGACAAGCTACTACTCATTCGGTTGCTGACAATGTAAATGCTGCAACACTAGACGTTAGATTTGACACTTAGACATGCTACTACTCATTAGGTTGCTGACAATGTAAATGCTGCCACACAGAAGTTAGATTTGGCACACATACAAGTTAAATTTGACATTCTATGCACAGTCATATCCGATCAGTCAACTGCACTTCAGTACTGTGTCTGATGTTCAATAAATGCTGTACAGTGCCTCAGCCACAGTCATAGTCGCAGCAACCTTCAGCTTCAAAACTTCTCAGAGAGACTGCCAGCCCTTACTGCCTGTTGTGGGTTTTTTTTTTCCTTCTTTTTATCCGGCACCATTCTTTAAATTCACAAGCCTCCAGAAACTTAATACACAAAGGAGAGAAATCATTATTCTGAGATCTATGCAAAATGCTCTCTATGACAATCTCATCAAAACTTTATAATTAGTAGTTACAGGTGCTCCCCCTTGAGACATCCAGGACAGACGTATGTATATGTTGTGATGGCGACAGAGAAACTAGATTCAATGTCCTGTGGCTAAGCATCCATTTATCTGAAGTTCACAGCAAGCAACAGAAAGTGTATAAATTATATGGACTGTTTAGGAATGGTCAGTAGATAATGGTCTTTAATGACCAGTAAATTACACAGGGGTGATGTTGGGGAGAGAAAAGAACAGGAAAAGAACTTCATAACTTTACAGTAATCAGACTGCTGATGTTCACAATGGGTCTACAAGTATAACCAACAAGTCAGATTGATGCGCACCCCTGTCTTACATGTGTTCACAATTTGTCGACAAGTATAACCAACAAGTCAGATTGATGCACACCTCTCACCCTGTCTTACATGTGTTCACAATGGGTCTACAAGTGTAACCAACAAGTTAGATTGATGCACACCCCTCACCCTGTCTTCCGCATGTTCACAATGGGTCTACAAGTATAACCAAAAAGTCAAACTGATGAACACCTTTGTCTTTGTTCACAATGGGTCTACAAGTATAACCAACAAGTCAGACTGATGCACACCCCTCACCCTGTCTCATGTGTTCAAAATGGGTATATGTACTCATATGAGTATAACCAACAAGTCAGATTCTTGCACACCCCTCACCCTGTCTCACACATGTTCACAATGGGTCTACGAGTATAACCAACAAGTCAGATTCTTGGACACCCCTGTGTTACATGCCGCAAGATCATGTTTTGAAAGTAGTGCACACAAATGAGAAAAAAACTGATGGCATTACAATGAAAACACCAGCAAGAACCAGCTAGTGGAATTTGGAAACTAGAGAAATGGCAAAACCGGAAAGTACTCACAGCCTGCAAATTGCCAAAATCTTTCCAGAACTCATAGTTCGGAATCTGTTCAACTCCTTTCGCGCCAAGAACAAAGCGTTGGTACAGCCCACCAGCAATCAGGTAGACGGACATCACACAGAAAAAGCTGCAAAATGGACAATAAAGTAGATCTGGAAGAAAAAACCCACCACCACACTCACATGGAGGGGGGAGTGGGGGTGTAGAGGGGGGAGGCAACATGAACATGGGGAATTGTTGGGGAGGGGAGGGGAGGGGTGGAGGAGGGGCATTTGTGAAAGGCAAAGTGTGCAAAGAAAGCAGAAGCATGTATTCTAAGTCGGTGGTTAGTTAGTAACTGTCTCTTAATGTCCTGTCAACCACACAGGGTCACCTCAGGACTCAAGCAAATGCATGCTTCAAAACGCTTCTCATAAATGCAAACCCTTTCCCAAGCCAAATCTACAAAATCAGCCCAGATATATAATACAAATATAAAAGTGCAAAATACACAATATACAATAAACACCTGCACACAAATCAAACACAATTTTTTTTTTTTTTTGAAGAGTCAGTACTTCACTACTACTATTAAAAAAGCATCCAACTCCAAAGCTAGAACCTGCTAGACCTGTCGACCACTCCACCTGACTTGTCAGCATGAGATACCAGGAAGGGTTTGAGCAGATCGGTCTAACAAAGTGCCTGAATATCAAAACACCATTTCATATTAAACTGACACAAACCAACTTAGTGTGCTTGCTGAAAGCGACACAAACCTTACACCACTTCTTGTGCCACCTACCCCTTGTTTTATCACGCACAATGACCTATTCTGGTTGATCAGAGACCCCTAAACCCTGCCCCACTCCCTGAGCCCCTACACACTATAGCTGTACGTATGCCAAGAAACCAACAGCTACAGAAAAACACTGTCCTGGCAAAATTCTGGGTTCCAAGTGAACCCCCATAGGCTACAGCTGTACATATGCCAAGAAACTGACAGCTACAGAAAAACACTGTCCTGGCAAAATTCTGGGTTCCAAGTGAACCCCCATAGGCTACGGCTGTACATATGCCCAGAAACTGACAGCTGTGGAAAAACACTGTCCTGGCAAAATTCTGGGTTCCAGGCTGCCAACCATTTGAGCAGCTTCAGACAATCAAAAAGTGGCAAACAATACTCTGCGTGAAATATCCAATGAGTGGTTACCATATCTGCCCAGCAAGCTAAAGCATAGCAACAGAAAAAGATACCACTGTTCACTTTATGTACCAGTCTGAATACATTCACATAGAAATAGACAAAAATGCCATTTTTCACTTTATGCGCCAATGTGAGCAACAGAAAAATATATAGCAACAGAAAAATATACCACTTTTCACTTTATGTGCCCGTGTGAATACACTCACATAGCACCAGAAAAAAGATGCCACTTTTCACTTATGTACCAGTGTGAATACACTCACACAGAAACAGAAAATCATATCACTTTTCACTTCATGTACCAACATGAATATACTCACACAGTAACAGAAGAAGAAACAATTTTTCACTTTATGTACCAGTGCGAATACACTCAGTCCTTTTGGGCCAAGTTTGAGAGGTGGTTAAAAAATGAAGTTCTAACCGTGATAGATTTTCAATAAATCCCTTACTCCTTTATATATATATATATAATGTGTGTGTATTATTATAATTTGTGATGAATTATCAGTTCATACTGATTTATATGCTTTTCCTCTTGTTTTTCACTTTTGTTACATATCTGCTTTTGTACAAGATTACACATAACTTGTGAAGTGGCAGTTGATGCGCTATACAAATCCTCCTTACTATTATTATTAAATGTTCCTGAAGCTGTGTGTTCCTGATTTTTAACATTACAACGTAACGTTAATTATTGCAACTAATGTTTAAATAACACACATGTTGCGTTGGTAGTGCTCATTTCCCAAGATGCAACATACTGTATGAATGTAAATATAAAACCTGAATAAAAACGTTACCCCGCCACCCACCCCCACCCCCCAGAAAAGGTCTTGAGGGCACTCACACAATCAAGATGATGGAGCCAATGCTAAGGGAGGATCCTGCTGAGGTCTTGATGTCACAGACCTCTGGATGGGCCAGCTCAAAGAGGTAATAGCAGTCTGCATCCTTGCCGTTCTCTTCCTCCAGCAGTTTCATCCCGGGAGAATCCTGCACACACACACAAACAAACCCATTGTAATCATTACTGATCGCTTTTGTATAGCAATGTTCTCCACTCTCAAGCAGACTCACAGTGTCTTTGCATCATTTTGGGGCTGATCAGAAGATTGTGAGGATGTGGAAAAAATGTGGGGTTATCTGCATCCTATAGCACGAGCAACAAGTTACTGCTTGTTGCCAGACACATACTGACTATGGGCCTTCAAAGATGGCACTGTAAACTTTGCAAGTTCACTGTCACCACCTTCCACTATGAAAAAGTATGCACCAGAAGTAAAAGCAGCCAAGGGACTTAAGCAATGCCAGGTAAAAGATAAGGGAGTTAACCCCACTTGAACCATCCAATACCCTAGGCACTTTGATTACCAACACAAGCTACTGGGCCCAAGGTAGCCTGTACTGTCAAATACTCACCCTGATATAACCGTATTGGTTGACTGGGTATAAAACACCAAGTTACTTACTTACTTTGTGAGCTATTTTATCTCTCAATCTCTGTTAGGCATTCATCTTTGGACACTCTTATGTCAAAACTGAGAAGAAGACCAAACAAATCTCACTTCTCTTCTGCATGCTGATTTGTCATTCCTTTCTCTTCTTTTCCACCAACCAGTCAATAGTAGTGTGAACTGTATTGGTCGTATCACGGCAGTCTGAATCTGTCCCTTTAGTTTTCGCCACTGCCCGCTAGCAGCAACGGATGCTTTAAGATAAACAACAGGCGAGTGGCCGGCTGACTATAACCCACGCTGACCCTAGAGACTAGCGCACACCTGCACTTCACACAGACCGAAGCGTGCTGTACACAGGGAGTGCCACGCGCTGACTTTACTATGCTGCACGCACAGTGGTGGTAACAGCGCTGCGGTCAGCTAGAGCGGAAGAAGGGACAAAGCAGCAAAATTGGGGTGGTTGATTGCAAAGTATTTTACTCATTAAGACTTGCAGCTAAAGGTTTTGTATCAAATGAGCTCTGTAGAGAAAAGAACAAGGTTTCTGTCGACACTAAACATGCCAGGTAAAATAGCAAAACGCATGCCGTACAAGACGCACAAAAACAACACAGAAATCACGGAGATTTGAGCATTCCGTCGCCGACCTAATTTTTCCATGGTTTTCCCACGACGCTAAGTCACGCAAACGGATTTTTGCAAGAGTAATGATGTCATGCTCACAAACCTACATGCATCTACTTTAGTGACATCAAGCCAAAAGTCATGATTCACCTACCTTATGCTTGTAGCGGGTCTCATTAACCACTCGACAAACAGTAATCCATTCACAAGAACATGCACTCCAAGCGCCTCAGACGCTACTCACAGTGCTTCTTTTCCTTAGGGAATGTGTACTGACAATATTTAATTTGCTACAAGTCATATCGAACATGATGGTGATTTACAATATTTGCGGTACCTATTTTGTTTTGTTTTCCAACATGTGTCACTAGTTTGTTTTCACTGCCACAGTAAAAGGTACCATACATTTAAAATAAACACGAAAATAAAACCTGTTATACAGACATTCAAGTTTTGAAGCACATTCAAAAGTTTGTCATAATCGCATGTGCTCCTAATTTGCAGCATGCAAAGCATACAGTTACGTTTTGTTTTTCATTAAAGATGGCATCAGCCTGTGGAAGAGAGGTGTCATGTGCGTGTTCTTTCACTAAGCTAACAGCTAACACCCTGAGCTGCTCCTCCTTGCTCCTCAGTCCCAAAAGACGTTTTTTTCAGGCAGTTGATGGTTGCATGGTCTGTATCTTCAACAATGTCTATTCCAAAAATCGATAGAATTTCGTCAGAATACTGAGTATAACGGGTTCCCTTACTTCTATTTTTATCCTTCTCACCTCTTTTCACTTGTTCTCCACACAGTCTGCAAAGAGAATTCATTCTCCTTGCGTGTTCAGTTAATGAATGGTCAGCTGAAAAAACGTTCTGCATGATGGAAAAGGGATGCACACATACACCAGCTCAGTCATTGTATCACAGCTTACAGGACTGAATCACGAAAATGAATAACTGGCTTTAAAAAAGAAGAGACTGGACTAATAAACACACCAACATTCATGCAGTAAAAAATCTGGGCTTTGCCACAGCATGCGATTGAAACTGTCACAAAATGCTGCAAGATCTGCAGGCACAAGTAATAACAAAGAAGGCTCAGATTCCACTGGTGCCAGATGCCACGCTGGAATGTCAGGCATGACCTGGGGTCAAGCTGAGTGCAATGGGGGTGAGCCGGTCAACTAAAGAGTGGGAAATAGCTGAGACTGGACTGCCGTGGTATGTGTGCAAGTGCATGTACATATGCGTACGTGGGGGGGGGGTACACATGCATGCACCTGCCAATGTGTGTGTGTGTGTGTGTGTGTGTGTGTGTCTGTGTACAGGATAAATGCACACATCTGTATGTCTTCATAAGTGCCCCATGCTCTTACAAGATGCAGCACCATAAATAATCTATCATCACTACCATATTGTTAAAATACACTGCTCAGCATCACGGCAATCACTGTCATCCAGCAACTTACATCAGAAGCCGATGGGTCACATGTAAAGAGGATCACGGCTTTTCTGGGCTCTCCACCACAGTGTGTATTATAAGAGTCACCCAAAGAGTACTGCAGGTAAATCCAGTTTGCTGAAAGTATGAAGAACACAAGTTCAGTGCATAATAAAATGACGTACAACACTGCCAGTGGTTCCATTACCTCCTACTGGTCTCCAACACCATTTTGGAGATTTTTTTATTTATTTTTTGTCAGCAGTTTTTCTTTTTAGCCATTACACATTTTAAGCACTGGACTCTTAAAGCCAGAAAAGAAGCCAACCAGCACAGTTGTAGTTGGCTGCTTTTATATAGCGCTATTTTCTGCTCTCAGGCATGCTCACTGTGCTCGCATGCAATTTTGAATGAGTGACTATCTTTCTACAGCAAGTTTTTAAATATCCACCAAAGACAAAGCAGTGTACTTACAGAGCTGGTTGGTTGTTACATGGCTGGTGCCACATGAAACTGCTGCTGTCTCAGCATGTTCTGCATACACCATACAACCATGCACCATGTCATGTCACTTCGTGCAAAGCTACATACGTAGGGTAGCAGAACATTTGGAAGAATGACCAGGATCTTTTACATGCTACTGCAGTAACACTGGGGTGGAATGGATACCGAAATAAGAGCACAGAAAGTTGACCATGGAGAAGAAAATTCTCCCACCGCTCCTGCAGGACTTGAACCCAAGACCTTTCAATCACAAGTCCAGTGCTCTTATAACCACTGAGCTATCCTTGCTCCCCAAGTTAATCTGCTGCAAACTGGTGGCACCAATGCTGATGTAATACTGACAGGGTCTGCATGAATTTTCTTCTTCAGCATCAACTTTCTGTGCTGACTCTTATTTTGGTATTCATTCCACCCTTGTGTTACCACAATAACATGCAAAAGATCCAGGCCATTCTGCCAAAAGTGCAGACAGCAGGTTACAGCTTAACACACATGCACCATATATACGAGGCTTTGCATAAAGTGACACCGTAAACTTGTGCATTGCTGTATGGTGGACACAGAATGTGCACTGAGATAGCAGCAGTTTCACATGGCATGAGCCATGTAACAGCTAAACAGTGCTGTAACTATACCACTTCAATGCATATTCAAAAACTATAAAAAGCTAGTTAAACATTCAGAATCGCATGTGACTGAGTGAGTCAGCCATGAGCAGAGAATAGTGCTATATAAAAGCAATCAACAACAACAGTTTGAGAATTTGTCCCTAATATGTCAGCCCGACATCCAAGGGCATTAAGCCCCACAAAAGAAGAACAACAGTTTGAGGTCAGGATTGCAAGTGCAAAATCTCGCTGAGCATGAAAAAACAACACTCTTTTGTTAAAAGGTGCCTGTCCATCACACTGTTACAGACAGCTTCAAAAACGTCTGCGAAGTCCATTCTGAATTTCCACATTGGAGATGAATACATTTGCAGCTAATGAAACTACTGACTTTACTATGGACTTTCCAGAATGTCTGGACAGATCTGGTTCTTCACTGAGGATAAAAGCAGAACTGGATACTGCTGACACCTCATACCAAGATCAAGCTGAAAAGAAGTGGCTTTCTCAGACTGTAACATTACACAAACAGAATGACTCAATTGCCTTCAGTAAACTTGTAGAACTTGGTACAAACAACAGGTTCACACTCACAGTGATTCAACTTAAATACACTGAACAATGTGAAGTACTAGGTACAGCTTACAAAAGAAATGGGCTACAGCTCTTTAATTTTTTTGCTTGTGAACTGAGATTTAACATGTCTAATCAATTATTATAATAATATATTATTATTATGATTCAACAGATTACAAGAACTGTATCCATCAGTGCTACCACTTAAAAAAAAAAGGACTTACTTCCAGCCATTATGCTACTGGAAGTATATTTTCCTAATGTGACACTTTGTGATTGGCCGCCCTCTTTCGTCTTTATCTGAACAACTCCCTGGTTGCCATCGGTCTGACCAGCTATGGCATCTGTGCAAATTCCAATGTGATAGACGTAGCCCTCCACCTCTACGGTGTACCTGAAACATGCAAGTAGTATTTCATTAAACAAAACAGAATACATGAAGATTTACCATGAATGATCTTTTTGTATGGCACACTGGTTCAAGATGAGGCACCACCACACGAAGTTTGGATACAAAAGGTTGAGCAGTTTAAAAGACATCGTGTGGACAAACACTATTCAAATTTGGGAACACTTGGCGCTGCTATGAATCTGATCTTGAACACATATGGCAGTACAATATATACAGGTACTGCTTTAGGTTTCTTACCACTCTGTACCTTAAGTTATATGCTCACCCTGACATAACCATACTGTCTTACCACTTTGTACCTTATATGCTCACCCTGACTCATTGGTTGACTGGATGTAAAACACCAAGTTATTTACTGTACCTCATACGCAAATGTGTAGAAACAATGTGTATGGGTCAATCATTTTTAAGTCCATGTAAAACATGCAAAATGGCAACATCCCACGTGCCTTCCAAATGACCTGCTGCTGTCCCCTACATGAGGCCCTCCACTCCAGTGAACCTCTACCATCAGTAGTTTTGTCCTGGTCCCTCAGTTTAGGTCTAACTAGATCAGCTGATCTTGATTAAATTCTGTCAGCTGAAGTCCTTTTGCACAGCATGGAACTCTACTTCAATGTTAATGGTAACAGCAACAGTTTTTCCTTTTGTTGGTAGGCCTACTGCAAACTCATACATGCTGATTGTGTGTGTCTGTGTGTGTGTGAGAGAGAGAGAGAGAGAGGGAGGGAGAGAGAGAGAGAGAGAGAGAGAGAGAGAGAGAGAGAGAGAGAGAGAGAGAGAGAGAGAGAGAGACTGACACATGGTTTATTGTGAAGGCCACCAACCCATACACAAGGAGGGAATTGGGGGGTGGGTGGTGAACGTATATTACACTTCAGCACTATCTTTGACGATATGATGGACGATGCACATTGTTCTGCATGCTTTTACCATTTCACATTGTATAGCCATGAGCGTAAGATACATCACATTCGTACAGGGTGCTGGATAACTAGCATAATACCTATATTTATCCCATTGCTTGACAGTTGCACACAAGTACGGGGTTACAAAGCCAGCATTTCTTCTCTGTGCTTCAAAGCGTAAAAAGCAAACATTGCAACTTTCCTGTTAGCATCAATACTTGGGTTTTCAAATACAGAATTAAAAGAGGGTTCAACATCATTGTCTCCAGGACACCTGGGCAGAAAGGACACGTCTTTGTTGCATTTTCAGGTTGGAAGCATTTGTTTATGCCAAGCCGTAGTCTTATCAGAGTATCCCTGAACTTCTTTATTGTGATGTCATTAAGATAGAGAGAGAGAGAGTTAGTTGTACTTTTGTAGCACTATCAGTTCATAATATTAATAATAATAATAATAATGGTCATTTCTATAGCACCGTATCTCACCAACAAGGGTGAGCACACTGTGATGATGCTGATGTATTATAAAACTAAGTATGGTTGCCAAAGGAGATAAGGCAATTCAAACAGTTACATTTATAACTACAACCTTGACCTTGAAGACAGCAAACCTTCATGGATGGTGGATCAGTGGATGCTTGGGATTTTTTTTTACAGTGCATGTAATTGTAACTGCACATGGGAGTTGTATTAACACTGTAAGACTAGGAGAGTCTGCTGCTGGAAGTTTGCACTAAGAGAAAAATCCATGGGATGGAAATCCCTTGCTGTGCTGAAGAGTTGAATCTGCATCAGCCGTGTAGTGGATCCAAAGTTCACCCAGCTGAGCTACTTACCTGCCCCAGTCCTGATTGTATTACTGAACACAGACTTTATGCATATATATATATATGAGCCTGTGACAAAAGGTCGTGATCTAAAGTGGGACACTGCCTCAAAATCAAACTCCCAGTAAGCTGTTTTCAGTCTTACCATGAGAAAGTGGTATGTTTCAAGTAACTATTTCCATCATCAAAAAATGGTTTTGATCCAAGTGTGTGCTGTATGGCATCAAAACTGGGGTCAGGTCAGGTGTGGACGTTTGTAACAATGGACACAGTGAATGTCATAATAATACAGAGAAAAACCATTTGTATGCAATTTTAATGCTTCTGGTGCATTTAAGTAGCTGCTAGTAATAAAATCAGAGCAGGCAGGACAAACAAATTCTGCTTTAAATGTAAGTATTATGTAATCACTGTGTCCAAATTTTGCGCTCAAGAATCTAGTTCTACAAATAATCATTTCAAACACAGAACAACTTCAGTAAAGTTTTCAAACAAGGAACACTTTATTTCATAGTATACACTGTAATGATAAATGCAAAAAAAATGCAAGGCAGGAGGCATATTCACACATTCCAACTTGTTTAAGTGGACGAACGTAACACTATGGCAGTGGAAACAGTCTATGAAAACCAAGATACTATTTCACCCAGACTGAACAAACAGCACACAACTGTAGTGAATCTAGGCACAGTAACAGTATGATATGACAGGTTAAAGGAGCGACTTTCTGAACATGCAGATCACATTAAAACTTTAGGACAATTTATAAGACCCCCCCCCCCCCAAAAAAAAAAAAAAAAACACACACACACACAAAACGACATCCTTTCAAACTAAACCTGTCAATCACTGTTAGTGAAAAACTGCTGCCTCACTTTGCACTCAGTGTCAGGGAAACTTTTTTTCTGTTTGCAATCAAGAAATCCCAATAAGATAAGTCCAGTGGTGAGAGCCTGAAGAACATGCTTCCTTTTTGTGTGTGAAGAACTGGATCCATACATGATTTTCTGCTTGGCACACTTCCAGAACCTGCCACAGTTATCAAAAGTAACAGAATTTAATACAGACTTGAATACCAGGGACAAACAGACGTCATCTAATGTATGCTTACTAAAACTAAAAGAAAAACAACAACACATTAAAAATGCGATCAGGTCACAAAGTATGGCATCTTTAAGTCAGATACCTGTATTAAATTTTTCAGTATGTAAAAAAGGAAAACAGAAAAGTGATACATGTACTTTGGACTGTAACAATCCTAAAGTGCCCTTACATACCAAAGGTCTTTATTTATACAAGAGCAGTGAAAATGTTTATAATAAATTGTAAGACAATCTTCACCCCCCCCTCCCCCTTCCACCAGCCCCCAAAGTCGGCCTTCATGCACAGTTAATCAATAAAAATAAAAATAAATTTACAGTGGCAAGTCAACTATTACATTTAATGCGGAAAGGAAACAAAATTAAGACTGCAAAACAAAGGAAAGGGGGACGGGGGGTAGCACTGTGCCCATGTCATGTTCACCTGCTACAAAGTTTACAGAGTACTTGTTTAATATGCACAAGCCTCCAGTCAGACGTAAAAGTTTGTAAACAACCACTTGAAGGGTAAGCTGTGAGCCATTTCAACTTTTAAATCGACCGCTTACCTAAATTAGCAATAATTACAGACATAGACGGACTGCAGACTAACGTAAGAAAAGACATCTGGACACACGTAACAATCTGAAATTGCCCCCTTCCCGCCATAATACGATGAAGTAAACAAAGCACACTACCAGTGCCATTTATATCACTTACTAGTGGCTAAGAAAGCATTTGTTTGGGAAAATATATGATGAGGACAGAAATTTGACACTTATGTGGGTCGTTCGTAACATTTAGGATGTTCGTAACAAAACAAAATAACCGGACACAGTCAGAATACTCACCGCCACCCCTTCGACGAAACCATTGTCAGCAACAAGCGGCCATGTGATGTCAACAGGAAGGCCAGTGGTAGTTTTAGAAGCGGTCAGCAGTAATTAAATGTTTGCGATGCCGATAAAATTTGCAAAAGGTCGTTCGTAACAAATGGACAAAGTTTCAATTTTTTACGTCTGGGTAAAAAAAATGAAACACGGAAATGCCCCCAGTAAAAACATCGACTGCTTTCAGTGCGCGATTGATATGCAAATAAGAGAAGCGAAGGTCTGCAGGGAATGCAATGGCGGACGGTAGCAGACAATCTTTAAACTTAAGGGAAATTTGGACACAGTCCGTTACGAACAGCCAGTGTATTTTCAGTTTCGTTTTTTTGGTTATGAAACATCACGCATGGCTTGCAATTCGACTGGATACTAAATTTAGTTTATTCAGTAGTCAAATGGTGTACAAGTTGTGAAGAATAGTTCAGCTGGTTAGTTGCGGTTTTGAGCTGAAGTCAAACAACCCACGTTGTCCCACTTTCCAGAAGCCGCTTTTCGTCGATTTTCGTCATGTAGTTTTGTTTTTAATCCTCTTCTTGGTGACCAAAGCTGCCAATTTTTACTTTAACTACTCATCAATGCATACTGAATAAAAGCAACCACAGTTTCGTGTAACTGTAGTAAGAGGAAAATAAATAGGAGTATACAAACATACCCAGGTTAAGCGGGAGCACCTTTTGTCACAGGCTCATATATATATATAAAGAGAGAGAGAGAGAGAGAGAGAGTGCATTGGCTATCTTATGCATATAATCAAACAGAGACTTCATTGGTTACCTTATGCATATAATCAAACACACTAGACCCACATTTGACTTATTAATCATGACCATCTTCTTTGTCTGAGTCTGGGCAGGCAGCAGTCTCAACATACAGGTTGGTCTGTAATAGTACTAACAGTAATACACTTCAACTAGTTCAACTTCAAGGGAAGCAGATTTACACTTTTACAAGCCTTTTGAATTATCAGGAAGTATACATTATATTTAATGACAATAACAGTACAACCGTTACATGTAAGCACATACAATCTAAACTTTTATGGCAATAAATTTAAACAAAACAGTGATATCACATTGCACAACTGTTGACATATATATATATCAACATTGCAAACCAACCATCTTAACCTTTATGTCCTGTTGCCAAGCACAACATGAGGTCTGCTGAATCTTAATGTCAAAAGTCTGTAAACTGTCTGTTTGTGTTTCTGCATATCTACTCAGAGGCGTGGAAGCGCTCCTTAGTTGAGCATAGCCATACAATCATGTGATGCTGATACAGTGATACTGATAGAGAGCAAGCAATATAGTCGTTGGACAGCAACACCTAGGCTGAAGGCCCTGTGGCCTTTTTACCTGTGGTTGCACGTTGTTACTGGATTTTGTTTCTTGACCTGCTTATGCAATCTATAATTTTCACATCAAAGTATTCATCGTAATCAAAACTGTTCACTAACAAATCATACCTGTGACCCAGGAGCGGCTTCAATTTTTGATATGCTTTCAAATCTTTGGAGGGCATTTTAGTGTTGACAAACTTGCATTCAGAATACACGCCGACGAAAAGCGTAAGCAAAAATGTAAGCCAGCATGTGCTCTTGAATAAACGCTTCATGTTGCAAATGTCTGACAGAACTAAACGGAATCTTGTCACGCCTATTTGGTTCGCTGTCCACAGGTGTTTTTCTCCTATTGGAAGCTGTCACATCAACCCGGAAGGACATGTGACACCGCATCGTGGGTCCGAAGAAAATTCCTATCTGATATGTGATTGGTTTGCGGGAAAATAGGTCTTGGCTTGACGACCACAATGGGGTAGCTCTAAACACATAAACGGTTCAAAAGAACGCTGTTTATTGGGACAAAACACAACATGCGAACTTTCGGGGTAATCCCCTTTATCAAGCTACAAAACGACACAAACAATTGTGCGCAGAGCTCTGTAATAGGTCCAGTTGCGCAAGCTTCACATGGGAGGCAACTCGGTTTCCTTGCAGCAGCCGACGTATTTTCCATGTGACCAATGATTGGAGTGTTCCTCTCTTTGGGCGCGATTTCTGAAGGAAGAAGGTCCGAGCGGTACGAAGAAGCTAAAAATAAAAACCTGCAATCATGACAATGTTGAGACCTGACATCTATTCCTTTGCAAACTTAGGTGAGCATTCCATTAAGTTCTTAGCCATCGTTAACATCTTTTGCCGTTACTTTGACGATCGCCGGAGAAGAAACAGATTTTAACAATGGAAAAACAACAAATTCTTTATGTTTATGTGGTCTTGCAATCTGTTCTCGCAGACGTGCTTTGCGCGCTAATTTATCGAGTGCATTAATTACTTATGTCAGTAATAAATAGTAAACTGGCCGATGAGTGTACATTTTGTAATTGTAAACATTGTTAATAATAATAATATTAAAATAATTAATACAGTTAATAATGAGCTGAGAGAAAGGGCACTTATTACATTTTTGGGTCAGTTAATAAGTTATTAAATTAGTATTAGTACTATTACTACAATTATTCCTTGTGCCATTGACTTTTCTATATAATGTTTTGATTATGCTGTTGATTTTGATCCAGAGAATGTGTAAATTATGCATAAATCATCATTCAAAAATCAAAGATTCATTCTATTCAGGAGACCTTTCCCTGTCAACAAAGAGCAGGGAAATGGGGCGACCATTCAGAGTAAGTGACTAACATTTTATGTGCTAGTAGTAGTAGTAGTACTGCTACTAAGTACTATAAATATAACTGAAGTAGTGATATGCAAAAAGAAAAACCATATTGTTAAATTAATGGGCAATATTCACGTTAGCCCTGTCACTGTGTCAGTGTCAGTTCACACTGTCCTCACGTGGTATGAGAATGCGTGTGTGATGATGGTATGGAATGAACTGATATATTTATATGTGGATATGCCAACATAGTTTTCTCATCATACCATTTGACTTTGAGAACCGCAAACCGATGGGGCTAAAAGTGGATATTGTCATATAAGTTATAACATTTAATATACCAAATAATCATGTTAAAAATATGTTGGTGTTAGTGTTAGAAGACTGTAACTCTGTCAAGTTTCATCTGTTCAATATATTATAACCTATAATTTATACTGTTGTACATGATGCCATTAGTTCAAGTTGAACTTCAACTTCTTCAAGCCTGCAGTGGGTCGCATCATTCAGATTTATTGGCCAGTACCAGCTACTGTGTTCAATAGAAGTTCTACATATTACTATTACTGTATTACTATTAGTAGATCTACTATCTAGGCACAGATGATGGATTTTGATTTTATTGTAATTTTATTTTTAGTCTTGAGTATAGGAAACTAATGGTTCATTTTTATTATGGAAACAAATTTCCCAGGACAATCTGAAGAACTAACCACAAATTTAAAGTGATTTAACAGATTCATTTATATTATAAATGTAACAAAATGTCATGTACTGATGTATCACTATTAGTATTATGCTATTACATATCCAAGTATTAGACTGAGTGACAAAAGTACAAGTACTTTATTTATAAATTTATATATATATATCCATTGTGTTCTTTGTCCACTTGAACTTGAAGGTTGCTGTAACTTGTTGGTGTGCCACATTATGTGTGTGTGTGTAATTTACAGAATATTACAATTAATACAAGTAAAACAATGATTGACAGTTGACAGTATGATATTGTTATGTCAAACTGCTTCTGAAACGTTAATATTTAACTCAGCAGGCATTAAACTGTCCATTGTCCTTTTGATTCTGAATGTATGTTTTTGAATACTTTTTTCCTTCATTTTTTTAATTTACTTTTCATATTTTAAGTTTTATAATTTATTCACAAAATAATGAATTATGACAATGATATTTGTGATTTTTGTCCCCAGACAGTGGCAGTGGAAGGAAACATAGGGTGTGGGAAAACAACTTTCCTGGAATACTTCAAGACTCTTTCTGGTGTGGAGGTACATGGTCATATTCAATCTTAAACAAGATAAACTGTTGAAGTTAAAGCTGATCCAGTTCAGTCTTTATGATCTGGAATCATAAGTAAAAAAAAAAAAAAAAAGTACTTCATACATAAGAATTAACATGTGGCCAAATTAATTATACCAACAAAGTTTGTCATGTGTCAGTGTCAAACTTTGGTTCCACTTCATGCTGTACTGATGGCACGTTACCCTATTTCAATGGTTATTTCCAGTTTTGTGGAAAAGACAAAGCACAAAGAGCCATTTAGTAATGATTTACATTTTGCTATGTAAGCAGATGGGGTACAAGTTTCTCTTTCTTTTTTACCTCTGGCACAGGTCCTACCTAAGTAGTGAAGGTCTTTGAAAGTTTGGGGGAAAATCATGTTCCGTGTTCAAGACCTTGAAAGTCTGTGAAGAATAAACTTGGGTCTTTCACTTTGAAAGTTTGTGTGAATTTTCCCTGTCAAACTGAAAATGTAATCATTTCCTGACTTTGACGATAAAATAACTAGCTAGATACTAAGAAATACTGACAGTTATTTCTTCAGAGCCAGTTTTTGAAAGCATCTTGCAAAAAAATAAGAATAAAACTGGAAGTCAAAAGTTACACATTGTCTTACTTCTCTCTGTATGATTTACTATAAATAATAAATGTACTTTGGCTGATACAGTGATAGTGTGATAGTCCTGAGATGGCAACACTTTGTAGTATGACTATGAGTCATAGTTTGACTTAGGCATCTAAACTATAACATGAAATGATGAAGGGTGTACATCCACAGCCGTCACATGTGACAAATTAAAAAACTAAAGATGAGTAAGTAATCCATTCAAAATTAAGTGAATTTGGACTAGAAAAAAATATGGTTTTGATAGTTTGTAAATTTTGGAGAAATTTGACATGATAGACAATCATAGCGATATATGACAATACAGAATTCTACAAAAAAGTTATGCAAACATGTCTGATTTAAAGTGCATCACTAAAGGGACTGTAATATTCAGTTGATTTTAAATATCTAGACTTGTACAGAGTAATCCATACTGACTGTCAAACACTAATTAAATGTGAACATAACTAAAGGTTGCTTTGTACCAGTAAATGTATAACAATAATCCATCCTCAGCATACAATTACAACTAATTTTTAATAGTGAGGAGTGGACAAAATGTGAGTAGTCAAGGTGTAATAGGACTGATTAGCAGAAGCACATACTGACATAATTATCGGTCATGTGTAGGCTTTCCCAGATTATTTCAAAACTCTGGAAAATGTTGTTTTTATGCGTTTTTGTTTTCTTATTTGCAAAATCTGACTAATGGAGTAATGTGCTTCTTTCTCTCCCTCTCTCTGTCTCAATTTTTTTTTAAATTAAAAATCTACAAGGGGATTTTAGTTTTTACTACTACAGGATTCATATGACTTACAATACATGCATTGGACATTCACTACATTGCACTTGGAGTTGCCGTCAGCTTCCTGAACTGGAAGGTTATGCTCACATCCTGGAAGGGGTGGGGGTAAACAAGAGATTTCATGCTGTATATCATGTGTCTATCATGTATATCTTGTGATATTTTTTCGTTTGTTATTGTATATAGTGATATATGCGATAATTCTCTCTCTTAAGTCTTATATGTATGTGTGTGTATAAAAAAACAGTAAATGACTCCTGAAATGGATTGTCTCACTTCCAGGTGATTGCAGAGCCAGTGGAAAAATGGAAGAATGTGAATGGGTTCAACTGTTTTGTGAGTACATCACATATATTTTAACAGTTTTACACATATATATATATATATCATGATAGTGTAACAACTAACATTGAAAAAGTTTGACACGCCTGTGACACAGTAATGTTACAACAGTTTACATTATTACAGTGTTAGTGCCCAAGAATTGTAGCTCTTGAGTTTGACATTTAACTGTTGTAACTTGTTCTGTTCGGAACAAATAATGCAGTATGAAATGTGCTCTGTAGTGTTACAGCAACTTGAATGACATTTGGTGATTTCCCACATCTGTTCACTGCTTGTACATGTGCTTGCATGCACTGGCATTGTTGCACACATATCCCTCTGCATATATATTCATTTTTAAGTATGTGATGGTGTGTGTGTGTGTGTGTAAACAAAGATACACATGCATAATGGTCTTGAAGTTCAATATATCGTGGATTATTTTCCAACCTTCACTGCATCAAAAGATGGTCATCATTACTTTGAGTTTGAGCATGGGCAATTTCCTACCTTTACCACATTAAAATATGGTCATCTTTACTTCAGTTAAATATGGGCACTTACAATATTTTCCACCTTCATCACATCGAAAGATGGTCATCGTTACTTCATATTAAACATGGGCCCTTTTTTTTTTTTTTTTTTTTTATTGACTTAAAAGATTATTAGTTTTATCTGCAGTCTACATTATGGCACTTACACAAGTGACAAGTTATAGATCTGCTTGTTTGAAAACTGAATTCTGGGATGCTGTGTGCCAGGAGATGATGTACAAAAACGCAGAGCGGTGGAGCCAGTCCTTCCAGTCATACCTCACGCTCACCATGCTGGAGATCCATGAACAGGAGGAGGTACATAACACTCACAATGCTCCAGCTCCATTCTATGTATTATACAGATGTATATAATATATAGTAATATACCCACCACCTTTTAGTGCAGCACAGACAGGAGTGGTTACCATGGTGTAGAGTTTCTAAATTCTTAACCAGAGCCCAGGTGAGATCAAGAGCAGGGAGGTGGAGCTGGGCTCTCAAGAGATCAAGAGCAGGGAGGTGGAGCTGGGCTCTCAAGAGATCAAGAGCAGGGAGGTGGAGCTGGGCTCTCAAGAGATCAAGAGCAGGGAGGTGGAGCTGGGCTCTCAAGAGATCAAGAGCAGGGAGGTGGAGCTGGGCTCTCAAGAGATCAAGAGCAGGGAGGTGGAGCTGGGCTCTCAAGAGATCAAGAGCAGGGAGGTGGAGCTGGGCTCGCATAGCAGGATCGTTGGTCTTGCTGCAGAGTTGTTCCTCAACAGTTGCTTCTCGGGCACTGTCTTTGTGACTTTGTTCCGCACAGCTGTTGAAACAGCAGTTAGTGAAGGACACAAATTGCATCGCATTGGCGGGGTCCCTGCCTCCTTAACGTTGTTGTTCTTGCAGTGGCTGACGATCTCTTCAGTCTTTACAGGTCGTAGCGCATAGATGAGCTATTCGTGTTGTCCTCCCCACCCCACCCTGTTACTAAGAAGCCTTGTGGTTTCTGTGGACGTAATTCACCATGTTTACTGACCATATTCTTGAGACATGAACTGACGAAGGGTCAATGAGTCAAATGACTCATAAGCAGAATCATTTTTGCAGTATTTTTCTTATCTGTCACATATGTGCTTTAATTTATGTACAAACAATACATGCGTCCTGAGGAGACCATGCGCAGTTGACAGAACGCCGTAATTCAAAAACTATCGCCAAGATTGCTTCTCTGGTTTAAAGCCTAGGTTCATTTGCATGGTACTGACCTGACTATCCCCAAGACAGCATGTGGTTTAGTTTATAATTTTATTGAGACAGTTCTGATTAGGGGAACACTGTTATTAATCTAAGTTGCAACACATTTCAGAAACGGGACTGTGTGAAAATGATGGAGAGAACAATCTACAGTGCACGGTACTGCTTCATAGAAAATCTACGTCAAAAGTAAGTGCGTGTACGTGAAACTGAACACAGATCACGTCAGATCTGTGTGCATTATTTTTCTAGCTGTTTTGTAACAATTGCATGCTTTTGTAATATGAACTTTAAAAAGCAGGGTTTTAAAGTTGATGAAATTAAAGTGTACCCCATGGTTTTGTTGTTTTGTTTTTCAATTTTTTTATATCCTTGTCCCTTCACCCTTGTGTGAAATTCATGTTGCCCTCCCTGGGTAAGGCATGGCAGCTGGAAGAGCAGTGCTACCCATTCCTATCAGTGTGTGCAGTATTTTGGTGTGTCCAAACAATGGTATGGCTGCCAGTGTTTGGGATTTTGCAGTTGATGCATGCGATTGCACACGGGGGCTGTACAGACAATGTAAGAGAGTCTGCACTGGAAGCTGACTGGGAGGGGAAAAAACTTGATGCACCGGGGACTTGAAACTGCGTCAGTATTGTGCCTGGCTTTTCAGACGCCCTACCAGCTAAACTATTGCCGCTCCAGAACAATATTCAGACTTCTGTTTCAAATAGGAATAAATACCGTCACCAGCAATATTCCAGATCCTGACAGTTTATTATTAATTAATTAGTAGTTGGTATAGATGGGTTTTTATCCTGTCCACTAATCTGACAAAAAATTAAAAGGAAGTTTTGAACATTTCTTCTTTTTTAGTATCCTATGATACTGGTGATCCCAGTAGTTTGGGCAACATTCCACAGTTTGGTATTGGTAATCCCAGTAGTTTGGGCAACATTCCACAGTTGGACATTGCACAAAAACATTTTTGAAGAAAACTTGTTTACATCCTGGTTGTATTAACTTTAAAACAAGGATAAAACAAAACTTTTTTTTTTTTTAAACTGATATGTCATATGATTTAGTTTGGGCTGGATGCTCCTCAACCAGGCCTCAGTGATGGCACTTTAAAAGGGGCCATTCCTTCGGGGTGACATTCCGAGCCGAGCAGAGATCAAGAGCAGGGAGGCGGAGCCAGGCTTTGAAAGCTGGATGGATTGTCTTGCTGCTGAATTGTTCCTAAACAGCTGCTTTTTCAGAAATTGTCTTTGTGACTGCTCCGCACAGCTGTTGAAACAGCAGTTAGTGAGGGGCGCAGGTTGCTTTGCACTGGCAGGGTCTCCCCCTCTTTAACATAGTTGTTCTGGTGGTCTCTTCAGTCTTTTGCATGTTGGAGTGCTCAGACGAGCTACTCATAGGTACTCGATCCATCCCTTCCCGGTTCCTAGTAAGCCTTATGGTTTCTGTGGAGGTAAAGCACCATGAAAGAAGAAGGAATGACACGCGTTGAAGCAATTCCAATGAAGCAACTTTGCGGCAAGCTTGTTGTGCATGATACGAAAGGCTCTGCAGGCAGAGTTAACTGGTGTGTTGAGCCCATGCAGGAACTTGTCAGAATGCTTTGCAGTGTTTTGGGGGGTGAAGTCTGAAGCATACCTTAATAAAAGAAAACATTTTTAGACTATTTTACCTGTTCTTTTCTTACCTTTAACTTTGTGAAACTTCATACAGAACATATAAAAATGCCACTGAATTGATTTTTGGTTTGTTTAACTCTGTTTTATTTATGTGTATGCTTTTACCTATTTGTTCATATTCTGTTGTATTGTCTAATTCAGATTGTCCTTTTTTGTGTGGAATTTCAGTGACCCAAAGGGCAAATGTTCATATTATCTGCATTTATTATGAATAATAAAGTTCTTTTGTATTATTTATGTCTTTTGTATGTATATATATATCATCCTCTGACATCAAAGCAGTGTAATGTCCCTTTACTGCCCTCAACAGTTAATAGAATAATCCTATCAGTAAACATTTTTGCCTTGTTTTGTTACAGAAATTTGATGTCTGACATGGAGTATGCTGTTCTCAATGAGTGGCATGACTGGCTGTATGACAACACTGCCACAGGAATTGATCTCATTGGTTAGAAGTTTTCCATAATTTGCTGTTGTATTTTGATGAGTTTGTTTTGGGGTTGTTGGTGTGTTTTTTCTCTTCCAGGAACAGTGGTTCATTTTTATATTGTTCTTTTGCTCAGTTTTACAATGATTGCAACATGTTTGGATTGTTTTGTTTTTTCAGTCACATTTAATGATTTATTCATAGGCTTCATTAGCTGTCATTATTTTTTGCTTTAGTTTTGGACTTGTTGCTGTGAGGCACTGTTAGTGCAGCCATTCATCACAGCACCAAATCAAATGGGATACAGCCAACTGTTACTGAATGCTAGTCTATTGTGAGTTATTATAACGTTCCTTTTTGACCTCGACTGATGTACTTTGAGGTCACGGGAGTTTCAAGAGCTACAGTTTAACAGGAGTTTCTTTTCTTTCTTTTTCTTCTTTCTTTTTTAACCCACCCTTGACTTTCGACTCCATTACTCATAAAGTCATGTGAGCATGTAATTAGTATTCCTCCTTGACTCAGTAACTGATAAACTTTGAGGTCATATAACAGTTTCAAGAATTTGAAGCAATTAAAAAATTTGCATTTCTTCATTCTAAACATGAATCAGCTGAGGAGTAAGCAAGTAAGGTGATGTTTTACACCCAGTCAGCTGGTATGGTTATATCAGGGTGAAATAGCTGAGGAATTAATTTGCTTTGCTTCTCCACCCCTTTTTAATCTTCACCATCAGATTGCAGTCATATCCACAAACTCTATGTTGATGTTGCTGTTACCTAAAGCTTGACATGATTAAAAAATTTGCTGTCTATTATTCACCACTTGTTTAAGCATTTGGAGTCGTTTGTTGCAGTGTATTTACAGGCCTCGGCTGAAACTTGCCAGAAACGCATCAAGATTAGGAGCCGATCGGAAGAGTCCTCTGTGTCCCTGGTAAATATCTTTGAGGCATTTTGTCTTTTGCTAAGGTTTGGGAATAATTCAGACAAAAAGCATTTCAGTACAGCTTGAATTGGAGGGCAGAACAAAATTATAAGACAGATTTTTGTCAAATTGACTCTAAATGCTGACCTTGTGACCTGAACCTCATGCTTGCATTCAGTTTGGGCCAAAATTTAACAGTTTGAAACACAAGTGATTTCATTTCTTTCATTGTTTGTTGAATAACTGTCTCACTTAAAGTAGAGGTCTACCCCCAAAATGTGCACTTTTTTATTATCCCATTAAAATAAGCTCTTTACTTTTTACAGGTGCTGATCCTTTTTCAGATTACTCGCAGTTGCAGTCAGCTTTGTTTTGATTTTGGTTTTTATATCTAATAAGTGCTGAACCCAGTTTAGAATGTTCAGATTCATGTGAATGTGTGAGAGAGTGTGTGTGTGTGTGATGAAATGAGCATATATATATATATCCTTGTGTCTTTGTAAGCACTCTGGGCTCTTACTCTGGGTGCCATAAATAGTCATTATTGTTATGTTTATTATAATTTTCCTTCCTAAACATTTTTACTACTCTATTTCAGGAGTATTTACAAGACTTGCACACACTGCATGAAGACTGGCTGGTACACAGAAAGAGAGGCCGACTGCCTGCTCCAGTTCTAGTAAGTTTCAAATTAATTCACTATAGTATTTATAGTTCTAAACATTAGTGTAGCACCAGTATATATCATTCACCTACTGGGATCACATGACTGGAACACCCTGACAAACAGAACTTACCATGTGGTGCCAAAACATGTTTGTCACTGACAGAACCACTGTTTGTCACTATTGTTGTCTGAATTATTTTGCATTAATTTTTTTTATCCCACTGTGCAAGAAATTTTTGCGTTTAGATTCATTTTTAGGTTTGGTTAGGTTGTTGCACATAACTGCAAGCTGACCTTCAACACAGAGAGGCTCTAAAACAAATAACATTCACTATTTGGACCATAAAAGAGACTGTATAGTGTCTATAAGTATAAGCAGCATAACACTATGTCACGCTTCAATATATGAGTGTATCTGACAAATGTTTAATTACACAAGGAAGGATTTTGGCCAGGACTAAAAATTTGCATCACTATATTCAGCAGCTCATGGTATCCAAATATCTATACAATATTAAGGATACAACTTACAAGGATATTTACTGGCCCATGACATTAAAATGTGTGCAAAAATTTGTCTTGGTGACACACACTGCATCTGGGGTAGACCAGGATGACAGTCACAGGTTCAGACAGTCAAATCATGGTTGAGGGCACTAACAGCCCGGTGGAAGAGCTGCTGCATAGTCAGTTGGTACCTGTCCTCAACATCATGCATCTCCTTAATAATAATTAAAGTATTTGTAAAGTGCAAAATCTTGTCCATAGAAACAGAATAAAGCACATCCATGCTCACACACACACACACAGGCACAAGTATACAAGCATTCTGACTATACAAAGTAAAAATGTCCATAAAAAATAGGCAGCAAACAGAGATGGATGCAGACAATATGGCAGCTAGGTCTTCAGTTTTAGGAAAATAAATGTTCCAAGTGGCAAAAGCTGGAATGAGTCATCTGCTGGGTAAGAGTGATCTGTACTGATCCATCTGGATCTGACGACAGGCTGCTTTATGAACATTCCAATTAACTGACAGTGGTCATATGTCGTTTGATTATTTTCAGGTGACTGATGCAGACAAGGACTTGAGTAAAGTGACCAAGACCATCGAGGAACTGGCACCAGTGATTAATTAACTGACAATGGTTGTATCTCATTAGATTATTTTCAGACATGGACTTGAGTGAAGTGACCAATGATGCAGACATGGACTTGAGTGAAGTGACCAAAACCATTGTGGAACTGGCACCAGTGATTAACTAACTGACAGTGACTGTATCTCTTTGGATTATTTTCAGGTGATTGATGCAGACAAGGACATCAGTGAATTGACGAAGACCTTTGAGCAACTAGCACCAGTTATTATGTCTCTCAGTCACAGCTAACACAACAGCTTGTGACCAGATGCCTGCACTGTCACCAAACTACAGTTTTCTGTGGCATAAACCACAAACTAAACAATACAACCAACCCACCCACCACCCACCCCCTTTTTTTAAATACTACTATAATCAAGTAAAAGTGGTCTTAAATTATAAAAGCAGGGTGGCCATTGGTGAGAGTAAGAGGGGATGGTTTCAGAGGAAGTGTTCCACAGAGCTGGTAACCAGCACCTTTGCCAGTGTAACCAACTTAGGGCCACTGGTGCTGTGCTGCACTCATTCACTTTTAATGTTGTCATTCTTTGTCTTTGCTCAGATCTTGTGGAAACTAATGTGAACAACTACATGCCTATAAATTATGTTGAGAGTCAGGGGCGGGGATAGCTCAGTGGTTAGAGCGCCGGACTCGTGATTGAAAGGTCGCGGGTTCGAATCCCTGCTGGAACGGCGGGAGAATTTTCTTCTCCAGGGTCAACTTTCTGTGCTGACTCTTATTTCGGTATCCGTTCCACCCCCGTGTTACCACAGTAGCACGTAAAAAATCCCGGTCATTCTGCCAAAAGTGCAGGTGGCAGGTTACAGCTAAACACGCATACACCTTACGTATGTGGCTTTTATTGAACTGTGCTTCGGCATTGGTCACAGCTTGTCCCTAATATGTCAAATGACATCTGAGGACATTAAGCATCATCTCTTCTCTGCAAGTCAACGAAATGCATATTTTTAATAAACTTGCACAAAGTTCCACGAGATCCGCATAAAAGATCACTAGAGTGTATGTGTACACCTTGTCAACATTTGTAAATGTTTTTGTGTTTATTTTACAGTCAGTACTTACGTATGTATCAGCTATTTATTTTAAGCTCTACATTGTCCATGAAAGAATGCTACTTAAGGTGAAGTGTGGTATGGAAGCGAGTTTTAGAGTTAATGTGGTCTAAATCAGTCAGTCTTTGATTCACACCTCAGGGACCTGTGAAGATCAACCTTTTTACCACTTGATTTCCTAGGGTATGTTTTTGTGTTCATGATCACTTCAGTTGTGTTCCTTTTTTGATATTTTTACGCATGTTTGTTTTAAGGTTTAGAAGTCAAAACAGTTAAGCATTGTTGGGTTTATGAAATTTGTGGGCGCCTCTGTAATGATGAGTCTTCATCTGTGATGATAAAGTTAACATTGGCCTTTTCTCAGGGACTGTGTAAGTAAGATCTCTCCAACATTGCATCATATTGCCTTCTATTGAGGCTTAGATTTTAATATAGTAGATCCCCCCCTCCCTGCCCCCTCCCCCCCCCCCCCCCACCCCCCATAAACAACCACCCCTCTTTTGCAGGCTTTCTTTTTAAATGGACGGGTGTAATGAGCAGCCACCCTTCTTCTTCGACCAATGGGCAGTAAATATCCTGATTTTATGACCCTAAACAGTTGTGTTTTTCCAGGAACATCAAATTATGTCATCGTTCAACCTTTTGGCAATTCTGAACTTTTATGAAAAAGTTGTGACTGCTTTTTAAGCTATAACTTTGAAACTGCATGATAACAACATCTATGGTTTTATGTATTCGTACCAATTTTAGTGGCCCTGGTCCATTTTTATGAGGGAAATCAAAATGAAATTTATTTTTGTTTTAATGTGGGTTGACTATTTTTGTGCTATTGTAGCTTCTTTGTAGATTGTTGAGATGTTATTTGGAATAGGGGAAGAGATGATTTACTGCAGTTTGTTTTGTTGCAGTACCTTGTTCTCTTCGTATTTGCCTTGACATAACTGTCATGGTTGATAGAGGTTAAAAACTCATTTCAACCACACTGGTTGACTGGGCATGGAAAAAAAATGAGATACTATGTCTTTTCTTTTAAATTGTACAAACCATCATTTTTCATTCACTTCTCTTTCATACTGATTTGTTTTTTCTTGAAGTTGTAATATGTAACTGGCTGGAATAGTGTTTGTGGGCCAGGATTTTTATTTTATTTTATTTTATATTTTACAGTGAGAAATTCAGCTCTTTTTTTTTTTCTTTTTTTTAAACATTTATCTGTAAAATATATAACTGAAGTGTGTGTTGCTTTTATTTCACACTACTGTCATCCAGAATGTTCGTATACCTTGATTTTAGTTCTAATCACAGATGTGCACGTTCCACTCCATGCGCAATATTTTTGAATATGCTGCCTCTAGCCTCATCCTGTACTTATCAGTTTAAACAAAACTTGTCACTGGAGGCGTGCACTCAGTTTTTTTTATGTTCATATCTTTATAGGGCTGCTGTCTGATGAGCAAGGCTTTGAACCCTCAACTTGATGAGATTTAGTCTGGTACCTTAACCATTCAAGCATGCCTCTTCCACTATTATAATCATGTGGATATATAGAAATCATTGGTTTATTTAGAAAAAATATTAATTTTATGCCATATTGTGTGTGACTACTTCAAAGACATGGGAGAATTGCTCATACACATGTCACTCATTTTGTTCAGTTGTGATGACAGAGGAGGAAGAAAGAATAAATCTATGACACTGAAATTCATGCCACAAGTGTGTTGGATATGTGGATCTCTCTCTCTCTCTCTCATTCTCTCTCCCCGCCCCCCCCCCCCCCCCCCCCCCACCATCTTGAATCACCAGCATGTTTCTAATAGCTGCTGAAAGATCACTCTCCATACAGTATATCAACACCTGCACTATGTTGATGTAAGCCATACAGTCATCTTGTAATCTTATGCGTTCATTTGCTTGTCCCTTCTAACACTGACAGGGTATTATAATAACAGCAGTCATTTCCATAGCATAGTATCTCACTGGCAAGTGTGACACACTGCACTTAATGTAACAAAAATGTATACAAAAAAAAAAACACGTTAAAAATAATATATAAATGTATTTCATGCACACCACTGACGCACAGATGGGGGGGGTGGGGGGGGTGCACTTACCTGGTCACCTCACCTAGATGGGAACAAAAGTCTCCAGGCAAGACCAAAAATAAATTAAAAAATAGACCATCGGCCTGGTCATAATTTTGCTTCCAGTTCCAGCAATGGTTTATCTGAATTTACTCGCCTTTTTTCATAATCAGTGCAGTGCAGCGTCATCACCCTTTTAGCTAAAACCAAACACAAACTATGAAATGGAAGAATGTAACATTTTATTGGGCAATTCCTTCAGGATAGTGGAATTTAATATTTTTCACTGGTAGTGGTAGTACAAAACTGCTTTCTTTACAGGCAAGCAAATGCATACCAAAACTTTTTTCTTTTCTTTTTTAAATGGGAGTGGGGAATGAAAATCTGCAACGCTGGAGATATAGATTGAGTTTCCGAATTAAAAATAAATCTGGGATGGTTTCAGGTCGTCCTCTCGCCTCCTTTCCTTGTGTTTTATGTTTGAAGACAGGTCACTGCTGTTTTAGGATAAACTCGCACAAGTATGTGAATAATTCTTTCAAGATTGAACTGCTTATAAAAATTAACTACCAGCATGGCAAACGTATGATGTAAACATGGCACAGTTTATTTTAGTACTTTGTTTTCTCTAACATATGCATAGCACTTGTTTTATTTACCCTGATATGTAACCGTCATGGCGGACTCGTGGGCGTTAAAACCAGTCATCTCACTGAAGTAGCCTTTCAAAGGCAACATTGGGGAAACTTATGTGAGACGGAGTGAAATGCATTGTGGGCTTTTTCCGAGCACATAGATACCGTCTTGTGCTGAAGTTGCCAGAGTACACCAGTACGGTACTAGTGCATTATTGTCCCCCTTGGTACGCTTACGCATGTAAAAATTGTCTCCCTTGATGCGCATCCTTATAACTTGCATGACACTTTTGACAGACTCCTGGGTTTTAAAAGCCACAGCCTGTCCGCAGTTATCAATGCAGGCTGTTTTAAGTTCTCACCAGTCAGGCAAATCAGTCACTGAAATTGTTCTTTTAAAATTTCTCCGACTGCGAGTCGCACTGGCCGGTTTCCATCCGGTGGTGGTGAAGTTACTTATCATCTTGCAAAGCATCTCTCTCTCTCTCTCTCTCTCTCTCTCTCTCTCTCTCTCTCTCTCTCTCTCTCTCTCTCTCCCGGCCCTAAACATGCTTACGACGAACTGATGTCTTATTTTGTACCGTGGTGTATGTCGTTTCAAATCTACCCGTAGTATGTGTATTGCCGGGCGAGGGCTGGATGTAAAAAGACCTATACTCCGCTAATGACCCTCGTCAAAATAAAATGTATTCTCTCTCTCTCTCTCGCTCTCTCTCGGTAGTTCCGGTGTCACTGATGCCGAGTACTCCGCCTCGTTCCCCCTTTCAGCGGCCCGAGCACGGCCTATATTGCTCCGTCTGTGTCGAGTCATGCCGCCGCCAATCAGTGACACTGAGACCGACCGCTCTCATCCCGCCACACGCACACACACACACACACACACACACACACACACACACACACACTCTCTCTCTCTCTCTCTCTCTCTCTCTCTCTCTCTCTCTCTCTCTCACTCATTCACGCACACACTCAACGGAATAATATAACTTATTCAACAGATACCAAATTGAGTGTGGCGCACGCACGCACGCACGCACACACTCTCTCTCAAGTCCCCCCCCCCCCCCCCCCCCACACACACACATACACATACTTTCCAACTGGATAGTATTTGTTCTATAAGCACATATGGTTACACAGTTAATAATTATGTCAGGAACTGGATTCTGCTCAGCTTCAGTTGTCAGATAAGAAATGCTTTGTAAAATTGTAATGATGTAATTTAGGAGCGTGAAACAGATATTGCAATGGATACATGTTTTCTGAATAAATGCCCCACAAAGATGTGCTCCCCCCCCCCCCCCCCCCACACACACACAATTATAAAAAATTTTTAATGTGAAGTGTGAAAATAGTGACTCACCTCATTTTTTTATTTCAACTTATCAGCGGGGTGGCCGAGGCCATCTTACTACCCCCACCCCAGTTTTCCCGGCCGCAACTGACTGACGGATGCAAAACGTGTAACGGCCACAAACACCCCTCCCCTCCTATTTAATCAGTTTTTACCCTGTCGGACACACACACACACATTCAAAGAAATGATTTAACTTATTCAGTAGATATCAAATTCAATGTGGCTGAATGAACTAGTTCCGGACGCAACGACTGACTGATGCAAAACGTGTCAACGGCAACACCGGCTCCTCCCCCCCCCCCCCCCCCACCCGGCCACCTACCCCCCGGCCACCACCGGCCTCATATTTACTGAATCAGTTTTTACCCTACCGATCCCCGCTTCCCCCACACAAGTGACTCGAGGCAGAGCCCGGCGGACCTGATCAAGCTGGCCATTCTATGAAAGAGGGAATTCTTGGCCATTTCTCTGAACATCAGTAATGGCCAGTCAGGTCACTCGATGGAAAAACGGAGACTGAAAACACTAAATATATATATTTTTGTTTGTTTGTTATTTTGAGTAATACAGTATGTATAAGAATGATAAAAAGTTTGTCGTCTTTTTCCAAGTCCGTTCGGCCTGTTACGGCCGGCCAGTCAGGTCAATAGTCGATGGAAAAACAGACTGAAAACTCTAAATATATCTTCTGTTCTTTTCTTTTGAGTAATACAGTATATAAGAATGAAATAAAAGTGCGTTGTCTTTTTTCCAGGTCTTCCTTTTTCAGCTCTCATTGCCGCTGAAGCGGCGTTTTTTTTAGCGGTCGACCCGCTGCCGATCCATCACTCAGTCAGTGATTCAGTCACGGACTGACCCGGTCGCTGCCCTCAATGACGTATATATAGATATACTGACCACGTAAATGTTGAGTCCATGCCGTCATCACGGTCCTGTGCGCCGCGGGGACTCTCACGTCACTTTTCTGAACGTGACAACTCCGGCAGCGGCAATCCGCCGCCCTGGACTGGACTATGCCTCTTCAGTCGGTCAAGTCATCCTGAGTCAGACAAACTACATGACTGTTACCGCAAGATCTGACCCCCCCCCCCCCCCCCCCTCCCCCGTCGGCGGGCTGTCTCATCATTAAGCCGCTGCCACGGCCGCCCGCTGATGCCGCAGGATGGCCGCCGGGTGACATTCGCGGCTCAGTCACGGCGGGACACCGAGGCCCGACGGCGGCACTTGAACCGGCCACACTGACGCCACTGATGGCTCGGCCCAGTTCCGTCGATGTAGGCGATACTGATTGATTAATCTCAATTAAAATTCGCCCACCTCCGCCGCCCCCATTTTTTAATATATATATTTTTAAATCTCAAGTTAAACTAGCGGGATGACTTCTACCCGGCTGAGCATTCAGATCCAAACACATACTAAAACGACTAAAAGGCGGAATGCCGCTAATATGACAATACAAAACGGCATAGTGCGAATCGGGCAGAGACTGACTCAGTCGGACTAGTGATTCCGCCGACTATGATGACAGCGGTAAGCCCGGCACTACCGCTTTTCCCGGCCGAGTTTCCGGCCACCAAGCCGCGATACGGGCAACTAAACACGCGGCTGCTACTGAAAACGCACAGTGACACTTCTGATATGATAAAATGTACTCATATCTTCAGTCGGGCAAAACACTCTAGACATAACTTATGACTGTACCACAACCACAACCGACCGGATAAGCCGTACTTAGTGTCATTGAGTTTGTCACTGATTCCGCCGTGAACTTCAAGCGGCCGGTACTGTTAGGCCGAGCCGCCGCCATGGCCTATCATTTGGCCTTAGCCCGGCCGGGCATGTCAGTTTATGATCAGTAGTGTGGTCGCCGGTGTGGACTCCGCCGCCACTGTACCACTGCAGCAACTAGTGACTAACACGGCCTGGCCGCGGTAATCCGGCGCTGATTAGGCCGATACCCAGCTACTCAGCTCAGACTGATGATGAGCCATGAGTCTGGATAACTGATGTAGCCTGACTATAGAGTTACATAGTATTTGTATTTCTGTTTGGGTTCATTTCCTAGCCTAGCGTCTAGCGTCGGAAAATCGGGGATACACTTTGCAAACTGTCCTTCACAATACAGCCAACTTTCAGGTTAACTCTAACCGGGCCGCGGCCGGCTGTATCATCAATTCCCAACCCGCCGAACCGGCCCGTAACCTTCTCAGTTGTATAAACTACTGTACTGTCAGTTCGCCACGAAAAATGTATCCCCAACTGATTTTCCGACGCTAAATTATGGCCGTTAGTGGTTATGTATTCCCGTTTTAGTTTGCCATGGTTCCACTCCGGCGGTGAAGCCATCATTGAAGCCGGCGACGATGCCATCCCTCTGACAACCACGCGCACTCTATGAGTCAGCTATAATTTCTTTTTAGTTTTTCTCTTGGTACCAGCCTTTCAGTCGCGTTGGAGGTATGTCGTCAGCACGCAGCTGTGTTGAACAATGCGTCTGTTCGAGCACATCTGATATTCTCATTGATAACCTCTCCAAATTCCAGCAAACAGACCTGAACCCTGACACCGCAACGAAATCTCCCGCGGCCACAAAAGTAGGCGTGGTATGTAAATTGTGGATGTGTTTGGGGTGTTGACCTCAAGCGAACGCAATAACTTTTTCTTTTTTATTCAACGAAAATTTTTCGTTATACTATCTCTCCTGTGGGAAAGCCCAGGCTTTGCTTGGAAGAGAATCGATCGTCTGTGTGGCGCACCACAAGGTCAAGATAGCTTGTGAATGGAGCGATTGTCTCGCCATTTTCTGTGCCTGGCAGTCACGGAAGTGAAAGATAGGCAGCGCCCCTTAGCGGTGGTGGGAGCGCTACCGGGAAAGAACGAAGCTCGCGCACCTGTGAAGTGTGAAAATAGTGACTCACATTAACATCTTTACATTTGGAGCGCATTTACAGAATACTCGACACTGGTTGTATCATCTTTAGAGAATCGTCTGCTTCAGTAACGTCTGGTAAGCAAATCAAAGTCGGGGGAAGAAGGAGGGGCACATAGTACCGTTGCCGAGACAAGATTACGGAAGCAATCGCCTTACAGTTTTGTGTTGGATGTCTGCTTGATCAGGTACACTCGTAGTTTGCAGGAGGGAGGCTTTTAGACACCATTTAGCCGCCTGTCTGTTGACATGCCGCCGATGTGCGGTTGCTCTAGGCAAAGTTTGCTCCGTAAATGTGTACAAATTAAACATGGCTGGCTGAGATTGTGAGAGTGAGAGTCCACATCAGACATGTCCAGCAAATGCTAAAATTTGACTGATCGCTTGCGAAGTTGTAAGTTACGGAGGGCGCACTGATGTACGGGGATTTTGACAGAGACTGGCGTTAAATTAAAATGTTTGCTAAAACATGGCCCATGGCAGTGTTACAAAGCAGGGGAAACGCTGTGTAAACATTGCAACATTTGTCGTGTTACCTCTGACTCGGAGAGGGCAGGTCCAGCATGCTGTCCCATAAAATGATTTACGACCCTTGACAGTTGGTGTGTTGTAGGCTAGAAATAATGTGACTGTCTTGCTCAGCTGCTGTCCCCATGTACATAAATGTCTTGCTCAGTTGCTGTCCCCATGTACATAAAGCTATGACGAACCTTTCCATACATTACATGATAGATCCCATGTTCTCACTCACATACAATTTTCCAGACAGGAGTTTGCCTAACCTGCTGAATTTGATTCTCAGTCAGTCACAAAGAAGCTGTATTGAATGATTAACACTGTTTCCTACTAAGTACTGTTAGCACTAAACACGGAATTTAAAAGAGAGAAAGAAAAAAAAGGCAGAAGTTTACGTATTTTATTTACTTGTTACACCAAAATACAAAAACAAAAAAGAGGAATTAACACAGACATAATACATATATATTGATATGTATATATATATAATGCATGTAGCATGCATACACACACGTGTGTGTACATACACGTGCACACACAAAGGGAAGAAACCAACAAACAATAACCAATATCTACAGTAAGTGAGTAACAATCTAACACTAACAGTTTGATGGGGGCAGTGGTCAATTTGGACTGTGAGTGAGAAGGATTGAAGTTTTAATGTATACATTTTTGTTGACCTTGTATAATACAGTGTGCTGATCCTTGTTGGTGAGAGACAGTGCTGTAGAAATGACTGCTGTTAATATTACATTATTTTTTATTATTATATAATACAGTTCTTAGTAAACTGCACTGCTGCTATGACTACTAGTACTACTGTATTGTTGCAGGTAATTCACTTATTCAGTTGTTTACATTACTGTTGCAGTTGGCCTTTAGGTTGTTTAATTTGCTTGAAATCTTTGTGTATTTACTTTACTGGGTGAACCTTTTGCTTATTTCTCAGCTTTTAGGGTTTGCTTCTAAAAGCTAAGACAGCAGATCATTGGTTGTGCTTACAGCGATTGCTCAGGACATTTTTCAGTGTGACATCCATATGTGGTGGTGAAAGTGATAATTCATGAAAATCGGCCAGTCTCTGTAGCTGGTCAGATACATGGCCATCTATACTACACTGCTAGAGTTGTACTAGCAAACATCTTGCTTCCTTCCCCATTCAGAACACATACACGAACTAGCAAACATCTTGCTCCCTTCCCCATTCAGAACACACACACATACACGTACTAGCAAACATCTTGCTCCCTTCCCCATTCAGAACACATACACATACTAGCAAACATCTTGCTCCCTTCCCCATTCAGAACACACACACATACACGTACTAGCAAACATCTTGCTCCCTTCCCCATTCAGAACATACACACACAATTATACACAAGCACACACACACACACACACACCATACGCACTCTCTAGTCTCTCATTGTGGCTGTTCTGCATTTGTTTCTTACAATTTTTTTATTTTTTTTTACCTCTCAAACAAAATAACAGCTGGTAGCTCTGACCAATTGCTGATTTTGCTTCTGGTGTAGAATATTATATGCAGATCTTAACTGGTAAAATACCAGAAATTACCAGCTAATGCAAACCCTGACTTAGCAGAAAAAGACTTATAGTAGAGAGAATAAAATTAAGTACTGAAGTTTTCAGCGTCCAGGTCATGATCTTCAGTGATCATGAAAAATGTCTAGCATGATCAGTGCCTTTTTAATGCAACACATCTTGCATAGTCATAGTCACTGTACACATTTTGAACATGTGACACTGACAGGTGGGCTGCATCATGTGATTCATAAGTTAGAACTTAATTTTGACTAGCACAATAGTACTACTAGCAGGCTAAGTACTATCAGTTCAGTACAGTGCTATAACTAGCACACATGTATTTTATTTACCTATCTTATCTGGCAGTCACTTGGTGACTCTCAAACAAAAATCATAGGGCCATAATCTCACTAGTTGAGTAGTTCAGTAAATTATATCACCTGTGCACAAATGAAGCTTTACTTCCTGTTGTGAGTGTTATACTATTAAATTAATATCCTACTTAGTATAATAGTAACTATGGTGAACCATGACAGACCATGCTCATGAAATGTATACAAAATAGCTTTTTCAAAAGAAACTGTAACTAGTGTAAGTACTTAAAAGATAATATGTTCAATGTAAATAGTAATGATCAGTCCAAAATGTGTTACTCTTTTATGAATGTAAACCATGTTGCTTTAAAACAGTAAAGATGCTTTCACACACAGTGTTAGCTCCAGGTTAGCTTCATCAGGTCATTAGATTTTGCATACATCATTACATGTGCTGATGTAGCCAGACAAGCAGGGTTTGTGTTAACCAGTAGTTTCTGGTATTTTACCAGTTAAGATCAGCATGTATAAATAATAAATACACCAGAAAACAAACCAGCAGTTGGTCACACCTACCATCTGTTATTTTCTTTGACAGGTTCTCTCCCCCCTCAGGTTCTTACTGTTATACATGTGTGTGTATTGTGTTGAGTGTTTGTGTGGTTGTGTTCTAGACAGGGAAGGGAGTGGAGAATAGTGCTATAGTAAATTAGTATGTTATATAAAAGCTATCAACAAATGCAATATATACACACAATGCCTCCCTGAAGATCACACTCTTTTAGTAAGTACTACTTCCGGTAAAACTAATTAAGTTAAATCACTTCCTGTAGTCATATAAGTGTTAATAATGGGCTTGTGTGTGTGTGCGTGTGCACACTTAAAAATAGAATAGTCTCTACCAACAAGATTTTGCGCTTTACAAATACTTAAAAAATAATTTATAACCGATATCCACTGTATCACAGATGTTTTCATATGCTTTGCCAACTGCTGTTCATTGCTTTTAATTTGTTAACTATTTTTCTTGGCTTGAGCTTTTAGTAATAGTCTAATACACAGTCATGATTCATGCTCAGCTGTGAACAGTTTTGAGTATCTTGCTCTTTCTGGTGTGTTCTTTTTCACTTGCAGCTTGGAAACAGGAAAGTGAGGAGCAAACATCCAGAACGCCTAGATCTGGTGCAGAGACTATGCAGAAAACCTGGTTGCTTGTGTAGGTGCTCATGCTCTCTACTTGGTTCTATAGAACTTCATATTCTGGAGTGTCTCACTTAGCAGTTATGAACAGCATGGTCGCATGAATGATGGATCTTGAAATCTGTAGCAGATTAATACAGACTTGATGTCTGTAACCAGAGTATTGTTAGTGTAGTGCAACATTGCTCGAAAAGTTTGTACAGTAACAGTGTCAAGAATATATTTTCTTGCTTAATCCATAATAGAATAACATTAGCAGTGAACTAACAATCTATGTATGAAAATTATAGTTAAGTATAACTGCTGGAAAAGGTCTTGATATAAATTTGTGATAAATTATTTTATCTTAAAAAAAATAAAATGTAAGTGGAATGTGAAATGATTTGGAATTTAATATGATGTGCAGTATTGAATGGCTGAAAATCTGAAATCAACCACTGCAAGGAGGTGACTGTAGAAATAAAGAAACAGAACAGTTCAACAATGGGTTATTCAGATACATTTGACTAAAAAAAAAAAAAAAAAAAAAGTGCCATTTCCACCTGAAAAGGAACAGAACTTTCCTTGGCTGCTGAATCCTTCCTAGCTCATGATGGAGAAGAAGCCGTTTGGTGTGAATCTAAAAAGGACTGGTGCTGACCCTGTGCGGGACACTGGCTTCACAGCAGGGTCCTCTGTCACTTCAACATCCCACACAGCCCGGAAAACATCTGTCATACACACACCACTCAAGCCAGCCAATGTGAAAGATCTGAAGGCAATGTTTGATGACAAGAAAGGAGGTGGTGGGACAGCCTCATCGTCAGGTACATCCAGCCCCCGATCTGGAGCTATGAGTCCACGATCTGGGACAACAAGTCCACGATCTGGTTCGTCTAGTCCTGGACATACTGGACTCTCCACCAAAAAGAGCGAGTCGAGTACATTCACAACTGCAAGAACTGTCTCCTCTGTGTCTAGCAGTGGTGGCGTGAAAAGTTCTGTGCTCGATAATAAATCTGTGTCAAAAGTTTCATCGGGGCTCGACCGATCTCAAGTGGGAATTAATGTATCAAAATCAAGCACAACATTTACAAGTAGTAGTGTGTCCTCGGCATCTTCCAAAAGAGACAATGCATTTCCAAGTAGGATCAACATCACGGCAACTTCAGCACCATCATCAAAATCTGAGAGTAGCTTAGCAACAGGCCGAGCCTGGAGTCCCAAAAATCGGGATGCCACCACAGCTGATTCTAAACTATCCAGCCAAGGACTGAGGAGCGCAGGACTGAAAAGTGCGGACAGAAAAGTGGAGAGTAGAGTTGAAATTCCTGTTAAGCATGTTACAACTCACAAAAAATCTAGCTCTGTGTGTGACAATAAGAGCAAACTTGCACCGTTATCTACATCATCATCATCACCATCATCTTCATTACCTCAGAAGTCAACAGCAAAAGGAACAACTACTACAGTGAAAACCTTCCAGCTGGTGTCTGGTTCATCCAGTGAATCAGAAAAGAAGAGAGAACTGTTTTCATCATCATTGTCTTCAAACAAGTCTTCCAAAGGCAAAGATCAGAACAATTCTGCTAACAGTGCTGGGTTGAGGCCAGTAACTCGAGAAATCCCTGTGCAAAGGATCTCTGATTCAAGCAAAAGTGAAAAAAGCAGTGTTAAATCTGCATCGGATGCAGCCAGTAAACAATTTACAAGAGGGAGTAACTTGAAATCGTCAGGGGACAAAAAATCAGAGTCATTAGTAAAGCCTCAGAATCCAAACGTTTCAGACTCTCGGATGCTCGGCACTCGGAAGTTGAGCAGCGAGCGGTTTGAACGTATTAAGTTTGACTTTGAACGTGGTGTTCCCACTGAAAGTCAGGAAAGGCGCAGGTCTGAAACCACAGACCACATTGAACTGCAGCTGAAAGCTCGGGATCTTCAGAAAGCAAAAGTACAAGCAAAACCTGAAGAAGACAAGCCAAAGAAAGAGGAGTCTATTTTTGACAAAGGGATGAAGGTGTCAGACTTTGTGAAACATATCAACACAGTGCATCCCCCATCAAACCAAGGAGAAAAGCCTGTGAAAAACTTTAAAGTTGCTGGTCCTAAAGTTCAGCGCTCAGTGTCGGATCCAGGTGGAGAGAACGAATATGTTGAAATGCCAGAAGGTGTGGATGATGGAATTTACGAGTTTGTTGGAGATGGCACAGGTAATAAACATTGTGTTTTTGAATTTGCATGTTGAATGCTATAATTCTAATCAGTTTTACTCGCTAACAGTGTAAGCTCATTTCATTGTTTTGTTCCAGTTGTCAGGCATGCAACACAATGTATTTCATTTTACAGGTGTTCAGACTTAAAGATGCAGTCTTAAATCTCAATAATGGTTGCATGCGGTTAAATTTATTTCATAGTCACTGACTCATATTGAAAATTAAAAAGTATGTACATTATAATGACCAGTATTACTATAGGTGGTAAGACAAAAAAATAAAAATAATAATGTTGCAATATTTTTAGTGCTTTAATAATCAAGTAAAATGTGGGAAATGTCACACTGTGTTCAGTAGTAGTGCATTATATGCTTTACAATATAACATTTACAGAGCATCCTAAAAAAAAAAGGGGGAGAAAAAAAAACCATGGCAGAAATTTAAAGTTATATAAATCTTGATGAAGGTCAGGTTCAGAATTTGTGTGGTTGTAAAATACACTTATTATACATGACAATATGTGGACTGGGCAAAAACTGCTGTTTGGGGGGCTTTACCTTTATTATATAATAATATATTCAGAGGAGACATGATGCATTTTTAGTTACTCTCACTCTCAGCAAGACTTTTAGTGAGGTCTTCAAACTCTGCATGATGATAGTTTCATTTTTCGAAAGCTTTATGTGTGTTTCATGCCGGAGTCGCAACTTTCACTAGTTTCAGTGACATTGATTGAGTGATACTATTACTAAGGCCACTAAATGATACAGCAGAAAGTTTTAGTGATCAATGAGAGTGTTTCTTCTGCAACTTCTTGGCTGATCTAGTCCAAAACAGATGTGAATATGGACAAACCATGTGAGTGAGTGGAAAAGGATTAAAAAAAATATTGATTGCTTTCATTATTAAATAATGGATGGCCGAAAACTGTATGCATGGCATGTAACAGAGTCCCAAAAAGTGAAACAGGTGAAACTGATCAATAATTGCTTTTTAACAACCAGTCAGCCATAATGGTTTTATCAGGGTGAAAACAGGTTAGGCTGGGTGGGAGGTCATCGTAAATAATGTACAATGTCATTTCAGTCAGATGGATGTACACTAAACTGTGATTTACAACAGCAACAAAATAGTGTAAAAAAACATTATTATAATTGTGTACAACTACAGTTTCATAAATTAAGAGTGACTACCTTATAAATGGGGACTTTGCTTTACAAACAAACTTTATTTTTAAGCAGCATCCTAAGATTTTGAAGGTAGGCTGGTTGCTTGTAACTATGTTAGTCCATGGTACCGGTATTTGATATAATGGTACTGGTTGTATGGTACAGGGCTACAAGCCAGTACACAGGCTCAGCTGATACCTCTGAAAGTGCTCCCTTATAAAACGCCAAATTCCAGAAGTAGTCCTGAAAAGAGATTTCAGTTGTTTATTTCTCCAAAAGTGTGGTTTGATCATGCTACATTTTAGTCTGTAGGTCATGAATCGAAACCATTGCTAAGAGCTATTTTTGCTTTTATATGTTTTGCAGAAGAAAAAAAATTGGTGGCAGTATTGTGCTTTTTTATTTGGGGGTGGGGTAGGGTGGGGGGGTGTTATCATGTTACATGTCAGTTTGTAGGTCATAAATGAAACCACTTAATTAATTTTTTTTTTTTTAAATCCCCAAATCAGTTGCAATATTGACTTTTTTGTGCAATAGATCTGCTTTGCTGTTTGCATGCATTTTATGTTGGTTTCATGTTTACAGTTTTAGTGAGCTCTGGCAAGCTGCATCTGAATGACCATGAGTTTACTTATGGTAATGAACAAAGTGCTTATTATTATTTGGGCTAAATGTAGCTGCTTGGGCTGGCCAGGTCTTAGTCCTGCAAAAGCGCAAAACTCATAGATTTTTAGAACTGCTACAGCTAGACTTGCTTAACCCGTTAGTAAGTTCACTCTAACATCAACAGTTACAGTGCATTATTGACAGCACAAAATGAAAGGACTCACTCTGAACAGACACTGGAAGGGACATGTTTTTAACATTTTGTGTTGCTAGTGTATTAATATATTATTTGTTACAGATTACTGATAATAATAAGAGGAAAAAGTACAATTACAAGCATGAAATCAGAGAACCACAGACTTTTTATTTAGCATACTTATGTAATTTATGTTTCATTTTCATTTCAATCTGTGTGTTCTCATTAGTTCCATATGTTCAGAACCAAACCATGTTCGGGACTCTGCTAATGCTGACCGTAAATATGTACAGTCACCCTCAGGGGAACTTGAAACATCAATTTTAAGATCATTTCCATTGACACTTTTTTGAAAGTAAGTCTTACAAACAGGTGAAACAGTCTGAAAATCAGAGTCTTCTAGTTCTACTAAAACAGTCTGGGCCTCAAACTCAAAGCATGTATTATTCTTTGCAGAACACTACAAAGGCTCAACCTGTAAAATGTATGGATTCTACTGTTACAGCCTTGGTGTTATGACAAGTGTAAAAATATGATCATTTTGACAGCTCTGCCTCCCCAGGCCAGCTGCACCCATAACCTTGCTGCAGCATTGACAGGAGATGATGGGTTACATTGCTTGGGGCCACTTGGCAGTGCTAAATCCCTTCTCCTGCGCTGTTAGCTTCACTGGAGCTTAGGCTGTAGCCCCCCCACTCACACACCTCCCATCATACATGTGTGCATCACACCTAATCAGGAAATAGGAATAGGATTTTATCAGTCCCATCGCCATCCCATTTGACTCACTAACTCCGGGTACTGTCAGTGTCACCCTCCCAGTCTTGAGATGTTGGGGCTCTAAAGGTTGAGAAGCATTGTGGTTGTCTCCGGGGCCTTGGGATTTTGCAAGTTATAACTAAGCTTTGCTGGGCTTCTGGTAGACTGGTCTTCAGGTTTTTTTCATAACTTAGGTTGATGAGCAATCAGGGTCTCGAGACTTTACAGAGCAATTAGTAAGCCTTGCTTATTCTTGGTCTTAGTGAGGCATACTAATATTACTAACTTAGTCAGTTAGTGGATTTGAATCTTGAGGTTCAGTATATAATTGTAACCTTCAGTTTATATCATAAAGCATAGCAAGCATATAATTAATGCTATAAACTGTATTATCATACATATATATATGATAAATTGATTTATAGTGTTAATTACAAAGGTTTTAAGATTTTTTAGTTTAAGATTGATAAGCATTTATAAGTGAAAGTTGTTCAGTACTTGTACTAAAAGTGAAACCTGTGTTGTGGAACTTACTGAATTTTAGGGTTTTTGGTTTTTATAATACTTCAAAAATAGGAGGGGGGGGGGGGGGGGGGGGTCAGTACTTCCAGTCCTTCAGAGTTGAAAGCTCTGTGTCTTGCAATGTCAGTAAGTGGGAATGAGATAGATTCTGAGGGGAGGGCACTTGGAAGTCCTTGAGTTGTCTCCCCAAACCTGCATGCATCAGAAATGTTCACCACTGTACACTTTTACCTGCCATAAGTGTGTGTACAATTTACAAAAGCACCTGGCATGGACTTCTTAGAGTCAGGAAGAACTATCAAATGAACCCAACATTGCTTTCATCTTTGAATAAAGTCACTCTGTTGCAAATTGGTGGCATCAGTGTTGAAGCAAGAGTCTGAATCTGCATGCAGTCTGTTTTGACCAGTGGGTCAGAGGTTGTGACTCCCCCCTCCCCCCTCTCCAACAACAACATCAAAAAAGTACACTGTAACTTTAGTATTGACGCTACTATAATCACGTATGCTTGTTATAAGCCATAATAGGGTTCACAGTCCATTACTGTTCTTAATATTTTTACCACAATTACGTTAGAATTAGAAAGCACATTTGTAGGGTAACAAATTTATTACTTATAAGATCACTATCATTTGCAGTGATGTTTTGCTTGTGCATTATGCATGCATGTAACTGTCTCCATAATCATATTGAGACAAGTAATCAGATGTGTGTAACTGTCTCCATAATCATATTGAGACAAGTAATCAGATGTGTTAATGCATGTGTTGCAAGGTGTTTGTTTGGCACATTATAGGTGAGGAGGGGAAAGACAGAAAGTCCAGCCCCAAAGCACCTGAGAGACGTCATGGAGTTTACAGGTAACACTTTTTTTTCCCACTGTTTTGTTGTATTGTGACCATTTTACATTTACATTTATACATAATGTCAGACACAAACACTATGGTTAGGAAGCAAACTCTCAAATTGTTTCTCTCCAAAACATGGGGGGGGGGGGGGGGGGGGGGATCCCCCCCTACCCACTTCACCAGGGTCAGGGGTCTACCATTGTTGTAATATTTGTTCATTAAATGAATAGCAGTCAGTGTACTGTTGTTAGGAACTGGGTTTGATTTTTTGAACAGGTAAAAAAGAGCAAGGTTTGTGTGCAAATAACCTTATGATTCAGAAATTGTACAGCATAACTCAACTTTATGTTCTCTTATTTCCTTGCTCATTCAGTCATTGCATTTTTGTGTGCTTGTTTTGTGTGTTGAAATTGGAACTGAGCCAGCAGTTTGTTTTCCATCTAAAAGTGTTTTGCTTGTTTTGTGTGTTTCTATTTGGTGTGCAATACTATATATATATCAATGTCTAACAGAAGTTGACCAGAGGATCTGTGGAAAGACAAAACAGAAAAGAAAATGCAGATGATGGAGAATATGATTTTATTAGTATTACAATGATATTTTTCAATATTGTTGTGTTCAGTATTCATGCATTAGTTTTGTCATGTTATGTGTGTGTGTTTCTTGGCCATGACTCTGAACATAGTTGTGATACCAGTAAATTAGGTTGTGTCAGAGATCATCCGCCTTCATTTGAGTTTTTTTTACACTTGTGGTTAGTTTGTGCTTCCATTTGGGCTCCTCTGTTTCCCATTTAAAATAAAACATGATAAAGTTTGATGCATTAAGTTAAGTAAAAAATGGCTTAATTGAATAGAGCCTGCTGTTTTTCATCTAAAATGTGATAAAGCTTACTGTAGTTAAATAACAAATGGCTTAATTGAAATAGAGCCTGCTGTTTGTTTTCCATCTAAAATATGATAAAGTTTGCTGCATTCAGTTAAATAACAGATGGTTTAATTAAAAGAGAGCCTGCTGTTTGTTTTCCATTTAAAATGTGATAAAGTTTGCTGCATTCAGTTAAATAACAAATGGCTTAATTGAAACAGAACCTGCTGTTTATTTTCCATCAAAAATGTGAGAAAGTTTACTGCATTAAGTTTATTTTCCATTTAAAATGTGATAAAGTTTGCTGCATTAAGTTAAATAACAAATGGCTTAATTGGAACAGAGCCTGCAGTTTGTTTTCCATTTAAAATGTGATAAAGTTTACTGCATTAAGTTAAATAACATGGCTTAATTGAAACAGAGCCTGCTGTTTGTTTTCCATAATTTAAAATGTGATAAAGTTTACTGAATTAAGTTAAATAACATGGCTTAATGGAAACAGAGCCTGCTATTTGTTTTCCATTTAAAATGTGATAAAGTTTACTGCATTAAGTTAAATAATTGAAATAAAGCCTGCTGAGTGGGGGGCGAGAAGGAGGATGGCGAGAGTGACCAGGAACACACACCATGATCAATACTTGCTGATCAGGGCAGAACGCTTCATGCAGGCCCATCTTCAGCAAGCACGCTGTTGTCACTCACAGCCAACTGGGCCCACCCCTTTATTTAACACCAAGTGCGAGCGTTATCAGACGGCAGGTAACCTTGGACATAGAAGTAATCACTTCTCAACCACCCAGACAGGGGTCATGCTCCAAAATGTGTTGCACTGTAATCTAGTGACGGCTCTGCCAGCATGGGTTCGCCTTTTTCTCGTTTTTTTCTTTCCTTTTCCAGACAGTGGGGAATTTATTTTTAGTTCAAGACTCCGAGTCCACGCTCATGAACACAGGCTAAGCTAAGCTTGTCAGTGCCTGTCTCCTTCGTTTGCATCGGCGTAGTGGGTACGTTAAAAGATCCCATGTCCTCATTTTCATTGTGAGAATTAGGGCCTCCATCACACGCTTCCTCACACTCACAGACTTGTTTAACACTGAGTTGCAGAGCTGTGTGACAGTAGTCGAGGTGGGCGTCCTGAGCTCCCGTCCCTGTTAAGCCTAAGTGATTTCTGTGGACGTGAAGTACCATGAAAGACTTGTCTCCGGAGAAATGAATAGCGGGGACCCTAGATCCCAGGAGGTTGGGGAAGAGGGAAACGATACCAAACTGTACGTACGCCACACTGTCACCACCAGAATCATGAGACTGACTCTGTCTCGCATTGGTGATTCAGTCATTTTGATATGGAGGGACAACGTCACAACCAGACTGTTTTTCTCTCGCTCGCCTTCCCTTACAAAAAAAAAAAAAAAGTAAAAGAGAGGAAGGTCGAAACATCGGCCTTTGAAGGAGAGTCGCCTGTTTTTAGCCTACTTACCTGTACCATCCCAAGGTTTTATTCATTTTTTTAATATATTTTCATTTATGTACATCACGTCATCAGTTGTGGAATGTTGCTACTACTGGGATTCCCACAGCATAATGAAGAAGAAGAAACGGGTCAAACCGAGGTACTTCTGCTTGCCAGCCAAGCGCCTTTAATTACCGCTAGGCCAAACTGGCCCTCAGGGGAGAATTACTATTCGCGCAGAGCCGTCTTCGGCAAAGAGACAGCTAGAACTAACTCCCTCACAAGCTAACGCAGCCAGCTACCAATCACAATCACCAGTGATGGAAACCACCCCCTATTATCGGACGACATGGTAACCTTGACTCAGAGTTGAGCACCTCTCAGCCACCCTTTCACACTCTCTCAGACCGTGTGGATTCAAGCCTGGATGGACGTGTTTAGTCACATGTGAGCGGGAGGGGGTCAGCGCTCGGCGGCCTCCAGGCTCACTGCCATCGGCAGGGGGAGTGAAAGTGAGTGCTACTCAGCTCTTCTTCCCTTTTGAGGGAGACACGCGTTCGATCATCCGGCCAGAAGGAGCATAGAAATCAAAGGCCTGGGGTGGGTTGTGTGCAAGTTTTTAGAGACAACTACGGTGTGTTGCAGGATAGACGGCTTAGTGTGGTGTATATTGGTATGGCTGTCAGATAAGGCGCTTGAAAACAACAAAAACTGGTGTCTTTAACCTTCAGGCTTGAGTGCAGGGCTTATGCTGACAGTATACCATTAAGCTGGGAATATTCAACACAAATACATATGTCAGGCAAGGTTTGTTATCAATCAAGTGCACATTTGTAATCTGGAGATGGCACAAGCAATGAACATAGCCTAGGTACTCAATGGGGTGAACTGCCTGGTCAAGACAGCATTTTAATAATGCTGAGTAAACTGCCAAATTTTGCTTTTTCAGTATCAGGGGTCCTGTGTTTGACTATGATAACCGGAATAGGTAAATTTAATTGTACATCTGGAGAGTTTAAAAACATAATTAACCAATATAATTATGTTAATTTCCAACAGAAACAAATGAAATAGAAAAGAAGAGAAAAATGGGTGATGGCACAGATGTGCAGTTTCAAATCTGACCACTGTAAAGCATGCAAACTTGGGGCTTGCAAAGGTTGTGAGGCCTGAATCTAGCCCTCATACATCTGAACTGAGAGTTCAATGTGAACAGTGAGCTAGTTCATCTGATAAGCCAGTTGAGCCATGAAACTGAGCAATGGGTCGAGAACTCCACAATAGGTGTTTACTGAGGGCTTTTTCTTCTCTCTCCTGCCCCACTGACCACTCCTTCCCAGCTGGAAGCACAAGGGTATTAGTCACCTGTATGATTCTGTGGGTTTGAAGGGGCAGTTAACAAGCAGGGCAGCTCCCTTTCAAGTCTTGTGTTCCTAGCTGGGCATAGGTTTTGTCCCTTTGTTCCTCAAGGCTGTGGTTTTGTCTAGAGTGACGGGGATTGTCCTTGTGTAAAGTGTGTTCCTTAGGTTTTGTCGCTTTGTTCCTCTAGGCTGGGGTTTTGTTATAATACATTTTGTCCCTGCGTTCCTGTAGGTTGTGGGTTTGTCCAGCAGTTAGGTTTTGTCTTTGCGTTCCTCTAGGCATTGGCTTTGTCCAGATGTTACTTGTTACTGTTAGGTTTTGTCCCTGTGTTCCTCTTGTTCCTCTAAGCTGTGGTTTTGTCCCGCTGTTACATTTTGTCCCTGTGTTCCTTTAGGCTGTGGTTTTACCAAGCCACTACAATACATTTTGTCAGGCTGTGTTCCTCGAGGCTGTGGATTTGTCCAGCACTTAGGTTTTGCCCCTTTGTTTCTCAAGGCATTGGTTTTGACCAGATGTTAGGTTTTGTCCCATTGTAGGTTTGTCCAGCCATTACATTTTATCCCTGTGTTCCTCTAGGCTGTGGTTTTGTCCAGCCATTACAATAACATTTTGTCAGGCTATTTCTCTCGTCTATGGTTTTGTCCAGCACTTAAGTTTTGTCCCTTTGTTCTTTTGGGCATTGGTTTTGTTCAGATGTTAGGCTTTGTCCTTTTGTTCCTTTAGGTTGTGGAGAATTTCAGCTATGTTCTTTTACCCTTAGATATGGTCCATTCTGCGTTAGCTTGACTAAGGCCCAGATCCACTGGCTTGAATGTCATCAGATTGGGTGTCACTGTCTTGTTCTCAGATTACTGACACTAGCTTGAACTGAAGTGATGTAACAGTGCTGCAGCTGGTTTAAAGTAAAAAATATAGTTAATGGCTTAAGTAAGACTTAGACTTTTTCCCCGCACTTTCCCTGCCTTTTTTTATGGATGGAAATATAAACACGATAAGCCTAAATTTATATGGTCTAGCTACATAATATATATGTCTGATAATTTTATCCCAAACCTCATTTAATGCAAATACTAGTGTGGAGCAGTTCATGTGTAACTTGGGGGGGGGGGGGGAGAGAGAAAGAATATTGCTTGCTGAGCTGTTGTCATCTGATCAGCACATATCAGTGTACATCTGTTCTTTCTGCTTTTAGTAATAATAATAATGGAGTCTTAGAGCACTCATTCTCAAATGAACCCTAGGCGCATACATTTCATTCTCTAGATAAAGACAACTGACATCAAAACGCACAATGCAGCAAGAACAAATGTGTGGCCAACGGCAGTCCAGTTACACACCAGACTCTACAGCAGCAGGGAGGAACTGGAGAAGACAGCTACATTCATCTTGCAGACTGAACTCTCAGCCCTGTAGCAGCGATTGAGAAGAAGAAGAAAGAAAACATGCAATGTTAATATACACAATTAATTTTTCCACATTCCTGTCTCCTCCCTTTTCCCTTTTCATTCTGCCATATTGTCTTCCTGTAATTCTCCCATCCGCCATCAACCCATCAGATTACTAGTAATTTTTTCAACATTTCATCTCTTTTAAAAAACAAAAAATACCCGCATCTTCAATCCGCCCTGCTGTCTTTCCATCATGTCCAGCTATTACGGTAGACAGGCAGCCCAGAGCAGACTCAATAACCATCATGTCCAAACCAATCCCGCCAGCCCCTATTATGTCTGAGTGATCCCCAGAGCCAAGAGTCCCTCAAACCAACCAGAAAGGGAAGTTTGCCATCTCTTTTTTTTCTCCCCACCTCCCATCCCCCGCCACACACACACACACACACACACACACACACACAGCAGGGAAGTTTGTCTTTTCTCTCTGCGCTCAGCACTGCAAAGCCTCAGTACAATTATCCTTTATCAAGAGGCTGAAGAGGCAGATCTTTGCTGTAGTGGGCTTGTGGTGGTCGGGGCTTTAACCTTTTTATGCTGGTCTGATCCTGTTTGTGTGTCATTAATGATGGCTCAGAAAAGCCATGTTGGGCGTTGTTTTACACTTTGGGGGTGCTTTGGAAGGATGCAAGGATGGGAAAATTGTGACTGGTTTTTCAGTTTTCAGTCACCGTCACTCCTTTTTCAGTACGCCATTGTAGTTTGTACTAAGAAAACTTTGCAGTTTTTTTTTTTTTACCTAACCTTTCTGCACCTTTGTTGTTGTTATGCTTTCTTCAACTAGCTGTTGTTGAAGTATATTTAGTATTATATATATATATGCCTGACTCCTGTCTTCTGCAGCTCCTCTATGTTCAGCAACCCATTATATTATGGTGCTCAGGCTTGGTTGAGACCAGTGATTTTGCTAAAAGGCAGTGCACTGCCACAAGTAAAACCTGGAAGACATCAAGTACCCTGCCCCTCTTGCTAGATAAAGCCTTATGTATCCCGTCAGTGATTTTTCACAGAAGTTCAGCCCACCAGTGGAGAGTTAACCAACCATCAAAATCTTGACCCTCATGTCAGTGCTCTATCTTTGCTGATTGCTGATGACTCTCTCTCTCTCTCTCTCTCTCTCTCACACACACACACACACACACACACACACACACACACACACACACACACACACACACACACACCAAACACACACACACACACACACACACACACACACACACACACACACACACACACACACACACACACACACACACACACACACAGAGGCGTATGAGTATGATTGACTTGGTCTTCTGGTGTTCCTCCATGTTCAGTAAGCAATAGTTGTTGTTGTTGTTGTTGTTGTTGTTGTTGTTGTTGTTGTAGTACCCTGCCCCTCTTGCTAGATAAAGCCTTATGTATCCCGTCAGTGATTTTTCACAGAAGTTCAGCCCACCAGTGGAGAGTTAACCAACCATCAAAATCTTGACCCTCATGTCAGTGCTCTATCTTTGCTGATTGCTGATGACTCTCTCTCTCTCTCTCTCTCTCTCTCACACACACACACACACACACACACACACACACACACACACACACACACACACACACACACACACACTATGTTATTGTTAATTTATTGACATTTCCCTGATCTTGGAGGTGTGTTTGTCTGTGGGGTCTGATGTTTAACTGATGAGCGCTGGTGTTTACTGTTTAGCAGTGGGATGGACTATCTGCGTGGCTGGGCCCAGAAATTGTGAGTAAATTCTCCAGGAATGATTCCCTCACGGATCTGCAGCCTGTGAAAGCATGTACTTCCAAACCGCCAGTTGAAAATATTGGCTTCTCCTTTGTTGAATAGCATTCTTGCAGACTTTTCATATTCCCCCATCTCAGCACATAATCTTTGATGCGAGTTCTGATGGTTTGTGTTCATTTGCATCTTGGAAAATGAAAACCTTGAGGCATCACATTATCACTTTCTCACTGTACATCTGTAGTCGGCATGCTGTGTTTGCGTCTAAAAAAGAAAAGAAAAGCAAACAGTAGAGACTGCACCTTTATGAAAGTCTTTCCTGTTTCCTCTTGGCTATGCTGAACTACAAGAGCTTCCCTTCCCACCTCTACATTTAGGGTTAGATGGTCATGTTGACGGTGTGGCTTAGTCTGTTGTGCAGTCGCACTCATAGTCATAACTGGTGGAAATAGGGGGGCTAGGAGGGGCATGCTGTTATGTACCTGGGGTTTACGCATGAATGTCTGGGGTATACATAGATCCTGAGCGATGAACAGTTGCATTTTTTTTCTTCTCTTTTTGATCATATTCACAGTCTCATCATATGCTTGCTGCCTTTCTGGAATTCTGTGACTAACTGTCCACCCATCTGCCTCCAGAACTTTGCATTTGAATCATGTATTTACTTTTATTCCCTTTCCTCAACCCATGAATACACCCTTTCCTGTCAAATCCCATTCATTAAAGCAGTGTTCATTAACCCACCTGGTAAGTTCATATTCACTTATAAGTTATATATTTAGTATTATATACATTTCATTTCCCTTACTGAGTCGTCATCTTCCTTTGTGACCTTTTGTGTGTGCATATATATATAATATATTTTAGTACTGGTTTGTTTTGCTGTGGTTGTTATTATTGTTGTTTAATGTTGTTACCTGTGCACATGTTGCGTGACAGTGCTTTCAGATTCTTTGCAGTCTACAGATTCTGCAACAGTACACGCGAGCGTCTTGCCTGACTGTATTCACTTTGATCAGATTTCATTTTGACATGTAACTAGGAACTGATATGTTTTGTACATGGACCATGCTGCTTGTATCCACCACCTTATCTCTAGGGAGCAGCTCTGAAGTTGCATGCGATCTGTAACAGTCTCTGCGGGTGATTCATTCAAGCCTCTTGAATCAACTGGCACATGGATATTTTGACTTTCTGAGATACATGGATGTCTGGCTGTCTGAGATAAACTGGTTTGAAATGGAAATTTTAGAGATTTTACTGTCACAGAAAGCCATGTTGTTTTTCTCACACTGCAGACATAGAGTTGATTAATTTCTTAGAACTTTCATAGCATAGCAGGACTTATTGTATTTGTGTGTGTGTGGGGGGGGGAGGGGGGGGGGAATGCCCTCTGCTATTAAAGCATGTACTATACTCTTTTGTGGTCAGTACAGTGGAACTGTTTTGATGGAATTGGCAGGACAGAAATATGTGGTATTATAAAAAAAATGAAAAAAAGTTTATCAAATATGGTTTTGTTAAGGTCGTGGAAAAAAAAAATGAAAAAAAAATCCCCGCTGTTTGTGGGTAAGAGTTGCTCTGGTGAGGCTGTGTGATGAATTGTATGGATGGAAACCAATTTTGTGCTGTAGAGGTTCTAACAAAAGGCATAAAATGCTGTACTGTTCATGCTGGAACTACATAGATTTTTTTTTTTTTTTTTTAAATTTGGAGGCAAGTGAAGAATAACAAAACAAAACAAAAAAATCATGAAGGCCTTTGGATGCTAAAATTGTTTCATTGACCTTACTCAACCAGTTAGCTGAAATACTTCATGTAATTGTAGATGCCAACCACTTTAAGAAAATTGGGTAATGTTGGTGATTAGCTTAGCCTTACGTCATCTAACTGATGATAGGGATTAAGATCTGGACAGGATTAATGACCAGTGTGATCATGAACTTGGTGCATGGACAGTAAACCCTGCTGCAAAGGATTGTATCAGGCAGTCTCCAAAATTTGACGTATAGGTGTGTTGTCCTTTGATGAAAAGCTCATGTCATGCATGATTATCAAAGTTATGCATGTTAAAGGTCCCATGGGAGAAACATTATAGGGGACCCAAGTGAAGATGCATCACAGGCCCTACCAGTAGGAATGGGATCCAATTAAGAAAAGACTCATAGCATTTTTAAGTCAGTTTGTGGTCTAGTTTGTTGAAAAATCCAAATCTGAAGGTCATCAGAAAACTTTAGTCTGGTGGCAGTCTACATTTGTGATATGAATGAGGCCAGCATGTGTGGCACAAGTGTTTATTATGTCGTGAGCCAAGCTTTTTATGCTCTTCATTGGTAAAGACTGACCCAACATGGCTGCTCCTTGACCTTGAGGGGCTAACTAAAATCTGAAGCGGGGAAGTGCTTCTGTCACATAAATATTGAGAATACCCATACAAAACCCACTTTGGCCCATTTTCAGGCAGTTTGCTTAAACTTCATGTGGGTGTCTGCTTTAAAAAAAAAAAAAAAAAAAGACCCAGAAAAGGACACAGAGATGGGGGGCATGAAATGGGCTTTGTAAGAACCAAAGTCCTTGTTTTCCACCTGTGGAAACGTGAAGATGTTTCAGGTCAAGAGAGATAATGACAAGCGTTCAGAAGGGAGAGGAAGGTGAGGTGAGGAGAGAGCAACAACCAATGTTAGGAAGGGAGGAGGAGGTGAAGCTCTGACTCTGAGAGAGGTCTTAAAGTCATGAAGAGCGCCGAAAAGAAGAAAGAATTAAACTGAAAGAGCTTGTAGGCTCACACTGAAAGAGCTTGTAGGCTCACACTTTTTTGTGTGTGTGTTACTGGAGATTGATGGTAAGTAAATTGGTGTTTTATGCCCAGTCAACCAGTGCAGTTATATCAGGGCGTAGATTGATGGGTTAAATTTTACATCATGTACATGTACTGGTCACTGGAAAGCACTTATTTCTGTGGCCGTTGGTGCTTTCTCATGGTGGACATTTATGTCCAGTTTGCCTGTGGGTCTGGCTGTTTACTGGGTGATGAGATTGATGAGGTCAGTTAACATACATGTACATGTCCACAGTGTGATGGTTGATACAGGAATGTATAATTTGCCAGTCATACTATGTGGCTGAATGATCACCTGCTTCAAGTAATATCTGATGGTCTCTTGATCGTGAAGACTGATTAGACTACATAGGTGTTGCTTTAGAGTTTAGACCTGCAGGGTGCTGACTGGAGTCTCACATAGTGTGGACAATATGCAGCAGAGATTTGAGCTTGCTGGAGTCTGGCATTGTGTATTGGTGGCTGGATTAGGGATGCCGTGTTGAGCAGAGAATTGAGTTTTGGCTGTTGCTGGATTATGATTGTGTGTTGAGCAAGCAAAGATTTGAGCTTGCTGGATTCAGCAAGTACAGTGTGGTCATAGCCGGAGTATGTGTGTTGAGTTCAGAGCTGAGAAGAAAACTGAGCTTGCTGAAGACTTTCTTGTGGTGTTTGTACTGTGGCTGTATTGTGTATTGAGCATGGACCTGAGTTGGCTGGATCCTCAAACTGTGTTCATGGCTGGAGTATGTGTATTGAGTTCAGTAGAAAACTAGACACTTGTACTGTGTTGATGTGGCTGGATTATGTGTACTGAGTTCAGAAGAAAACTAGACACTTGTGCTGTGTTGATGTGGCTGGATGATGTGTGTTGAGTTCAGCAGAAAACTAGACTCTTGTACTGTGTTGATGTCGCTGGATTATGTGTACTGAGTTCAGTAGAAAACTAGACACTTGTACTGTGTTAATGTTGCTGGATGTGTGTTGAGGTGAACAAAGATTTGAGCTTGCTGGAGTCTCATACAAATGTATGGATGCGGCTGGATTACACACATTGAACAAAGACTTGAATTTGCTAGAGCCATGTACTGCATGGTCATGGCTGGATGACGGGTGTTAAGTTAAGCAGAGAATTAAGGAGAAATGAGTGGGTTTTGGGAGTATGGTCGAGCCAGCATCATGACACTCATATGGATATGGGACAGGCATCTTCGAGAAGTTTTGCAGCCTTCACTTTTCCCATACCGCTTGTGGTATGTTTACTTCAACATTGCTATTTCAATTATTAATTTACACATGCAGTGTTCTATTCAACATTATTGTTTCAGTTATTAATTTACACATGCAGATTCACCAATCTTATTTGTGGACTCAAAGTTAAGAGTGCTTTGATTTCATGTGCCCTAGCGTTTCTGCATTTCTTCTGTCCGTTTTGACCCTGTGGTCAACACGGTTTTTACTGGCAGGTTTATTTATGTGTTGAAGCAGTTGGACACTTTCTGTAAGTACTCCAAAATTCTCAGTATCCTGTAAACTGACAGGCAGGGGCGTTATGCCAGCTATAACTAGTATTTAATTATAGAAGAGGAGTGAGTGTAGCTCAGATTCACTGCAGTTGAAAAACCTGAAGGTGGAGTTTGTGTACCTTGTATTTATTTGCAATCGCATGCCAGGTGAGAGTTGCTATAGGTTACTTTGGTTTTAGTTGTGTTTGTGTGACGTCTTTTGAGCGCTAATTAACTCCCTTGTGTTGAACCTGAAGTGCAAGGTTGTGTTTGTGTGTGTGTGTGTGTGTGTGTGTGTGTGTGTGTGTGTGTGTGTGTGTGTGTTTAGAGCTCAGGAGCTGTGTGAAAGTCGAGGTGGCCATTCTCAGTGGGCTCCCTCCTCCCGAATACTGTAATAGTCCATATGGTCTGTGGACGTAACGCAGCATTGTATTGACTGAACTGTTGTGGTTTCACAACTGCAGCGGATTTGAACCTAGCACGTCCGCTGGCGGTGCTGTGTTTTAGTAGCAGATCATGCACTCTATCCATAGGCCGTTAACATCAAGAAAACTGTCAGACGCCATTCATTATGAAACCAGATGCTGCCAGCTGTTCGTTTTGCTTGAAGAACGAAATTGAAATATCAGGCACTTCGCTGATCACTTTTTGACACGTGTGTGACGAGCGGCAGTCGGTTAATGACTTGTGTCTGGCCCTATGGGTGATTGGCAGTGTTTGCTTTTTCAATTTTTGCCGATGGATTTTGTTCTGGTGAGGGGAATGGGCGAAGCAGGGGCAGGGAGTGTGTGTGTGTGTGTGTGTTGAGTGGTAGGGGAGGGGGTGTTGTTTCTGCAGCCACCAAAGGAAAGATGCCCACGATGTATTTTACATCCCACCTTGTTTATTGCTGAAGCCTGAGGGTGCACAGGAAGAATCTGTTGTTTCCTGGATGGTGGTGGTGGTGGTGGTGTGTGTGTGTGTGGGGGGGGGGGGGGGGGTGTCGATGTTGCGCTGCAGGTTTCGTGACTGTGTTTACTGAGTTGCACAGCAGGTGACAGGGTGTGATATCGTGTACACATCATTTAAAAAAAAAAAAAAAAAATCCCCATGGCTTCTTCTTTACTTCTCTAGAACAATGGCGACCCACTGATTTGCGTGACCTCTGTTCATTCATCATTGCTGTCATGGAGGCCAAGCTCTGAGGCTTATTACTATAAACATCCTCTTTTAGAATGGTGCATTTTTAACTACAGCACAAACAGTACACCACATATATACTAATACATTTTCTGCACTGATGTTTCCCGCTGGCCTAGCTCATCGCGCGTACTTACATACAGGCACACGAATCGCTGAACTTTGCTCTGACATCGGGGTGCGAAGTCGGTTACCCAAAACGGTCTGAGTTTGACACGTGGCAGGCCAGATGACGAGCTGCACGTGCGTTCAGCAATTTGTACTCTGTCTTTGACGTGGGAAACTGCCCACACTGTACGCGAACGTGAACTGCTTGACCATAGCAACCAATCGCATCCGGTGTTGGCCATTGAACGACAGAGGACTGAACCGTTCGACACACTCTGAGGGTGGGGGTGACGGAGGGGGGGAGGGGGGGGGGGGACATAACTCAACCGACGAAGTGCGAAAAACACTGGTGGCACATGGGCCAAGACTCCCTTCCCCCCTCCCCCCGCCCCATCAGCATACCTGTTGCGTCTGATCACAGAGTGAGTAGCAAAGAGACTCTACGACCTATGCTACAGAAACCGAAAACTTTCCATGCCAGTATTGGCCTTACTATACTCACAAAAACATCGCCACAGTGATCAGACAGGTCTGTTTTGGAGACTGTTGGCCTATTAGTATAGTAGCTATACTGGCATAATATATATATCAGGATAATTTGAATGTATTTAGTTCATGAGCGCATAGAATATGCGTTGTGCAGTCCAACCTGTCCAGTTTGTCTCAGGGTAAAGGTGTACAGAGTATGCTTCTTCAATCTCAGAAGTTTGTTGCTAAATGTTGATGTATTATGCTTGTTCAGTTTCACTGTTTCATCACTAAATGTGTGCAAAGTAAGTTTGTCAGATCAACCAGTTTGTCACTGAAGTGTACAAAGTAAGCTTTTCAACCTCCCCAGTTTGTCAGACACACATTAAAGATTCTATAGTCCATGTCAGATTTCAGTGGATTATGGAAACGCCAAAATAATCCTGCATGCACTAAAAGTGTCTTCATAATGTTGAAGTTGGTACACTATATAGAAGAAAAAGAAGATCTGGCATGCATTTTGAAAGATATGCTAAGTGGACTGTTAACCCAGTGGATGATCGGCTTTTTGTTGTTGTGTTTACCCAAGTTCACCTGCAGCACAGGTATCCTTTTTGTGCTGTGGTGGATGTTCCCATTGATGCTGGTCAGCTGATGATATTCATCTTTCAGGGGTTCTGGGGTTTTGTTTTTCTTTTAACCGGTGATGCACTCTGTGTAGTGTAGATCGTCTAATACCAGCTTCTGTGTATAGACAGTGTACATGTATAATGAATTGTTGGCATTGTTGAGGCTCACCTGTGTCCAACACCATTGAACACCGACTGTAACAGGTGGTGCTTACCTGTCCAGCCTCCCCATGCTGGTAAAATTGTACAGAGTAAGGGGGCCAGAGGCCAACCCCTGTGGACAATAGGCCCTGGGCTGCAGCCTGCACCCGGGTTCCTCTGTGCATGGTTGGCATCCTGTTGGTAGCTTGACCCTCTGTGTTCAGTAATGCTGAGCTAATGGTGTTGATCTGACCTTTTTGTCTCCGAGGCTGCCTCAGGTAAGCTTGTCTGACACCAGGTTTTTTAGAGGGATGCATTGGGATTGTTTAGTTTGCTCACATTGCAGACATACCATACATACATCATGGCTCTTGATAGGGTGGAAGTGCACAGTAGTGGAAGGGTTGACAGAAGCTTTCAGGGGTGAAGAGTGTGGACGTTTCCATGCTTGCCGATTTTGAAGTTTAATACAAAAAGAAGAGCTTTGTGCAGATGCATCCATGCATGTGTGTGTGCTCAACACACACACGCATGCATGCACGCACACACACACACACACACACACACACACACACACACACACACACACACACACACACACACACTCACACTCTGCCGCTCTCTCTCAGTCTTCTTCTCTCTCTGTCACCCCTCCTCCCTTTCTCTCTTCATGAAATTACAGACCATCTGTGCACTTTTTCCTGGACAGTTTTTGTCTGATGAGCTTTTGTTCAGTGGGGAATGTCTGATGAGAGCTTTTGCCCAATATCCATCATGGTGTGTGCATCTGCACTTTGACCTCTGGCAAGTTGCCACTTTAACTGTAAAAATGTATTTTAAGAAAAGGTATCATGACGTGGGGGGGGGGGGGGGGGGGGGGGGGGGGGAGAAGCAGTCTATCTGTACAAAGTGAAAGATTTGAAAAGTATTTTATAAGTAAGACTTGCTGGAAACTATGCTGTGTAGGGGTGAAACGGGATGTTGGTGTGTGTATGCATGCATGTGTGTGTGCATTCTAGTGTGTGTGTGTGTGTGCCTGCATGTGTGTGTCTGCATCTGGTGGGTGTGGGTGTATTCTAGTGCATGTGTGTGTGTGCGCATGCATGCTGGTGTGTGTGTGTACTCAGATGTCTGTGTATCAGTGCACGTGTATGTGTGTGTGTGTTTGTGCATTCTAATTGTGTGTGTGTGTGCATGCACGTGCATCTGTATGTGTGCGTGTACTCACTTTCACCCACATTCATGTCTGGGCAGATGATAGATCTGACAGATAGGACAGGTACAATAGGAACAAGAGACCCACAGTCCTTAAAACCGCAAGCATTACACACACAGACACATGTATATACAGTGCCAACTCTCTTGCTGCAAGAGAACAACAATCCTTAGGGTTAGATTTAGATAGATAGAGGCGTGGGCGTGGCATGCATAGGATCAGATGTCTTGTTATGAGGGAACATCTGCTACCTGGATGTTGGGAAAAGAGAGATAGTATGTGAGATCAGCAAGAAGTGGGGTTTAAACTAAGGGAGACCTATTTCAGTTTCTGAGCTGGGTTCAGAGGCAGAGTTTGTGTGGTATCAGATTTGTGTGCCCCTCTTAAAGGGGAGCCAAGACAAAGATCTATGCAAGCTGGTCTGAAATCATAGAAAATGTTTAAGCATTTCCATTTGCCGGCTTTGTACAGTGGTTCCGTTAAGATTTATGTAACACTAACAGAATTGTAGGGTGGTTCTGTTAACATGTATGTAACGCTAACAGAAGTGCTTTTGAAGAGGGGGGGGGGGGGGGGGGGAATTTGAGCTTAGGGTGTGGCCATGTTGGTTTGCTCTTAATAACAGTGAAGAGCAAGAAAAGAAGAGCTCATGACATATTGGACATTGCCTTGTTCATGATGTCACAGACTGGCAGACACAAAATGGCAGCACACATGGACATATTTTTCAAGCTTTCAAATAATGAACTTTAACAAACTGGACTGGAAATCAGCTGAAAAACTGTTAAGTCATTTTCTGTTCCATATCTGTAGATAGGTCGGTGATGCTGATGGTTCTGCCTGGGGCCCCTTTAAAATTAGTGTCAGGCCACCATGCTCTCAGATCAAGATGGTGAAAGCAGATTTTAGGTATAATAAAAGATGTTATCAAAAAAGGTGCGCCTTCTTGCACATGAAAGGCCTCTATTGGGAGCTCGAAATGACTGAGGAAATAATGTGCAATCAATTTTTTGGGTCCTACCTAAGGTAATAATTGTAATAACAATAATAGTGTATTCTTTTATGAGCTGATTCTCCAAGTAGGTGCACATATGTAGCCCATTGCAAGGTAAAGAATGTATAATCAAAACACACATACACACACACACACACACACACACACACACACACACACACACACACACACTCTCTCTCACTTCTCACTCACTCACTCACTCACTCACTCACACACACACACACACACACACACACACACACACACACACACACACACACACACACACACACACACACACACACACACACACACTCACTCACTCACTCACTCACTCACTCACTCACTCACTCTCACTTCTCACTCACTCACTCACTCACTTACACACACACACACACACACACACACACACACACACACACACACACACACACACACACACACACTCACTCACTGTCTGTCTGTCAGTAGGGTAGCATGATGAGGTAAAATTTCAGATGGGATCTGAAAGATGAGAGTGTGTTTAATACATATAACCAAAAAGTTTAAGGAGTTCAGTCAAGTTTCTGGGAGCAGTTGAGTTGAGGCATTTGTAGCACAGCAAAGAGAGTTTGTACTGTATTCATGAATCAATGGGCAGCCAGTGCAGAGAAGCAAGGTGGAGGCAAATATCAGTTTTCACAACTCTCAGGACAAGGCCAGCAGCATTTTTGTGTTTGAAAAACAAACAAACAAACAAAAACTTTGTAGTTTGCTTAAGAGGTACTGAGGACAGCCAGGCAGGAGAGAGTCGCATCAGTCAAAGCGTGAAAGCTCAAAGTTCAAAATCAGCGGAGCCTATCACTGACTGGAGGTAGGAGTGATGTTAGCTATGCCACTAGAGTAAATCTGCTCCAGTTTGATCCATTTGCCTAGGGTAGCATAAGGCACACATGCTGCCTTGGGTTTGGAAGACCAGAATGCTGTATCAGCGTGACCCAGCGGGAGCTGGACAGGTGGAGCCAGTTGTTAGTTAACCTCCTTGCCTTACCTCTTTCCCTTGCACACAGCTGCCCTGCACACCGACGCCCTGATCAAGGGTCGGCTATGGTGGTCTGTGGTGTACTGAGGTGGCCCTTTTAACCTGGAGTGCTGATAACTAGCGGGCTAATTAATGATTGCTTCAGCAGAAAGGTGCTGATTCATTACATGTTAACTCCCACAAAAAAGTGTGTATGTAAAAATGACAGCCCCTGTAATGATGAATGTTTGCCCTAACTTGAAACTGTCTTTCAGTCTGTGGTGACAAACTTTGATGTTGGCTTTTATTTTGAAGGGGATGGTCACGCCGAGTTTGAAACTAGTGAAAGGTAAAACTGAAAGTTGTGTTTTCCTGACAATTCGTGCTTGTCCAACCAGGTTCAGACTTAAATTCTTATGGTGGTTACACTTGCTGGCTTGATCTTATTCTCATTTGCTGGAGGTAATTGTAATTAGTTCTTGGATTTTAATATCCTGTCAACTGCATAGGGTCATTTCAGGATGAAGAAATAATTGTATCTCCAGGGGAGATAATTGATGTTTCATGAGGCATCAGAAACCTTTGTGCTGGCATTTCTCACATCCTGGAAGAAAGATTCGAACCTCTGCATTGATGACCTCTGTCAAGTTTTACTTATTTGCAGTATGATGTTTTGGCTTTGGTGACTTTCATCAGTTTTCATGGCCTCTGGACAGTTTTGTTATTAATAACCATCATATTTTTTCACATTGAATAATTATAACAACAGTTTTGTTAGTGATAACTATCATATTTTTTAATATTGAATAATTATTACAAACTGCAGAATGTTTTACTTGTGTTAATTTTGTATCAAATGGATCACTTCAAGAATCTCTGTAAAACTTCTTGCTGGTTTTGCTCTAAATATTATGCAGGATTTTCTGAAGCCAGACTTGGGTGAGCTTAAAGGGGATCCAGAGTGAAGAAGCCAATTGGCCTGAAAACATAGAACATGTGCGAATAGTGCTGTATAATAGTTTGACGTGTGCGAATAGTGCTATATAAAAGTTTAACTTGTGCAGATAGTGCTATATAATATTTTAACTTGTGTAAATTACTAAATAGTGCTGTATAAAAGTTACGTATTATTATTGATATGATTTACACTTGCAAGTTTCATATGGTGCTTCTAAACGTCTGTCAGTATTTATGCAACAGAATCAAAACACTAATTTTAACAAGACAATATGAAATGTGTGCACATTTTTGCGGTACACCCCTTTTTCAAAGTGACAGTTAAACAATGATGAATGAATTGAAAATATTATGCTTATAGTTTTTCCATTTGAATGTTTGGATCTTGTTTTAGAATGCTACTTTGCAAGCAGTCAACTCTGAATCGTTTTTTTTTTTTTTTTTTTTTTAATGCAACAGAAGTACTTTTTTTGCTTTAAATTTGAACTCCTCAGGGCCTATCCATGTTGGTTTTCTCTTTACCAGTCAAGAGCAGAAATGGTTTGGGGCATGACATTATGTTGTGTACATAGACGTCACACTTGCCATGCATGTGCATCCATCTCAAGGAAGACCTGGTCAGAATTGTGCTCACACTAAGTTGACTAACTGACTAAGTCACAAACATGTTTTCAGAACTTTCAGACACTCTCTCTCTCTCTCTCTCTCTCTCTCTCTCTCTCTCTCTCTCTCTCTCTCTCTCTCTCAACAAACTACTTAACTAGACTATAATTAGTATGGAAAGACCAACACCATTAAAAGCACAAAAACCAAAATTACAGCAACAGTTTTGATTTTTAATTTTAAAAAATATCGATTCCTATTGACAGGGCGCTTGATACTTTCTTGTTTGGGTTCTGCTATAACTTGAGCAGTTTAATGCCTAAACATGCAAAGTTTGGGACAATCCCGTGTGAATCTGCAACTAAGACAAGTAAGCACAGCAGTCATTCAAATAACTGTTGAGGCAGCAGAGGATTTAAAGTATATAATGGAGCATTTTTAGTCCATTGACATCGCTTCTGCAAATTTCATGGGTAACTTGAATTCTGTAGACCTGGAAAAGTAATGCTGGGCAAACGGTTCAGTTTACCTGTGGGATTCCCTGAGCTTCAGGATACCTGGTGGGATTTAGACCAGATGCAACCAATTTGTGACCCTCATTGGCCATTGTCTGGTATCCACCTTCAGTGGTTCCGACCTGTGCCTGTGGAATGCCCTTGCCTGTCTATTCTCTGGCTTCATTTTCCTGGCAGCTGTCTGTTCTTCAAAGGAGCATCATCTGGTACTGACACACAGGCACATGAGTCAGTCACACAATTTGCCAGAGGTTGGTAGCACTTTGTGGTTTTGATGAATATTTAGTGCCTGAAAAGAAAACACAGGTGCATGATATATATTTGTGTCAGAGTAGTATAACTTTTTAGATATTTTTTGGACCTGGAAACACATTGGTGAGGGGTTCATTAACAGGGAAGCTTTAATGTTGGAACTGTTGGCAGCGCTGGAAAACTTCTGAGAGATGTGATAGAGAGCATATGGGCTTTCCTGAGCACATAGATACAGTCTTGAACTGAACTGAATGGAAATCTGCATGGAAAGATTTCAGCAAAAAAAAAATTGCTCTCAAAAGAGGGATGGTTTGGTGGTCAAGGTGATCTTTTATCAGTGGTTCTGCTGCATTTGCACAGTGTCCTTGGAGTGGAAACTATATACCAGCATTACCAGCATTCATAAACATCATCATCACATCATCAGCTTTTTCAGCCAGTAGATGGAGTCCTGTTGATTGAGGAAAGGCAGGGGTCTTTCTTGAGAAGAGAGGAACACAAAACTGTATTTGAGTACTTTCTTGGGCTGATATTTTGATTTTTTTTGTGAATTTGTGAATTTCCATCAAAACTGACACTTGAGAATCTGATGTCTGACAAGTAAATGAGTGAAGTGCTTAACAGAGATCCCTATCAATTTATGGAGTGTATGTCATTGTTCAAAGATGTCAGTCTTCAGATCCCCAGCAGATTCGTTGAAATTATTGTCATTACCTGAAGACTTCAGATTTCATTGTTCCGGACCATAACAATATATGCAGTATATATGTCATTACCCGAAGAATCGGCTTTCAGACTTAAAACAAAAAACAATTGGAGACAAGGCAGTAGAAACAAATGATGCATTGTCTAAGAGCTGAAAGTATCAGACTTCCATTAGCAGTTCCTTGTGCACTTGGCCTTGGATTCCCAAACTCCTGCTGGTATAAACTGGAGTTTGATAATGGTTTGGATAGTGTATGTATGCAGGGTAAATGAAGGTATTTAAAATTCCATGTGAGCAGGTGCACCGTGATAGTAATCAGCACGTTCTTGCTTTACCTGCTGGGTGCAGGTCTGGTAATTAGCAGGCATGCTTCTGACTGGCAGCACACACCTGGTGAAGTTTGCCACACTTTCACCTTGGTAGGTGCATCAAGATGGCTGTATAGTGTTACATCTGGGAAAAGGAACTTGCTGACCTGCCCCTAACATTCTGGCATGCTTCCAGCATTGAATCATAATTTTCAGAATTATTACATGTATTGTGGCGGCTGGTGTGTTCCGATTCAGTGATAGCAGGCTTGTTTCGGTTTGCTGCTTCATGTCTCTCCATCTTCTTGCGTCTGTGGGGGACTGTGGATGCAGAAATTATGGTCCCCTCTGTTGAGAACCCAGGGCTGCCAAATGTTCTCCTGCTAAAGCCTGGAGTAGGTCAGAATATTGCTACCTGTGCTTTGCCCACTGCCAGGAATTATTTCCTTGTCCTAATTTCTACCTTCCTGCTCCATTCACCTTCATATTTCTAAATTCTCTCTCTGCTTTTTAACTGTGTTAGTTTTGGCTGAAGCAAGTTTCCTGTGTGGGCCCATGGAATAAAATATGTCACCCTCCTCACAGTCACAAGCAGTTTAACATTTTAAGCAGGTTCCTGTGATGAGTGCCTGCAGAAGATAAACACATACTGAAACGTGCATTATTGCATTGATAGATAAATTTGTTTTGTTTTGATGTAACTGTGAATTAGACAGAATCACGATTTAATGATTTTTGTTTTGAACAGGTGCAAAACAATTTTTGAGGTGACCCTATGCAGTTGATGGGACGTTAAAATCCCAGACCTGTCTTAATCTGTACGCTGAGCAGTTTGTTCTGCAGCAGTGCAATCTGAAAGAGACACTCTTCATGACAGCTGGTATATTGTGTGTAGCCCCCTCCCCTTCCCCCCTCCCCCTTTTAAGGGGTACAGTTAAAATATTGTTTTAAATCAGGCATATGTGACGTGTGAATGTGTGTGTGTTCTATATGGGGAAGAGAGCAGGGTGTTCGCTAGCGCAGTTTGGGCAAGTTGTACAGACCATGTATCTGACCAGTTCAGTGATTATGACTGGTTTTTATGAACCACGTTTTGCCCTCTTAGAGATGTCACATTGGTTTGAAAAATGTCAGTGCTATTATGGATCCACCGCTTTTATGGATTAAAATCTGAAAATGATTTTTTTTTCTTTTTCAAAACATTGCCTGTATTAACAATACTAGTACAACACACTCACTGCAGGCACTGCATGTGAAGGGTTCATTTTTGTGGAAATCCAAAAGAAAGAGTTTCACAATATGTGGTCTGAATAGGGGAGTGGTCCCTTTGGAGGATGCATCTTTTATCAGGTGTTACACCTCATTTGTATCCTGTTCTTGGGCTCTGTGATAATGTGCCTGCTGCTGCAGAGTGACATGCCCCTTCTTTTTTGTGTGTGTGTGTTGTTTCTGCTGGTCTCCAGTTTTCATTTTGTTTTTCTGCTTCGAAACTGTGACAGTCACCGGAAATGGAGAAAATTGAGTGCCGTCTGATTTGCATTGCCATCTGCATCCCCAATGCTTCATTCCACATCCATTTTCAATTATTCTGCAAGGAGACCTGCGCTCGTGTCAGTGTTTTGTCATGAGAGCTGCGTTCATTTGGCTTATTATAATAACAAATTATTGTTCTTGGCAAAAAAAAATCGAATAAACAGTACCATTTTTAAGGGAAGGTGAACAGAAATGGTTAAATCTGTAAATATTTGGAGGGGAAAACACTTTGTTTAAAAAATATATTTTCAGATATGATTGTAAATGGGTTGGAGAGATTTGTTAGCTCACAGTTGCTGTCAGTGTGAAAGCTGAAAGCAGTGAGAAATTAAGAAGCAGGAGAGAAAAAGTACCCCCCCTCCTTTTTTTTTTTTTTTTTTTTTAGTGTGTTTTGATACAATTTTTACAATGGAGTAGCTGCATTTTTTTCTCATTCATCATGCTGATTTTTACACCACTGTTATCAGTGTTAATAGTACTTGTTGCTTGTGCGCTTTACATCCCACCGGCCATTGTGCCTCCTTGAAATGAAGGTGGATGTGGGATCATGTAATTCATCATGCTGATTTTTACACCACTGTTATCAGTGTTAATAGTACTTGTTGCTTGTGCGCTTTACATCCCACCGGCCGTTGTGCCTCCTTGAAATGAAGGTGGATGTGGGATCATGTAGTTCATCCAAAAGTGACCCAGTGTTGTTGACATGACATTCAGATCCATTTACTAACTCATGTGTGAAGTGATTGTTGTGTATTCTGCACTCACAAAATGGGTCAACCAAAGCAGATAAGTACCCTGCGTCTCATTTTTCACCATTTAACTGTTGTTTAACTGTTGTTTTGTAGCTTGAAGAAGGGGATCACCCTGAAAATTCACATGTTGTGTTTTGTCAAAATAAATAGCGTTCTTCTTAACCTTTCGTGTGTTTGGTTCTTGTGCACACAGACACAGGAGGCGACAGGCAATGATGAGCCAGCACGAGTCTAAAGAGGTGAAGATGTTGAAGTGTTGCTTTACGTCCACAGAAACCATAAGTTTAGTAGGGATGGGAGCCCGGGACATCCACCTCAACCTTCACGCAGCTCCTGAGCTCTGCGAGAGGTGAAGGTGATTCTGACCCTGCCTTGACTGGGAGTCAAACCCACGCTAGGTGCCTTCACTGTATGTCCCCTTCTTGGTTGGTGTGTTTCAGGAAGGACAGGGGAAAACAGTCCAGCCTAAAGAAGAAGAAGGAAGCGTTGCAGTCCAGCAAAGCCAATGGCGGCGAGCTCGACGGTTCCAATGAAATTGTGGTATGCTCTGCAGATTTTGTTGCTCGTTTTTGCTGTTTGGGTTTTTGGTTTACATGCAGTCATATAATTTGATTTGATTTTGTGATTTGCATGCAGTCATACAGGTTGGGGGAATGGGGGTGTGGGGAGTATTATGTGTGCATATAATTATATATTTATATCTGTCACACCTTCCTGGTGACTGACAGTAATGAATGGAATAGCAGTTTGCATCTTCTGTATTAATAATAATAAAAAGGGGATTTTTATAGCACCACTCGTGAGCATTCTTGCCTGTTGTACTCGCAAGTATGCGTGCACTCAGACACTCATACATGTAAAGCATGCATGCACAAACACACACACACATTCAAACACGCATGCATGCATGCATGCACGCACGCATGCACGCACACACTCTCTCTCTCTTAAAAATGCTGCTGTTTCCCATAGATTTCATCAGGCGAGGACGAGTGGTCAACAGACAGCAGTGGCACGGACTATGAACCAGTGGAGGGTGATAACCTCTACGAAGACCCTGATGCGCTAGGTGTTGTGGATGGGAAAAAGAAGAAGAATGAGGACAAGGATGGGAGCAAGTCACTGGGTGACAAGCTGAAGAAAAACGTGGACAAGGCCACCAACTACCTGAACAAGATCACCAAGTTCAAGAAGAAAGCCCCCAAGGTTTGGTTCTGTGTGTGTGTGTGTGTGTGTGTGTGTGTGTGTGTGTGTGTGTGTGTGAGCCTGGGTGTGTGTGTGTGTGTGTGTGTGTGTGTGTGTGTGTGTGTGTGTGTGTGTGTGTGTGTGTGTGTGTGACTCTGTGTGTGTGTGAGACTGAGTGTGTGAGTGTGTGTGTGACAGCACTGAGCAAGGTCACTAAGTTCAACAAAAGGATTGCCCCCAAGGTTTAGCTGTCTGCTTGCTCTGTGTGTCAGTGTGTGTGTGTGCGTGCGTGTGTGCATGTGTGTGTGTGCACGAGTGTGTGTGCACGAGTGTGTGCGTGTGTCAGTGTGTGTGTGTGTGTGTGTGTATGTGCATCTGTATGTGGGTGTGCATGTGTGTGTGTGTGCGCACGTGTTAGTGTGTGTTTGTGTGACTGCACTGAGCAAGGTCACTAAGTTCAACGAAAAGATTGCCCCCAAGGTTTTAGTTCCGTCTGCACGCTGTGTGTTGGGTAGAGATGGGAGACGGGGGAGTAGGTGCTAATTAGCTGATTGAGAGGGTGAGATGTCTGCGTGTTGGGGAAGAGGGGGGTGTTAGATGCTAACTACTAGAACATGATCACCAAGTGCAACAAGAAGAAAGCCCCCAGGCTTCAGCTCTGTGTACATGCTCCCATCGTGTTGATGCTGGTGTCAGTTCATCAGTGCAGGCATACTTGTTTCTCTCTTCCCCCCCCCCTTTTCTCTCTTTCCTCGCTGTTAACCCCCGCCCCCCTTTCCTTCCCTCTCCTTCTCCCTCTCTGCCTTTCTCCCTCCTTCCTTTCTTGAATTTTCTGCCTTTCTCTCTGTCTTTCTGTCTGCATCTATTGTGTGTGTGTGTGTGTGTGTGTGTGTGTGTGTGTGTGTGTGTGTGTGTGTGTGTGTGTGTGTGGCTTGGTGATAGGGTGGCATGCAGGTGGGTGGGTGGAGTAGGCTGTCAGTTCTCTTCCCCCGACCTTCCCACTTATCCACACTTCTCTTGGAGCTCAGCTGTATGCCCCCACCCCCACCCCCCTCCTCCCCCTGACACACACACACTTTTGTTTTGAGCTCATTTGCAGGCAAGAAATAGGTGATAATTTTAGAAAAACCCCTGTAATAAAGTTAGGAGGTATATATGTCAAGGTCCCAGTGATGGCTTATATGATTGGGATCTGACTGTTTCTTCTCTACCTTCTGAACTGCTGATCCTTTAGCAAGCATGCTTACATTGATGGTGCATGATTGTAAGCTAAACTGTCGGTCAAAAGATTGGATTGTTCAAGGTCAGGGTCACAGCGAAGGTTTAAAATTTTGATGAATGTTTGGATATTTTCTGAACTGCTGAATCTCTTGTAACCAAACTTGGTGTTATGATGCATCACAATCATCAGGAGCCAGAGTGTCATGCAGGGAGAAAAAGATGGTTTGCAATCTTCAAGGTCAAGGCCAAAGAGACAGCTCATATACTCAAAATACGATTGCTTTACTATAATTTTCTGAATTGCTGATCCTTTGCAACCGAACTTGGTTTGGTGTACATCACCAAAAGCCAAAAATTTAAAACCAGTTCATTTCAACTCAAGATGATATATATGTGCTTAGGAAAGCCCACATTTGCTCCACCCCAACTCAGGTTTTTTCCAGCATTGCCTTTGGAGCAGGTAGTTCCTGTGTTTGGGAGATTGTTGAGTGATTGTCCTTCTAATACTCTCTTCTCAAGACAGTTGATGTGTGATGACCCTGGCTTTGTGCCAGCAGGTAGTGAGTGTCACAAGCTCCAGGATGTTTGTTTGAGGCAGGACAGTGCCACAGTCACTGTTTATGGCAATGTTGTTTGACAGGATGGTGCCACAGTCCCTGTTCAAAGCAATGTTGTTTGACAGGATGGTGCCACAGTCCCTGTTCTTGGCTATGTTTGTTTGAGGCGGGACAGTGCCACAGTCACTGTTTATGGCAATGTTGTTTGACAGGATGGTGCCACAGTCCCTGTTCATGGCAATGTTGTTTGACAGGATGGTGCCACAGTCCCTGTTCATGGCTATGTTTGTTTGAGGCGGGACAGTGCCACAGTCCCTGTTCATGGCTATGTTTGTTTGAGGCGGGACAGTGCCACAGTCCCTGTTCATGGCAATGTTGTTTGACAGGATGGTGCCACAGTCCCTGTTCATGGCAATGTTGTTTGACAGGATGGTGCCACAGTCCCTGTTCATGGCTATGTTGTTTAACAGTATGGTGCCACAGTCCCTGTTCATGGCAATGTTGTTTGACAGGATGGTGCCACAGTCCCTGTTCATGGCTATGTTTGTTTGATGCTGGATGGTGCCACAGTCCCGATTCATGGCTATGTTTGTTTGAGGCAGGACAGTGACACATTCCCTGTTCATGGCTATGTTGTTTGATAAAGGATGGTGCCACGGTCCCTGTTCATGGCTATCTTTGTTTTACACAGGACGGTGCCACAGTCACCATCTCAGGGCCCATCTCTGGTACAGGCACAGACTCTGAGGGGGATGTTTTAGATGAAGATGATGCAGCCAGCGACATCTCACCGCTCTCACGCACCAGCAGTGAACGCAGCAGCGGCCGACTAACCAGGATCAGAGACAAAGACCTTTCAGGTAACGAGGGTGAACAAGATCGCTCATCAGTGTTGCATTTCTCCAGTGGCTCTGCTGTCTTGGATCTGTTGACCTATATATATATATAGCCACAGGACAGTAGAAGAGTAAACAAGACATTTACTGCGGATGCTGTGTATGTTCTGCTCTCATCTTTGGTTGAAGCAGAGGCTCCACCAGACGAGCAGAAACCCGGCCTAGGTAATGGTGACTGTACTGGCTGACTGAGGGTTGGTATTAGAATGTTCTTTTATTGCCAGTACCACGTACCAATAGTCTTGACAGTCTAGTGGAGGCTCTGGTTGAGGATCAGGAATGTTTTAATTACCACAGCAGGTTTCTCTTGAAATGTATGGTTGGATGATGTGTGCCTGGAAATAAGCCAACAAATCTTACATTCAAATTTTACTAATGGATTAATATATTTATATCTACAGCATGCACCACCTAGGACATGTCATCACTTAAAAATAAGTGAGTGAGTGGGTTTTAATGCTGTCTTTTTTTCATAATCGGGGTCGCTGGGAAGCAGTAACATGAAGCAGCACCATGGACTCGAGGCAGTTGACCATTTTGCTGGTGCCTCCGTTGCAGTTGAAATCCCGAAGATGCAGCAAGGGGAGGAAGAAGAGCAAGGGGTGGCCACCCCCCCTCCGCCCCTCCCTCCTCGCGCCTCCAAAGTGCTGAAGGAGATGAACGTGGAGAACTCCCCTCCGCTGCCCCCCCGCAACCCCATGGCAAGTCTCAGTGTCAATCTGGATGCTGTGGTTCCCATCACGCCGCCAGCAAGGGGCCCCTCCCCTGGAGAGAAAAAGTAAGTGTGGTCTGTGGGGGTGGGTGGGGGGTGGGGGTCTGTGTCTGTCTGTGGTTAGTGTGTGTGTGGTTAGTGTGTGTGTGTGTGTGGTTCGTGTGTGTGTGGTTTGTGTGTATGTTGTTAGTGTGTATGTTGTTGGGTTTGTGTGGTTAAGTGTGTGTGTAGTTTGTATGCATGTGGTGGTGGTGGTGGTGGTGGGTGGGTGTGGGTGTGGTTAGTGTGTATTGTGGGGGTTGTGTGTGTGTGGTCAAGTGTGTGTGTAGTTTGTATGCATGTGGTGGGGGATGTTTGTGGTTTGTGTGTGTGTGTGTCTTTGTCTGTCTAGTCTGTATGTATCTGGTGGGGTTTATGTGTGTCTGTATGTGTGTGTGGTTAAGTGTGGGTAGCATGTATGTATATGGTGGAGGTTATGTGTGTGTGTGTGTGTGTGTGTGTGTGTGTGTGTGTGGTTAAATGTGAGAAGTATGTATATATGTGGTGGAGGTTATGTGTGTCTGTATCTGTGCGTGTGGTTAAGTGGGGGTAGTCTGTATGTGGTGGGGGTTATGTGTGTGCATGTGGCTAAGTGTGCTTGTATGTGATAAGCCTGCCTGTATATGGTGAACCATGTGTGGAGTCTGCAAGCATATGGTGTGGGGTGTGAGTGTGTGTATGTGTGTGTGTTTGAGGGAATCTTGTGTGCATATGGTGGAGGTTGTGTGTGTGTTCAGTGGGACAAGGGGGGATGCTGAGCACCTGTATTAATGTGTGTGCGCATGTGTGTAGCCTGTGTGCACAGGTTGTGTGGTTTGTGTATATATGATGGGTGGGTATATGTGTGTAGTTGGTGTGCATGTGTGTAGCCTGTATGGATGTGGTGGGTGTATGCATGGTATTTGTGTGTATGAAATGACATATTTGTGTTGGTTTGACGGTGTGTGTGTGCGATGGAAGAACAGAGTTCTAGACTTCTATTCCCTTTTGATTAGTAGCTGTGAATCAGATGACTAGACTGACTGTGCTATGACTTTGATTCACAAGATTCAAACGTTGCTTGTGTTTTGAATGTTTTCAAGTCTTAGAGGCTGTCACTAATTGCTTTTCACCAGGAGGAAGCCGGATCGCTTCTCGTTCGGCAGAGACAGCTACCTAGGGGGTCAAGAAATGTCAGGGTCACACAGTGATTCTGGAGATGTGCCCGACTATGAACTGGCAAAGTCAGGTAAGTGTTTTTGTATTCTTTGGGTATAGGGGTGCACGTGTATGAGTGTGTGCATGTGTGTGTGTGTGCGTGAAAAATGGGTCGTAGCAAAAAGGATAAGATGACAGATCTTGTTCAGGTGCCAGGGATAGGATGGTTGACCCAGTCAGGGTGCAGTGAAGGGATGAATTTGTTGGAAGGGGTATATCAACATCCTTTGGATTCACCCGAACAGGGTCTGTTATCATACTGTGAAAAAGTTGGTCATTGTTCATGAAATTTTGACTGTATTAAGCTTGACTGTATTAAGCATCAGTTTATCTTCAGATGTGACCTTTGAATAAAATTAAAATAAATCTGTTTCTGTTTCTGATAATTGGTAAAAAAAAAATTCTTAAATTAAATGATGTGAAGAAGAGAACAAACGAGAAAATGTGGATGTGAGTGTGCATGTCAGGGTGAGTGTGCATATCTGTGTGTGTGGGGGCGTTCATCTGTCTCTGTGTGTGTATGTGCTTGTGTCTGTCTCTATGCATGTGCATTTTTGGTTTTATGTATATATATGCATTTATTTTTGTTTTGATGAAATTTTGTGCTGTTTTATTTCGCCAGTTATTTCACTACACATAGTTTGATTGGTAGTGTTCTGACACCTCTGATTGGTAGTGTTCTGACACCTCTGATTGGTAGTGTTCTGACACCTCTTTCATAAATCCTTTTCCAGACATGTATTTGGATTGTGATCCTGCTTCTCCGAGGTCATTAGAGAGAATGGAAACAAAAGAGTGAGTATCCATTTTTGTGTTCTGGTCTTTGCTATTTTTTCTCTTTTTTTTTTTTAACACTCTCTGCCGCCTCTCCTGTCATTATCAAAGGGAGAACAGGCTTATTTATGCACATAGGATCCCACTTGCACTCCCCCCACCACCACCAAGAGAGCGGTGCTCAGGGGTGACACGCAAGCCACGCCACAGGCATTAAGCTGTCAGAGTCGCTGTGGTCTGTGATATTAGTGTCACTAGTGTCCCTGCGCTGCGGTCTGCGACACTAGCAACACCATTCAAACGGCAGCCATTCAGTGATGCAAACTAAGCTTAACCCACAGCCTCACCCTCATCATTCAAATCTTTTTCACCCCTGCTGTGGCAGTCCTCCCAGTTGCCCAGTCCCACTACCCTTTGGTTTTTTTATGGTTCTTCAGGGGCATAAGTGAAGCATTTCCTGGCTGCACCAAAGTGTGAACAAGGTTTCTCAGACTTTGCATGTTTTTTTATGGCCTTTGTTGAGCTATGCCCATTTTCATCTGTTTTAGTGACCTTGACCTTGTTTGAAAGTTACATGGTCAGGAAGGTGAAATGTCTAATTATTAAAGAAAAGAGCATGTCCAAATTGCTTTTCTTAGTTTTGGCACATATTTAAAAAAAAGATAAGCTGATTATAATGAATTTTCTTAGCTTTGGCATGTATTTTAAAAAAGACAACGGATTATGATGAATTTCAGGGCTTGGCAAAGCAAGTACCTTTTTTGATTTTTTTTCTTTTCTTTTTTAGACTTTTTGAAGTCTGTTCTTTCAAACTTTGCATGATGATAAGCTCTGTGAATCTTCACACTTTTCATACCTCTTTCAGTCAATGTGATTGAATTTCAAGGTCACAGTGCTGGCAGAAAGATAAAACTGGAAGTCTTGTTTTCTTGACGAGTTCCTATTGAGTAATTCACACTGTGTGTGATTGTTACAAAATACGGGCATGTATGCAATGCTGTAAGTAGCACTGGCATTCAAGGGTCTGTAATGGTGTGTTGGTTGCATTGCCAAAGGCTTTAGTGTCTTTAGGGGTGGAGTGGGGGATGTTTAAGTGAGATCTTTAAAATGGCATATGATAGTACCCTCTGTCCAGCTTTGCTCATTGTATTCATACCAGGTCAAGTGACATCGACTCTCATTTTCAGGGTTATAGGAAAGCAAAGATTAAAAAAACTAAAAATGTTTGAACTTGGTTAAACTGAGCATTTGCTTGCTATATGTGTGTGTGTGTGTGTGTGTGTGTGAGTGTTTTGTTATTTAATTGATTAAAGAACTGTTGCCAATAATAAGTCCACATAATTTTGTAAATATTTTTTATTATTACATTTGCAGATCAAATTGTGTGTGTGTGTGTGTGTGTGTGTGTGCGCGTTCGTGTGTGTGTGTGTGTGTGTGTAAATTGTAACATGTTCATTGTTCGTACCAATGAAAAGGGTTTATAATACCACAGTTTAAGGAGACCTTTCCCCAGTACTCTGCCAAAAAGCTAAATTCAGCATCACCTATTTTGCCCTTTCCCTTTATAACTTTTGCTTTCTGATCTGTAACACAATGCTTCCTGGCCGACTTCTCTATTCCCTGTTTCTGAAGGCGCACCGTTGAACCAGTTGACGCTTTGTCGTCAATGATGTATTCTCTGTATCATGCTGCTTCCGGTCTTGTACCGAAACTGTGAGGAAGTCCAGTATATTCTCCTGTTATCCTAGTTACACACATTTACTCACATCCACACTAATACTTAACTTTTTGTCCTTTTCTCTTATGCTGCTCCATAGTTCGTCCACCAAACGAACAAAATTTAAGTCAATATTCAGGTATGTATGGCACTCTGACTGTTGTATTTTACACTCTGAAGCAGTTTGTATGGGGCAGCCGCTATCTAGGCTGTCTTTGCTTGCAATTTTTTCTCGCTTGGTGCATTGTCTTTATGATGAATCATTGTCATGAGTTTGAGGCTGTCATTAGGGACTACCTTTGTGGACCTGGGGGGGGGGGGGGGGGGAATAGGATTGGAGGCAGGGAGAATCTATGCTCTACTTATTACTCTCCGTGCATTTGCAGCGTCAAGAGAAAACATTGCAAGAAAAGATCTGTTTGAACTGTTGTGTGTACAAGAGCTGTAAAAACGTCTCATGGATGTTTGTTATTAATTTATTAAAATGTTAAAAACAAGCCTAAAACATACGTGCTTCGTTGACATTTTCAGACGCAGACGACGAAGTGGCTTTTGGCGTCTGTGGCACTATATGTATGTGGCATGGCATGTGGTGTGTGGCGTGGGGCGATGTGGCTGCAAATCCACTGTCGTGCGAACCTAGACGCTTTGTGACTTGTAGATCAATCAGTCGCTACCTTGTGTGATGCAGCGTTTCGACCCTGATCTTGCTGTGTATGCTGTTCGATTTTCTGCCTTTTTGGGGAAGAAGGGTATGGGGGAGGAATGGAGGGGCTTAGCTGGTAAATGGAAACATGGGTATGGCGGGAGGAAAGAACACAATGTATTGTGCATGTGGCACTAATGTTTCACCCAGCTGTTCAAGGCGGTTGTTCACATTGTTCACATTTTATACTGTTTGCCTCTTGTCTGAATTCTTTTATGTAAAATTATCTCATTGTTCAAAGTTAAGTTACCCCTCCCTGCCCCCCCCCCCCCCCCCCACCATCCCCCCCGACTTCTACTACCCTCCCCCCACCGCCCCCACCAACTAACTCACCACTCTGCTGCACCCCAGCCCCCACCCCACCCCACCCCACCCCCCTGTCAAAGTGGTTATGTTGCACGCAGAGATTTTTATAGCTGTACTGTGGTGTTTGTGCATGGGCTGCTTTGAGGACAGTAGATTTACACCCTGATTGCCCCAGCTTCCGCGCAGACTCGTTGCATTTGTAACATGTTCTGACTGACAGGTTTCTAACCACAGGAATCAACTGTTGAGTTGTGTTTTTTGAGTTTTGTTTGCAGTTGGTGCTTGCATGTGCCGTTTTTGGTGTTTTTGCCAGCATGTCATTCCAGTCAGCATCACAGCATTTTATACAGTTAACATTACTGCCGTCACGTTACTACCATTTTTGTTGCTCAAGAATTTGTCAGAATTTTCATCCTTATCCATACCAGTTTTTATGTTGTGGTTTGTTTCTTTTGTCTGATGTCTTCATCAATTAACTGCAAATAGGTTGTTGAAGGATTCTGAAAAGTGATTTTTCTCTACCATTAGAGGTACAACATGTGGCAGTTTGTTTCTTTTTTCTGACATCTTTATCAGTAAACAACAGTTGCTAAAAGATTCTGAAGAGGAAAGTGATTTTTCTCTAACATTAGTATATTGTTCATGTCCATTCAGAACCACGTATCTGACAAGGCATAGCTGACAGCTAAATCTACTGTAGTGTATGCAGATGATACGCTCCACATGGTCAGATGGATGACATATAGTTAGCCTCTGGTGGAAATTAAGTACACTTTGTGTCATGACCAGGTTTGTGCAGTGGAACCCTCTTTTTGAAGAAACCATAAATTGAGATTCTGCTTGAAACGGCTGTGCTTCTTCAAAAACCAACCAGCCCCCCCCCCCCCCCCCTTTTTTTTTTCTTCTTCTCCTTTTGCTATGCTTCAACATGTGAAGAAAACATAGAACAGGACTATTTTTGATGTAAGGACAGTAGACTCCTCTTCGTAACAAAGACCTCCCAAAAGATCACTCTGATATAACCGCACCAGTTGACTGGACGTAAAATGCCAGCTTACTACTTACCTCCCAAAAATGAAGCAGAAGTGGTCTCAAAGAAGCGCACGGCTTAATGTGGGCTTCATTTCCCTGAAAACGGGAGGAAGGTTTCAGAGATCTTGAAATTTTTAAGGGTTCATCTCTGATAGGGGTGGTCTTTTAATTTAGGCTCCACTGTACTTGGTGTGAAAATACGACGACCCTGCTATAATGTCCCTGGTCTTTTCATTGGGGTTCCACTGTACATGGTTTGGAATTATCTCTACCCTGCCATAACGTACCTGGTCTTTTAATTGAGGTTCCACTGTATATGATGTGAAATTATCACTACCCTGCTATAATGTAATGGGGTTTCACTGTATGTGATGTGAAATTATCACTACCCTGATATAATGTACCTGGTCTTTTAATTGGGGTTCCACTGTACATGATGTGAAAATACCACTACCCTGCTATAATGTACTTGGTCTTTTAATTAGGGCTCCGCTGTACATGGGGTGAAATTATCACTACCCTGCCATAATGAACCTTCATTGCACATATATATAGAGATATTCACATTTTGTCTTTTAGTAATGGATGAGAATTTTGTTGTTGAAATTTGTACTCCAGGTAATAATATAATATTCACTTGTATTACAGAGAGTTTCCAGAAATGTTTCTAAGATGTGAGGTGATCTGTCTGTCTGCGTTCATTGATGTTGTGACCGTTACCTGCTGGCTTTCCCCATTTTTTTTGAAGCAATGTCTCAGAGTATTTATTTGATTTTTGTTTTGGAATTTTATTAAATCAAAGTTTTGAAGGTTGTGACTGACAAGCCAAGATATCTGATGGGATTTCTGCTCTGTTACAGTAAAACCACCACTAGCCAAGGACCACGGTCATCATCCAGTAGCTACGTGTACCCGGACAACATCTCCGACTGGCCTCAGCTGCATGGGGACAGCGAGGACGAGGAGCTCTACATTGAGCTGGTCAGCATGCTTTTATGTGTTGGTGTTGCCCATGAACCATTCGTAATGAACTAGGTCATGGCTTCTGAAGTGAGGCTGGGGTGCACAGAAATGGTGTGAGCATGTGGAGATTTTGTTGCTTGCACCACAGCTGACGCTCCTAAGCCTCGTTTTGGAACTTGGTGACCTCACCTTGTGAATAGGCATTGGGAATCGTCCATTGGCATTCACGTCTGAATTTCCGATAGGGGTAGGGGAGAGGATATTTCATGTAGATAAGAAAGTTGATGTCGAGTAAAGTGGATTAATCAACAGAGCTGTTATGTACGCAAAAGTCAAATAAAAATAACTGCTAGCATTGTGAAACAAGATCCAAATGCATGAAAGGTTAAAAAGAATGCTATTACTATTTGTGTTTTGTCATTAATAGGGTTCTTTTTAACCTTTTATGTGTTAAGACCAGAATTGTTATGTGAATGGTTATTGCAAAACTGGTTGAGTGGTGGGTAGGTTGGGGGGAAGTGAAGCAACAGAAAACGTGCAGACATTTTCATCTGCAGGCTTCAAAGGAAATGTGCAGATATTTTTATCTGCAGGCTTCAACAGAAAATGTGCAGATATTTTCATCTGCAGGCTTCAACAGAAAATGTGCAGATATTTTCATCTGCAGGCTTCAACAGAAAATGTGCAGATATTTTCATCTGCAGGCTTCAAAGGAAATGTGCAGATATTTTCATCTGCAGGCTTTAAAGGAAATGTGCAGATAATTGCATCAGCAGGCTTCATTTGGTGGTTCTGTCAACTTTGTAAAAAAGAAGTACTTTCTTGCTTTGTATTTGAGCTGCTGAAGGAGGAGTCATGTTGGTTCATTCTAAACCATTGAGGAGCAGAAAAAAATGGTTTGTAAATTATATTTTTTATCACACATTCCACCTTTGTTCACGATGTCACTGATGCGGACTGCTGGGCACAAAATGGCATTATTATTACTTTCAAGAACGTATTTTTGACAAACGGGACCAAAATCAGTTTGTATTTCATTCCTGTGAATAGAGTGTGATGTTGCATTCCTTCAGCTACCAGTTGATAATTTTAGTCAGACGTGGGGGAAAGGAATAGATTTGTTTTCTTTTTTCAGACTGTGTCATTCATTTGATTAATTATAATGAGAGATTGCCATATTTGTTTTGTTTGCTTTTTAAGTTCGTGATACTGCTATATTTTGTTTTTCATTGCTGAATGTTTACTGTCTGCCCTGATATAACTGTCCTGGTTGACTGGGTGTAAAACAAGTTACTTACATACTTACTGAAGTTTTACTGTCAGTATGATTTGTTTTCTTACAACTGTTCACTGTTACAATGAGCAGAACTGAACATGGATTCCCCCTCGTTGTTACTTCTGGCAGGAGGACGACCAGATCTATGGTCGGCAGGATCGCCCCTTTAGCACCAAGTTTGAGAGTGAGCCCCTGTACCAGTGGTATGCCAAAGACAAGATCATTCGAAACAACCGGCAGCTGTCCACTTCGGACGTGTCGGGGTCTGGGGATGACACGGAAAGCTCCACAGATGAATCGGTTTCTGGTGAGTTGGTGCACGGTTTAGTGGTTGATTTGTAAATCTGATTGTGGGTTTTTTCCCTTCTTGTTTTTTTTGTCAGCAGTTGTCTGAAAACCTAAATGATTTTAGGGAAGTTCTTTTGTTTTGCATTGTTTTTTATATGTAATGGTGCAGTTTACAAGTGTGTGTGTGTGTGTGTGCGTGCATGTGTGTGTCTGCGTGCACATGTGCTTGTGTCTGCATGTGTGTGTGTGTTTGTGTGTGTAAGTGAGTGTGTGTGTGTGTGTGTGTGTGTGTGTGTGTGTGTGTGTGTGCGTGTGTGTGTGTGTGAGAGAGAGAGAGAGAGAGAGAAAGTGGGTGGGGAGAGATTGCTAAATGTTTTGTAGTGTGTGTGTGTGTGTTTGTAGTGCGTTTTTTTATTTTTTATTATACTTTATGTAGATTGTTTTGGTAGTACTATGCTCTACATGTGTATAGAATATCATATTTAGGTTAATATGTATCATGCGAGCACTCAGGGCGTTGATGAGCGCATGATAAATGTACATTATTATTATTATTCATTGAAAAGTGCTCAGTGAGGAGTAGGTACTCTAGAAATCTCCCTTAATTTGTTCTTGCAGGGCGGACATTAAAATCCAATTGTGTAAGCATGCAAATGTTGCTTTTTGTTTGTATAGGGTCACACTGTTCTCAGCTTTCAAATGTAGAAAGGTAACAAGGGGTTGCCAGGTTTAATTGTATTTAACTGACTGCAGTGTTATTTATAATTATAATAATAACAGTGGGGGTCTTAGAGCACCCATTCTCACCTGAGCCCTAGGCACGTACATTTTATACTGAAAACCCCACATCAAATCGCTCAATATTAACATACACAAATTTGTGGATTTTTTTAAGGAGACATAGTGTATGAGGATATGGAGAGGTTACTTTGGAAGTCTAGTAAATATTAACACACACAAATTTGTGAATATTAACATACACAGATTTGTGGATTTCCTTCAGTGTGAGGATGTGGAGAAGTTACTTCAAAGGTCAAGTAAATATTAACATACACCAATTTGTCGATTTCCTTCAGGAGACAAAGTGTATGAGGATGTGGAGAGGTTACTTCAACAGTCAAGTAAATATTAACATACACATTCAACAGTCAAGTAAATATTAACGTACACAAATTTGTGGATCTCTTTCAGGAGAGAGAGCGTATGAGGATGCGGAGAGGTTACTTCAATGGTCAAGTAAATATTAACGTACACAAATTTGTGGATCTCTTTCAGGAGAGAGAGTGTATGAGGATGTGGAGAGGTTTCTTCAAAGGTTAAGTAAATATCAACATATACAAATTTGTGAATTTCTTTCAGGAGACAAAGTGTATGAGGATGTGGAGAGGTTACTGCAACGGTCAAGTACACACCGCGGGCGCCCTGATGCCTTTGAGCGAAATGCTCCTGCCAGACGCTCGGTCATCATGGATGTCTTTGGCAAGTCGGGGTCCCTGCATCGCGCATTGTGGTGTGAAATGCCAGAGGTTAGAGAGCTGCCTGTTCGCCCATTATTGTTATGCATGATGGTATAATAATAATAATAGCAAAATACTGTTCTTCACCTCTGTCAATCTGTACAGTGTGTGTGTGTGTGTGTGTGTGTGCGTGCGTGTGTGCGTGCAGTCGTGCGTGCGTGTGTGTGCATCCATCTTGCACTTAGTTATGCTTGAATCTGTGTACATTAGTGTTAGCTTTTGTTAACATGTGGATAACATTCTCCATTGCAAAGTGCATTGTGTGTGTTAGACTTGTTCAGTGCTTTAAGCCACATGCCGTAGGAACTTTACACATTTCCATTGTTATTATTATGGTATGCAAAGGAACAGTTTATATGATACTTACGTTTTTTTTAATGGAATGCTTGTGTGTGTGTGTGTGTGTGTGTGTGTGTGTGTGTGTGTGTGTGTGTGTGTGTGTGTGTGTGTGTGTGTGTGTGTGTTGCTGCTTGTGGCAAATTTAGGAACCTTACATGTAAAAGATTAATCAGCTGCACAAGTAGTACTGCTCAGTCCTACCTGGGGTATGTGATCTTCTGAAATGGCTTTTGTAATAAGCTGTCCTAATGTTCTGGGAAGTGCATGATAAAAGCTGTTACAAATTACCAACAGTTTATTAATAATGATACTAGCTTTTTTTGTGTGTTGTTAGGCATGGCTGCTTTAATGTCTAGTTTTGTGACTTTACAGGTGAAGAACAGCGGTGTGCTTAATACCATGGACCCACAGGAGAAAAAAGTGCAAGAGGTAGGCTCCCTTTTTCTTACATTTTTAAAACATTTTTTATCGACAGGCTTAATGTTTTTTTTTTCCCCTGAGTTAATAGACAAGAAAAACACGGAAAACGACGCATTTTTTTGGCTCTGTTCTTGGTTGGTATGGGCTTTGTCGATGATGATAATTTTAAGTACGGTGAAAACCTTGGTGTTGGTACGGTGTTAGTGATGGTTAGTTTCTTTCCAAATATTTAAAAGGGAAGCAAATGGACCACATGGGTTGGCCTGAAAATGTAAAAAAAATTGCAAATATTTCCTTTGGCAGGCTTTATTTGGTTGTTCTGTCAATATTTTATCCAAGAAAAGTGCTTGTCGGCTTCAAATTGGAACTTCTTGGGGCACAGCCATGTTGGTTTGCTCTTCACCATTGAAGAGCAGAAAAAGGCTGTTTTGTGACATGTATTACTTTTGCCATTGATACAGTCTGGCCTTGTTCATGACATCCCTGATACAGACTGCTGGGTACAAAATGGCAGCACTCACTGTTGTATTCTCACAAATTTCAAACTTAGATTTTTAAGAAATAGGACAAGAAACTGAGTGAAGAAAAGCAGTGCATAATTATTGTTTTTGTTCCTTTCCTGTTGATACGGCTTTTGGTGCTTCTTCAGTTTTGTTCCCCTTGAACTGACCTAAATGGGAGAATTCTGTTTGGCCACTTACCAATGTTACAGATTTTTCTTTCTTTCTTCACAGTCAATGTTCGAGATTATGACATCAGAAGCATCCTACTTGAGGAGCTTGAATGTGCTGATCAACGTTTTTCTGATGTCACCTGAGTTTGGCTCGGACATGAATGATCGCTGCGTTGTAACCAAACGGGAGAGACAGTTCCTTTTCTCCAACATTGGCTGCATCCGTGACATCAGTGCCAAGTGAGAAATGATGATGACATTAGTGTGAGATATTGGAGGTGGTGGTAGCCATGATGATGATGGTGGTGGCATCTATTCGTTTTTACCCTCGGCTCTGTCAGTTTTTAATGAAAATTATACCAGTCATTAACTGAGTGTGCACATGCATCAAGATGTCTGTTTCTAATGGAGGGTTGGGGATGTGTCAAACTAATGATTTTTATTTAATTTGAGAGTTTTTACATTTTGGTTTGACACAGAGTAAGCATTATTCCAGGCAATTTTGGGTTTGCAATAACTAAGTATTAGTGTATGCAGATTGAGAGAAAGGGGGCGTATGTCTAAGAGTGTGTATGTATGTGTGTGTGGTTCATGATTTAGAATTATTGAGATATGTGCTGCGTTGTGCGATCGAATGACAGCTTTAATTTTCCACTGGGATTAATAAAGTATATTGTTATTGTTACTCTGACTGTGGAAAATGGGGGTTTTGGGTACTGGGACATCTAAAAATGTTCAAAACTGCAAGGTGCTGGTGTCCATTAGAAACACAGTTGAACTTTGACCAGATGAGAGCTTGCTGAGAAATTCTGACTTTGTTTTCAGTGTTTGCTGTCCGTTAGAAACACATTTGAACTTTGCCCGGATGAGAACTTGCTGAGAAATTCTGACTTTGTTTTCAGTGTTTGCTGTCCATTAGAAACACAGTTGAACTTTGACCTGATGAGAGCTTGCTGAGAAATTCTGACTTTGTTTTCAGTGTTTGCTGTCCATTAGAAACACTGTTGAACTTTGACCAGATGAGAGCTTGCTGAGAAATTCTGACTTTGTTTTCAGTGTTTGCTGTCCATTAGAAACACTGTTGAACTTTGACCTGATGAGAGCTTGCTGAGAAATTCTGACTTTGTTTTCAGTGTTTGCTGTCCATTAGAAACACAGTTGAACTTTGACCAGATGAGAGCTTGCTGAGAAATTCTGACTTTGTTTTCAGTGTTTGCTGTCCATTAGAAACACTGTTGAACTTTGACCTGATGAGAGCTTGCTGAGAAATTCTGACTTTGTTTTCAGTGTTTGCTGTCCGTTAGAAACACTGTTGAACTTTGACCTGATGAGAGCTTGCTGAGAAATTCTGACTTTGTTTTCAGTGTTTGCTGTCCGTTAGAAACACTGTTGAACTTTGACCTGATGAGAGCTTGCTGAGAAATTCTGACTTTGTTTTCAGTGTTTGCTGTCCGTTAGAAACACTGTTGAACTTTGACCTGATGAGAGCTTGCTGAGAAATTCTGACTTTGTTGTCAGTGTTTGCTGTCCGTTAGAAACACTGTTGAACTTTGACCTGATGAGAGCTTGCTGAGAAATTCTGACTTTGTTGTCAGTGTTTGCTGTCCGTTAGAAACACTGTTGAACTTTGACCTGATGAGAGCTTGCTGAGAAATTCTGACTTTGTTGTCAGTGTTTGCCCTGATGTAACTGCAATGGTTGACTGGGCATAAAACACCAAGTTACTTGCTTACTTGTTTTCAGTGAGCAAGTTCAATAAGTTCTTGAATGCTTGTTTGGAAAGAGCTTGCCTTTTGACCCATTTTTGTCCCTCCTTAATTTTTCAGTTGCCCCTGTGTACTGAGAAAATCCACTTTCACTTTCAATTATTTGACATCCATGTGACCTTTGAAAAGAGTTAATTTCAAGTATGCATTTGTGGTGGGGGGAAAGCCCTGTCTGTTGTTTGCCTAGTTACTGTTGTTGGTGGTAAAGATTGAAGGGATGCAATATACAGATTGTGCATGTCCATGCAGTTTTACAGATTGTCAGATACAGGGGTTTATAGCAATTATCAGATACAGGGGTTTGTAGCAACATGGATGACATGCGGTATATATTTAGAGCAAATTGCAAATATAGGCTGAATTGGAAGGTAGGAGTGATCCCCTAGATGTGGATTCAAGAGAGGTTTGTCATACCAAATCACCTAACAGCAGCAGAAAAAAATTGTGATAGGCTATTACATCATTGAATTGTTGGTGTGTTGACAGATTTCTGGCAGACTTGGAAGCACGCTGGCAAGAGTCATGCATAATGAACGACATTTGTGACATCATTGCAAAACATGCAGACAAAAACTTTGAGGCCTACATCCGCTACTGCAGCAACCAGGCTTTTCAGGAGCGGGCTCTGGAGTCGCTGCAGTAAGTTTTGATGATGCGTTTGAGATTTTTGCCCTCCTTCATTTCTATTGGTAGGGCCGTTGTTTTTCTTTTAAAGACTTGTGCCCTCCTTGTGCATTCCTATCGATAGGGCCTATGTTCCTCTTTTGAGATTTTTGCTTGTCCTCTACATTCCTGTTGATAGAAGATTTTTACCCTCCTTCATTCCTGTCGATAGGGTTGGTGTACCCCTTTTACAATTTATGCTTGCCTTCTGTATTTCTATCAATATTGGGCAATTCAGGCAGGGTTGTTAACTCCCTTGACTTTTGCCCGGCATCGCTTAAGTCCCTTGGCTGCTTTTACTTCTGGTGTGTACTTTCTTCACAATGGAAGGTGGTGACAGTGAATTTGCGAATTTTACACTGCCAAGGTTAAAGGCATTTTTTGAGGCACGTAGACATGTGTCTGGAAATAAGCAATAACTTGTTGCTCGTGCTTTAGGATGCCCCAAGACGCATTTTTTCTACGAACTCACAATCTTCTGATCAGCCCAAAAACAACACAAAGACACTTTTTGTTCACCCTCCACGGTAATTTTTGCAACTGCAACAGTATTGGCATTTGTACTGCTTCGCAATTTTAATTTCAACTTTCACTGTTATACACAGCGTGAAGCAACACCGACTCAGAAATCAGCCCGGAAGTGCACTGCGGCCTCTCGAGACTTCTTTCGCAAAAGATTACAAAGTGCATTCACTCTAGCAAACCAGCTTCGCTGAATCGCCCAATAGGACTGGTGTTCCTCTTGTAAGATTTTTGCCCTCCTTCTGCAGAGAGCGGCGGGAGAATTTTCTTCTCCAGGGTCAACTTTCTGTGCTGACTCTTATTTCGGTATCCGTTCCACCCCCGTGTTACTGCAGTAGCACGTAAAAGACCCCGGTCATTCTGCCAAAAGCGCAGGTGGCAGGTTACAGCTAAACATGCATACACCTTACGTATGTGGCTTTGCATGAAGTGACACGGTGCATGGTTGTATGGTGTACACAGAACGCGCCGAGATTGACTCTCTCTGGCAGCAGATTCTTGTGGCACCAGCCATGCCAGCGCTGTAAGTACACCACTGCGGTGGATATTCAAAAACGTGCTATAAAAAGCTATTCACTCGTGTAGAATCACATGCGAGCACAGTGAGTCTGCTCACGAGCGGAGAATAGCACTATATAAAAGCGATCAATAATTCCTATTGATAAAGCCAGTGTTGTCCTTTTAAGATTGTTGCCCTCCTTCGTTCCTGTCAGTAGGACTGGTGTTCCCCTTGTAAGACTTTTTCCCTCCTTCTGCAGGAAGCGGCCAGACTTTGTGGAAGCAGTGAAGCGACTGGAGCAACATCCGGACTGCCAGTTCCTGCCCATGTCCTCCTTCCTCCTCCTGCCCATGCAGCGCATCACGCGCCTGCCGCTGCTGGTGGATGCCGTGCGCCATCGTCTGGACCCTGGCACCAAGCGCCATGACTCCGCCACCAAGGCCCTTGACAGCCTCAACATCGTTGTCAAGCAGTGCAACGACGGCGCGAAGAAGATGCTGCAGACGGAACAGATGTGCCTGCTGGCTGCCAATATCGAGTTCAACAAAATCAAGGTCGGTTGCAGGTGTTTTTCTTCTTTTTCTGTTAGAGTGCTTCTGTACAGTTAGTAGACAAGGGGGCGTTGCTGTACAGTCGGGGAAACGAGGGGGTGTTTTTACAAATTATTTTGTTGTTGTAGTTGTTGGAGTGCTTCCATATAATCAAGAAACATGGCAAGTTTTTAGGGTTTTTTTTTTTTTCTCTCTGTGAGAGTGCTTCTTTACAATCAGGAAAAAAGGGGGCATTTTTAGAGGTTATTTCTTTTTCTGTGAGAGTGTTTCCATGCAATCAAACTAGGGTGTGTTGGTGCAGTTTATGTGGTCTGATGTTTTTGTCTGTTGACTTGGTGTAAAAAAAAAATTTTTAAATGGGTGATGTGTAACATTCTTTGAACAAATGCATGCACGTGGTTTTTGTTTGTACAGGAGCAGTAAGTAAAAGTCTTTTTTTGTTGTTGTCGTGAGACTTAATTTAATCAAATGTATAGTGTTCAGGCAGGCTCACATGTACAGAATTCTGATAATGAGTTTACAGATTTCGCTGTTCTTTTTTTCTTCTTTTTTTTCTTTCTTTTTTTGGAAAGAAATCTCTGCTCTACAAAACTGTGTTCATATTTTCCTGTGTTTTAGGAGTTTCCTTTGGTCTCTTCCTCGCGTTATCTGGTGAAACAAGGGGAGCTAAACAAGCTTGTCACAGAAGGCACCAGTCGTATTCCCTTTGGTCGCAAGTCCAAGGAGCACATATACCTCTTCCTCTTCAGCGACATCTTGCTGATCACCAAGAAACGAGGGTCAGTGGATTTGTGGTTTTTTAGTCTGCAGTCTTTTTCTGTCCATGCTTGTCATTGTGTGGAAATGAAGAATGACAAATAAACATCAGCGTTGCTTAAAATGATCGGTAGATCAACAGATGAAAAAAGAAGAAAGAGCTGCAAGTTAGAAAACTTGTTTTATTTTCCTTGTTGATCAGTGGTAGCAATAAGATGTGTTTACCCGAGAGCACGTGACAGTGACAGAAACATGACGCAGATGTGTCTCAATAGAACACGCACACATGCGCACACACACACACACACGCACACACACACACACACACACACACACTCTTTCACACTACACACATGCTACATACTTTTCTTTCCTTTCTTCTATGCACATGTTTATTCAGTCAGTAACACATGCATGACCACCATGCATAGCCACACACACACATTACATACTACACATTTTTCATTCATCTCTCCCACATGCTCATTCATGCATTCACTAACACATGCATGGTCATGCACAGTTAATGCACATAAGTATGCTCATAATCGCACACACACACATACACACAAATGTGTGCACACATAGGCATAGGCACACACACATACACACAAATGTGTGCACACATAGGATAGGCACACACACACATACACACAAATGTGTGCACACATAGGCATAGGCACACACACACATACACACAAATGTGTGCACACAAACAACTTACTCACTCACTCAGCAGTGAAAATGTGCCCATCACACACCAGTCACTGTTTCAACCTCCTCCCAATTCCTGTTGACAGCAACGTGTACCAAGTGCGCGACTACTGCCAGCGTAACGCCTTGCACACTGAGGTCATCGAAAGTGGAGAGAAGAGCAAGCTGCTACCCCAGGGGGCAGTGGGGTTGAAGAACCTCTTCCTGCTCGCCCTGCTGTCCAACCATGAAGGGAAACAAGTGGAGATCATCCTCTCCGCCAAGTCAGAGTGAGTTGATGGAACTGGAAGCGTTTGCTGGTGTTTTTTGTTGTTGTTGTTGCTCCAAACGTTTGTTTTTAAGTCACAGCTCCAGACTTGCCTTTTCTCTATCTCTTACTCCTGACACTTCCAGCTGTCTCCAGCCTGCCTGAAGTAAATGTGTGTGTGTGTGTGTGTGTGAATGTGTGTGTGTGTGTGTGTGAATGTGTGTGTGTGTGTGCATGCGTGTGCGCATGTGTGTGTGAGAGTGTGTGCGTGTGCGCACATGTGTGTGAGAGAGAGAGTGTGTGTGTGTGTGTGTGTGTGTGTGTGTGTGCATGCATGTGTGTGTGTGTGTGTGTGCATGCATGTGTGTGTGTGTGTGTTTATATTAGATGTGCATGTTTATATTGGGGGAGAATGCCAATTTTTTATGACAAATTATTGTATGTTAATATTGTGTGTTTTGATGTTGTTTTTTAACTTGAACATGAAATGTATGTGCCTAGGGCTCATTCATTGAGAAAGGGCACTCTAAGACCCCACTGTTATTATCATTATTAAGCTGTGAATTGGCTTTTGAGGTCACAACCATCCTTTCTGTCCAAGTCAGTGAGTTGAATGTTAAATGTGCTGGTGCTTTTTCTGCTTCCAAGTTGTGAACTTGTTTGAAGGGTTGAAACCATCCTTTCTATCTAAGTCAGTGAGTTGAACCTGCAGGTGTGTTGCTGGTGGTGTTTTATTGCTGGTGTCTTCTGCTCCAAGTTCTAAGAGGAACTGGTTTACAGACCTGTGCAAATTATCCTCTCTGTGAAGTCAGAGTGAGTCTAGTCATACCAGATACTGTGTACCCCAAGTTTTAAAATGAATGCATTTATAGGTGGAAATATTCCTGTTTTTGCGCTGGCATGAGAGAGGATTTTAATCAAAACACTTATAAGACCAGAAAATGTACTGTTTGCCGGCACATCCACCCATCTTTCAGCCCGGAAATTTTACTGGCTGGGGCAATGAAGGGGTTAATGCTGATGAGTGCTCACTGGGAAATTTGGTACCATAGGTCTAGATGTTAACTTTTGAAAATAGGCTGTATGTGAAACTGCTAATGTGGGGAGATCAGACTGCACATCTTGTACAAAACTTTTGCCTGTAGAGTGTGTAGTATTTTTATGGCATCACATGTACCTGAACTAAACTCTTTGTCGGTGTTGATGTAGGAGCGAGAGGACGCGATGGGTGGATGCCATCCTACCCCAACATTCAAACCCGGAGTATGAGAGGATCTACGAAGACTGGGGTAAGTGGAACACACTGCGTGCTGTGAACCTAGACAGTGAATTAGAGAGAGAAGAGAGTTCAGTTCACTGGAGCATCTTTTTTGTTGATGTCTTTTCTTTTTTTTAAACACCACCCTAAAAAATCAGAGAAAGGGGTCGGGTTTGTTTCATGGGAACATGAAAAGAGGGTCAGGGGTTCACTGCCATGGAAACATGAAAGGGAGTGGTCTTAAAAGAGGGTAGGGGGTTGGTTTCCATGGAAACATAAAAGGAGATGGTCTTAAAAGAGGGTCAGGGGTTTGTTTCTATGGAAATCCGAAAGGAAGTGGTCTTAAAAGAGGGTTGGGGGTTCATTTCGATGGAAACATGAAAGGGAGTGGTCTTAAAAGAGGGTAGGGGGGTTGGTTTCCATGGAAACATAAAAGGAGGTGATCTTAAAATAGGGTTGGGGGTTTGTTTCCATGGAAACATGAAAGGGAGTGGTCTTAAAAGAGGGTCAGGGGTTTGTTTCCATGGAAACGTGAAAGGAAGTGGTCGTAAGAGAGGGTTGGGGGTTCGTTTCCGTGGAAACGTGAAAGGAAGTGGTCTTAAAAGAGGGTCAAGGGTTTGTTTCCAAGGAAACATGAGAGGAAGTGGTGTTAAGAGAGGGTCGGGGGTTCATTTTCATGGAAACGTGAAAGGGAGTGGTTTTAAAAGAAGGATGATCCTTGGTCATGGTTTGGTTACTTGCATGAAAATATGAAGCTGTTGAAGGGTTAGGTTTCACAAAGTGTAGTCTAAAAAGTGAGGTTGACCCTGGTTAGGGTTTTGCATTCTGAGTTTCATGAAAATCCAAAGGGTAAGGTTTTACAACATTTCTGAAAAGTTGGGCAGTCGTTGGTTAGTGGTCCATATGCGTGGGAATATGATGGGAAAGGTTTCAGTAAAAGTGGTCTTAGGAGAAGTGTGGTCTCTCTCCATGGTGGTGTGTCATCTATGGTATATGAACATGATGCAGTTTAGATGTTTTTCTCCCTGCTTTGCTGTAAACAATAATAGCTGTTGATGATGAAATAGAGCTTCATGTCCTCAGATGTCGGTTGACATATTAGGGACAAACTGTGACCAATGCCTAAGCATGGTTCAGTGTTGCTTTATGTCCACAGAAACCCAGGATGGTACATCCACAGAAACCAGGGATGGCCACCTTGACTTTCACACAGCTCCTGAACTCTGATAATAGCTGTTGCAGACAACACTGCTTTATGTGCCTTACACTGAGAGGGGGGAGGGGGTTTGCAACAACATCAGTAGATTTTCCTTGTCAAAGGAGAGCACCACCACAACCACCACCAACATCAGTGATGAAGTTTATTGACAACGGAGAGCACCACCATCAACACCAATAACAACATCAGTGGTGAAGTTCAGTGCCAACACATGCAAATTTAAGCAAATAGTTGGAGGCTATCCATACATTTAATCAACAGAATTCAGAGGGTGTTGGGGGTCTGGGGGGGGGGAGGGGGGGGGAAGCAAGAAGATGCTGCCTGTTTGCTTTGTGATTGTCACCTGCCACTCTGATTGCAGATTGCCCTCAAGTGCAGTGTGTGGAGAAGTACATTGCCACGGAACCAGACGAGCTAACTCTTGAGGAGTCGGACATTGTCAACGTCTTCAAGAAAATGGCTGATGGTGAGTGTTGACAGCCACTGTCTGAGTGTGTAGGGTTCCAGCCTATCCACTCTGCAGTCCACTTTCCTAAATTGCTCTTTCCAATTCCTCTTCCAGTAATTCACTGACTACCCAAAGCATCTTGAAAAACTTCCATTGCAGAGGACTGTCTGTTTTCAGATTCAGTAAACATGGTTGGGCATTAAAAAAATGGTTGGGCGTTAACATCCAGTTATTTATCTATCCATGAGTGTTAAAGTTGGCCTCTGATTCAGTGCCCCGGCTTGTTTTTTGGTTAGCTGTTAGGCGGAAGATTCAGACCTTTTTTTCATATTAAAAAAAAAAAATCTATATCGTAGTGTATGACAGAAGATTAAGTGCCCCAGCATGTTTTTGGTTATCTGTTTGATAGAAGATTCAGGCTTTCTGGGTTTTGGTTACCTGTATGACAGAATATTCAGTGCTTCAGCTTGTTTTTGGTTACCTTTATTATGGAAGAGTCAAAGTTTCTCACCCTGATATAAATGTCTTGTTTGACTGGGTGTTAAAAATCAGCTGTCTGTTTATCTACTTGTTTTCTGTTACCTGCAGGATGGCCAATTCTGGGTGTTAGGCTTTTTTTTTTTTTTTTTTTAGCAATCTCTGTGATGGAAGATTCAATACTAGAGCTTATTTTTAGTGTCACTGTACAACAGATGATTCAATAAGCATTGTAGGCCTCCAAATCTTGGTACAATAAAAGAATGAATCTGCTTCCAGTAATTCACCAACCACCCAAAGGATCTTGGAGAAAAAAAAAATCCATTGCAGAGGACTGTCTGTTTTCAGATTCAGTAAACATTGTGGCCTCCAGATCTTTGTACAATAAAAAGAATGTATCACTTCATGTGCCAGTGGTCACGGATGAGCTACTCAGGTAGAAACACATGTCTGACCTAGGCAACCAGCATAACAGTGGCCCCCACCAGGATCAGATTTTTAATAACCCTTCTGATCTCTGCTTAGCACTGTGGGCCAGAGATTGGATTTCACTCTGGGGAGGACTGATGCACCCAAATGGCTCTTTGTGAAGGGAGCAGGACTCTCCTCTTCTTCTGTTTTTTCATCAGATTTACTCTGGTTAAGGTCTTCCAGATCTAAATATGATGCCTCAATAATTAATTGCTTGCTTGCTTTTTCTTCTGCTACATTTTGATATTATCATAAATAAATAGCATTCTTTTGAACCTTTCATGTGTTTGGATCTTGTTTTAGAATGCTAGTGTTCATTCTTGTTTCAGATTTTTTCCTTCTTTTTTTCTTCTACATTTTGACCTGGGAAAAAAGAGAAAAACTCTTCTTAAGTAATTCCCTGAGCACCCAACGTCTTGAAGAAGCTTGTGTTATGGAGGGTGGTGCTTGTTTTCAGGATGGTACGAGGGAGAGCGCATTCGGGACGGAGAGAGGGGCTGGTTCCCTGCAGACCATACAGAGGAGATCAACAACTCGCACGTCCGTGCACGCAATCTTCGCCTACGATATCGCCTGATGATAGCAAGCCAAGAATACACTGATGTAAAATTCAGCAGCTGAATTCCAATCTGTCGGTGACCTTGTCTCTCAGGATGCTTGGTGTTTTTTGTTGTTTGTTTTTTCACATTGAAACTTGGCAGTTGGTAGTCTTTTTCAAGCAGGGGTTATATTTTCTTCTCTCATCCTCTCTGTTCTTCGTTTGTTTTGTTTTTTAGGTGAGGACACTTACAATTAATAAAAGTTCAAATTCTGAGGACTTTCCTGCTTTTAATGTTACAGCTTTCCTACTTTTAATGTTACAGTTAGAAATTTCAAAAGCCAAGCACTTAAACTCATTGTTTTCTTCCTTCCCCCCCCCACCCCCCCGCCCCCCTTCCCTTTATAGCACAGTAAACGTGCAAGGTTTTAATTCGTTTTGGACAGGTAGATTTTTCCCGTAACATGGGTCACTAGGCTCCCACATCAGTCATTTAGCTTAGGGTACAGCCAGTGGAGGGGCGGGGGGGGGGGGGGGGGGGTCCAGATATGGTTAAAGCAAAGAAAATGTGTTAGAAAATCTTGTCTTTAGTTTCACCAAGTCAGATTGAAGTTCAGGTTCTTAGATTTGCATATCAGGCAAACGTTGAACATCACACATAGAGTGATGTGATGGTAGCACCCTTTTTGTTTCAAAAAGGGGAAGTGCATTGTGGCCAAGTTGACACAAGTGGTAAATACTTTGGAGTATTTTTTTTACCAGTTTGGTCATGGTCAGTTACCTGTAAAAATAAGTGTACATAGTCTGTGTATAAGTTTATATCCATGGAGAGTGAATCAGTAAGAAAAAATCATATTTGGGAAAAGCTGTCAACTTGACTGTTTATGATCTGGCTTCCTTTTTAACATTGCCAAAAGGGATTCCATATTCTGTCGATTATATACACTTGCATGTCCTCAGATTTTATGGAAACGCTTACTGTGAATGATGATTTGGATTTTAAAAAATTAGTGAGATGGGAGATTGAAATGAGTCGAGTTGAGATGAGTTGCTTGAAATTCATCATGGTTGATCAGTTTTGGTTTTCGTTCTCATCACCAGCAGGTGTGCAGTTTATGCACAGGTATGTCCTGTCTGTGATGCGCAAAATAAATCCAAAAAAAGTAATGTGCTTGATGTAAGGCATCTGAGAGTAATATTCAGAAATGGTCATTCTCTGCCCCACTGCTTTTTTTCATGTTTTTTGTTTTCGTTTTGTATCTGTCCGTTTACAGTCATGTGTTTAAACCAGTTTCTCTGAAGGATGCCTGAAATATAGCTTCACTAACTCCTTGAAGACCCACCTCAGTGACGCCAGTTCTGCGTATAAAAACAGCGGGGTGCTGGAGACCGCATGTAACATTGCAAAGTCAACAGGGCAGTGCCAGTGACCCAGTGACATCATGAATTGACTGGCCAATCAGATGCACAGTGGGACTGGCCAGTCAGATGCATTGTGGGACTGGCCAGTCAGATGCACCATGGGATTGGCCAGTCAGATGCACTGTGGGACTGGCCAGTAGATGCACCTCGGGACTGGCCAGTCAGATGCACCATGGGACTGGAGTGGGACTGTGGGACTGGCCAGTCAGATGCACCATGTGGTTAGCTTCAGCCACTTCGCAAAGCGACTTCACGAAACATTGCGAAGTGTCTTCAGTGAAAGAAAGGCCTTGGTGAAGTTGCACTTTGCAAAACCTCTTTACGCTGTGCTAAAAATGCCATTTTCTTTGGATCTTCATTGTTGCCTTACAAAACGCCAAATGGATGTAAACTGCTGACTGTATTTGGTTTTCTGTTTATACAGCAAAGTTTCTCCTGAAAGCATTCACCTGACTGCTTCCTTATTTCACTGATTCCCTCCTGCAGCTGTCATGTCTTTTTTTTGGTCTTTTTTTTTTGAGTTTGATTTTATTTATTTTGATGAAATTCTTGACGTTTATTTGCTAAGCATTATGCAGCTATATGTTTTGTTTTGCATTTATTGAAGATGAATTGTTTGTCATTGAAAAAAAATGTGAAGCACGAATTGTGTTCAGTGTGATTTGTGTCCTTTTTTTTTTTTACAACTGATGAGCTTTAGTTTTTACTGAGATGTGCATTCCAGGCATGTTTGTTTTTGCAGTCACGTCTTGATCAGAAAATCAAAATACACTCTTTAAAAAAAAAAAAAATCTGTGCTGTTCATTTCCAAAGATATTATTTACTTATGTTACTTCAGTTGACTTTTTATACTTTTTTTTTCCCTCAGACTTTTGGCTATTCACCTCATGCATGCATTTGTCTGAAACTTGCCTTGAAAATATGGAGCAATATTCTCTTTGGTGTTGTATGCATTGATGCTTCTCCTGTTGGTTTCTGTGTGGCTTCATTTTCATGTCATCTGTGGTTCTTTTGGTCCACAGATGACGTCAAAATGAAGCCAAAATAGTGGACAAGAAAGGATTAACCCTAGAACTTTGAATGTGGTATTAGCACTTGTTCGACATCATGCGTAGTGTCAAGTAGGTCCTGTTTTGGACTCAGTAGTAAGTCTCCACATTTGAGTGCAGAATGTCGTATGACAAAAATTGGAACAACCATGTTGAGCTTGCAGGGTTTTTTTGGTGTTTTTTTGGTTTTTAGTATGTAGATTGCATTAGTAGATTAAAATATTTAGAGCACTGGTATAGCTGTTCAACCATCATGCATAGTGTAAGTAGGTCCATTTTGGACTCAGTAGTAAGTCTCTGCAGTTGAGTGCAGAAAGTCGTATGGCAAAAATTGGAAAAACCTGTGGGGAGTTTGTAGATTAATCCTTTCTTGTTTTTAGCATGATAGATAGCATTTTTGTAGATCCAAATGTTTAGGAATGGTTACGTTGCAGTTTGTTCCTAGCTTTGATTGCCATGTTTTGTTTAGGGCAAGAATGTTTCAGTCTCTCTTGTGGTATGCATCTCACTATGAAATGTGTTCTTTTGATCCACAGATGTGGACCAGTGTAACCATTACATTTAGTGACTTATGTCCTCGCTTTCAACGGTCATTTGACCACATTGTCTTGATTTAGTGACTTATGTCCTTGCTTTCAACGGTCATTTGACCATGTTCTTGAGCACTTTTTATGCAGGCTGTGGTGAATGCACTTGTCTACTTACATGGTGTATGCCTTCATTTCCTTGTTCATTCACTGTGAAATGTCATGAAATGCATAATTCTTTTCCATGTTGTACTTGTAGGTAATATTATCATGTGAAATAATTGTACTTCATATATCTGGCTGCAAATGGTTGAATATGATGTTGAAAATTTATGTAAGCATCTTTGTTTGATTGCAACCTTTAATTTTTTTTTAATTATTTTTTATTTCTATGTATTGACTGACTTCATTCAGCCCATGTACGTTGCAACAAACTATTTGCTTATGATTGACTTGTTTCCACCTGAACTGATCTTGATGATGTTTTATTTGAGAGTGATGTGGTTTGTAATATTCATGAACCCCTTTTCTGTTCTGAAAAGATGCTCCATCATGAATCCATGCCACATCGCTTCCTTGCTAAACTTTTGCCTGAGATTTTGATTGCTTGAGATTGATGATTATCTTTGAAGCATTTGATCTTGTGATACCAATTTCAAATTTTACTTCAAAACTGGCAAGACAGATCGTGTACATTAACATTTTTTGATAACAGGTCATACTGTTTGTTATCTTTACAGTAAAATGGAATGAATTCTAGACTTATACGTAGTACTTTATACGTAGTACTTTATACGTAGTACCAGTTCATGTCTTGTTTTTCTGCTGGATATCGTAGTTTGAACGCGGAAGGATAAAACTTTCTTGGATGATTAAAACATGATCTATGCAATGATTGCTGTTTACATGTACACTAACAGGGCAGACTATATTAATTATGAAAGGAGATGGAAGGAATCATGTAATTCAATGAAAGGAATTGTGTAATTTAATGACTTTAGATTGTGCAGAAAGTGTGGAAGTAGCAATACGTAATATACGTAATTATATTTCAGGTTTTAGGTGTGAGCCAGTGTCAGTGTTTGGAAAAATCTTCGCAAGACAAACTGCACAGAGATGGAAAGATGGGAGTGTATTGCACAAAACAAAATGATCGGATTATTCTCTTCTCTCTTTTTCATCCCACCCCTCCATCCCTGCCCCCTCCCCCCATGTCTCTTTCTTTCTCTGTCTCTGTGTGCTACACACCCTGTCATGTGATGGTCATCATTTTGATGGCTTAGCATAAATGTTTCAAGGCTCATTGTTCTGTTCTTGGAAGAAAACTTTTCCACAAGGAAGAAGTGATTTTGATGGTGTTGGTGGCTTTGTCATCTTTATGACAGTTTGACATCACACTTTTGACATCTCTTATGTTTGCTCTGTGCACACTCTGTACACCTTATCAGAATTAAACTGCAGCTGCTGTTACAATGGTTTCCAGGAGGCAGTTGCTTTCTGAATTCCAAGTATGGCCAAGAAACTGGCAATCATCGAGCAAAACCAGTGCTATCCTGAGCTATGTTACACATTAATATTGTACCTTGTGTAAGAGTACTATATGTATAAAAGATATATGTACGGAAATGACAATATTCAGTATCATGTTTTGTATAATCCAACTGTATAGTGTTTGTTTCTGACGGCAAGCAGATTGATGCTAAACACCCCATGATTCAAGCAAGCATTAAATAATTACATAGGACTGCTTTAACCCTGTGTGTCTGCTGTTGAGACTGTTGTGAGGTCAAGATGTTGGCAAGGCGAAGGATTCACTGTTGTTGTGAAGTTAGGATGTTGGCAGGTACGAGGCTTGCTTGGGCAAAGGATTCACTGTTGTTAGATTAGGATGTTGGCAGGTATGAGGCCAGAGGACATCGGCAGGTACGAGGCCTGCTTGGGTGAAGGATTCACTGTTGTGAGGTTAGGATGTTTGCAGGTATGAGGCCCGAGGATGTCAGCAGGTACAAGGCCTGTTTGGGCAAAGGATTCACTGTTGTTTCAGAGGTCAGGATGTTAGCAGGTACGAAGCATGGTTGGGCGACGGATTCAGTTTTTCTTCAATGCAGAGAGTTGATAGGCATCACACAGGCATAAGAACGTCTCATGAGTTTTGTGGTCTAGAGGGCCCCAGGGACAACTGATTGCTGCATTCGTGCTTAGCAGTCTATGGGCATGAGAGTGCCGAGCAAGCATTATGGTCTAGAGGGCCCCAGCGACAACAGATTGCTGCATTCGTGCTTAGCAGCCTATGGGCATGAGAGTGCCGAGTGAGCTTTATAGTCTAGAGGGTCCCAGAGACAACAGATTGCTGCATTACTGCATAGCAGCCTACGGGCATGAGAGTGCCGAGCGAGCATTATGGTCTAGAGGGTCCCAGAGACAACAGATTGCTGCATTACTGCATAGCAGCCTACGGGCATGAGAGTGCCGAGCGAGCATTATGGTCTAGAGGGTCCCAGAGACAACAGATTGCTGCATTACTGCATAGCAGCCTACGGGCATGAGAGTGCTGAGCGAGCATTATGGTCTAGAGGGTCCCAGAGACAACAGATTGCTGCATTACTGCATAGCAGCCTACGGGCATGAGAGTGCTGAGCGAGCATTATGGTCTAGAGGGTCCCAGAGACAACAGATTGCTGCATTACTGCATAGCAGCCTACGGGCATGAGAGTGCCGAGCGAGCATTATGGTCTAGAGGGTCCCAGAGACAACAGATTGCTGCATTACTGCATAGCAGCCTACGGGCATGAGAGTGCCGAGCGAGCATTATGGTCTAGAGGGTCCCAGAGACAACAGATTGCTGCATTACTGCATAGCAGCCTACGGGCATGAGAGTGCCGAGCGAGCATTATGGTCTAGAGGGTCCCAGAGACAACAGATTGCTGCATTACTGCATAGCAGCCTACGGGCATGAGAGTGCCGAGCGAGCATTATGGTCTAGAGGGTCCCAGAGACAACAGATTGCTGCATTACTGCATAGCAGCCTACGGGCATGAGAGTGCCGAGCGAGCATTATGGTCTAGAGGGTCCCAGAGACAACAGATTGCTGCATTACTGCATAGCAGCCTACGGGCATGAGAGTGCCGAGCGAGCATTATGGTCTAGAGGGTCCCAGAGACAACAGATTGCTGCATTACTGCATAGCAGCCTACGGGCATGAGAGTGCCGAGTGAGCGTTATGGTCTAGAGGGCCCTAGGGACAGCATATTGCTGCACCATGGTGGGCATCATCACCAAGACAGTCTTGCTAGGGACAGACTTGTTTTATAGTCTTCTGAGTTGGTCAGTTGTCGGATTCTGCCCGGTGGCAGAACATGCAAATTTCATCATGCCGGCATTTGTTTTTAAGGTCTCCTGAAAATTTGTCACTTTGAAATTTAGCGTTAGTGAATCTGAAGTACATGTTTCAGCTTAAAAACTCGGACCAGCTTTTACCCTTGCATCTACCTTGTGAAAGGGAGAGAGGGCACTGACTGATAGGAGGTGTGCCAGTTGTAATAGGAGGGGAGTTGGTCAGTAGGAGGTGTCCATTGTCTGTGTAGGCTGTAGTTGTTATGGGGAGAGAGTTGATGAGTAGGTGAGGTACATTGTAGAGGCTGTAGTTGTTATGGGAGAGAGTTGATAAGTAGGTGAGGTACATTATGGAGGCTGTAGTTGTTATGGGGAGCGAGTTGATAAGTAGGTGAGGTACATTGTGGAGGCTGTAGTTGTTAAGGGGAGAGAGCTGATAAGTAGGTGAGGTACTTTGTCTGTGTAGGCTGTAGTTGTTAGGGGGAGAGAGTTAATAAGAAGGTGGGGTACATTGTCTGTGTAGGCTGTAGTTGTTAAGGGGAGAGAGTTGATAAGAAGGTGAGGTACATTGTCTGTGTAGGCTGGAGTTGTTATGGGGAGAGAGTTAATAAGTAGGGGGGGTACATTGTGTAGGCTGTAGTTGTTAAGGGGAGAGAGTTGATAAGTAAGTGAGGTACATTGTCTGTGTAGGCTGTAGTTGTTAAGGGGAGAGAGTTAATAAGAAGGTGGGGTACATTGTCTGTGTAGGCTGTAGTTGTTAAGGGGAGAGAGTTGATAAGAAGGTGAGGTACATTGTCTGTGTAGGCTGTAGTTGTTAAGGGGAAAGAGTTGATAAGTAGGTGAGGTACATTGTCTGTGTAGGCTGGAGTTGTTAAGGGGAGAGAGTTGATAAGTAGGTGAGGTACATTGTAGGCAGTTGCTGTGAATGGGAGAGAGCTGATTGGAGATACGCATTTTTTATGTAGGCTGTTGTTAAAGGGAGAATGTTGATAAGTATGAACTAATGAAGTACACATTATCTCTGTAGGCAGTTGTTATGGGGAGAGCATTGAGAAGTATGAACTAATAAAGTATGCATTGTCTCAGTAGGCAGTTGTTGAGGGGAGAGTGTTGATCTGTATGAACAGCAACTAACAAAAATACACAGCAACTAACAAAAGTATGCATTGTCTCTGTAGGCAATTGTAAAGGGGAGAGTGTTGATAAGCATGAAATATGCATTGTCTCTGTAGACAGTTGTTAAGGGGAGAGTGTTGGTAAGTATGAACTAGCCTAATGAAGTATGCATTGTCTCTGTAGGCAGTTGTTAAGGGGAGAGTGTTGATAAGTATGAACTAGCCTAATGAAGTATGCATTGTCTCTGTAGGCAGTTGTTAAGGGGAGGGTGTTGATAAGTATGAACTAATAAAGTACGCATTGTCTCAGTAGGCAGTTGTTGAGGGGAGAGTGTTGATAAGTATAAACAGCAACTAACAAAAGTATGCATGAACTAATAAAGTATGCATTGTCTCAGTAGGCAGTTGTTGAGGGGAGAGTGTTGATAAGTATAAACAGCAACTAACAAAAGTATGCATTGTCTCTGTAGGCAATTGTTATGGGGAGAGTGTTGATAAGTATGAACTAGCCTAATGAAGTATGCATTGTCTCTGTAGGCAGTTGTTAAGGGGAGAGTGTTGATAAGTATGAACTAGCCTAATGAAGTATGCATTGTCTCTGTAGGCAGTTGTTAAGGGGAGAGTGTTGATAAGTATGAAGTATGCATTGTCTCTGTAGGCAGTTGTTAAGGGGAGAGTGTTGATAAGTATGAAGTATGCATTGTCTCAGTAGGCAGTTGTTGAGGGGAGAGTGTTGATAAGTATGAAGTATGCATTGTCTCTGTAGGCAGTTGTTAAGGGGAGAGTGTTGATAAGTATGAAGTATGCATTGTCTCTGTAGGCAGTTGTTAAGGGGAGAGTGTTGATAAGTATGAAGTATGCATTGTCTCAGTAGGCAGTTGTTGAGGGGAGAGTGTTGATAAGTATGAAGTATGCATTGTCTCTGTAGGCAGTTGTTAAGGGGGAAGAATTGGTAAGTAGGAGGTGTGCATTGTCTGTGTAGATCATTGTTGTTATACCACACACAACAAAGTTGGGGAGGTGGGGGTTACTGGAACCGTCACATCCGTCTGCCTGTGTATATGGGCTTTGTCCAGGAGATACCTTCTGAACTACTCAGCCTGTAGGGGAATGGGTCAACAGGTGATGTTGCCGAGTGGGGAGCATTGACTGGTAAGAGGGGCAAGACACAGGCAATCTATGTGTACCGCTGTTTTTGTCCTGTAAACTGGTTCTCAGACTCAGTGTGCTCGACTCTTGTATATTCTGTACATTCCATGTGCTGCCAAATAGATATTGCTGTTGTGAGTAAACACTGTTTTTCGTTGTTTTGTTGTACTGTCCGAGTTGGTATGCTGTAGAACCCACCAAAGTCGGAGTCAGCGTTTCAGGTGAAATTTGTGCTTTTACGCAAATTGAATCTTCAGCCTGACATCTAAACTACCCTCCACCCCAACTCCCCGCCCCATTTGCTGTATTCCTTTCCTACTTGTAATAAGTGTTTTTGTTTTGAGGTTTAGGTCACTACACTTTCACAAGGCGATGTTCCAGGGTGGTGGTTTGGCCCTGAAGACCACACACTGTCTTGTTGACTTGGGAGGCAAAAGGGTTTAAGCCCTGTTTTAGCAAGAATGATGGTCTTGTGGCTCAGACACACAGTCAGTCACTTCTACCGGACCATTTTTCTGAATGACAGTGTTGTTGGAAAAACTCACTCTCACCTCACCTCAGTCCCCCAACTTTTTGGGGTTTTTTTTGGGGGGGGGGGGGGGGGCAGAAAAAGCAGATGTCCTCCTCCAAGCTGTTCTGTTGGCGGCTAACAACAGGAGGTGTGGGAGGGTCCTCTAGGTCTGGGAAGGTCATCTTCATTTGTTGGAAAAACTTCAATAACACAAACAAATCCCCCAAACAAGCAGCATTAAAAAAAGGAAAGCTACCTTTTAAAGGGGATGAGAGGTTTATTACATAAAGGATTTTTCTTATTCTTTCACACGCTCAAAACTAGTCTAGTCTGAGATGGGGTTGGTGGGGTGGGGGCTTTTTGTTGTGGGTTCTGTACAATAATGTGTCCATGTGGTGTGTCGCACAGCATTTAATTCTCTTCATTATTTTGTGTGGCTTCATTTGAAAACAAGTTTGTGATTTGAAACTTACAGATAGTGATGCATGCATTTTTGGTGGTGTGTGGCTGTAGCGTTTGTGTGCACTGACTTGGCCAGTTGGAGTAGCTGTCTTGTCTGATACAGTAGCGTGGAGCAGTGTTTAGCTTGTATTCAGTGATTGAGGAGTTCGGGTGACCCTTTCTACACCCCCACCACCACCACCACCACCATCCCCCTGTTTACTTTCTTTGTGTGTGTACAGATTCTGTCACATTTTCTGTTTGTATTTCCTCCCTCTGTCCACAGGTTTGTTTGTGTGACCTTTTCTTTCAGTATTGATAGACCTGACTTAGGTTGTTTTGGTGTGATTTGAACAGGAACTTTTCTGATGTACAGATGGCATTGGTACAAGTTGACTGGTTGACATTCCATGGATTTGAACTTGCCACATGTTTTTAGCCATTTTACTTATTCCTTTTGTTCACTGATCAGAATGCGTTGTTTACTTTCCATGGGTGTTCATTTTTTTCAGTGTCACATTTTGTGCAAGCAATACTTTCTATGGGTGTTCATTTTCTTCAGTGTCAGATTTTGTGCAAGCAGTATTTTGTTTTGACACATGCGCTTGCACACACACACACACACACACACACACACACACACACACACACACACACACACACACACACACACACACACACACACACACACACACACACACACACTCACTCACTCACTGCCAAACTGTGGATGGAGTGTTTCTCAATCTGCAGGTTTTTAGAGACTATCATGGGGGCGTTCATATTCAGTGTTCAGTGTCTGGCATAGCCAAATCAAGTTCAGGAAATGAGAACTTGCTGTTTTTTGCCCTGTACTTGAGGAAAAAGCTTTCTCTTCAAAAATTTGGCTTTGATATGTATATAGACACAGTATTCAGCATCCTGTATCAGGCAGCTGTATGCCATCTTCAGAGGGAATATAACTATGGTGTCTGAGTTGGTGCATAAGCTGCTTCACTTCAAGAAAGGATCTGACTGGTTAAAGGAGCACCCAGCTGATGCCTGGTAGTGTTGTGAGTAAGTTGCAAATTCTGTTTGAAAGAGTATCGCTGGTTCAAATTTGTGAAAGAATCGAGTTGGTTAAAGGAGCTGTCCAGCTGACATCTGAGTTGTTATGAATAACTTAAGGTTTGATTAGAAAGGGTGTTGCCGCTTTGCTTCATATTTATGAAAGGATCTGATTGGTTAACAGAGTTTCCAGTCAATGCCCAGTAGTTGAGAGTAGGACTTGGAGATTTTGTTTAGAAGAGCACTTTGGAAGCCATTATGGAGATGAAAGTGGAATTTTAACTCTGTGACAGTGATATTAAAACAGGAAATATTATTTGTTGTTTTTAACTGCAGTATGTGATTGGAAAGCAACTTTGTGTTTGGTTCTTTACCAAGTATCCATTGTGGTATCTTTGTTTCCCATTTCATCAGTATTTCACTTTTGTTCGTTGTCACCATTTTCTTTGCAATGTATGTTGAAATGTATGCAGGTATTTATCCTTAACATTGATGTATTTCTGTATATAATATATATATGTATACTTTCATACCCATGTAATTGACTCTTTGTATGTGTGACTGTTGTAACTTAAGGAAAACATTTTTTTTCTGTCTTCTTATGTTAAGGATCATCAGTGAAAAACGGTGACCATGCAGTACTATCATTTTTTCTTTTCTTTTAAGGAGATTAGATAACTTATTTCTACATTACTGTTTTGAAATGAAGATAAGAATGGAGTCCTGTACTGTTTCAGTGGGAGTTCTTTGCAGTCTGTAGGTGCATGCAGAAGATTAATATTTTGTTTCTGGCTTTGCAAAAAGCATTAGTTGTAATTTGATGCGCATATAAGGAAATATAAGGAAATGCATGGGAAGAAAAATCACGGACCGTGTCAAATGGAGAGGTGAATCTTTGGAGCAGAGGTAACGACTACATTTTGAATTGTAGCTTCCTCTCCCATGGAAATAAATAGGCTACTTTTCTTGTCTTTTTTTTTTTGCTGTCAAAGTTTTGTCCTTTGTAGGAATCAACAGAAATTAATGCTGCTGATCTCTTTTTGTCTAACAGAAGAGTCAGATGTATCATTATTGTTGCAAAGTGAATGTATTTGACATTTGACCTAAGGTGTTTTTTGCTGAGTAAGCAAGTTTTACTTTAAGCTAGGTAAAATGTCCATGATAAGGTGCTTCAGTTTCTTTAGTCGTATGACTTTTTTGGTATGAGTTTCATGAATTGCCTCCTGTCAGCTATGCTTTGTCAGGTTGTGTCAAATTACTATTGACACATGTGATTAAAGTTGAGTGTGGATGCAAACTGTGGGGCAAGGTTGGCTGTCAGCTTAATTGAAGTAGTTTGACACAGTTCACTAATAATAAGTAAGACATAGCACTTTGATCACACAACATCAATCAAATGACTAAACTCAAAGCATATCCCCCCTCCCCCCCCCCCAAAAAAAAAGAGGAGAGAGAGAGAGATAGGGAAAAGTTGCCACACACTATGCCAAGCAGAAAAACAACAACTTAATACTGTGACAACATTAAAAGACAAAAATAAAAACCTATTCAGACTAGACTTGGGGTAGTCCATCATTTTTGACAATGACAGCAAAGCTGCTCATTTTGTCTGTTGTGATCCCTTGCATAGACTCTAGTTGTCTATTTCACCAGTGAACATTTTATTGTCAGTTTATGCCATAGGACCCCTAAAACAAACACAGTTTCAGACAGGTGCCAAAAGATTAAAAGGTATCCCTTTTTAGTCCCTTTTAGTAAAGCAGAAAGCCACATGTTCATTCATTAGCAGTTAACCCATTTAGTGAAGTAGAGAGCAACAGGATCATGCATTAACAGTTAACCCATTTAGTGAAGTAGAGAGTCACAGGATCATTCATTAACATTTAACCCATTTAATGAAGTAGAGAGCAACAGGATAGTTCATGGATAGTTGTCCGTTTAGTCAAATAGAGAGCAACAGTATCATTATGATAGACGATGTCGTGAAGTAGGGAATAATGTGATCATTCTTAGAGTTGATCCATTTAGTAAAGTAGAGAGCAGCAGGATCATTCATTGACAGTTAACCCATTTAATAAAATAGAGCGCAACAAGATCATTCATTAACAGTTAACACATTTAGTGAAGCAGAGAGCAACAGGGTCATTCTGTTGGGCCTACCTTAAGTAGGGAGCAATGTGACTGCTTTAACCAACAGTGTAAACTGGTGATTGTTTTAACCAACAGTGTAAACTGGTGATTGCTTTAACCAGCAGTGTAAACTGGTGATTGTTTTAACCAACAGTGTAAACTGGCTTATATCCCAAATTTTCACTAAGTTCCTGCAGCTGATTGTTCCATCTTGAAATTTGGGTAGACATTCTTTTGGGCAGCTTGAAGGCTTGATCGCTGAAATGTCTGAATCTCCCTATGGGAGAGCCTTCACTAGTGAGTGTAGCCTTTACTGGCGAGTGTAGCCTTCACTGACAGGTTTAGCCTGCACTGGTGAGTGTAGCCTTCCCTGGCAAGTTTAGGCTTCACTAGCAAGTGTAGCCTTCACTGGCAAGTTTAGGCTTCACTGGTGGGTGTAGCCTTCACTGGCAAGTGTAACACCCACTGGCAAGTGTAGCACTCACTGGCATGTGAAACCTTTATTAGTGAGTGTAGGTTTCATTGGCTAGAGTAGCCTTCATTGGCGAGTGTTTTATGCTTGGCTGCTTACATAGCCTTCACTGAGGAGTGTTCCATGCTTGACTGCTTGTGTCAGCTATTTGGGCATTCAGGGACTGGGTCCATGTTCAGAGGAATGCATGACCTGCAGCTGAAAATGATCCGCATGCTTTTTGTACCAGCATTTATGCCTACCAAAAAGCATAATCTTTAAAGCTCTGTCTCTTTACTGGAATTGTTTTTTTCCCTTCTTACTCCACCAGATAATAGCAATATGGAGCATTTATTCATGTACTATATGTCCAGTACAGCATGCTTCCTCACTCAGTTCATACTGGTGTTAACAGTTTTGCACCTGGCTCATTGACAATGTAAGAAGAAGACAGGGGTCAAACCAAACATTTCGTTGTTGAAAGGAGGCATGAACTTCGGACATTCTGATTTTTGTGCATTTCACAGTGACTGAAACTGCTCGGAACATTCTTCTGCTTTATGATGATGATGATGGTGGTAGCAATTTGCAGCGCATGAATATGTCTTATGTTGCGCTGACAGCGCTTGGAAAAACAAAAACATGGCAAAAAAAGGTGTGTGAGTGGCATGTTTTCTATTGCCCAGCACAGTTTCATTTTCTTCCAGTGACTGTGCCTGGCCCACACTCCAAGCCTTGCTTTATGACGCCCTTTCTCCAAAGGAGGAAGACTGTCATAAACCAGTGCTCTGAATTTGTGCCAGGCTCCCACCGTCCAATCACCGTCCTACTTCTCACGCAGACTGAAAGATGTTGGTAACTTGGGGACTTGCCATCTGTTTTCAAGCATCAATTTTTATTTTTTTTAGTGTCTTTTGGGATTTAAATTTGTTGAACGTGCTCAGTTCCATTACTTTTCCCAAGTTACATTTCAATGCTGGAAAGCTGAAGATGTGAGAAGAACTGTGCAATGCTGTATTTAAATAGCAAGTGTTTGGTGTGCTGCCTCGGTCTGCAAAGAATCCGCAAGGCATCACATCAAACTGTTGCTGATTGCTGTAATAGTGCACAATGCACTGTTTCCCCAGTACATTTCGCACAAAACACCTTATATGTGAGATCAGTTCCATGCAGATTTAACATGCTGTTGTGGGATCGGAAATGCCACAGGTGCTCTGGCTTGTCTGAATAATGTCCAGAATGTTGCCTTAGATTTAGAAGCAGTTTTATCAGCCTTTTTGCTTCCTTTGAAGGTAGATCATCAACTGCTACCCTTTTCTGCATTTTTTACATTGTAGTGGTCAGTGGTGTGAGCTATGCTCCTGTAGTTCTTTTATGTAGTCTTGCAAACTCCTCAACACATCATATTTTCTGAGGTTCAAGCCACTTTAAAACATTTGACTCTGTTTATGATGTATTATCCTGTCATAAATGTCTGATCATCTGTGTAAGCTGTGTCTATGCTCAAAAAACATTCTCCGGTGCTTTCATTTTTCCTTTTCTTCGACTTCATGTAGGTTAGGTAACAAGCCTTTGTTATGGAGAGTCTTGAAAGTGGTGTAGTGAAGTTGGGATTATATCATGGCCATTTTTTCTGCGAATGTTTTTTTTTAAATGCCATGCTTCTGGTGCACAGGTTTTGGATTATTGTGTTCACCTATGAAAAGGTGAAAATTGTTTGCTGCAATGTGGATGAGGTGGGCACAGCTTCACTGTGCTTAAAGTAAAAGGTGTTGCATTTCTAAGAATCTATCTGTCGTTCTCGCCTGCACTCTGTGACTCATTCTGTACACATACGTGTATATTCATATCTCATGAAATAAACATGAATTTACATATTTTACTTGTGTGTATGTGTGTGTGTGTGTGTGTGTGTGGGGGGGGGGGGGGGGGGAGTCCAGGATTTCCTGCTTTTTAATGATAATAATGATGAACATTTTTAGAGCACATAACCTTACATTTGAAGCAGCTGAACATAGTATCTAATAAGTGCATACATTCACAAAGAGATTTTTTGTATTCCATATTCCACATTTGTGAAGCAGTTTAACATGCCCTTGCAAACATGTCACTCTTTTGCTAGATACAAATTAAAATGGAATCATAATGTGACACATTAAAGCAGATGTACAGTCAGCCTTTGTCATATGCACCCAATAGCTGAAACAAAGACTACACATACACATGCACACACCAACATGCACACACCTGCACTTGAAAATATTTGAGAAAAAAAGAAAGAAAAAACCCTACACACACACATTTTATTCCCCATGTTTAATAACAGAAAAAATTAATAATAACAAAATTATGCTTGCTATTGACTTCTTGTATAACACCTTCCGTGACAATTCACAAAGAACTGCAGTTCTGTTACTAAAACTAGTGTTGGTTGAAATGTTGCCTTACGCCCACAGAAACCGTAGGCTTATTAGAGATGGAAGCCCAGGACGGCCACTTCGACTTTCACACAGCTCCTGAGCTTTGGAACTCCTGAGCTCTGGAACTAAAACTGAAATACAGGGCTGATATTTATAGAGAAAAATTGACTTTATAAAGGACCACACCCCAAAAGCCGAAGCAAAGACTACACATACGCACGTACACACACACACATAGTAACATATTTAATCTTTGGCCAAAGTAATTACCTGTAACCGTTGGGCAATCACACGGATTTCGTCTTGTATGTGAAATGATTTCAACCACCCGCTCCACCCCAAACACAAAAACAAAGAAACTTAGATTTTGTTTGCCGTGACTGATTTGTGCTAGGATACTGCCAATAACACAGAAAATCCAAAGTTATTGGTTCTTGGATTTTTAAAGTCCCATATGGACTGATAAAAGGATGCTTCTTCCGTAAATCTTTTTGCGTAAAAGCCGAATCTATTAGGGTGCTCTTGGGGGAACTTCGTCCAAACAGTTAGTTTGATTCACATGAACGCTTCGAGACACGGTTTTGTCACACTGGCTCAACCAACACAACCTCGTTGTGGTTTGTAGGCACCTTCAACCAGTCGCAGACTAGTATACAACACAAGTACCTGTGTTAATCTCATGAATATAAAAGAAAACATTCTTTTTCTGATGTATCCGATTCGGGGGAATTTCGACCACGTTGGGGGAAACTTCGTCCGGCGTCTCGGGGGAACTTCGCCCAAATATAAAAAGAACACACGCAACGAAAAGAAAAGGCTAAGAAAGACGTCCAAACTAGTTGGAAATTCAGTGTTTTTAAAAAGACTGAATATGCACTTTTTCAGCATAAACGTGGAACACCTGGAGTAAACTCAGCAGCGTAAACCCGACCAACACATGCTTTCTTTCCGAAAGCCTAACTCTGGTCCCTCAACTTTATTAACTCTAACAAAGTTCTTTCATTTCATAGTTTATCGGTCGGAAATTCAGTCCTGGGACATTTTATATGCCATTTTGGGGCACAAATATCATCAGTTTGGAATCACTCAAACAGGGTCATATAAAATTTGGCAAATGAAGCCAGCATCTGCAATAAAAGTGACTGATTCAGTCCAGCGTAAACGGGCGAGTTCTCAGTACACGATCGATTGTTTTGCCAACATCAGCACCCAGCATTCAAAAATTAGATCTATATCAAATTTTGGATTTATTCGCTTGGTATGACCCTGTTTGGTGATCATGATATTTGTAATCTGTCACAAGTTATGGCGTATAAAATGTCCCAGGAATTTCCGACCGCCTCTTTGGATGCTACTGTTTATGAATTTGTTTCTTCTTCTTGATGTTACTGTTAGGCCTTGATGCATTAGGCCTAAAAGCAAGGGTAAACAACAAGGGCGAATTTCCTCCATGTGGTGTGGGCGAAGTTCCCCCAAGCATAATTTATGTTGGGGGCATTTCGTCCACCTTGAAAATTTACTTTTCACTTTGTGTGAATGTTTTTTGCTAAAAATAAGTGATGCATATCAATTCATCAGCTAGAGTTTCGACGGATGTGCAAAACCAAAATCGATAAACGTTTCAAACACTTAAAACTTTAGAACAAACAAGTTCGGCAAACAGTATGTCGGTCCTTATACTTTCCGTACCGCAACCCACATGACGGTTTTGTTGCCAAGCGAATAGTAAGGCTCCCAAAGTAGGACATATTTTCCCATACGCTACTTGTAACAATCACTCTGGTTTGTTGTTTTCTTTGTGGACTGATCCATTATGAAGCAGGTGTTACAGTTTGGAAAAGTGAAATTGTACGTAAGGGTTGATGCGTAGTACTGAGTGCAGTTCACAAGGTGTTGGGTGGCCGAAATTTCCCCAACCGAGCGAGTGGACGAATTTCCCCCAAGCCACCTTATTTGCCCCAAAACAAACAACCAAAAAGGTTGTAAGGGGGCCTGCCAAACTCATAATATCAATAGATATTGTGTCATTGGATTTGCTTTCGTCAGTTTGAAAATGTTGACCGCTTTTGGCTGCTGTACTATGCTTCGAGTTAGTGCAACAGACTTCAGTGATTTGCCAGAAAAAGTTAGGCTACTCCCCCTTACGCGACATTCGCTGCAGACGACAGTAACCCCGTGCAGTATTTTTCGAGAATATTTTCTGCGCAACTCGTCTCAAAAGAGTCGATTTCTTGTGGTAGGTATAACGCTCAGAGGCTGGCCGCTTGATCGTCAAGAATATGAGTAGTTCTAGATAATATTAACACTTATTTCCTTGCTGTTCTCTTAGATACGGACGGTAAGACGTACTGAGGAAAGATTTCCAACTTGCTAACACCATGCCAGCGCAAAAGCTCACGATTGTCTCTCCCACCGGCTAACGTGCCCTATACCCACCAGCACAACTGACAGTAGAAAATATCAAATTGGAACAACCTCCGAGTGGAATATTGAACTGGGGCTACCACCCGGTTTTTGAACAGATCCAATCCTCACCGTCGCCACTTGTTTTCCTTTCTATCTAGACTTAACCAGCCCCTCACGACCGACAATGAGTGATAGTGACACAATCTTCAAAATGACGATAGTGGCCAGCTAATGGAGAAAAAACAACAAAAACAAAAAACAAAAACACACGCGATTTTGTTTTTGTTTTTGTTTGGTGGTTGTGTCACTTTCAGTGCACCGGCTTATGTTTCAGTGCACCGGCGTGCTGCCACTGGCAGTATGTTTCAGTGCACCGGCTGCTGCCACTGGCAGTATGTTTCTGCCCCTCCCTGTCTAACTCAGTTAAAGAAAACTGGAACATTTGTTCTAACAAATGTACAAATTATTATTGTTAACACACACAGGCAGTTAGAGTGAACGATCGGAGAGGCACGGAAAAATGACTTCCAACACAGGCTCAGATCTAGACAGCCTTATTCATTCACTGGGTAAGTTGTTTTAGATCTAAAATCGATTTTTAAGTCCTCTTTCCCCCCCCCCCCCTTCTTCTCCTTCTTCATTTTTTTTTTTTTAATTTGTTTTAACAGTAACAGAAATGCAGATGAAGAGTTTTGAACTAAAAATATCCATACCATTGAAGAAAACGTGCAGTTATGTAAGTAAGTAAATAAATTGGTGTTTTATGCCCAGTCAACCAGCGCAGTTATATCAGGGCGATTTATGCAGTTATGTATGCTTTAAGTGTGTCATATTACAGATGTAGGCAGCAGTGTGTGTGTGTGTGTGTGTGTGAGAGAGAGATTCTTTTCAAGAAGATATTCATTGAGTTACATTTCTTTTCCAGAATTTGAAAATCAGCAGTATGTCAAAATGATTGAAAAGGAAAATCAACGGAATCAGTGTGAGTAAACAAAGGGGCCAAAACAGTGCATGTACAACACAGAGTCACCCTTTAGCGAACACAGAATTTACCAGATCATGAAACTGTATTTAATATTTTGCTGCTTTGTGTTGATTGATCTTGAAGAAAGAATTAATTAGATTGAAGTGTAGAATAAAAAATAAAATGAAATTCTGTTTCCAATATTTCTGGTTAACAAATGGTTAATAGTGTAAGATTTAGCTTAGATAAGCAATTAAATACTTTCCACAGCCCCCCCCCTCCCCCCCCCAACTATCAGTGTTATGATTAAACAGCAGTAAACATTATTCTGCTATTCCATCCCCCCCCCCCAACCCCCCCGTACTCCTCCCTAAAAAAAAAGGGGGGTGGGGGGGGTTAGTGCTGAACAATTCAAGTCACACACAACACAGTTTTGAACAAAGTACAATGGTAAAATCACTAACATTCACATATATAAATATGAAATGGTGAGTTGGAGTTGTTCCTCCATTGCTTGGTTTACTGTCAATGCCACACTGTGTAGTACTCATTGTTTTGACTGTATAATGCATGTATGGCTGCATGTCATTTTTGAATTAATTTGGTAGCTGTTAAGTCACTTTTTTCCCTGCTAACAGCTTCATTGATCACTGGTTGCACATCAGTCTGAATTGCTGTGACCGTATGGATCGGTTATTTTACACAGACCTGGAATCCCAGGAAGAGGAGAAAAAGACTGCAATCACAGAGCTGCAGGCTCGCATCACAAGCTTGGAGGCAGACACCAAAAGCAACCACAAACAGCTGGTTCACAACAAGAACACACTGGAAAGGTATACTGTCGATCCGAGTAGGCCAGGAATTATAAGAATTAGAGTGTTTTATTAAACCAGTGTAGGTTCTCAAGTGTTGTGCTTGGACTTATTAATGGGTTACTATAAGTATAATCTTTACAATTTCTTTTTCTTTTTTTTGATGGAGAGTGGTTGCAAGTGGATTTATTGATGGGTTGTTAGGTACACGCATGTGTGTAGAGACAATAATAACAATGTCACAGTGAACTGAGTTATTTTTATTAGGTGACATGGTGGTGTAACTAGGTGAATTTTATTGAATTGGTTGGTAGATTGGTAGAATATTTTTGTGTTTTAGGGATACAGACCATGTACTAGTTGTACAATTTGTTATTTAGTGGTTTGATGGGAGTATGCATTAGTAGGTAAGTTGGCAAATTTTAGTGCTGTGCTAGTGTCTGTAAAAGGTGTGCTTTAATTATTATCTGTAAGATATATGTGCAGGAATCTATAACCATAGGTGGCTGGTTGGTCACCAGCTTTGTTCATTGGTTAAATGCTTACAATCTTAACTACTTCACTGGTTCAAAATGTTGCTATTTTTTATTTTTTTATTTTCTTTATTTTTATTTTTTTATTTTTTGCAGCTGATTACTGGATTGAAAGAAAAGAAAGAAAATCTTTGATTTATGAATTAGGTAGTTCAGTTTATCAAATGTTAATATATAATTATGGAAATATCTTTGCCCAATTTTCTGATAAATTATGTAAATCAGTACTTGGTTTACTTCATTCAGTTTGTTGATAATTACTGAGGTATTTTGTTGCTGATTTCTTTGCAGGATTAAACAAACAAACAAAAATGTATGAATTATTACTGGTTTACTTCACACAATTTGCCATTCTGATAGCTCAATTGTAGAGTACCAGACTCGTGATCAAAAGGTTGTGGGTTTGAGTCTCTGCAGGGGTGATGGGAGAATTTTCTTCTCCAGGATCAACTTTCTGTGCTGACTCTTATTTCGGTATCTGCTCCACTCCTGTGTTCATGCAGTATATCACCTACAAGATCTTTGTCACTGTGCCAGAAATGCAGGTGGCAGGTTACAGCTAAACACACATGCACCCTATGTTGCTTCAGACAAAATGACATTGTAAACTGGTGCATGGTTGCATGGTGCACACAAAATGTGCTAAATGACGAGATGGCAGCAGTTTCAGGTGGCACCAGCCATGTAACAACCAAGCAGTGCTGTGAGTATGCCACTTTGGATGATATTCATAAAAACACGCTGTGTTAAGTCATTCATTCAGAGTTGTATACAACTAGAGCACAGTGGGTCTGCTATTCTGATGCATTTAAGGCTCATCTCAAGATGAGGTGTTTGAGAAGTGCTCATTAGTATAAACTGCTTTGTTGGTGATTTTATGATTTTGTAAGACATTGCTGAATCAGAATGTATTGTTGTTGATTGCTTTTATATAGCGCTATTCTCCGTTCTCGTGCAGACTCTCTGCGCTGGCATGTGATTTTGGGCAGAATGACCAGGATTTTTTACATGCTACTGCAGTAACACAAGGGTGGAATGGATACTGAAATAAGTCAGCACAGAAAGTTGACCATGGAGATTTTTTTTTATCCCGCTGCTCCGTCTGGCGCTCTAGCTCTAATGTGTGCTGTCTGCTGTAGCCTGAAAAAGACCAAGTCTGTGCTGCAGGCCCATAGAGATGCCTTGAACAAGCAGCTGGACACACTGCAATTTGAACAGGATGAGCAACAGTAAGTTACATGGGTGGCAGTGGTAGAGGTGCATGTGAGTGTGTGTGTGTATGTGTGTGTGTGTGATTTTCTAGTTTCACTTTGTATACATAATTATCTTTACAGTATTTAATAGTGTGTGTTTGTGAATGAATGTCACTGTGTTTGTGTGTGTGTGTGAATGTTTGTTAATAGTTGTGGTGTGGGGGTGCTTCTGGGTGTGTGCATGTGTGTGTGTGTGTGTGTGTGTGTGTGTGTGTGTGTGTGTGTGTGTGTGTGTGAACTTGTGTGTGTATGAGAATTTATGTATGCATATATATGTTTAGGTGTTAAAATGCATGCAATTCCAATTCTGCATCATGATGTATGGTACTGGTTCTGCTACACATGTTTTAATCAGCTTTACAGTGATGACAAAAAAACGCTGATTAAACCAAACTAAAAGAGACACAAACACTCTTTTACTGTAAATTGTATAATACATCCTTACCAATTCCTTGTGACTGACACAGGCGTGAATTTGAGGAGACCCTGCAGATGTATGAAAACACCTGGATAGACTATGAAGCAAAGTACAAGTCGTTGGCCCTATACAAGACTCTGCTGGAGGTGGAGTCCGAACTGGCCCAGTCGCAAGCCAAGCTCACCAGGTGGCAGCAACAGAAAAATGAACTGCAGGGCAAAATGCAGGCTGCCCAAGGTTGGATAGGTGTATGGATGGGTGGGATGAGTTACATATGGTTAATGGGTGGGTGGGTAGATAAAGGATAGGCTGATGGGTGAGTGGATAGACTGATGGATAGACGGATGGATGGGTGGGTAGACTGATGGATGGGTGGGTAAATGGCTTGACTGATGGGTGGGTGGGTAGACTGATGGATTGGTAAATGGCTGAAATGATGGGTTGTTGGTTAGATTGAATGATAGGTTGGTGAATGGTTGGGTTGATGAGTGGGTGGGTACATTGATGGGTTGGTTGGTTGGTAAATGGTTGGCTTGATGGGTAGGTTAGTAGATTGATGGAAGGGTAAATGGCTGAAATGATGGGTTGGTAGGTAGAGTGGTGGACAGGTGGGTAAATGGACTGATGGGTGGGTGGATAGATTGATGGGTAAATAGCCAGAGTGATGAGCAGGTGGGTAGACGAATGGATGGGTAAATAGCTTGATTAATGGATGGGTGGGTACATGATGGATGGCTGGACTGTTGGGGGACCAGGGAGTGGGGGTGGATGCATTGCTGGGTTAATGGATGGAGTGGTGGGTACATGGGCTGGTGTGTGATTGGGTAAATGGGTAGTCTGTGGGTGGGTAAATGGCTAAGCTGATGGGTAATTGCATGGGTGGGCTTGGGACTTGTTCAGTAGGTGTTGGATCATGACCAGTTGGATTGATCCAGTCTTGTTTGCTGGAAGGATCACTAAATCTGTTTTAAAATGTATTTGCTGCTTTCTTTGTGTTCTGCAGATGCGCTTGACTTCAAGGACTGGCAGAGATTCTGCATCAAGATGTATCCTTCATATGCACAGTTAAAAAAAGTAGAGACTGTCACTCCCTGCAAGCACTTGCATGACGGTCTGTTTGCAGTCCCCGCCGAGAGCTTTCTTAATCTTATCTGAAGCCTTTTGTCCTTTGTACATTGGGGATTTTCATCAGCATGCAAGATTGCGAGCATGATTAACCAAACAATCTGGAGATTTCTGTTTGCCATACAGGTTAGAGGTGGGGGGTCTGGGAATGCAAAATGGAGTGATCACCCACTTACCCCTGCTTTTTGATGGTTTCATTTTTTTAATTATTTTGTTGTTGAGATGTTTTCATTTTTGTTGAGACAGTCTCCATGGTGTCTCCCTCCTTTTTTCCTTGTGAGAGAGAATCACTCCCCCCACACCTCCCTCCCCCACACACCCCTCCTGTTTTTGTTTCTATTGTTTCAGGTTTATCTGTATGAGAGACACACTTCCAGACCTGTGTACGTTCCTTACAGCAAGCCCAGTGCAGAGAAGAAAATGAGTACTGCGAGTATGAAGGAAGAGCTGCTGGCTGCTGTGAGAGAGAAAGAAGCTCTTCAGGCCAAGCTGAGAGAGATCAGTGAGAATAACACAACTGCTGTTGGGACTGCTTCTCTGGAGCCTGCTCAGGTCTCATAGTGCTCTTGTGTGTGTGTGTGTGTGTGTGTGTGTGTGTGTGTGTGTGTGTGTGTGTGTGTGTGTGTGTGTGTGCACTTTGTGTGTGTGTGTGTGTGTGCATGTGTGTGTGTATGTGTGTGTGCTTGTGTGTATGTGTGGGGGGTGGGGATACATCATATGCGACCAACAAAAAACAATGTCCCCAATTGTGTGCATCATGTATGACCAACAAAAACAGTGACCCCCCCCCCCCCCCAACTGGCTCATCCTGTTTGACCTTAAAGGGATTTTGCATTTGGAGGCATTGTTTTTGTATTTTATCAGCGAAAACACATTGACCCCTTCCTCTTGCATCCTGTCTTCAGTGCTGATTGCTTACAACTTGGTGGACTGAAGCGATGGAGGCCAGAGAGGATAGCTGACCAGTGTTGAGTGCTTGCACTGTATTAACATCTGACTGACCCCCCCCCCCCCCCCATCCTACCGAAAGGTTCAGAGGTAACTGGTCTAGATAGGCAATTGTCATTATGCTGGAATCACCATGTCTGTCTGTATGGCATTGTCCTGAAGATGCCTTCTGAACTGCTGAACGTTTCATAACCAAACTTGGTATGGTGGTGCCTGATGGTGGGCTGGATTTTCATGTGAAAAAATTGGGTTGGTGTCGTCAAGGTCAAGGTGACAGGGCTTATATTATAATCAAAATATGACTGTTTCTACTGTAGCTTTTGAACTAATGATTTGTTTGCAGTCAAACCTAGTTTGTTCATAAACCAATATATCCAGTGGAAATACTGGATTGCTGTGGTGAAAGCCACAGGGAATGTTCAAAATTTCAGTTAAGGTTTGACTGGATGATATCTTCTGAATGTCAGAACCATTTGTGAACAAACTTGTTATGGTGATGCATCATCATAAGCTGGAGTGTCATGCAAAAACAGGAAAAAGAAAAAAAAAGGGTTGCCATCTTCCAGGTCAAGGAGACAGTGAAGGCTCATGTATCTATAATACTTTATTAATTCTTTAAAAGGAAATTCAGTCATCTGCCATGGACAAATAGTAAACAATACAAAAAAAGTAAGTATATACTTATACTATTTCACTCACTTAATTAAAAATAAAATCAAGTAAATATGACTGTTTCTACTATAGCTTCTGAAGTAATCATTTGTTCTACTGTAGCTTCTGAACTAATCATTCTTTTGCAGTCAGTATTGGTTTGCATATTGTTTCAGAACATGGAGACAGATGAGACAGAGACATCCAGCAAAGAAGCCAGTGAAGACAGCGTGACTGAAGAGGACAAAACAATGATGGGAGGAGGAGATGGTGGTGATGCTTCGTTGACTCTGATACAGAAGTACCCTTTGCTTTTCAGTTTCTTTCTACTGCTCCTCTTTCTCTTGCTTGAGTGGGTGTGTGAACGTGACCGTGTCCGGCACTACATGTTTGACCCTTATACCTGTCCTCTGCACACGTACTGAAATATTGGTTTTGTGGGTGTGCTGAGCTGACACTGTGTGCTAAGCAGCTTGTATTTCTTCCTTACGCCAGTCTGATGCATGTTTGAAGGAAAGGTTGGTTTGTGTGGGTGTGCAAAGGTGACCCTGCATGCTACACACATCATTTTTTTCACCCTTACTGCAGCCATCCATGTGTTTAAAGGAAAGATTGGTTTGTTGGTGGTCATGTTTGCTAAGTACTTGATGGTTTGTGTGGGGTTGTGAAGGTGGCCATGCTTGCTAAGTACTTGATGGTTTGTGTGGGGTTGTGAAGGTGGCCATGCTTGCTAAGCACTTGATGCTTTGTGTGGGGTTGTGAAGGTGGCCATGCTTGCTAAGTACTTGATGCTTTGTGTGGGGTTGTGAAGGTGGCCATGCTTGCTAAGTACTTGATGCTTTGTGTGGGGTTGTAAAGGTGGCCATGCTTGCTAAGTACTGATGGTTTGTGTGGAGTTGTGAAGGTGGCCATGCTTCTAAGCACTTCGTCTTTCACCCTCTGCATACTTACTCAAAGATTGGTTTTGTTGGTGTGCAAAGTTGACATTGAGTCTTGGGCAGTTCATGCTGCATTCACCCTTACACCAGCCCAGTGCACATCTGAAGGAAAAATTGGTTTGTGTGGATGTGGGACCATGCTTGCTATGGGCTTCATCCTTATGCCAGCCCTCTGCATGTTTTAAGAAAGATTCACCCATTGCATAGCTGAAGGAAAGACTGGTGTGTGTGAATGTGGGAAAGTGACCATGCATGCTACGCTTCAGTTTTTGCCTTTATGCCAGCCCTCTACACAGTTGAAGAAAGATTCACCCAATGCTCATCTGAAGGAAGGATTAGTTTGTGTGGATCTGTGAAAGTGGCCACACATGCTAAGCTTTTGAGTTTTTACCTGTGTACCAGCTTTCTGCACATTTAAAGGAAAGATTGACGTGTGTTGGTGTGTGGAGGTGGCCACGCGTGCCAAGTGTTTTGTGTTTCACTCATATAGTTGTACATTTCTGCTGCACATTTACTGAAAGCTTGTTTTTGTGTGAATGCTCAAAAGTGTCTGCAAGTTACTGACAGTTTGTTTTGGTTATTGTTTTTAATTGCATCTGTGTGGTCATTTTTGTCAAGAAACAGGTCGGTACCAGCTAAAATTATGTTGAAAATATTTTTGTGTCCAGCATACATACATGTGAATGTTGCACTCTGATACAAGTGTAAATTGATTCATGAAAGAATAATCACTATATTGCTTTATTTTTTATTTTTTTAAAGAACACGTTCACCAGCCACTTCTCTTCTTTGTTCTGTAATCATGTATAATATATCCTGCTATCACTGTCAGAAGATGGTATGTTTCTGAAATTGTATTTTTATTATTTTATTTTATTTGTATTTAAATGTATAGATGATTTTTATAGATCACCTTCAGTGTAAACAGACTGCTCTAGCAATCATCAACAAATGTTGACCCAAACTGAGAAGAAGAAAATTCCAAAACCAAAATCCAAAGAACAAAAACAATAGGGAACAAAGCTGTCAAGACAACCAGGTTTAATAATACAAAATTTGTGTATATGGGATATGTATAATTATACACAAAAGTCCACATATTGTTACATTTAATTGTACTGAGAACCCAGACAGTATTATTTGTATTTTTGGATTTTCCATTGGGAGTAGCCACTACCATCATATATTCTGACTGCTCTTCGACTGTTGTGCACTGCCTATATTTTTCATGCCATCTCTTATCAAAAAGCCCACTCTAATATGTCCTATGTGATTGACTTGGCATTAAAAACCACTTGGATTAAAAACCACCTACTTGCTTATCAAAAAGTACACAGGAGATTTGTGAATGCTGTCAACATAAAATTTGGAGAAAAAGAACAAAAGGAAGAAAAGGCCTGTTGTCGTGTTCCAGCCTAGGAGTTGATCATGAGCCAGCTGCTTTCATTGAATTGCCAGTGCAGTGCTCTAACGAAGGAGCTACAGCCTCAATATCTTACCCCATTGATCATAATTATAAGTTGCTTGTTTGAAAGGTACATTGAAGGTGCTTCGCAGTATGTAATTTATTTTTTAACAACAATAGATACTATGACAATTTTACTAAGGAAATTAATAAACTGTTGAAATTCATTTTCTTTGTGTTGCATGATCTGTGTGCTGAAGTAATGGTCTTGCTGCTTCTGTTATTTTTTTTACTTTAATCTATGTAATGGCTCAGTCTGAAACTGCAGTGCAGAGTGCCTGAACTGTAATGGCTTCCAATAAGTGAACAGTAACTGATGCATGATTATTGTCACCAAATGCGAATGTTACCACTGTCATCAACAGCATGTATGTTTCGGAATGTCCCATATAGTAGTGTGTGATTGCTGCCTTTGCTTTGTAATAGTTTTAAATTGCTATTGTTGCAAATGGGAATTTCCCCATGGGGAGTTTGGGTTGCTAGTCTCAAGTCAGTTCAGTTCACCTCAGTTCAAGATTGTATTTATGCACTCAGGAAAGCCCAGATGGTATTTATGTACTCAGAAAAGCCCACACGTGCTCCACGTTGTCTCTTAGAAGTTCTCCCAGTGTTGCCTTTGAAATGCTTCATGCTTCCAATGTTTGTCTGAGTGATGATGGCCCTTTTGTCATGCTTTCAAGGAGTTTTCAGTATCTGTCACTGAGCTTTCTCAATCAAAGCAGGCAGCAGCAACAGAATTAAGCTCTACCTAGTGCTGTTTAATCCAAGCATTGGCAGAACTTCCACAGAATTTTGCCAGGACAATGTTAAGTGCTGTGGGGATCTTTAATGTATGCATGCTTGTAGCATGCATACCACAGTTTTTATTTTTTCATCTTATCTGAAGGACTAGGCACTGAGTTCACCACCCAGAGAGAGGGGAGAAAAAGCTGCTGCCTGAACCACAGTTCAAACCTGCAGCTTCTTACCTCAGTCCCAGTGCCTTAACTGCTGACCAACTCTTCAAAAATTTATGTCTGATGTTTGTATGTTTTATTTTTGCGAAGTGAAGGTTTTGTAGATTGACTTGACAGAGGGTTGATATATATGCGAGAAGAGTTTAGAAATGTGTATTTGCTTATGACCTGAGTTTGACTGCCCTGAGGTGACCCTGTGTGGTTGACAGGACATTAAAATCCAGTTACTACTACTACTGCTTCTGCCTCCCTCATCCCTGGCATGTCATCAGCAGAGAGCCAAACCTGGCATTGGGGTTGACACAGAATGTAGGTTACTGATTTGAAAAAAGAAAGGTGTAAGAACATTTGGGTAGAAGTCCGTTATAAGTTGTCAGAAAAGGCTGTTAGTGTACTAGGAGTGGGATTAAGCCAGAAGTGAAAACCCTGAACATCAAAGAAAAAAGAGCAAGTTCAGCAATTTTGAGTGTAGAGAACTTTGCAAGTTTATTATTTCCCTTGAAGTATAGATTCAGACAGTACCCACAGTTAAATTGATTCACATTTTTCATAGTTTTCATGTGAAATAATGCACATTTATCGAATGTACACCTGCTAGAAATTTAAACATTGTTTTAATCCATCTGAATAATGAATTTGGACATTGTTTTAATTAATCAATATAAAATGTATTTAACCTTAACTTGTTTTGAACTTAATTCCAAGACATGATTGCTGGCTTTTGCTGTTATTTTGAGTCTTTGGTGCTTTTTGCTTGGTTTGGGGCAAAGCCCCCCCCCCCCCCCCCCCCCCCATTTTTTTAATACTTCATTATCCCTTGTGGGAAATTTGGGTTACCTTATGTAGGTAAGGCCACAGCAGCTGGAAGAGCAGCCTTACCAATTCCTACCAGTGTGTGCAGTATTTTCTCATGTCCAAACAGTGGTGTGGCTGTCACTGTTTGGGATTTTTAACATGCACACAGATGCCAATGAATGCAATTGCCCATTGGGGCTGTGCAAACACCATCAGTGAGTCTGCACTGAGAGTTGACTGGGCAGAAAATCCCTCGTTGCAGCGGTGAATCAAACCAGCATCAGTATCGTGGCTGGCATTTTGGTCTGATGCTCAACCAGCTGAACTATTGTGCCCCTTAATTTTTGCTTTTTTGGTTTTTGTTTGTTTGTCTGTTGACAGCAGTGGTGAAGCAGAGACTCAGAATCCTTCAGATGTTCCACCCAATGACAGAACCTTCACCGTCAGTAGTGGCACTGATCAAAGACTCCCTGCTGTTGTTCCATTGCCGACTGTGAGTAATTTTCCATTGACAACCCTGCTGCATTTAATCACAGCCTTGTATACTCTTTATGTATTCCTTGCATGATGTGTTTGATTTTGATGAAATAACTTCAGGGCAGCAGGATTTTAATGTCAAAACAGAAAGAGGGTGAAACAGTATGAAAAATCTTCAGTTTTGAGTATCAGGTCTTGTTCACGGTCTGAATCTGTATGGTTGCTTAAATATTCAAGTAATGAACCTGTGTAAAAGCCTTGGGATATCTGTGCAAACTGCTAAAATGTGCCTCTTGTGAATTTGACAAAAAATGCTGAGGACAGGAAAGCTATATGACAGTTTATGAAAAACAAAACAACAACAGAACATCCACAGGGCAAACACACATATACATGCCTACATACACATCTAAACAATAGCTACAAGTTGAAAGAAACTTACAAGCCCCAGAAATTCTAGATTTTTAAAAGATTTCCCTTTTTTTGGTCTTTAAAATTTAGTCTGATGCTAGTATGAGGGATATAATACTACTCAATTGTCAAATGAAATGGAATTTTTATGGCACAAATCCAACTATATTTGAAGTGCTTCGCATAATACAACACAACTGTAAAACTAGCACAAAACAGACGTATGCATTCCCTTAAAATGATATATGGTAATATATAATAACAATACTAATACAACACGCATGCATGCACATGCACGCAGCAGCTGCAGAAGATGATTTTTAGAAAATGGTTGGATTGTTAATCCATGAAATGGATGGTGAAACCTTAGGACTTGTCCCCTAACCAGATTAACGCATACTTTGAGGTTGATCTGTACATGCATGCACAATGAGATTGACCAGTACTTATATTCAGTGTGTGCACAGTGAGATTGACCAGTACTTGTATGCAGTGTGTGCACAGTGAGATTGACCAGTACTTGTATGCAGTGTGTGCACAGTGAGATTGACCAGTACATGCATGCAGTGTGTGCACAGTGAGATTGACCAGTACATGCTTGCTCTGTCTATTGCTCCACAGACAAGCAGAGAGCCCACTCATGAGCAGACAGTGGAAGATTCCTCTGTCACCACGAAAGAGTTCAGGCAGCCAGAGAGATTTGAACCTTCCAATACATCCACCCCAGTTGTATCTGGGGCCAGGTCATCAGCGAGAAAGCCACCACAGCTGACATCTACTCCCAAGATGCCTCCGCCTCTGTCAGCTCTCACTGTCCCCAGAATAAGTATGAGGGCTCTGGGCCCACATGTATGAAGAGCAAATAGCAGACTTACACTCTTCAGCAAATCAGGATTAGGGGTTATCCCCATTTAACTTTATTTGCTCTTCCTTCATATAGGCCCTGGTGGATTATAGTTGTCATTCCTTCTTTTATGTTCACATAGAAGCCAAGACTTGTCCTCACATAGAAGCCAGGACATGTCCTTGCATAGAAGCCAGGATGTGTCCTTACATAGAAGCCAAGATGTGTCCTACACAGAAGCCAGGACTTGTCTTCACACAGAAGCCAGGACTAGTCCTCACGTAGAAGCCAGGATGTGTCTTACATAGAAGCCAGGATGTGACCTCACACAGAAGCCAGGACATGTCTTCACATAAAAGCCAGGACATGTCCTTGCATAGAAGCCAGGATGTGTCCTTACATCATAATAATAATAATGTACATTTATCATGTGCTCATCAACGCCCTGAGCACTCACATAAGACATATTAACCTAAATGTTATATTCTATACATGTGTAGAGCATATTCCTACCAAAACAATTTACATAAAGTATTAAAAAAATAAAAGCACTACACACACACACATAGAAGCCAGGATGTGTCGTACATAGAAGCCAGGACTTGTCTTCACACGGAAGCCAGGACTAGTCCTCGCATAGAAGCCAGGATGTGTCTTACGTAGATCCAGGATGTATCCTCATATAGAAGCCAGGACATGTCCTCACATAAAAGCCAGGATTTTTTTCCTTCTCCAAATAGAAACCAGGACATGTGCTCACATGGAAGCTGGGGCGTGTCCTCACATATAAGCCAGGACTTGTCCTCACATATAAGCCAGGACATGTCCACATAGAAGCCAGGACATGTCCTCACATAGAAGCCAGGATCTGTTCTCATATAAAAGCCAAGACATGTCCTTACACAAAAGCCAAGACATGTCCTAGCTCACATAGAAGCTGGGAGATGCTTGCACATAGAAGCAAGGACATGTCCTCATATAGAAGCTAGGCTGTGTCTTACATAGATGTGACCTCACATAGAAGCCAGGACTTGTCCTCGCATAGAAGTCAGGGTGTGTCTTGTATAGAAGCCAGGACATGTCCTCACATAAAAGCCAGGACTAGTCCTCACATAGAAACCAGGCTGTGTTAGTGTGGTATGCTCAGCAGTGTAGGGCGGGCATTGAATTGGCCTGTAGAAAAACTTTAACATGGGCAATTACAGAACTTGCATAGTTTTTACATGGTAAAGATTTGCATGTCATTGTCTTTTACTTCTTTGCATGATAGAAAACAGAGTTTTATGCCTTGTGTTTCAGGCCTTGGACCCCCACCCCGAGAGAGCATCAAGCCTCAACGGGTATCTGTTCCACTGCTGAATATACCTAAGCCTCCTCCAAAGTCCACCTCATCCAGAATCCCCACCATACGATCTGCAGTGTCCTCATTACTATCTTGCCCCAAACCATCTGCAGAGAAAGTACCGCAACTGCCAGTGCCAGTGATGCCGAAAGTGCTGATGCCGAGAACGCCCTTGATTACTCCGCCCCCATCACCAGCAGTTCCTCCTCTGCCTGAAATGAACACAACTGGACACAGAGCTCTGAAATCTGGAGCGTCTAAAATGACAAGTGTATCAGCACTGACACCAAGGATTCCCATTCCACTGGTTTCAGCAGCAAGGTTGCCGTCAGCTGGGTCAGGGAGAGGACATGAACTGGGTTCGATCCCCGGACCTGCGTCCTCAGCTCCCCTCTCTCCGGTTGTGCCAGTGTCTGCTGCAGGTCAGTTAGTTGGCAGGGGAAAAAATGCAGGTGTTTGGATGTTACTCGCCGAGTGTAGTGAAAGTATTTCACACAATCATACAGCACACATCAAGAAATGTCCAGACTCCATAATGGGGAAACGGCAAAGGCCTCAAGCCTTCTTAATTTATTCATATGTCATCAGCACAGCCATAGGCACATGGCATTCAGTATTACAATCTCAACACACGCTGTTCAAGTTTTCAAATGATGAGTTGGTGGCCAGTTGGCTGACATGCTAGAATGTAAACCAGTGGCCGGGGTTTGACTCCTGGACAAGATGGGATGAAGGACGTTTTTTTTCAGTGCTTCAGAGTCAAATATTTGTGCTGACTTGTCAGCGCCCGTGTTTCCTTTGTGTGCACAGTATGCACTGAGAATGTTGTTTGTGTTAAAGGTCCCATGTCCAGTGGCATGGTCCTGTGGCCAGTGGCACCCATGTGGACATTCAGAGAAATGGTTGCACACACAAAATCTCACCTGAATCAACACATTTGGTGAGAGGAATAACAACACCAACAACAATGACACACGGGTTAATGTCTAACTGACTGGTGTACAGTGTCATTTCTTGCACTCGTAATGTTTTAGGGAGAATCTTCCTCTGCTGTGTTTTAGGGAGTCATCTTCCTGTGCAGTATTTCAGGGAATTTTCTTCTGCAATGTTTCAGGGAGTCATCTTCCTCTGCAGTGTTTTGGGGAGTCATCTTCCTCTTTTAGGGAGTCACCTTCCTCTGCAGTGTTTCGGGGAGTCATCTTCCTTTGCAATGTTTCAGGGAGTCCTCATCCTTTGCAATGTTTCAGGCAGTCCTCATCCTTTGCAGTGTTTCAAGGACTCCTCTTCCTTTGCAATGTTTCAGAGAATTCTTCTCCATTGCAATGTTTCAGGGAGCCACCTCCCTCGGTTGGTGAGACCAGCAGGCAGGCAGCTATCCTCGCCTATACCTCCACCTCTTTCACCTGTACTCACACCATCTGGTGATGGAGATGCCCCACCTGTGCATAATGCAGGTAACAAATGCAAGCAGGTGGTATGTATATTTCTTGGGAGGTCTCATCAGTACTGCATTGTCGCAAACAGTTGAGTAGGAAGTTAGATTTGGAATCCTGTGTATGTGCAACCCATTTTGATAGCGCTGAACAGGCTTTGTGAGCCTACTGATGAATAGTAGTGTTTTGCTTCTTATTTTATTCATATGTATTTCAGTTTGTGCGTATTTCAGCATGCAGGAAAAGTTGAAAAATGTCAACACAAAAGCATGTGTACAACTTGCATTTAAAACAGAAAAGTGTTATTGTCACTATTAAAAAAAAAAATGTAACCTGTGACTTTGAAAATGGGTCAGTCACCAAAATAGTATAATGATGTAATATTCCATGGATGGTAGCAACATGGATGGTTGCTTAAACAGCCTCTAAGAAAACGCAAACATTGATGTTAAACTTTTTGCCAAATTGAAAAACAAAAACAAACAAAAAAACAATCCCCTTAAACACAAGCCAAAGACATGGAAATATTTTCTGCATGATCTTTCTCATAGATGTAGGAGAAAAAACATTTTGGTATTGAATCTGGTTTTTCAGCTGGTTATGTGCCTTTTGTTGTCATGGTTTTCAGGCCAGGTCAACTCCCATGGTAACAAGGAAAACAGCAATGAGGCCAAACTAATGAAGCAAGACGAGGATATGGAGTTGGATGCGGAGGGTGCAGGTAGGTGTGGGGAGTGGGGTTGGTGGGTATGCTTGAGAGCATGTTTGTGTGCAGGTGTGTGCATAAATTCTTGTGTGTTTGTGTGTGGGGGTATGTCTGGTTGTGTGTGTGTGTGTGTGTGTGTGTGTGTGTGTGTGTGTGTGTGTAAATGACAGATACAGTTAATGATGATTCATTTTAATACTTCTTAAGTTTAGAAGGAGTGAGTTGAGTTAGCAGTCACTGGGGGTTTTTCAACCACAGTGTTGGGGGAAGGACTTGTTTTCTGGAACAACAGCTGTGGTTGACAATTTGTGATGTGTAAATGCCTCAATATAGTCTGATAAACAGCTGCAAACAAGACAGCCATTTCTTCACATCTAAGACATTTGCAACCAAAATTAACACACAATTTCATACAGCCTTCAGCATGTGATAATATTTAACAAAGTGCCTACAAGCTACAGTCACTCATTGAAAATCACACACAACAAGAGCAGAGAATAGTACTATATAAAAGCAATCGGTAGTGATAATAAGTGAACAATTTAGATTTGAAAAGAAAAAAAGCCAAAGTTTGCTGTTCTCGCTTGTCTTTGTCCAGGCAAGAGATTTTTCTGGCTTTTGGCAGAAATCCGGCATTTTTAGGTTGCCCAGGGCCATTCAGTGTAAATCGATCAGTGTAAATCTGTTGAGAAATATTTAGGGTATATATATACGAGTTATATAAGTTTGCTTGGCTGACTCTTAGCTACTATCAGGAGCCATTGTTTTGTTCTGACATTGTTTTGTTCTGAAATGGCTCATCTTATTTTCCAAACTGTTTGAAGTCACCTCCTGGAATTTTCCACTGAGGAGTATGAAAATTACCAAGGTTGAATGTTGGGTTTTGTGGTGAGTGTGGCGGAATCTACCGAACACTGAGCTTTGATTGCGGATTGGCATTCCCAAAATGTTTTGATTTGTTCCCTTGTAAAGCGATGAAGATTTCGGGATGTGAAATTTACACTTTGAGAAGAGCACTGATGCCATTTTTTTTTAAATATGAAAATTACCAAGGTTGAATGTTGGGTTTTGTGGTGAGTGTGGCGGAATCTACCGAACACTGAGCTTTGATTGCGGATTGGCATTCTCAAAATGTTTTGATTTGTTCCCTTGTAAAGCGATGAAGATTTCGGGATGTGAAATTTACACTTTGAGAAGAGCACTGATGCCATTTTTTTATTTTATATATATTTATTTATTTTGGCATTAGGACAGCACAATGTATCAAAAATTATCTCATAAAGAAAAATCAGCTTTTGAACATCCTACTCTTGCCAATTTTCAAACTTTTCAGGCTGCATACATGCTTAGTTCAGCATTTTTAATATGCACTTTTTGCCCCCAATATTGCCCCAGATTGCATGATTTTGCATCAGACACTTTCGGGGGGGGGGGGGGGGGGGGGGGGAGGGGGGCATGCCCCCAGACCCCCCTAGAAGGGCAATCCATGTTAGCCTTTTTCATAATTTTCTGATCTCATGCCTGTTGTCAAAAAGGGGAGTCCCAAGAGTCCCAGTTGAGGGTCACCCCAGAAGGAAATGGAGGAGTCTCACAGGGCCAGAGCAGCAACTCCTTCAGTCCCTTTGATCTCCAGAAACACCAGCAGAAGCTCATGGAAATCCAACAGGCGGATGACAGCATAGGTTTTGAACACCGCCCCCTCTTCAGCGCTGTGGTAAGTTCTCAGCATGAGCTGGTTTCAGAGTAAGGATGATGATTGAGCTCAGTGTCATTACTTTTTGTTGTAATTTTAATGTTTTGGTGTGGAAATTGTAAATTGCCTTTAGCCATAAAAGTATTATTACTACAGTTACATGATTATTACAATTACTAAAACATGAAGCATTGTGGTGTGTTTTACATCATCATCTTCAGTACATATTGTCACTGGTTTATAGACTACAAAAAATATGAACTTGACAGGGTTAGCTTGAGATTTTTTACTTTTGAGAAATGGGATATTGGAACACAGTCCATTGGAACACAACCATGAGATTTAAATGAGCATAAATTTGCTCGTTTTGTTGTCATTGTCTTAGGGTGCTGTGTAGAGTGCATGTCAGTAGCAGTTTTCTGAATGGATTAAGATTTCCAGCAGCCGTCCCATTGAAACAGGTGGGGGTGGAGGGAAGGAGTCATTTTATGAGTGTGTGTATGAGTGCTCTAAGTTGTTACATCAGTGTCTGGCTTGCTTCAGTGTCCACAGAATCTGTTGGTGTAGCCGTCTTCTATTGTATCTGTGTTTGGCATTGTTGACATTGTTGTTTTGGAGACAGTATTTTTGCATCACTGCCTTCAGTAAGTATGAGCATGATTGTTATGGTAGTTATTACTGTTTTTGTTGGTGTTGTTATTATCATCAGATTTATTGTTTGTTATTGGTGGAGTTGTGTATTATTTCTTTTTTGCACAGTCACATGGTAAATTTTAATGTTTTGGTGTGGAAATTGTAAAGTGCCTTTAGCCATAAAAGTATTATTACTACAGTTACATACTTATTACAGTTACTAAAACAGGAAGTTGTGGTGTGTGTTGTACAGGACAGTGCCACTGCTGACAAGACAGCATCCAGCAGCTCTGTCTTCAACATGGGATTTGCTGCTCCAACAGGTGAGAGACTGTTGCAGCTCTGTCTTCAACATGGGATTTGCTGCTCCAACAGGTGAGACTGTTACAGCTTTGTCTTCAACATGGGATTTAATGATCCATAAAGGTGTGATTGTTACAGCACTGCCTTCAACATGGGGTTTGCTGCTCCAACAGGTGAGACAGTTATAGCTCTGTCTTCAGCTTGGGATTTAATGCTCCATGCATTTATTATTATTATTAAATAATCCTCTGGCATGATAGAGACCCACAAACATTTCTCACGCTAATCTGTTCCCAGAGCCCACAAAGCAACCAGCGGTGTCCCTCTTCAGCAGTACATCATCACCCCCCACATCTTCAGGCAGCGTCAGATTCACGTCACCTACCAGAGACGAGCGCGGTGGCTCCTTCTTCAGCTTTGAATCCATGGACACTGGGGACAACTCAGGCAGCCTCAGCATCCTCTCCATGTTTGGCAATTCCAGCAACGAGCCGGAACCCGAGTCAGCCTTTTCCTTCAACTTTGGCAGTGTTGCTGCAGACAGCGCCAAAGATTCTGGTTTTTCCATCTCCTTTGGCGGGGGAGGTGGAGGTGGGGAGGCGTCCACTGGATCAATTTTCAGTTTATTTTGAGAGCAACTCCCCACCCCCTGCCTCTATTTGTATTCTCTGGAGAATTAATTGTTACAGACGTTCTGATTTTAAAAGTTGTAATTATTTTTGCAAATTCTTCATTTATGTATTGATGCATTGACATTCCTTTGGTTGTAAACCAAAAGAATAAGCCAGAAAGAATAAGAATTTTCTTAAGTGTTTAGATTGTGTTGTTTTCATACTGAAATAGCCTGTCAGAATGAAATGGATCAGTTATAAATTCTTTTTTTTCCTCATACATGAACTCTGCTTCCTCCAGTTTATTTAGCTTTTTTCTTCATAGGAATGAAATCATTGTTGAATGAGGCATTTTTCTCATAAGATGTGAGTGTGAACTTGATTATTTTACTCAAAATGTGAGTGTGAACTTAATTATTTTACTCCCATGATATTATAGCTGTGTGAGTGACATACTTTCTCACACCGGTATTACTGTCCTGGTTGACAGGGCATAAAAAAAAAAGTTCCTTCCTTTTCACACAAATATCTCTCAAACTAGAGTTTTGAAGAAATACATGGAATCATCTGCAACTTTTGTTTAATGGCAAGTTCATAAAATTGTTTGCCAGCAAACAAATCATGGCATAACTCAGTACAGTCAACATCCAGTGTCAGCTCAACAGTTGTGTAAATCTTTGTATACTGGTGACCAAAAGAAACAGTCATGCCCCCTGCCCCACAGGAAAATAAAATCTGCTACTGTCATACAAATTACAACTGCACAGACAGATAAACAGACATGAAAGTCTGCCATTACCCTCCCCACCCTCCACTCCCCAAAAGAGAAAAGAACAAATGGCAAATCTGCTACTTGTTTTCACCCCCCCCCCCCCCCAGAAAGAAAGAAAAAAAGAACACCCCCAAACCAAACCATTTAATACTACTGACTGTAGAGGTTCTGATGGACATCAGTATATGTGTTCATCACAACTGTGAACAACAACAAAAGCAACAAACAAAACCCCACCTCTCACATGCCATCAGCAACACCAAACGGAACTTGATCGTGTAATGAAGTGTGCACCTTGACTAGACTATAAGCTAGTGGTATTAAGATGGTTCAGCTCAAGCTTGTTACAAACAAACAGGTGTACAGTGCGACCCCAGCCCACCACCACTCAGGAGGTTGTCTTTCACCACGGCATTTTGAGTTGATTCTGTTTCAGATGTCAAATCAGCCCCTCACTGAAAAAAGGTCTGTACTGCTTTGCATGAAACTGACGTTAATTAGAACGCCTTAACAACATACCTTCTGCAAATCTTTGTTTCTCAGCTAGGCACAAGTGAACTCTGGTATAGTGTGCTGCTGCAGAAGAATCATTTCCATAAACTCCTGATGACATCCCCCCCCCCCCCCCCTTCATTTCTGTTACTAGAGAGGGGATGTAATGAAAGAGTGGTCAGTGACCTTTGTGTGACCTGATTCTGAAGGTGATCTTGCAAGAGGGGCTGCACTGTACAAAAGCACCTGACTAAAATAGCCACAAGGTTAAACTGGAGGTGGACATTGCAAATCACAATCGCATCTACAGCAACATGGAAAGCAGGACAACAAATCATGAACATGTTGAAATTACACTGACATGGTATAAAGGAAAAATACACAAGGCACCAAATGCAAAACATGTAAACTCTTTTCACAGCACTAAATGGAACACGGTGAGCAAAATATACAACATCAAAATGTAACTACTGTGATTCCTGTAAAACTGAATAGATAGGGTACTGGAATGGAGTGCTGACTGCATAAAAAAATATGAATGTTTTCATAAAAAATGCATACTGTTTCAAAATCAAGTCTGACTGAAAGCAAGTATACACAAGAATTTACAGCTCTGAGTGCAAGGTGGGGAAAACTGTTGTATGTTGGGTCAGAGAGATGGATGACAAGAATCACATCCTCAGATGCATTCCCAATTTTGTGGGTTTAAAATGAGGCCGAGAGGTTTAACTCAGAAAATTGTAATCGAAGCTATCATCTTGTGAAAGAAGAAAGAAAGAAATGGAACAGAATGGTGAAGCATATATTGTTATGTAGACAATTGTTTGGACCCAATCTCAACCCCCTCCCCACCCCAACTCTTAAGGGAGCACAGCTGGTAAAAAAAGGTCATAATCTCAGCATTAACATGCCTCCAATCCCAAAATAAGCTCCTTTAAATACTTGTGTTTGTCAAGTAATGGTTACTTCATCACAGTGCCGCTCACACTGCAAGAAAACTTGCATTGTCATAAAATAATGTAGAAATGTCTGGAGTAAAAGATTCACAGAGCAGCTTATGTTGGCAAAAAATACAGTTGACTAATCCTCTGGTTATATATGTATAACAAAACTACAGCCCTCTTTTTCACTGATTCCTGCAAT
>OY757555.1:7270982-7273542 GCA_963584105.1 Alviniconcha strummeri | reverse complement strand
AGGCTGGTAAGCAGAGGGACCTCGGTTCGAATCCGCTTCTGCTCTCTTTTCTCTTCAAAAGTTGTGGTCTGTGGAAGCTGTCTTGTGACTTTGTCCGCATCGCTGCCCATCTTAATGCATGAGTCATTCTGTAGCGATAGATGCATAATCTACCTCTTCCAACACCTCCGTACCCCCTCCCCCTTCTCCCCGTTCCTAATAAGCCTTACGGTTTCGGTGGACGTAGGTTTGGTGAAGGTTTTGTACCTTGAATTTCCTCGCGGGCCAGTTGAGACTTACCGTAGGCTTTTCGGGTCCTTGTTCTTGTGTTCGTGTGACTTCTATCGAGCGCTAACGGAGTCCCTGTTGTTTGCTGATCCTAGTTTCGTTGTTTATCAGGTCAAATGTTTGGGTTTCTGCGCATTCTGGTGGCTCATACTATAACGAATCATTGCTCCAAAATTCGGATTGTCGGTCGAGCGGGCTACAGAAAAAAAGGAAGAAAAAATAAAAGAGAGAGAGAAAAAAAGGCAGATAATTGATTTTTACACCCAGCCAACCATTATACGGTTATATCAAGGCGAATATGGATTTTTTTTTAAAGGTGGCGGGAGGTGAGTGTGAAGGAGGGGGGAGGGCAAAGGGGTGGGGGGGGGGGGGTATATTGCCCACCTGAGAGGGTAACATGGTATTGAGTGGGTTTTTTGACCATTCTATCCTGCCTGCACATTGCCCGCCATTCGTGTGTGTGTGTGTGTGTGTGTGTGTGTGTGTGTGTGTGTGTGTGTGAGAGAGAGAGAGAGAGAGAGTGTGTCTGTGTGTGTGTGTGTGTGTGTGTGTGTGTGTGAGTGAGAGAGAGAGAGAGAGAGAGAGAGAGAGAGAGAGAGAGAGAGAGAGAGAGAGAGAGAGAGAGAGAGTGTGTGTGTGTGTGTGTGTGTATGAGAGAGAGAGAGAGAGAGAGAGAGAGAGAGAGAGAGAGAGAGAGAGAGAGAGAGAGAGAGAGAGAGAGAGAGAGAGAGTGTGTGTGTGTGTGTGTGTGTGTGTGTGTGTGTGTGTGTGTGTGTGTGTGTGTGTTGGGGGAGGGCAGGAAGCGAAATCTAAAGATGAAAGGGAATCTAGAATGATCCGTAACAAAATAATGCCGCAAACAGTAGGATTTATAGCGACCCCGGTCCTGATCCATCTCACGAAATGCCGTCCGCAGATGTAATAGGATTAGAATAAGAGTCGGGAAATTAATCATTTGGTCATAATCCGGCTGACTGTGCTTCGGTTGATTGTGATTATAGAAAATAAAATGTCCCCGACATGATAGAAAAGGTCTAACGATTTTCCCTCTCGTCCACACGTTCGAGCTTATCGATCTTTTTACTCCAGGTGAAATAGAAACGAGGCCAACTGAACCATGACCGTTCCAGGAGGGAAATCAATTTCTTGAGAATTGTCTTTTGGATTTCTGTCTCAGTCGCCCTGATATAGCTGTCCTGATTGACTGGACGCAACAAAACCGAGTTTCCAAACCAAACCTAATCCGTTCTCCGATCGGGGAGACAATGGCTCAGTGCAAGCTCAGTGTTTGTGTGTGTGCGTTCATGTCGTATGCGTTGAATTTTGACAGTATGTACTTGTAAAGAACGTGTAAGCGTTTAAGGCCTGTGCGGGTTAGGTACTCTAAGTATTCATTATTATTATTAAGCTGGCATGAAAACGTAAGCAATGTGTAAATATTTCCATCTGCAGGCTGACGTTTTTGGTTCTATCAAGTTCAGTGTTGCTTTAGGTCCACATGCAGAGACCATAAGGACTGTTATGGACGGGGAGCCCAGGACGGCCACCTCGACTTTCACACAGCTCTGACTGTTCAGTTCAGTGTTGCTTTATGTCCACATGCAGAGACCATAAGGACTGTTATGGCCCAGGACGGCCACCTCGACTTTCACACAGCTCTGACTGCTCAGTTCAGTGTTGCTTTATGTCCACATGCAGAGACCATAAGGACTGTTATGGCCCAGGACGGCCACCTCGACTTTCACACAGCTCTGACTGCTCAGTTCAGTGTTGCTTTATGTCCACATGCAGAGACCATAAGGACTGTTATGGCCCAGGACGGCCACCTCGACTTTCACACAGCTCTGACTGCTCAGTTCAGTGTTGCTTTATGTCCACATGCAGAGACCATAAGGACTGTTATGGCCCAGGACGGTCACCTCGACTTTCACACAGTTCTGACTGTTCAGTTCAGTGTTGCTTTATGTCCACATGCAGAGACCATAAGGACTGTTATGGCCCAGGACGGTCACCTCGACTGTTACTATCACTGTTGTTCTAGCAATATTTATACAAATATTTATACGTCTTGCTTCGAGTTTTCCGCCCTGATAATTATAACCGTCATGGCTCACTGGGAGTTAATAATCCATCATCAATCTGTCTCTTGCTTGAAACACAAATCAGCATAACAAAACAGGTCAACAAAAAGCTGACAAGTATCCTGCATCTCATTTTTGGCCGTTTATTTGTTGTTTCAGCGTTATTTCGTAGCTTGAAAAGGGACTTACCCCGAAAATTCGCATGCTGTGTT
>OY757555.1:7258482-7265982 GCA_963584105.1 Alviniconcha strummeri | reverse complement strand
TGTCGTAGTTATATTTGGATACCGGAGCCGGACACCCTACCTCAGCCGTACAGTACATATTGATGACGATGGGCAGGTGGTCAGAGGAGAGTGAGTCCTCTCCCACCTCCAAGCCCACCCCGTCAGCAATATCCGCAGAAGCGAAAGTCAGGTCAATGTCCATCTGGCCCTGATCCGACCGATCCGGTATCCTCGTAAACGACCCGTCGTTCAGCATGATGAAGTTACCATCGTTGATCTGGCCGGTTAGGGTCGGGCTGGAGTACTCGAAGCCCTTCTCCCAACTGCTGTCCCGGACATTGAAATCACCCATGACCAAGCACCTGCTACCACCCCCACCTCGCTCAGCCACTGGAAAGTGGTGCACTTAGCGGGGGTGTAACAGTTGACCACAGTGAAGTCAGCTCGGCCTTTCACTCGGAGTCGGACCCGAACGGCACAAGAGTATCCGTTGGGAGGGCCCGAGGTCTCGGCTACTTCACTGGCTTGGACATTGAGTTTAATGTAAATGCAGACATCACTCTGCCGGCCGGGGTGACCGGGCCGCAGACCGGCGGGTAGTAATACCCTTCGAGTCTGGGCAGGTCGCCCGGCAGACAGTGCAGTGACTGCAGAGACAGAATTTCGTAGTCCACGTGGGAGATGTGTTGGATCAGCTGAGCTGCATTACTCTTGACGGCACGACAGTTCCACTGCATGATCTTGAGACTGAACTTGACGTTGGAAAAGAGTAGATATAAAACAGATTTTAAACAAGAACAATCCGTCGGTCAACGAGTGGCCGAGGATAAGTCCTTGTCGCCTGAGCGGGCCAGGCCCGTCAGACCCTGACCGGTGAGCTCGCTGATGAGCGCCATCAGGTTCCTGAGGAGGGGCTCACGGTCCCCTGTCAGTCTCGTCTGCAGAAGACTGATCATCAGCTTCCACAGAGAGACGTCGAGGGACTGAGACTCCCCTGCGCCTTGCTGTGGCTGCGGCTCTACGCCGCCTCTGTCGAACAGCTCGTTGAGCTCTGTCCTCAGGCCTTCACGCCGGGGAGCTGGTGTAACCTCCTGGAGCTTCTTCTCCAGGATCTTCGTTTTGCGCTGCTCCAGGAGCAGCTGGTACTGGAGGGAAGCGGTCTTCAGGCCAGCTTTCCCCGTCTTCTGCTTGCGCACCCTCCTGCGCTTGGCCTTGGGGCTGTGCAGCACTTCCTCCACGGCATCAGTGCCGAGGGTCCCGCTGCAACCCGCTGACCTCGTGGGTGCTGTTTTAGAGCCGGCCTCCGGCAACGGACTAACCGGTCTCCCGTGGGCGCTCCTCCTGAGCCGTCGGCCAGTCTTGCGAACAGGTCAGCTACCGCTAGAGCGGTCCTGTCTTTAAAAACTCTACTAAATATACATCCTGATTTATAGTGCAGTTTTCGATTCCTTGGGCACCGAAGTGTCGGTTTCAATTTTCTGTCATGTCTCAATTTTTAAAAAAATTTTTTTTGGGGGGGGGGGGGGGGTTGACAAATTCTGACTTGGTCGTGTTCCGTTGCCTGCGGTTCAACGACGATCTCTTTCTTCTTCCTGTTTGTCTAGTCTTTTCACTCGACTAATAGCAGTTACAGCTTTTTTTATGCCCAGTCAACCAGTACGGTTATAACAGGGCGAAACACATTTTGTCAGCACACAATAAACGCAAAAAATATGCACACGCTAAAACTGATATATATCGTCTGATTTTTTATATACAGATGTAAAAAGTGGATAAAACACGAACAAAATCCCTCGAGCGATATTAGACTGATCTTTAGTTACCAAGATAACAACATAGTCAATGGAACTGCATTAAAACAAAAACTTTTTTTCGATTAAGAACAAACGCTTAATATCATATTTGAATTTTTGAATACACGTATACACGTATTTACATTTTTCTGCACTCGCGTATACTCGTATTTACATTTTTCTGTGTGTGTGTGTGTAGTTATTTTCGCCTGATGTGTATCTCACGCGCGCAAATACACACGCACGCACACATATCTATTAGATTCATACACACTGTATGACGTATACTGGCACGACAATGCTCAAAAGGCATTATGTGGAATATCACATTCTGACTCACTTAAACAGTCACTTTGAACGAGGTCGCACATTCACGTGGTTGAAACCAGGGACGAACGAACTGTTTTATGTGCACGTTGACTGTCATAAATATAATTTATTGCAGTGCTGATCGGTTGTATGGTTTCCTTTACCACACAGTCAATATTACGAAATTTGATGCCATATCTAACTCTTGGTAAAATCTCTTTTTATGGGGCTTCATCAGTCGTGAGCAAAAGAGAGAGAGAGAGAGAGAGAGAGAGAGAGAGAGAGAGAGAGAGAGAGAGAGAGAGAGAGAGAGAGAGAGAGAGAGAGAGAGTGTGTGTGTGTGTGTGTGTGTGTGTGTGTGTGTGTGTGTGTGTGTGTGTTGATGTCAGTGCTTGAACTGCCACCGCAGCTGTTCAGGCACTGACTGCAACACGTGGCGGTTCAGGCACTGACAGCAACACACACACGCACGCACGCACGCACGCTCGCACGCACGCACACACAAACGCACGCACGTACACGCACACACAAACGCACGCACGCACACGCACGCACACATGTAGCCTCAACATGTGCTTCTGGTCGATGTTTTGTATGCGTTCCAAGCGTGATTGTGAAAAGTGTATGCCTTCATCCTGTGGAACCCTTGGGTACTTTGATGGATACTTTCTGTGCGGTCCAAGTGTGATTGTGAAACATGTGGTGTAAGTGTATCCCAAGTGTGATTCTGACGGCTGTTTTCTGTGCGGTCCAAGTGTGATTGTGAAAGATGTTGGATAAGTATTTATCCCAAATGTGATTCTGACGGATGTTTTTTATGCGGTCCAGGTGTGCTTGTGAAATTTACGGTGTGCATATTTTGCATCCTAAATGTGCTTTTGACAGGTATTTTCTGTGCGGTCCAGATGTGAACTGCAGGATGTGGAGTACATGTATCACACATGCATTTTCTCTTGTTGTTCTCACGGCTATGTTCCAGGTGTCATTCTGACGGATATAGTTGTTCTAGATGTCATTCTGAGGGATGTGTTTTTTCCAGATGTAATTCTGACAGATATGTCATATGGTTTTTCCAGATGTAATTCTGACAGATATGTCATATGTTTTTTTCAGATGTAATTCTGACGGAAATGTCGATGGTTTTTCCAGATGTAATTCTGACAGATATGTCACCGGTTTTTCCAGATGTAATTCTGACGGATATGTCAATGGTTTTTCCAGATGTAATTCTGTGGTTCTTCCGGATGTAATTCCGAGGGATATGATTGTTTCAGATGTAATTCCGAGGGATACGATTATTCCAGATGTAATTCCGAGGGATATGGTCGTTCAGTATATAATTCTGACGGATTTGTGTGTTCCAGATAGACTATTATCCTCATGGATTTGTGTGCACCAGATGCGAATTTGAGGGATTTGTGTTCCAGATGTAATTCTGCAGGATTTGTTTGTTCCAGGTGCTGGTTTTTGGGATTTGTGTGTCCCAGGAGCCGTTCTGTGGGATTTGTGTGTTCCAGGTGCAGTTTTGAGGGATTTGTGTGTTCCAGGTGCAGTTTTGAGGGATTTGTGTGTTCCAGGTGCAGTTTTGAGGGATTTGTGTGTTCCAGGTGCAGTTTTGAGGGATTTGTGTGTTCCAGGTGCATTTCTGTGGGATTTGTGTGTTCCATGTACAGTTCTGTGGGATTTGGGATTAGTGTGCTCCAGGTGCAGTTCTGTGGGATTTGTTTGTTCCAAAACACAGTTCTGAGGGGACTTGCGAGTCTAGGTGTGATTCCGAATGGCTGACCCCGTCATTCATGTGATGATGATGATGATTGCTTTGATATTGGGCGATTCAGGCGGGGTTTACCGGGGGGGTAAAGTGACTCCCTTGACTTTTGCCCGGTATCGCTTAAATCCTTTGGCTGCTTTTACCTCCGGTGCGTACTTTCTTCACAATGTAAGGCGGTGACAGTGAATTTGCGAATTTTACTCTGCCAACATTAAAGGCATTTATTGATGCCCGTAGTCATAATGTGTCTGGAAATAAGCAATAACTTGTTGCTCGTGCTTTAGGATGCCCCAAAATGCATTTTTTTTCTCCTACGAACTCGCGATCTTCTGGTCAGCAAAAAGACGACGCAAAGACACTTTTTTTTCCACCCTCCATCCCCTTTCCACGGTAATTTTTGCAACTGCAACAGTACTGCCATTTGTACTGCTTCACAATTCTAGGTTCAACTTCCACTGTTATACACAGTGTGAAGCAACGCCTACTCAAAAATCGGCCCGGAAGTGCGCTGCGACCTCTTTACTGAAAGATTACAAAGCGCATTCACTCCAGCAAACCAGCTTCGCTGAATCGCCCAACAACGCTGTTCTCCTCTCTCGAGCAGACTCAACAGCGCGCGCATGTGATTCTACATGAGTGCGCATTTTTAAATATCCACCGAAGCGGTGTACTTACTGCGCTGGCGTGGCTGGTGCCCCATTAAACTGCTGCCGTCTCGGCGCAAGTTCTGTGTACACAATACAACCATGCACCATGTCACTTCATGCAAAGCCACATACGTAAGGTGTAGGCCATTTTGCAGCGACTCCCAGAGTGACGTAGTGGGCATATGGTCACGTGATTTGGGCGTCATGGCGACACTTTCGGTACGACAGAAAATGCCTTTTTTTCGTGCATATCTATGCTAGTTGATGTATGTCAGTGTTGTTGTTTGCTTATGTTTGTATGCTTACCACTTTCGAGACATTTTCCTTCTTGTAAAACTTGGTGAATAAAGCATCTGAATATAATCTAATAAAAACAATTAGCTGTAACCGGCCACCTGCACTTTTGGCAGAATGACCGGGATCTTTTACGTGCTACTGCGGTAATACAGGACTGCGGTGGAACGGATACCGAAATAAAAGTCAGCAGAGAAAGCTGACCGGCCCCGGAGAAGGAAATTCTCCCGCCGCTCCATGTGTGATTGATATGTGTGTTGCAGGCGTGAGCTGAAGAATGTGTTTACAATGCGGCTGTGTGTTCGATGCTGCTTTCGGTCGAGGCGGCGTGACTCTTTCGCTGCTTTGCTCCTCATGATTGTCGCCTACCTCGTCCTAACCTACACCGTCTCCAGTAACGCTCCACGACGCTCTGGGCAACTGAGTAGAAATGGTGTGTGTGTGTGTGTGTGTGTGTGTGTGTGTGTGTGTGTGTGTGTGTGTGTGTTGTGCTGTGTTGTGTTGTGTGTGTGTTTGTGTGCGTGTGTGTAGGTGTGTGGGCGGGTGTGTGTGTTTGTATGCGCGCGTGTGTGCTGTGATGTAACGTGTGTGCCCGCGCGCGTTTTTGTGTCAGTACGTGCATTTATTGCAAAATGCAGTTAAGCACTCTCTTTCTCTCTATACTCCCCCCTCCCCCCCCTCCTACCCGCGCACCTCTTTATCTCCTTTGCCCATGGCAAAATACAAGTAATTAACCTGTCTGTCTGTGCAGATGCCTCCACATCGATCGGTCAGTTTGCCTTTTTGTCTTTTGACCCTCCGTTAAGCGCACAACACAAGTGCATTCCCCCCTCCCCCCGGCTCTCTCTCTCTTAAAAAATGTCTTGAAGCTCATTTGTAACTTACTAATCGATACAACCACAGAAAAGTCTCAACAGTGAAAGACAGCAAAACTACGACCGCCTGCAGGTAGTTCGATCCGCTGGTATTTAGCCAGCTACTGCATCTTACGATCTGTTTTGTCGCTCACGGCCGATCACTCGCACGTACACCACAGTACAGATGGCGCCAAACGGTCCACTACAAGGACCTTCAGACTTTGTAAATAAAATAAAAATATTTTAAAAAGACGATACCTCCCCCCCCCCACACACAACACACACACACACACACACACGCGCGCACGCATGCGCGCGCGCGCACACACACACACAATGACACCCACAAACAAACAAACAAACAAACAAACAAACAAACTGTGTCTTGTTATTGTAGTTTGTTTGTTTGTTTCTTTTTCTTTCTTTGTTTTCTCTTGTTTTTCGTTTTTATTGTTGTTATTTCTCACTCAGTTTCTGTTAGTGAAATGAAATTGTTCGTCCGCCTTACATTGTGTGTTTTTTCCAGCTGTATGAGCTCATCGCCTATAAGCTACAGCTTGTTGATGAGCACATAACGATTCTTTGTATCTTTATTTTGTCTTGAATAAAATTTTGTTTAAATCAAACAAACAAACAAACAAACAAACAATCATCTTCATCGAGTCGGTCCAGACGTCTTTACTTACTGATTAACGATGTTGATGCCGATGACTTAACGACAGCGGCGACGCTCTTGTCATCATTACACATCATTGTTAATTCCAGGCGTTTCCGCAGCAAGGCAACCTGCCAGAGACAAGCTTTCAACCGCTCATCCGTTCGCCGGGAATTCATCCCGCGGAGGGACCACTGTGGCCGCCTCGGGAGTCGCTTCTGACCCGCCCAAAGACTACCCGCCTGAAGACTACCCGCCCAAAGGCTACCCGCCTGAAGACTACCCGTCCAAAGACTACCCGCCCAAAGACTACCCGACTAAAGAGTACCCGGTGATAGCCGTGCCGGGCGGTGGTGAGTCGGGCACGTCCCGTGGCGACGGCGGCGTGCGTTCAACGGCGGCGGTCGACGTAGAGGCGGAGGTGAACCCGGTGGACCTTTTCCGTTTCCTTCAGACGGACGATGTCCTGTTAGGCTGGAGTACCCAGGCCTCGTCGTGTGTGAGCAACATGCCCCCCTCCTCTCGCCCTCCCCTCCCTGCCCCCCCCCCCCCCACCCCATCGCCCTCCCTCATACCCCTCCGCAGGTCTCGCGAGCTCCCTTGCTGTCGTGGTTGTCCTGTCACTGGTGCATTCATTCTGCGGGCAGCATGGACACTTACCTCTCGTGCCGAACCCCAGACAGGCCGCGATGTGCGACTGGGCGATGTTTTAAAGTCCTTTTTTCCACTACTCTGCCTATGCTTGTAGCATTTCGATGAAGACAAAACAATTTCTGCCCCTCGCCCTTCTTCATTCCCCCCCCCCCACCCCCCAAAGTCAACCTCCCTGGCCACCCTCCCTTCGCCCCTCTCCCTCCTTCACCACCCCGTCGCCCTCCCTGGCCACCCTCCCTTCGCCCCTCGCCCTCCTTCACCCCCCCCCCTGCCACCCTCCCCTCGACCTCCTCCTTCATCCCCCCCCCCCCCCCCCCGTCACCCTCCCTGGCCACCCTCACCTCGCCCTCCTTCATCTCTTCCCCCCCACCCCACCCCCCGTCACCCTACCTGGCCACCCTCCCCGCGCCAAACACACACACAATTTCTGCAAGCCAACAGACAATGAAGCTGTATTCTATTGCTTATCGACTTGTCGAGTATTGCTCTTCTGTCACCCACAGCGGTATGGCGAGAGGTCAGTTATAGCCTCTCTGTCTGTCTGTCTGTCTGTGTGTGT
>OY757555.1:7217558-7258282 GCA_963584105.1 Alviniconcha strummeri | reverse complement strand
GAACGACAGGCATTCGTGCCTAAACCTTTATCCTTGTGTAATAAATTTCAATCACTCAATCAATCAATCAATGTGTGTGTGTGTGTGTGTGTGTGTGTGTGTGTGTGTGTGTGTGTGTGTGTGTGTGTGTGTGTGTGTGTGTGTGTGTGTGTGTGTGTTTCTAATGGATCATCGTTTATTACATAAATTACTGCTGTTACCTCACATTGTGTGTGTGTGTGTGTGTGTGTGTGTGTGTGTGTGTGTGTGTGTGTGTGTGTGTGTGTGTGTGTGTGTGTGTGTGTGTGTGTGTGTGTATATGTGTGTGTGTGTGTGTGTGTTTCTAATGGATCATCGTTTATTACATAAATTACAGCTGTTACCTCACATTGTGTGTGCGTGCGTGCGTGTGTGTGTGTGTGTGTGTGTGTGTGTGTGTGTGTGTGTGTGTGTGTGTGTGTGTGTGTGTGTGTGTGTGTGTGTGTGTGTATGTGTGTGTGTGTGTGTGTACGTATGTGTGTGTGTGTGTGTGTGAGAGAGAGAGAGAGAGAGAGAGAGAGAGAGGGTGAGAGAGAGAGAGAGAGAGAGAGAGAGTGTGTGTGTGTGTGTGTGTGTGTGTGTGTGTGTGTGTGTGTGTGTGTGTGTGAGAGAGAGAGAGAGAGAGAGAGAGAGAGAGAGAGAGAGAGAGAGAGAGAGAGAGAGAGAGAGAGAGAGAGAGAATACAAACTTTACCTTCATTCACTGTCTGACTCCTTTCTTTCTATACGAACAAAAGGCTGTATTGCACATTCACACAATATACTTTATTCATACGTTCATTCTACGCATTCATACGCTTATTCATATCTGTCACTGTTTCCTCTAAAACTGCTGAATTGTCCTATATATTTTACTTCTTTTTTTCGTACTCACACCGTGTATCCGCGTTCCGAAGTTTTCAGCCGGTGTTTCCCGTTACAGCGAAGCCCAGCCGGAGCAGGCAGAAGCAAAACCTCGATCTAGGCAAATTACACCGAGCTGTGCCGTTTTCCGATCGAGAGCATCGCCGGGGCGATTTTTCTTCTTGGTATTTAGTATAAGCCGTGCCAGACAGGTTATCAACGAGGTCTGAGGATTCAGTCTTACGGATGGAATTGAATAACTTCAATCTTATCGAACTGCTTCGTCAATTTTTTCCGAGTGGATATTTTACACCTCGACGAAACAAAGACATATCCTCGTGTCATGTTGAGTAAAAACTGAATAACAAATAACGGACTTTGCAACAAATTCCCACTTTGAACATCAACACAAAAATGCAATCCTTTTGGGCGTTTGTGGCGTGATTAGCGAATTAATTGATAATAACAAGAGGATCGGACGGGTGTTGTTCTTATATATATAACACATTTTAGCATACTTTACAAAACAATTAATCACAATTAGTTCAGCTCTTCAATAGGATTAGATCTTGGCAAATAACTCTCTCTCTATACCCCCCTCCCTCATATATATATATGTATTTCTGTTTCATAGTTATATCACAAGTTTGAGTTAGCTGTTCTTGCACTGTCAGGCCCCAAACAGCCCGGCAAAGGCGCGCGTGGAGCGCAACAGCATTTCAAGACAGTTGAGACAAAGATACTGACGTATAGTAAAGCAGTACACCTCGTGCCATTCTGGTGCCTGCAGATAGCATCAAGACATTGCCCAAAACAAAAGGACAATTTAAGTTTTTTGGCAGTCACTATGAATTGTTAGAATCAAGATCTTTTGAACAAATTTACAATGCCGCAAACCGAAATTTGCAATGTAAACATGTTTTGACTGCGATATGCTACAGGGTGAACTAGGCTACGTTTAATGTCTTCAGATAAGTTTGAAAGAATCTGCCATAGCCTCTGTTAGACTGTTGAGACTATCGGTACGCAGTACCGGCATTTTTTTAATTTATTTTTTATTTAGATTTTTTTTTTTTTTAAATCGGTACCAACCCTCAGACAGCCGGTACAGTCCACATTACCTAGACCTAATATTACAATGTGCCCGCGAGTTTTATCACATTTTTTTTTTTTTTTTTTATTTTGGGTGGTTGTTTTTCCAGTATGTGACGTTTGATCTAGATTTAGTTTCCTAGTAACGACGTTCACGTTCTGATGTCGGCAAAACAATCGATCTTGTAGCCTACTGACGACTCACCTTTACAGACTAATCCAACCCACTTGTGTTGCTAATTTTAGCTTCATTCGCTATATAGCTGGTGGTTTTGATGGTTTTCTCAGCTGTTTCAATGGTGTCTTCGTTTGAAGCTGACGATGATACACACGGGGTGGGCGTGAAAATCAAAACAAAAACAAAACAAAACAAACAACAACTGTATGCTTCGTTGCGCCATATTGACACAGTTCGATCTGAAATGAAACTGGAGCGGGGAAAATCGTTCAGCACAGCTGCTTTATCCAAACAGAAATGAAACGGTCCGGTAGCTATCTTGTAGTCAGCACTCATACCTTGGGACCTGTCCATTTAAGGAGGGGGCGGGGTGGGGGTCACTTCTAGCATGCGATACATACGGCTTCTGGTGTGACTGCGCGTTCATGGTTTTGATTGCTGATCAACACCGGAAGCGATATTGTTTAGCCGGAGCTTCCACTTGCTTCTGGAGCCAGTGTACAGAGTATCTCCAGCAAGTCACACAAAGCGCTCAGTTTCAGCTTGTACTTGGTACCGGCGACTTTATTTTTCACCGGTACTATGGAAGCATTTACCGGTAAAAACCTTTAAAAAAAAGTTCACAATGAAACAAAACGTGAAGTAGCCAAGAAAGGCATTTCTTGCTATTTCTATGACGCCTCAGCTGATTCCTGTATGTGAAACGTACGAGGCACTTGTTGCAGGGGTAAGGAAGACTGTCGTCATGCGAGCGTGCATGGCCTTGAAGACTTCCTCTACTTTTGAAAACCATTCGGCAGTGACCGCATACGTGGACTTGGGCGTTTACCGTGCATGAATGCCTCCCTGGCTCAAGGCTTCTCTTGTGTGAAAATAACCTTTCGCACGTCTCACTTTTAAAGGGTTTTTATCTACAGATAAACACTGTTCATATGAGAATGAAGATTATCAGACATGGTAAACTTCGTATCACACTGTGAACAAGGGAAACAGGGTCCATCATCCAGTATGTGGTGTTGCTTCCCAGCTGTGGTGGGCCAGGTTCCTTTTCTGCAGAGTATAATTTTCCGCATTCTTGGCAGAGATGTCGCTCGACAGGCACATTATTATTATTAATTTGTATTTATCATTTTTATTAATATTTTGTGTCTTTATATATATATAAATATTATTATTATTATTTTTATTTTTTTAATGCGGAGTAGAAGTCATCAATGGCGAGTTGTTTCTCCTTCCATCTCGACAGAGACATCCGTTACACTCTCCTCAATCACTGCAGACATCTCCGTCTGTAACATGGAATCCTCACCTCGTAAGTAACCTGTCTGGCATGACTTAAGTTAACTGTCAAAAAGAACGATCTCCACGATGGTGCTCTGGATCGGAACGCAGCACAGCTCAGCATCGGAACAGCCATGCACTCTGGTTTGGAACACAGAAAAAACGGGCGAGCGTTTTCCTGAACTTCTAACGCGACCTCTAAATACTCTTAGTGATAGTTCATCATATCACGCATGAAATATTTAATAGTATAGTGACAATAACCAAAATGCACCAAGTGAATGCGTTTTCCTGTCGTTTTTGAAGAAAGTGCAATTTTGCCTACAAACGGCCGAAATCAAAAATGAAAATGTTGATTGTGAGGTGTACAAGAAACCAAATGTCAAGAACATTACACCACAGGACACGGGAAAATGTACCCGTTGCAACCATGATGATCTGTTAGAGGTGCAATACCTACTTATGTCAATCGGTATAGTTTACCTGGTTCGATGTTTTGCTTCTGTCTGCTCCGGCTGGGCCTCGCAGCAACGGGAACTCCGGCTGAAAACCTCGGAACGCGGATACACATGTGGTACTGCCCTGACCTAGTAAGACGTCAATACAAATGCTTAAACTTAATGTGTGGAAACAAACGACCAAAACTCTTGGAGGTTAGGTATGGGAAAACATCACAACGCAACAAAGGCCTGTACTCATACCGCGGGCGTGAAATACCGCACACTCTGTTAACGTACATACCGCTGTGGCGGTACCACAGAGACTGACGGAGACGGAGAAATATGATTACGTAGGCAGACGAAAACGTAGGCGGACGAAGACGGAGACGACGAAGACGAGGTAGACGAAGACGGTGATATACGAAGACGAAGACAGACGTACTCTGGGGTGGAGCAATGCGGCAGCACTCCTTCGGCTGACGACTACCCCAGAGTGACGAAGACGGAACTTAATACCTCACCTCCCATGCGACTCGCTGACCCCAGAGCCCATGAAGGATGTAGCAGTAGATGTAGCAGTCTCTGCAGCCCCAGGTCCAGTCGTAGAACCACCCCAGTCGCTTCGTTCCTGAACTTACTTTCAGTCAAACGAATAGCTAAGGAACGTCGACAGTCCCCTCAGGTTGTGCCAACTTGTCTCACATAAATCTAACTACAAAACACTTTCGGCACTACGGCCTGAACTAAAACACGCCTTCTCTTCTCCGTTCCTTCACAGTCCTCTGTACCCTGAGCCTGTACTCTGCTCGGTAAACAGCTTCACATGTCTGACTGGCGGATCACATCAAACAAACAATTAACACAGTTTGAGTTGGCCAGTCTTTCATAACATTCCGTATCACAACCCCCCCCCCACCCCCCACTTCACTCTCTCTCTCTCCACACACACACACATTCTTTCGGGTTTTTATTCTATGATATTTGTCTTGCAGAGAAAGCATTCCGAGGAGCTCCAAATGGGTTTGCTGCTTGTTATACGAATGCCAAATACAGATTTCCTGTTTCAAGATAAAAGTGTGAAACGGACCTATAACGATAGCTTGATGAGGGTGCAGTGGCGATCTAAGCAGAACTTGGACTATGCCGCTCTGATCGAGTTCTGCGCCAACCTCTCCACCTACTACCTGCACCTCGAAGATGACGTCGTCGCGGCTGACGATTATCTACGTCACATTCGTGACTTCATCAGTGCCAACGCTCTGATGACTTGGGCGATGCTGGAGGTCTGCCCTCACGGCTTCATCGGGAAACTGTTCAAGACCAAAGACCTGCCCAAGCTGGTCATGATTCTGAGGGCCTTTTACCTGGAGCAGCCTTGCGACTTCTTGATTAAACCTTACTTCATCAACCTGATGACGCAGGCCAAGCCCATAGTCCGCAGTCCTTCGCTCTTCTTCCACAAAGGACGTTTCTCTTCCTTGAAATACGTGACGAGAAAGGTGGATAGAGAACCCTCGAGAGCCGGCCAGTCCAATGCACTCACCGTCATGAAAGTGACCAGGACTCACAGGAACCCGCCAGCTACCTTGTTCACGTCCATGTCAGCGTACAGCACCAACGTGGCAGCCAACGCTTACGAACCTCAGAGCACGAAGTTTTTCTGGGCTAAGGACGTCAAAGAGGGTCAGTACGTCAGCGTCGTGTTCGACGAGCCGCAAAGGCTTAGCAAGCTGATCGTAGAGACGGGCTTTTCTGATAACGTGAGTGAGTCTCTGTCTGTCTGTCTCTCGTTGTCTCTGTCTGTCTGTCTCTGTCTATTAGTCTGTCTCTATGCCTCTCTGTGTGACTGTCTGTCTGTCTGACTGACATGTCCTATCACTGCCGTTGTGTGTGTGTGTGTGTGTGTGTGTGTGTGTGTGTGTGTGTGTGTGTGTGTGTGTGTGTGTGTGTGTGTGTGTGTGTGTGTGTGTGTGTGTGTGTTTGTTTGTGTGACTGAAATCGGCCCCAAAACATCAGAGTGTGTGTGTGTGTGTGCTCTGTCTCTGTCTCTGTCTCTGTCTCTCTCTCTCTCTCTCTCTCTCTCTCTCTCTATATATATATATATATATAGAGAGAGAGAGAGAGAGAGAGAGAGAGAGAGAGAGAGAGAGAGAGAGAGAGAGAGAGAGAGAGAGAGAATGTATACAAATAAACAAGGCTCTCTATGAATCCTGTGCACCGCACCGTGCAGGAAGGACTCAGTATGGTGTCATTTAGAGTATGGTGTCATTTAGAGAATGTATAACAAAGTCCAAGCATGTTTTTTAGAGGAAACATTTTACTCCGAATTTTCGCCCTTAAGGGCTTCGTCAAGGCCCGGTTAGCTTGACTGATTCCTACAAAACGTAATTAGATACGTCATATTTTTCTTTTTTCAATAGATGTTGTAGTTTCAAATAGGAATCTTTAAGCTTGTTGTATCCGGGGGCCGATGTTTCCTTTTTTGACATGCCTGCGACGGGGGCCAGAATAGAGAGGACAAACTTTATATATATATAAACAGCGACTCAGACATGCGTCCGAGAGTTTGAAGATTTTCCCCACAGAGTGCATACAGATTGTTTGGTCGATTGTAGTTAGATGAAATGTACGTACTGAGATGTGCTTGTTACTGAGTAGTTTTGGCTTGGCCGCGTTTGCTGTTGACTGTGTTGTGTCCAGACCTGTGATTCTGCTGTTGTTGACCTGTGTCTTACTGATTTGGGCTTAGAACTGGTGTAAGAGAATTTTGAATGTCTGGTTCGTCCTGAGGTGACGCTGTGCGGTTGACAAGGCGTTAAAATCCAAGTAACCAAGTAAACTAACCACCTGAAAATGAAAATGAATAGTTCGAAATCTTTTTCAAAAGTATGAATGCCTGTGTAGGGGCCTACCTACAATATATAAAACGGGAGAGTCCTTCACTATTTATAAATACGGATGCCTGGGCAGAGGGCGGGGATAGCTCAGTGGTTAGAGCGCCGGACTCGTGACTGAAAGGTCGCGGGTTCGAATTCCGGCGGGAGAATTTTCTTCTCCAGGGTCGACTTTCTGTGCTGACTCTTATTTCGGTATCCGTTCCACCCCCGTGTTACCGCAGTAGCACGTAAAAGATCCCGGTCAAAAAGTGCAGGTGGCAGGTTACAGCTAAACACGCATACACCTTACGTATGTGGCTTTGCATGAAGTGACATGGTGCATGGTTGTATGGTGTACACAGAACTTGTGTCGAGACGGCTGCAGTTTCACGTGGCACCAGCCATGCCAGCGCTGTAAGTACACCACTTCGGTGGATATTCAACAACAAAAACGCGCTACAGTCACTCATGCAGAACCACATGCGAGCACAGTGAGTCTGCTCAAGAGAGCGGAGAATAGCGCTATATAAGTGATCATCAATCAATCAATCATGATATATCTTGATTTTGATGACTTTATAATTACATTAGCAACCCCCAGTTCAGGTACAAACACTAATGGGTGAAGTGGTGGCGGTGGGAGTGGGGGGAGGGTGTACAGAACGGGAGAGTCCTTCTTCAAAGTACAGAACGTACACAAGAGGAGTATTTTCTTCAAAATATACAGAACGGTGTACAGAACGGGAGAAGATCCGTGTACAGAACGGGAGAGTCCTTTAAAAGTACAGAATGCACAGAATGGGAGAGTCCTTTAAAAGTACAGAATGCACAGAATGGGAGTCCTTTAAAAGTACAGAATGCACAGAACGGGAGAGTACTACTTCAAAACATATGGGTGCCTGGTACACCCACGATGTGCTAAACGGGAGAATCCTTCAAAATAACCACGACATTCAGTAATAAAGTATAAAGGCTTCATCCTGGAGGGCCTGTCGTAAAATTCTGATGATGGTGATGATGATGATGATATATATATATATGTAGGGGAGTGGGGTGGGGAGTTGAGGGAAGCAGGTTGGAAGCATGAGATGAAGAGCTACAAGTCAGAGGTTGCTATAACATAACTTTTATTTGTACACCAACCAACCAGGAAACAGTCTGTATTGGAAAAGACACAAGCAATCAAAACATTTAGAACATGTAAGCAAATGTAAAGTATAAACAACAGCAATTATCTAATAACTACAGTAACCTTGTAGTTTACCTGTAGGTTACTATAATACATGACAAAATGATTAATAATCAAGCACATAAATCGTGTGCTTGACTTGCACTTAAAACCCGTATCTCACAGAGTCGCGCTGAGTATACAAGAGACGGCCAGTCAATTAACTGATGAACTCCCAGTATAATATAGTATACAATAAAGTAACAGTGAAGAATGCGGTTTACCAAGCCCATTCTTAACTAAACAGGAAGAGTGAGATAATCGTTACAGCAGTTCCACTTAAGCACACAACGAGACGGATAGTGACACGGGTGGCATTTGGGACCATGCCGTAAGCGGGAGGAAGTCAGTCATAAACTGAACGGCTCCAGCCTCGTTACTCAAAGCGTTACAGCATGTCACTGTTACTGACTAGCAGAGCGTATCTGTGAACAACGTCAAGGGTCTTACGCGGGTAGCGTATCAAGAATTTAAGCTGCTGATCTGGCTGCGCCTCTCTGCTCGGTTAGTGAACAGAGACAAAGAGACAAAGACCTAATTGCCACCACTGACGCGCATCACTGGCCAGTTCGGGTACACGCACAAAGACCCGGAAAGGGTTTACAAACTAAGCAGAGTGAAAGTCTGCGCGCCCAAGACTCGGCCATACAAAAGCCGGATCAAAACAGAAATAACATGTCTCAGCAGTTTACCCAATCATCCCTAAGCACTAAACCACATTTAACTAGTAAAATGAACATTCGACAACTATGAAGTCAACATCTTCAAAGTGTTAGCCATAATATACCACCGATTTCATGTAGAAAATTAGATCCCGGTAGAAACTAAACAAATAAGTTATGCCGCACACAGATCTGCACGGTCGCACAAATGAACCATACCCTACTGAGGGATGACCATTTACATCTGCAAAGCATCACTCCAACTGAACATCCAACAATGGCAACATAACATACTAGCTACATATCAGCTAACCAAGGTTAGCTGCATACATTTTGGAAACACCGGTCATCCTGTGGCATAAAGGCTTAACGTTTGGACGCACAATGTACACAATGTACTCTGACGCCATGGCGGCTGCAACCAGGCCGCGGCAATAACGCCAAAATTATCCACGTGTTCAAGAACCAAAATCAAGGTACGTTGTGAACATGGTAACATTATAAACATACATCATTTACATCAATGAGAAACAGCAGAACAACAAGCCATGGAACAATAACTACTTATAGGCTTTCCCCTGTGATAAAAACATGAACACCGACCACAACAGCAAACAAACAACCTGCACACCGGCTACAACAGCAAACAAACAACCTGCCTCTGCAGGGACACTGGGGAAAAAGGGACGCTGCCGTCCAGCGCACAGGTTTTAACACCTTTGATAATTGGGGCCATAAAGCTCCCACCCAATCAAAAAGGAAAAGGACCGGAAAGAAAAGATTAAAGGGTCATGACCCGGAACATGCATACAATACAGTCGGTTATATATATATATAGAGAGAGAGAGAGAGAGAGAGAGAGAGAGAGAGAGAGAGAGAGAGAGAGAGAGAGAGAGAGAGAGAGAGAGAGAGAGAGAGAGAGAGAGAAGGGTTAGAATCCCTGCTGGAACGGCGGGAGAATTTTCTTCTCCAGGGTCGACTTTCTGTGCTGACTCTTATTTCGGTATCCGTTCCACCCCCCGTGTTACCACAGTAGCACGTAAAAAATCCCGGTCATTCTGCCAAAAGTGCAGGTGGCAGGTTACAGCTAAACACGCATACACCTTACGTATGTGGCTTTTATTGAACCGTGCTTCGGCATTGGTCACAACTTGTCCCTAATATGTCAAATGACATCTGAGGACATTAAGCATCAACTCATCAGAGAGAGAGAGAGAGAGAGAGAGAGAGAGAGAGAGAGAGAGAGAGAGAGAGAGAGAGAGAGAGAGAGTTTAACAAAGTCCAAGCATGTTTTGTATTGGAAACCTTTTACTCCAAATTTTCGCCCATGAGGGCCCGGTTGGCTTGACTGATTCCTACAAAACGTAATTTGATTATATATAAACTTGTGAGTTACCGGAAACAGAATGCCAAGGCTTGTGAGAAATCCCTTCTCTGAAACTATGCGTGTCAATGTACCCACAGTATCAGGACTGGGAGTTGTTTAGTTGTGTGTTTTTTACGATGTACGTTGAAGGTTAACTTGACATGCTTTCTTTCGGTTGAAGGAGCGAAGAGATATGCTGCAACGGGGCAGTGTGGAAGTGGGGAATGACGTTCCAACTTCACTGGGCACGACCAGGTGTCCCAACACACAAAAGACGGGAGAATTCACAAATGGACGCTTTGAGGCAGCGATGACGTCAAAAGGTGACATCAGATGCATCAATATCGTCATAGACAAAAACCAAACTGAGTGGTTAGTTATTCGTGATATTTTGGTGTTTGTGTTTGTTTGACCGTGAAGGAAACACAGACGTACATGCACGTGATTTAACATTATTGTAACTGACTATGCAGATAAAGGAACGCACAAGGGAGTTAATTAGCGCTCGAAAGACGTCACACAAACACAACAACAAAGACCGGAATCGCCTACGGTAACCCACTTGGCATGCGAGTAAATACAAGGTACATAAACTCCACCAGAGATACATCCTCATTGAAGATGTGCCTCTGGTGGATTTTACTGAGGATGCACTTCTGGTGGAGTTGATGTATCTTGTATTTACTCGCATGCCAGGTGAGAGTTACCGTAGGCGACTCCGGTCTTTGTTTTTGTATCATTAGTTTGTGTGACGCCTTTCGAGCGCTAATTAACTCCCTTGTGTGTTGTCTCTCGATGATGTTGCACTGTATGGTGTCCAAGTTGGGTAAAAGCTGCCTCAACTGATGGCAGAATGAATCGTGTGATGTACGGTTCATAGTCCTCGCGGGAGTATACGATTTTCTGGCATGGATTTTTTTACAAAATAGTATATAAGGCTCTGGTGATGTTGAAATCTGTGTAGAGATAGCAAAAGTTCGTGTAACTGTTGAAACAACACACACAGAGCCGCTTTGGCTTGACGGTAAGGCGTTTAGCAGGTAAGCAGGAGGACATCGGTTCGATTCCGCTTCGGCTTTTCTTTACAAAAGTTGTGGTCTGTGGATTTTGTCCTTCTCAATTAATGAAGCATTAAAATGGCTCTCATTGCAGAAATCAATCCGGTGGTGACAGTGTAGCGTTATGTGTAGTCTTCCTCTTCCCGGCCCCACCTCCCGCTGGGATTTCGGTCCCAGCCAGTACCTCTTTGGAAGCGACTCAGCCTTAAACCAGTTAACCAACCAACCAACTAACAGAGGAACTATATATGTATGCTATTGCTATGGTGTGAATTAGTATTTCTGAAGGCGACATTCCGCCTTTTGTGCCAGATATGTCGATAGTTCTGTCCAGGTCCCTGCACACGCATTATGCTTGAAATGGAACCGATCGAACTGAAAAAAAGCATCAGTTAAGGCCCTTATCGACAGCAATGTAATGAAAAATAGACACCCAGTCGTTTTTCACTCCATTTCTGGTCTTGTAAGTTAGATATCGACGTCTGAGGGCCGCCATTTTGTGCCGAACGGCCTGTACCAGCGAGATTCACGAACAAGGCCGGAATGTGTGGCAAGTATCAAATAGGCCTACTTGCATCGCGAGCCAGTCCGTTTTTTGCTCTTCATTTCTTCCAGAAAAAATGTATCATATTTAGTTAACATCTATCTCCCAGTACTTTTGATCGAATTGTTGATACATATATTGAAAATAATAACAAAGATTTGCCGCCATGAATTTTGACGATCTTTATAGAGAAGATAATAATAATAATGTACATTTATCATGCGCTCATCAACGCCTTGAGCGCTCACATAAAAATAATTTTAAAAAAGCACCACACACACACACACACACACACACACACACACACACACACACACACACACACACACACTGTGACACACACACACGCACACGCACATAATGAAATCGCCCCTACGAAAGGGAAAGAACTAGATCTAGCTGCACCAGAGAGTAATTATACTGTACTCTTTTTTTGATAACTAGATCTGGTACGTTATGTGCTTTTGCAGCTAGTGGGTAAACGGTACCCTTTAAAGGCTATTCGCGTACTATTCGGCGCAAGCTCATTTGCTTATATTTCAGATATTTCATTTGTCCTTTGCGATGTTCAGTTATTTAGCGCCTGCAAATAAAATGGAATCACGTGTTTGTTTCCTTACTTTATGCATTTGATGTTGCTCATCTTTTTCATGCTTGATACGTGGGTTACTATGCAGGTGTTCGTACCGGTGAAAATATTGTGAATAATTAGGAGTTGGTGGATATATAATGACGTTTTTGTTTGTTTGTTTTGAACATGTGATGCTACAAATGTGATGCTAATAGTAATACGGCTGGTAATTGTTTTTTTTTTTGTGTGCTTTTTTTTCTTCTTTGGTGTATGTGACACAACCATGTTTGATTAGCCATCCTGATGTATGAACATGTCGTGTCTTTAATTCCTGTTGTTTTATTTTGTTTAAGGCAGTTTATTTATTTATTTAATCATGTTTGCGTGTGCTTGTTCTTTTTCAGTGAACACTCTGAGCACGCTCTGTGAGTTATTATGGACCGGCATTTGTTGCGCGCATGTTACGAATTGACATTACTTGAGATTTCTTGCTCGTCGATATAACCCATTTGGAGAGTGTTTCTGTCCAAAAAAAAGAAAAAAAGAAAAAAAGACAGTCTGTCTGTCTGTCTGTCTCTCTTCTTTTCGCAAGACGTGAAACAAACTCCATTCCGGCCGCCATTTTCATTTTGACTCATTTTGTTGGCGGCCTGTACAGGCTATACTATCCCACCTTTACAAGGATCCAGGTGGTGCTGTGATTGTATTCAAAATGACGTAGCGACGTAACCTGCTTAAGTTTAGAAAACACGGTCTGCAACCATAAAACACGTTCAAGTTTTGGAAGGTAGCATTGATGATTTTGTGTCGATTCCACTGACACATGCTTGCTCATATCACGGTTCCTGAACTTTAATTGCCACACCTTCGTCCGACATAAAGTTCAGGAACCGTGATAATATGTGCATGCATGTGTGTGCACGTTTGTGTCTGATTGGTTGTGTGTGTGTGTGCGTGTGTGGCAATAAAGATGTATAGAGAGAGAGAAGGGGGAGAAACGTGCCCAAACTGACTGTATCATCTGTGAAAATGCTGACTTGTAAGAGGCAATATATACGACGAAACGCCCCAAAGCGTGGTCATCAGTAAAGCATTACTTTAATTACAATTTAATTTTTAAAATCGACGTAAAATCCAAAGCGGCACTTTAAAACAAAATATTTTTTATTGCATGATCTCTACTACCCTTGACAAACATGAGTGATACATTAACTGTTACTCGCAGCTTTGAGTCGCATGCTTTGGAAACCATGATGCCCTTTTTGGCTTTTATGTTGCTTAACGTCCACGGAGGCGGGATGACCTATTAGGGACGGGGACAGAGTGGGAAAGAGGACCAGGGTGATTGGCTCGACCGCGGAAACCGCCCGAAAAAGACCGGAGAGACCGTGGACCGCCGCCAGAACAATGGAAGTGTTAAGGCGGTGTCCCCTCGCCATTGCCCAGCGACTTGTGCACTGCGCAATTGCTCTTTCAACTGCTGTGCTGGACAGAGTCACTAAGACAATGTCCGTTGCACAGCTGTTGACGAACAACTTGGACAACTCAAAGCAAAAGATGTCCAACTTGCTCAGCCCAGCTCCACCTCCCTACTCATGATCTCTTCTGGGCAAAAGTGAGGGTCCAGCTCCACCTCCCTCCTCTAAGATCTCTTGATCTTTTGATCTCGCCTGGAACCCCTGATGCCCTTTTTGTCATGCAGGCTTCATGTAGGCCCTATACGTCACCATTTGGACTGACACTAGGCCTATTTTTACATAGTGACATATGTGACATCTCGGCAACATAAATCCGTAATTGATTTAATGGTATAGCTTAATTTATTGTGAACGTCTTTCATCTTCCAACATCATTGTCTGCAAGAAATCGATTATCATGATCATATTGAACAGTGGCCGCTTGCTTCTACTGCTATATCATTTATTTGGTTGTACAGGTAATTTCACTTTTCTTTTCCTGTAATTTTTTTTATTGTGTTGTAATAGGTAATTTCACTTTTCTTTGCCTGTCATTTTTTTTTTTTTTTTGAACTACTTGAAATCTATCACACATCACATGCCATGTGAGATTGAGGGAATGCACATCTTTTGGGAGTCTGAACAGCAATTTTTCAGGTCCGATATCCCATACATGCATTTTTTTTTTTATTTTTTTTTTTTTATCACCAGTGGCTTAACTGTGCTCTGCTCCCGGGTGATTTTTTTATTTTTTAATTATTTTTTAATCGGGTATGTAGACATTTTTCATCGTTCATGTATACAATTTGTTTTCAGCGGTGCCAGGTCATCTGAGGTTCAGCTTGGGTTATTGTTAAGTGCATTAAATGAACAAAAGCTTGCACATTTCCAGAAAGCAGCCCACTGGAGATTAAAAAATAACACACACACACACACACACACACACACACACACACACACACACACACACACACACACACACACACACACACACACACACACACACACACACACACACACACAAAACCAAAAACAACCCACAGGTTGTACCATCTGATTATTTTCTCTCTTCTTATTCTTAAGTGATACGCAAATTCCTATAGTATTTGCGTGAGCCAGTTTGGCCTAGCGGTAAGGCGTTAGGCTGGTAAGCAGAAGGACCTTGGTTTGATACCGCTTCGGCTCTCCTTCAAAAAGGTTGTGGTTTGTGGACACTGTCTTGTGACTTTGTCCATCACTTCCTACTGAAATATTAAAATGGCTCTCATCACTGCCCATCTTAATGTAGGAATCATTCTGGTGGTGACAGTGTAGCCATAGGTATATAATCTCCATCTCCCCCCACCTCCATGCCCCCTTCCCCCCATCCCTAATAAGCCATACGGTTTCTGTGGACGTTAAGCACCATGTTTACTTATAGTATTTTCAGAGTTCAGGAGCTGGGCCTTGGCTTTCCGTCCTAATGAGTCTTACGGTTTCTGTGGACGTAAAGCAACACTGAACCATGCTTCGGCATTGGTCAGTTTGTCCCTAATATGTCAACTGACATCCAAGGACATAAACCTCATATAGTATTTGAGTAATGTGATGAGAAAAGGGCACTGTCAGTCACAGGAACACTGGAATAGTTTCAATGGCAACATTGGGGAATCTTCTGGGGCAGGGTGCAAGGCATACTGGCTTTTCTGACCGCGTAGATACCATCTTGAATTGATCTGGAAAAACTCGTAATCAGCATAAGACTTGAACCAGTTGAAGCTAGCTTACTGAGACTGTGAGAGACAAGCTGGCAGTGGCATGACGGCAAGGCTTTGAATGAAAGTGTTGAGTGTGGGAGTCACATCGTAGAAACAATGATAACAGTGGATATGTTTGAAGTAATCTTAGCATAACTTATTTGAAAGTGCCTGACATAGTTCTGTTATAGGTGTTTTATTCTGTTATAGGTGTTTTATTATTCATGTGTGCCTTTCTAGGCTCTGTGTGTGTGTGTGTGTGTGGTGTGTGTGTGGGGGTGTAAGTGGGTGCTCTGACGTTTCTCAACCACGAACATGCAAACATCGCTCTTTAATGATGTCTGTTTTATCAAGACATATCAGTGACAGCAAAAATTAATTTAAAACCCAACTTCGGTGATGCTGTTGGCACACCAGGGAAATTTGAGAGGTCATTGAAAAGCATGTCTGGTCATGAGATTAGTTTACATACATGTATAACCACAGCACATGTTCATTTTACATGTACAGTTCTCTGATCATATGTTTAGACTGTATGTTTTGAGGGTTTTGTTGATTTCAAAATACAATGGATGCCAAAAGACATAGTTTACTGGGGTGTTAAATAAAAAATAAAAATAAAATTGTGTTTAGATTTTTTTTTCCACATAAAGTTGGTAGTCACCTTCATTTCATCAATTTTTCTTTCTGTTTCTCTTTTCTGGAAACATTTTTTTATCATGGCAAACAACAATCCTGTCATCTGGTGTTTCAGTGTCATTTATTAAATAAATGACTTGTGTTTTGATTCCCCCCACACCTTTGTTTCATCCTTTTTTTGTGAACATTTTTACTATGGTAAACAGCAACCCTGCCATCCGGCATTTCAGCATTAAATAAATGACTTGTGTTTTGATCTTTTCCCCCACAAAGTTGGCAACTTGTCACCTCTGTTGATCCTTTTTTTGTTTTTTGTTCTGGAAACATTTTTATCATGGCAAACAACAATCCTGTCATCTGGTGTTTCAGTGTCATTTATTAAATAAATGACTTTTGTGTTTTGATTCCCCCCACACCTTTGTTTCATCCTTTTTTTTTTTGTGAAAATTTTTATCATGGTAAACACCATCCCTGCCATCCGGTGTTTCAACATTAAATAAACGACTTTTGTGTGTTTTTGTGTCCCCCCCCCCCCCCCCCCACCCCCACAAAGTTGGCAAGTGATCATCTTTGTTTCATCCTTTTTTCTTTTTTTAATTTTTTTTTTATCACGGTGAAAGCATGCCATCCAGTGTTCCAGTGTCATTGAGGATTTTGTTTCAAAACTCTTGGTTGGTTTTATTTTCCATTTAAATTTGCTTGTGTCAGCGACAGTTAGCGGGACTCGACTCTAGAGAAAACCCCATCCAGTGTCACAGTTGACTGCCTGTGACCATTACCAACAGCCATTTGATCTTGCTTCTCGGTGACGCAACATGCAACAATGGTGCCAGGTATCAAAGAGGTGACGAGTGCAGTTATTTGGGAGAACTAGCTGTTTTGTCATCAGCAGCAAGTCGTGTTGTCCTTTGTTACCTGTGTGTGTGTATGTGTGTGTGCATGTATGCACTTAGAATAGTCTCTGTGGATAATTCTGTCAGATTATGTGCTTTATAAATGTTTAATTATTATTAAAATCAGAAATTAATAACAAATCAAGGGAGCATTTTGAAGCAAAATCATTGAGTTTTTAATTTCTATCTCTTCCATCACTTGGATGATACTCGAGTCTGACAATTGTTGGAGTTGAGTCAATTTTGTTTTTGAAATTAGCCTTGCATTATATATATGTTCCAGTGTCTGTGATGCAGTGTATGTGTATGAATGGTGATAACTTACTCTGTGAACAAATTTATTAAGGCAGTGGTAATCAAGTTTCATCATGCACTGATTGCATGTGTGTATGCATGCATGCAGGTGTCAGTAACTTACTTGTGAAAAGATTTACTAAGTGGTTAAGAGACCTGTTCAGGGTTCATTGTGCAATTAATGCGTGTGTGTGTGTGTGTGTGTGTGTGTGTGTGTGTGTGTGTGTGTGTGTGTGTGTGTATGCATGCATGTATGTTTATCTGAATGGAAATAGATGTGCACAGATTTGTGTGTTTGTGTGTGTACACGCGCGCATACACAATGTGCACGGAAACTGACAACTTCCTTTGTGAAATGATCTACTGGTATTCAAGTTTCATCATATAATGCCTGTGTGTGAGTGTGTGCATGAATGTTAATAACTTTCTCTGTGAAATATTTGTTAATCCTTGAACTGATTAAGTTTCATCATGCAATGAAATGTGCATGTGTGTGTTTGTGTACATCATGTGTGTGCAGACATGCATGTTTGTGTGAGTAAGTAAGTGCTCACTTTTTGATCTGATCATTAAAATTGTTGACTAATATTTATGTTTCTGTATTAAGTGTGTGTGTGTGTGTGTGTGTGTGTGTGTGTGTGTGTGTGTGTGTGTGTGTGTGTGTGTGTGTGTGTGTGTGTGTGTGTGTGTGTGTGTGTGTGAATCGTAGATTAATGGTGGCTAAGGCTTGCACATTTGCAAGTACTTACAGATACAAACAATAACTGAGGCAAACAAAAGCAAGGACAAACCACACATATGCACACTGATACATCCCACAGAAAGAGGAAACAGTGTACTCGTTAGCTCATTTCAAAATGAGAGAATAAAACCTGCACATGCTAAAGAACAACACAAGGCAATGATATACAATAGTTAACTTATATTGAAACAAGAGAATATAACTATAAACCTCACTGTCACAAACACCAGTTTGCACATGCAAAGCTCAACTGAAGGTATTAACATTCTAAGTATCTGAGATCTTATAACATCTGAAAAACATCAGCATTGTCAGAAAATGTTAAATGCAAACTCCCTTGAATGCATGCTAAACTTTTCATGACCACACCCATATCTGTAACAATAAGACAAAGTCTGAACTCAGTTTGTTAAAAACTAGTGAAGAAATTAAAAAAATTGAAACAATCATCTTGAAATTTGATAGTAGCCAGTCACAAGTATAAAAGCATAAACTGTAAATCTCAGTACAGGCATGCAAAACAGTTTAACGATTTCACCATATGGCTTTTCCAGTTGCAAACTGGAACTGCAACAAATCTCAAATACACACCCACGTTGGTATCCGTTCCACCCCCATGTTACCGCAGTAGTACGTAAAAGATCCCGGTCATTCTGCCAAAAGTGCAGGTGGCAGGTTACAGCTTAACACGCATACACCTTACATATGTGGCTTTGCTTGAAGTGACATGGTGCATGGTTGTATGGTGTACACAGGACTTGCGCCGAGATGGCTGCAGTTTCATGTGGCACCAGCCACGCCAGCGCTGTAAGTACACCACTTCGGTGGATATTCAAAACAAAACAAAAATGTGCTACAAGGCTAGTCACTCATGTAGAACCACATGCGAGCACAGTGAGTCTGCTCAAGAGAGCTGAGAATAGCGCTATATAAGCGATCATCTATCTATCTATTATTTGTCCCTAATACTTCAGCCTGACAGCTGAGAACATTAAGCCCCACATCACCATCCACCCAAGTCATGAAAAGCACCTTTAATACGAATGCACATGTACATCACAGCCATGCAAAGTTTGAACCTGATGTGATACAGAAAAGAAGAAAAAAAAAGTGAAAAAAACAAACAAACAAAAAACAGTGTTTGTCTGATGCTCCTGTTCTATAAAAAGATTAAGATCACAGAAACTGTTTTGAAAGCGTTAAAAAATCAATGGATCAGAGCTGGCTGAGGGAACAGAACTGCCAGTTGTACCTCTCTGGTGCTCCTTTGGTCTTAAAGTTTGGTCAGTGTCACAAGTACTGGTATGAAAGTGTGGAGTCCAATGGATATTATCATAGTTTGTGAGAAAAAGCCAACACTAAAAATGTATAGCTGTCAACCCCTTTTGGGACTAAAACTCAGTCCAGAGTTTGTGAAGCTGTATTTCCATTATGTAGGCCAGGGTCTTTTGTTTTTTTCGCTGGTAGCAGCAGCATTTTGAATTCCAAGCGGCACGTGTGGCAGTGGAAGGAAGAAGCAATGTTGTGTGAAAGCCACATGCACGACTTCAAATCTCACTTCCGATGAGATTTCTTAGCCTATTGCACTAGGCCAGTCAGTGTGCATTTGGCGATGGCATGTGTCGGCTCCTCGTTCGACAGTTTTTCAGACTTTTTGCTCAGTTTAAAACAACAACAAAATCTCATGAAAATTATGTTTTCCTGTATCCATTTCCCAGTATGGCCATATCTCCCCCAAATAATGATTTTTTAAAATATATTTTATACTGGTAAACTGTATGGGTTGACAGGTATGAAGATGTTCTTTTTTCCACAGAAGTGGCATAAATCTGCTTGAATTTACATGCCGCATCATCCCACACTGAAAAACAAACATGATGTTCACCAAAATATTTTAATATATTCCTCACAGTAATTATAATCTGCTTAGTCATCTGATGGTAATACCACATGAAAACTACACACCTCTGCATAACCATAATATTTACACCACATTGGACAAAACGGGTTTTGTACCAAAATGTTGTTGTTCACATAAAAACATATGATGCTTATTGTCAGATCATGAATTACAAACATAAATAACGATTCTTTTGATCCTGATTACATCAACCTCCCAAAACGTTCTCTACACCCAATAACACACATGCATTAACATGATGTATTCACATGTATGCGCGTGCGCGCACACACACACACACACACACACACATACACACACAAACACGTGTATACGCATTCACATACATATGGGCACACATGTATACACACACACGCACACATACACATGTATACGCATTCACATACAGACAGGCACACACACATCACATATACTCTACACAGGCAATGTTTTAGACACAGTTTTGGAGGCAACAGCATAGAAAATGTTTGAGAAAAACTTGAGTCCTGTCTGTCCCCCTGGAATGTAGCTGACAATGTACCTGGAACATATATACACACATAAAGAATGTAGATGACAATGTACCTGGAACGTGTCTACACACATAATGAATGTAACTGACAATATTTTATAAACCCATCTTGAACACCTAATCAACACATAAAGTATACACATATAATATATTGACTGTAACTGACAATATACCCCAAAACAACCACACCTACCATGAACACCCAAAGAGCACATTAACACACACATAGGGGTTTAATACATGATGAATGTAGCTGACAATGTACCTGACAAAACACTTTGTACTGTCTGTGACAAACAGTTTTTATCTTTGATTCTTTGCCCGTAACCACGACAGAAAAAATAAAATAAACAGAAAAAAAGAAGAAGAAAAAATAGAGGTAGCAGAACCACAGCAGCACGTACAGTCAAACATCACAACACTGAATATGCATGAGGGGCACACAATGAATCACTGAACACAATTGCCAGGAAGCGGCCTAGAGGCCTCCCCCTGCCAACATTAAATTTGCTTGTTTTTCCACACCCAAAAAAACTTCAGTTCAACCCTGGCTGTGTGCTGTACTCTGTCTTCTACTTCTAGTCAGGTGGCAAGACTGGTCTGAATGCCTAGTTCTTTGGGAGAGGGGTAAGTAAGTAAGTAAACTGGTGTTTTATGCCCAGTCAACCAGTGCGGTTATATCAGGGCGATTAGGACAGGGGGGATGAAGAAAATACCGGCCTGATGTGTGCTTCTGGCTGAGGACACAAAAGATCCCTACTCAGATGGAAAATGATGATGGGCAGGAGAAACTTCCCTGGCTCCCTGAGCAAGGTAGCAGATACTCCCCATGATGCCATAGTGGGTAAACACTAAAACACCATGCATACAGTCTGCACTGGCTGGCATGATTCAAGCGGCTGCGGCAGCCAGACCCAAGTACAATGACAGCCAATTTCTTCTTCCTCCATACAGTGTCCAACTTCAACATTATAAAAACTCTTGACACTTTTAGTGCATGCGGGGTTATTTTGGTGTTTCCATAATCCACCAAACACTGACATGAACTACTGGATCTTTAGCATGCATATGTGTGATCTTTTTGCATGTGTATACACATGGGGGACCTTGGTTTAGAGTCTCATCCAAAGGATTCCCCACAAAGCATTAAACACAGCACAGACACACTCACTCACACTCAATGACTTGTACACACACACACACACACACACACACACACACTTGCATGCACATACATGCATTCTCTCTCTCTCTCTCACACACACACACACACACACACACATAAGGACATTCACAATTCCATACATACATACATATACACACCCACACACACAGAGATCAGCAAACATCTAACACAAATATTTGATGAAAACTGCTTAACACTTACAGGGATGAATGAATGAAAATTTATATATAGCACATAAAAAACTTCCACACAAAACCTTGCGTGTTCACAGCGCCATGTGTCCTATCATGACCTACAGGTAACTGGAACAGAGGTGGCTAAGAGGATAAGGCACTGGACTCGGGAGTTAAAGGTCTGCTCCCTGATTAAGTTGGTAACCTCCTCCTCTACTGTAATCCCTCAAAACAAAACTGAAAAGATTCAGACATGTCAGATGAACTCAGGTGCTCTATGAGCATACAAATGCAAAAAACAAAACAAAAATTGCAGACACACGTTAATGATCCTACACATGCAGTAGTCCATGTCAAAGTAGATGAATTATGAAGACACTACAATAACCCAGCATACACTGGGCCAGTAATCTCCTCCTTTCCTTTGATCCCACAAAAGTATTCTGAAAAGATTTGGATATCAGATGAGACTAATTTTAGCTTGAGGTCCCCCATGCAAAACGATATGTATATATATATAAAGACCCCGCAGTCCATGTCAGAGTTCAGTGGATTATAGAAACATGAAAATAATCCAGCATGCACTACAAACAAAAACAAAGCAAAAAACATGTAAAGTGCAGAGTGAGTCTACTTGAGAGCGGAGAGTAGTGCTATAAAGGCAACCAACAACAGTAATATTAATAACATAGAGCTAATGGCACTTACCACACAAGAGCAATGATTTGTCCAACTGCACAAAACACTGTCAGGATTGTACTGTGAACCTGAAATAAAGAAATATCACATTTTTATTATTTGTCTAAAAATGACGCTTTTTTTTTTTTTTGACAGCTTTTATTGAACGGCATTTCTATTTGACACAAAACATTAAAACACAACAATCATTCACTTAGTCAAATTTTCCCAGGAACCATAACCATGAAGTCAAATGTTTGGCTGGTTCCACATTCTTCTACCCTGAATCCGACTCTATAAAATCATACGCTGATGCAGTTGTGCCAAATCACATTCACCTGCAGAGATTGAATTGGACCATTCTAATTTTTTATACACATTGTTTGGCTCTTTCTACAGCCTCACGAATCTGATCAAAAGCATTGATGGTCAACTCTAGCCAGCTGTTACCAGTGGTGAGAGGCAATGACAACTTACCCACATAGAAAAGTAGATGGTGGCAAACATCGTGCCAAAGTATGCTGTGGTGAAAGGGAGACGACTCATGGAGAACAGGTGTTTCATGTGATTGTAGGGTCCCCACAGGAAGGAGAAACTGAAATTAAAAATAACAACATTCAGCAAAAAAAAAAAAAAAAAAACTAAAACAAAGTAAAACAATGCATAAAGTAAACAAACAAACAAAAACAAATAAAGAAACAAATTATTAAAAAAATATTAAAAAATGGTATGAAATTCAAACAGAAGTCTTAACACCCATACATTATACATTTTATTGAGAGGAACTGATAGTGAAACCCAAAGTCATAATACTGCCGAGTTCAGAGCTTAGGAGCTGTATGAAAGGTGAGGTGGCCATCCTGGGTTCCTGTCCCTAATAAGCCTACATTTTCTGTGGACATAAAACAACACTCAACCCACCATACTGCTGAGCTATGTCTGATTAATTCACAGTCACAACAAGGTATGCGAAGTTCAAAATTGATTTACACATTTTTCTTCTTCTAATTTTGACAATTATTGTGACCTTGGAAATAGGTCAAGGTCATCAAAACTCACACCAATACATACATGTGTAACTGTAAACTCATCAGAGGTCCTAGCTGTGTAAAGAACAAACATGAATAATCATTTCATGCAAACATGTCCCCCCAACACCCCCACCCTCCCCCATTAAATTACAAAAAACAACAATAGCAATAGGCTAGTGTTAGTACAACTAGTAGTACTAGTAACACCACTGCTATTGGTATTACAACTAAAAATAAATAAAAAATACAACTGCTATAGCTGCTGCTGCTATTGCTAAAGAAGAAGAAGCAGAAGAAGAACTAAGAAGAAGAAGAAGAAGAAGAAGACAAACATAAGTCCAATGAAACATACCTTGAAATAACAAACAAACTGCCCAGTGTGTAAAGCAGAGCAAATTTTCTGGCTTTCAGGACCAGCAGGGGTATGTACAGAGAAGCCTGAAATTGAAACAAGGGTCAGGAATCTTTTCAGCAATAGATTATCATTATCTCAGTTCAGTCTGAGTGTCAAAGAGAAGAAGATAAAGAGGATTAAAAAGTAGTGTTTTTCTTGCTGAAGTAAAACTACAGTATGTACAGCTATCTGTTTATATTATAATTATCTGAACAGTGAGGAAAACTGGAGGAAAAAAAAAACTGAAAAAACAACAACAACAAACACAGGTCTTTGTACATGTTTTTTTGTTGTAGTTGTTTTTATTTAAAAAAATCAATCAGTTTCAGAACATAATAGTTAATATATGTACATTACTTTGATTAGAACAACAGTTCTAGATTGAAGGAAATACATTTTAACAAACAATCAACAATGATCGACTGAAGCAGCATACATGTACACAGGAAAAAATGATGAGAAAACCCTGTGTGCTACTGTAATGAAAAATGACACTAAATTCTAAAACAAAAAAAAAATATTTATTATATATATACATGTATATATATATATGGGAATATATATATCATTATATGTATTGACACTATAATGACAGTCACATTCACAGTCAAACAGTTACAGTGTGTCTTAACAGACATGATTAAATCAGTTAAAACAAAAATATCCTCACCAAACTAAAGCAGAAGGTTCCCATCAGGATGCACATGGTAAAACCAAGAATTCTTTGCTTTTTGGACTGGAAAAAAAGGAAAGTTATTTTATTTTTCTGAGACTTCCTCAAACATCTGTTTATAACAAGCTATACTATATAAATTTTATACATGTTTACATATGTACATCTCTTGTTTCAAAAGATCTATGTGTGGCAATTCCATGGATGAAAATGAAGAGGGGTGGTGGTGGGAGAAGGGAGGAGAGGGGGGGAGATTCACAGCCAGAGAGGGTGGGAGGGGGAAAGAGGGGAGTCCACTGCACTATGTTAGTAATGTATGTGTGTGTGTTTGTGTTTGTGTGTGTGTGTGTGTGTGTGTGTGTGTGTGTGTGTGTGTGTGTGTTGTGTCCAACTTCAACATTATGAAGACTCTGACACTTTCACTGTTTCAGTGCATGCTGGGTTATTTTGGTGTTTCCATAATCCATGGAACTCTGACATGGATTAGAGGATTTTTAACGTACATATATTGATCTTTTTTGATTGTGTCATCCGGTGGACTTTTGTAGAGTATGCACAAAATTTCACTACATAGAAATCTCAGGGCAGGCACAAAGCTTAGTGCATAATGGTCACCCATTCATTTGGTAACCATATATACCATGTTCAGTTGTGCTTAACTTTGGCTTTGGAGACTCAGAGTGAGTACTCTAGCTCTGCACCTCTGAGCTCCTCTTCTCTATCTCTTTGTGTGTGTGTGTGTGTGTGTGTGTGTGTGTGTGTGTGTGTGTGTGTGTGTGTGTGTGTGTGTGTGTGTGTGTGTGTGTGTGTGTGTTTGATCTTGATGGATTACACTGGCAACGTGGACAGAAAAGAAGACATAAATCTCTCAAATGTCTCAGCGCAGAGGTATATACTAATAAGTAATATAGGTTATTCCAATCTACGAATATCTACGATGGTCCTTGGAAAGAAGTTGTGTATGTATGAAAGGAAACGTTGACATCAGTGTAATCATTTTCACATTACATACGTCATAACTTGTCGAACAATGGATGCTGTAGTCATCTAAATCAATAAATAACGGAAATAGTACTAGTAGTGGAGAAATCAGTGACCGGCTCACCAAACTGGGCAAGAAAGGGTCATTTTGAGCGTCAGAAAACCAGCCATTTGCCACCTCACTGGACGCTCTCTCGTCTGATCCAGTGCCTTTTGGGAACCAACCCGAAAAGTATGATGATTTTGGCCCAGAGTCGTTGTTTCCACCATTTTTCTGTGGTCTAGCCAGATAGTCCTTTAAACTCTGATTCAAGTCAGCCATGTTGAATTCAGTGCCCCGTTGTCATTGAGCCATTCTGGAATAGCATCAAATGGAAAATATGTGTATATGAAAACTCGACCCATTTGAACATAAAAAAACGGTGTTACGCAAAACAGATACCTACATTATATATATATATATATATATATATATATATATATATATATATATATATATATATATATATATAAAGACATTTCGCACCACCAGCTCAAATCATACTTAAGTTCTTGTTCTTGTTCCTTTTGCTTTTCTTCACATACATATACTGAATGAGAATACCAGTGTTTCATGATCACTTTTTCCTATTCAGTGGAGATAAGTGTTCAATATTAGATACCATGTTCTCCTCGTTTACTATGAAAGTTTAAATTAATATTCTTTCTTTCTTCTTCATGATAATGTAGCCCCGATCATCGATGAACTGACTGTACTGAATTACCCTAAGAAAACTATACTGAATACTGAATTACTCATTGTAGCTGCAGGCTGCCGCGTCGAGTTTTGCGGTTGCTCGTCGTCATCATCATTACATGTATTACTTTTCGCTGCGTGTGTGGGTCAACGAAATAATTCTCTGTATTCACTCAGTCCCCCCCTTCGCTCTATCAGTTATAGTTCATTTAGTCCTTTTAGTCTCACTTTCGGTATCCCTATTGGCCCGATCCCTATTTAGCATGTAACTTCAATTGGTACCAACTTATCGCGTACTGAACAAGGACAAGGTCAAGGTTGCAGTTAAGTTCATGACCAAAGAAGCCGGATTCTGTGACGCTGCGTTTCATTAAGTGTTGACTTGTGTCGCAGAAGGCAGGCACCAGTGAATTGAATTGTCGTGAAAATACTTCCTCTTTGTGGAAACAGTCACTATGTCGTCTCCTCAGTGAGTATATATATCTGACTTTGATAATGCAGCTATTGTAGCAGACGACAGTTTCGCCGACAGCTAGCTGTAGTAAGCCTTGATTTAGTCGGTGTCGATCGTGATCACACTGTGCACATGCTGCACCTGTTCAGTGTGACCTAGAAAACGGCGTAACGATGTTAGATATCCCGTCCCAATAAGCCATGTAATATGGTTTCTGTGGACGTAATAACCATAAAAGAAGAAGAATGTTAGACATGTCAATACTATTGCTGGCAATATACTAGATATCTACATTTAGCCCCGTCCATTCTAAGTCCTCAGTCGAAGGTTAGGGGCATGATATATCAGGATCAGGATAGCCGTGAAATATACAGCGAAAAGGTTTTACTTTTACTAGTTTTGGGCATTATGGAAGGAAGAAGTTACAAAAACTGGTGTACAAGTTACAGCTAGGATTCATTTAACACAGTAGTAACAGAGTAACTTCAGTAAGTTTAATTCACACCATAACTGAAAAGTAATACTAAGATTAATTGTCCTTAGCCAGGCTTGCTGGACTGCTGTGTACAGAACATTGTCAAACAAGTCCAAACATTCATAGCTTCCATGACATGGCTGCTGTCATTTCAGTCAGAATACAAATTGGAAATTACTACAGGTTCCTCACTTCACTGGCAGTTCAGCTAACTACTGAAGGCTGATTAATTTAAAGACAACTTATAAAAAGAACATCAGAACAACAAAGTGTGTGTGTGTGTGTGTGTGTGTGTGTGTGTGTGTGTGTGTGTGTGTGTGTGTGTGTGTGAGAGAGAGAGAGAGAGAGAGAGAGAGAGAGAGAGAGAGAGAGAGAGAGAGAGAGAGATCCTGGTTGAATGTTTTATGGAGTGGACTGAAACAGGAACTACCTGACTGAGATAGCACTACAGTACACACATATAGATCCTCCTTCATGCCCATCCTTTTTTGTCCTTATTATCTGCATCCCCCATCCTGTTCTAAAATACAGTGCTAACAACTGTCTGAGGTTGCTCTATTTGTTTTTGTCAGAAAACATAGGAAGAGGAAGTTGGTTTAGTTAAATCCTTATTTTTGTTTAATGCTTCTGTTTTTGTTACGTTCAACTGCATCTCATGATTCATCAGTGTTTACTCGTTTTTGGAGCAAATGCATTTGACTTTCACTGTGTGGACTTGATGTGCATGCAGTTTGATGATGTACTAATTGATTGATTAATTAGTCATTGTATATTAATGATTTTTTTTCTTCAGAATTGATACCACACTGATCTGGTGTTAAAGACCTGAATGTTGTGTACACAAAGTGTACCTCACCATTGTGTTCCCCTCTTGTGAACATGGATTCCCCTCCTACCCCCCCCCCCCAACCCCCTGAAAAGCCCCCCCCCTCCCCCCCGAAAAAAAATCTCAATGTCAAAGCAAGCAAACTAACATGTATATATATAAACTTGTTTAGTTGTTAGTTTGGCTCATCATTTGCATACTGTCAGTTCTCATTTGAAAAGATTTTGTGTGCATTGTTGGATCATCAATGTCAGCTAATAAAATATGTCAACAAACATAACATTGATTCAAAAATAACTGAGTAATAGACTTGACTTGTAAATCATTGTGTGTTTTTACTGTTTTGATTTCTAAATGTACTTGCTGACTTCAACTGTTAATGATTATCCACTAAAATATAGTACCCTGTGTGTGTGTGTGTGTGTGTGTGTGTGTGTGTGTGTGTGTGTGTGTGTGTGTGTGTGTGTGTGTGTGTGTACTTGTATGCTCTCATGCACATGTGTGTGTTCAAGCAAAATTGGCTGATTTTAAATGATGAAAATATTGATCTAAATATGTGTCTGAAAATACTCCAATAATTACTTCATTTGAAGTAAAATTACTGTATTCAAGTTTGTCATAACTGTGTGAATCATGTTATTGCGGACACTTAATTATTCCTTGCCAATGCAACTGTAGGCTTGCAATAAAATGTCAGTGATTCATTCTTTGTGTGCCTGAGGGCAAAGTTTTGTTCAGAATAAAAAGTAGTATTCACCAGCAGCATAGGATCAGTTTCAGGTTTTGAAATACAGATTATGAATTGACCAGTTTTTACACATTAAATATATATATAGGTACTGTTAGTGTTACAGTGTCAGCCCCTGGGTCTGTCATGCTCTTTAAGCTGGTGACTGTTGTATTTTGCATTAGCATTATAATAGCAATAGTAGATATAGGTAGTAAGATAGTCAACAGCAGTCTTTTGATGAACGGCCATAATAGTTGATTACTCATTTATTGATACAGGTATACGCTGTTTGTGTGGGTTTTTGTCTGAATGGTTCAGAGGTTCTCAGTCTCACATTTGTCAGTAGTTTTTAGAGTCAGCTGTGGGGCTCCTCTCTCTGTCCCATGGTACCATAGATTAGATGCAGAAATCAAGCCCCTTCCCCTGAACCATTCCAGAATGGTTTGAATTGCATTACAAAGACTTTGCTCTGGGATTATTAACGTGCACACAGTTGGTGATGCGTGTGATTGTGCGCGGGACCTGTAAGACTAAGAGAGTCTGCACTGGAAGTTGACCCTGGGAGAAAATTCCCTTTATGCACTGGGGTCTTGAACCTGTGTCAGTGTTCTACCTGACTTTTCTGTCAGATGCTGCATCAAATGAGCTATCCTGGCCCCTTGTGGGTTGTGGGTATTACTTTTGTATACGGTGTAATATTTTACAAATTACGTTATAATTTGTTTAAAACACAGCCGTGCTCTTCTACTAATAGTGATACATACTTTTTTTTTTTTTTTTTTTTTACTGATTTGTTAAATGTTTATTGCTCACACTGTTTCTTTGACTGTTTGAGCAATTTCTGTACACTTTGTGCATATTCCACTTAGTACTGTTTTGTATGTTTGTGTTCAGGGGTGATATTGCGCTGATTGGTCTTGCTGTGATGGGACAAAACCTCATCCTCAACATGAATGACCATGGCTTTGTGGTGAGTACAGTATAGAAAGCTGCAATCTGTGCGTGTTCTTACCAGTTACTAACATTTTGGTGCTGTCTATATTTTTGTTTCATCACTTTGTTTCATTACTTGTGCTCTTTTTTTAATCTTTTTTTTAAGGGTTTTCTTTCTGTTCTTTTTCAATTGTTTACTTATGCTAGTTTTGGAACTTCACCAAAAATACACGATTCATTAATGCTGATGACACCCATGACTGAATTTTACACTCGTTTTGGACCATCACCAACAAGACATGGTTTATTTATTTGTCAGTGATGACACCCATGACTGAATTTTACACTTGTTTTGGACCATCACCAACAAGACATGGTTCATTTAACACTGACCTCAGTGATAACAACGGTGACTGAATTTTACCCTTGTTTTGGACCATCACCAACAAGACATGGTTCATTTAACACTGATGTCAGTGATGACACCCGTAACTGAATTTTACCCTTGTTTTGGACCATCACCAACAAGACATGGTTCATTTAACACTGACGTCAGTGATGATACCCATAACTGAATTTTACCCTTGTTTTGGACCATCACCAACAAGACATGGTTCATTTAACACTGATGTCAGTGATGACACCCGTGACTGAATTTTACCCTTTTTTGGACCATCACCAACAAGACATGGTTTATTTATTTGTCAGTGATGACACCCATGACTGAATTTTACACTTGTTTTGGACCATCACCAACAAGACATGGTTCATTTAACACTGACCTCAGTGATAACACCCGTGACTGAATTTTACCCTTGTTTTGGACCATCACCAACAAGACATGGTTCATTTAACACTGATGTCAGCAATGACACCCGTAACTGAATTTTACCCTTGTTTTGGACCATCACCAACAAGACATGGTTCATTTAACACTGACGTCAGTGATGACACCCGTAACTGAATTTTACCCTTGTTTTGGACCATCACCAACAAGACATGGTTCATTTAACACTGACATCAGTGATGACACCCGTGACTGAATTTTACCCTTGTTTTGGACCATCACCAACAAGACATGGTTCATTTAACACTGACGTCAGTGATGACACCCATGACTGAATTTTACCCTTGTTTTGGACCATCACCAACAAGATATGGTTTATTTATTTGTCAGTGATGACACCCATGACTGAATTTTACCTTTGTTTTGGACCATTACCAACAAGACATGGTTTATTTATTTGTCAGTGATGACGCCCATGACTGAATTATCCTTGTTTTGAACTTAACCAACAATACATGGTTCAATTAATGCTGAGAACATCCATGACTGAATTACTCATGTTTTAGACCTTCACCAACAATACATGGCAGTACATGGTTCAGTTAACACTGATGACACCAGTGACTGAAGTACCCATGTTTTGGACTTTCACCAACAATACATAGTTCAATTAACACTGACAACACCCATGACTGAATCACCCATGTTTTCGACCTTCACCAACAATACATGGTTCAGTTAACACTGTCGACACCTATGACTGAATTACCTATGTTTTAGACCTTCACCAACAGTGACATGGTTCAATTAACACTGATGACACCCATGACTGAATTACCCATGTTTTAGACCTTCACCAACAATACATGGTTCAATTAACACTGACGACAACCATGACTTCTCACCCATGTTTTAGACCTTCACCAACAGTGACATGGTTCAATTAACTCTGACGACATGCATGACTGAATTACCCATGTTTTAGACCTTCACCAACAATACATGGTTCAATTAACACTGACGACACCCATGACTGAATTACCCATGTTTTAGACCTTCACCAACAGTGACATAATTTAATTAACACCAACAACACCCATGACTGAATTACCCATGTTTTAGACCTTCACCAACAATACATGGCAATAGATGGTTCAATTAACACTGACGACACCCATGACTGAATTACCAATGTTTTAGGCCTTCACAAACAAGACATGGTTCAATGACACACATGACTGAATTACCCTCATCTGGTAGGTGGTGGCCTTCAACAGAACCGTGTCCAAGGTGGATGACTTCTTAGCGAACGAAGCAAAAGGAACCAAAGTCATTGGTGCCAAGTCGCTGGAGGACATGGTCAGCAAACTGAAGAAACCCCGACGTGTCATGCTGCTTGTCAAGGCTGGCTCTGCTGTGGATGCCTTCATCGACAAGCTGGTACAATCATTTGTTTCTGACTTCTCACAGATGTAACAGTAGTCAAAGAAAGGTCAGTCTGTCGGCGACTTCGTTGACAAACTGGTGTGATTGTTTGCTCTTCTCACAGATGTAACACTAACAGTAGTCAAAGAAAGGTCATGTCAATGTTCTTCTCACAGAGGTAACAATAGTCAAGATAAGTTCAGACTGTGGACACCGTCATCAACAAAATGGTATCACTGTTTGTTCATCTTATCGATTGTGTAAGGAGTCAAAGGACTCATCTCTCTCTCTCTTTTTTGAGCTGTCTATCTCTGTGTCTGTAAGTGTCACAGTGTTTGTTTGTTTCTTGTTTCTCTTTGTTTTTGCAGCATTCCTACATCACATGCACAGAAAGGTAGGACAGATGCTGTAAAAATAGCCTGTCAAATATTCTGCCAAGGTTACTTTGTTTAATGCAGCGAGTATTGTGCCTTTGTTATCTTTGGTTTTTTCCACCATTGCTTATGAGACCAGCTGGGTGCAGCTATACAGGAATAATGCATAAACCAGTAATTTATAGTTTCAGTGTGGGGAACAGAGTTTTTTGGGTGATGTGGGATTGTGGGTGTATCCTTCCAACCCCCTTCCGTCAGTCCCCCTCACACATCCCCCCTCCCCCACCACCACCCTGCCACCCCCATAATTTATTTATGTAGTGTGTATTTGCTGCTGAATGTGCCTACCTTTCATGAGCAACAAATAGATGGACTGCCATTTTGAGTTTGCAGAAAACTGGATCACACTGATGAAATTTCACCAGTGTTATACTGGTGTGTGTGTTCTTTTAATGTAATTTGACTGATGATGTAGTCTGCATACATACTTTACTGAGTGTGTCATCCCCACTCCCCGCTGAATCCATTCACTGGTAGTGTAGTCTGTGTACATACTTTACTTAGGATGTCATCCCCACTCCCCACTGAATCCATTGACTGGTAGTGTAGACTGTGTAGATACTTTACTTAGGATGTCATCCCCACTCCCCACTGAATCCATTGACTGGTAGTGTAGACTGTGTAGATACTTTACTTAGGATGTCATCCCCACTCCCCACTGAATCCATTGACTGGTAGTGTAGACTGTGTAGATACTTAACTTAGGATGTCATCCCCACTCCCCACTGAATCCATTGACTGGTAGTGTAGACTGTGTAGATACTTTACTTAGTGTGTCATCTCCACTCCCCACTGAATCCATTGACTGGTAGTGTAGACTGTGTAGATACTTTACTTAGGATGTCATCCCCACTCCCCACTGAATCCATTGACTGGTAGTGTAGACTGTGTAGATACTTTACTTAGTGTGTCATCCCCACTCCCCACTGAATCCTCAGTGTCCTATGTAAGTGCCTCAGGCTTGTCTGAGATGCGGCACCAGCAGCGTCATTTATTGTTATCACTATTACACACATTCGCTCACTGGTGTTCAAGTGTCATAGAGGGAGATGGGTCTTGCTGACACTGATATTTTACTGAAAAGGCTGCAGGTGTTCAACGCACAAGTGGAAATATCAGATGGCTGTTGCCTTGAAGCAAATCAAAGTGGTTTTGACATGGTTTCTTATCTGCTGTATCTGATCCGAGGGATGTTGTTCAAATAAGTAGCTGGGTCTGTTATATTAGTTACAAAATCCTTTCAAAAAAAAGGAGAGAGAAAGAAGAAGAAAAAAAGGGGGAAAAAGTCAAGAAGAAAGAAAAATGGAGTGACTCATCTTTGAGAAGGATAAAAAAAAGAAAAAAAAGGAGTGAATCACTCTTGAGAAGGAAAAAAGAAAGACAGACAGAAAGAAAAAAGAATGACACACCTTTGAGAAACTTGCATTCAGCATGAACAGAATTGTGAAGCACGTAAGAACATGAAGAGGTAAGAGCATTTTTATTTAGACAAGACAAAACAGTGTGTGGTATTTCACATATCTGCCTTTCACGAGTAACGAATAGACAGATTTCCATACTGAGTTTGCAGAAAATCAGATCATACTGATGATTTTCACTGGTGTGTTGTACTGGTGTGTGTGTGTGTGTGCATGCATGTGTGCGTGCATGCGTATGTGTGAAGACTGCAATTACAATACTACTGCAGTTATTACTGCTACTGCTACTACTACTGCAGCTGTTACTCTGCTACTGTGGCTGCTACTCTGCTGTGGAGAAAAGTGAAATAAGTTAGTCTTTTTTTTTTTTTTTTTTGCTGTTGGTGTAGTCAGGAGTGCAGTCTACAGAATATAATTAGGTCAGTATTTAAGAGCAGGTCAGATTAGGATGCACAATTTAGTGAAGTTCCATGAATCAGGACTCTGGTAGGCCAGGCCTAAACCAAAGTTCCTGACTTTAAAGTCCGTGACTGAGTTAGGCCAAGTTCCTGTTTATGGATTCAGACAAAAGAGTAACAGAGTTGCTAACTGTGCACTGAAAAAAGATGTCATCATGTGTCTGCTCTTGTGCTAATTTTAGACTGGGCTGTACCTTCAGGGCATGTGCACTTGTTTGCTTCCTTGCGATATGCAAAGATTGGTAAAAATGTACATTAGGTGAAGGCACGCTTAGCAGGCCCAGATTCTGGATGTTGCTGTCGTTGTTGTTGATTGCTTTTATATAGCGCTATTCTCCACTCTCGAGCAGACTCACTGCACTCTCATGTGATTCATGCATGAGTGTCTAGCTTTTTATAGCATGTTTTTGAATATCCACAGAAGTGAACATGTGATTCATGGTGTTTTACTTCTGCAACACCCAAGTGATCTCAACATTATGCCTGCATCACTCAGCTTGTGTGACCTTTTCCCACCAAAATGAAAGAGTTTGAAATGGCTGACGACACACAACTGTCGTACTGATTTGGTGGAGTACATGTAAGATGTCAGTACCACACCTTGTGTGAGTGTTCCAATAGTAAAACACAAACAGTCCAGACATTCAGTCTTGATGATAAAAAAGAAAAGAAAAATAGGAGAAGATAAATTTTTTTTATTGTTTACAAAAAACAACAACCAACAACCCCACCCCCCAAAAAACAAATAAACAACAACAACAAAACAAATAGAGACAAGCTGGATTCAGGTGGAGCAACAACTACAGCAAAAAAACAACAACAACAAAAACAACTCAGCTTTCCAAGCATAACAACACTAAATGCAGTCATAGTCCCAGGCCTACAACCTTTAGGCCAGCAAAACTGCAAGCCTAAATCTCAGCTCTTTAGGCCCGAGGTTCAGCTCAGACTTTGGCATAGTCCCATCCTGGAGGACCGGTTGCAAAATTCTGATTGGTAGACAGGATATGTATATCCTATGAGCTACCCGGAGCCAGACTGGTGTAGTCCTGGTCCATGAATACCATTCAGGGGTCATTGACCCTGGTCTTGAGATTTAGGTCAGCCTAAAAAATACAAAATAATTAAAAGCCCCCACAGAGAAGCTGGATTTAGAAGTACAGCAACAACTACAGCAAAAAACATACAAACAACAACAACAACAAAACCAACTTTCCAAGCATAACAACACTAAATGCAGTCATAGTCCCTGGGCCTATGACCTTTAGGCCAGTGAAATCACAAGCCTACATCTCAGCTCTTTAGGCCTGAGGTTCAGCTCAGACTTTGGCATAGTCCCATCCTGGAGGGGCAGTTGCAAAATTCTGATGGGTTGACAAGATATGTATATTCTATGAGCTACCAGGAACGAGACTGGTGTAGCCCCAGTCAATGAATGCCATTGACCCTGGCCTTGAGATTTAGGCCAGCCTACAGCCTTAGGCCTGATTCATAGTTGTAGCCCATTGCTGGCTCCACTGGCCCATTGCTGGCTTTATTCTGTAGTAAAGTCTTCAGCTGTGTGGGAGGCAGTGAATGATCACAAATGTGGGGCTGTTCAGCTTTGAAGTTTGAAGGTGGGACTGGGGGACTGGGGAATGGAGTGCAGGCAGTGAAGGCTGTGGGGATATTCAGCTTTGGATGCCAGGGAAATGAGGTGCTTTACCCCCCCCCCCCCCCCTCCCTCCTGTAGCCACCTCCCCTAGTCTCTGACTTCCAAGCTCATGCAGTTGAAACTTTGGGTTTTGCTGCTAGCCACCCTGGATTTGTTCAGTAATGTGTGTCCTGCCATGCCGACACCCCCACAGAGGAAAAGGAGCATGATTTCAGTCTTCCAGCACACACTGCCATGGCTGAGTGAGCCTTGTTTATGCTTGACTTGAATGGGGCTGTATATCCTCAGATGTTTGGCTGACATCATTATTAGGGACAGACTTGTTTACGCTTTCGAGTGGGTGGCTTTCCACAGGTTAAGTGGCTAAACTTACTGACCAATCAGTATAAAACTTGGCAACCAATCAGAACGATTCCTAGTTACTGCTCAGGAGCTGTGTAAAAGTAGAGGTGGCCGTCCTGGGCTCCCTGTCCCTAATAGTCCTTATATGCTCTGTAGATGTAGAGCAACATTAGAAGAACAAGCGTTCAGGCACCTGTCCTTAACAGTCCTTGTGGTCTCTGTGGACGTAAAGCAACATTAGAAGAAGAAGCGTTTCGGAACAGAGCTCACAAGATGTGTGAAAGTCAGGGTTTCGGAACAGAGCTCACAAGATGTGTGAAAGTCAAGGTGGACGTCCTGTACTCCATGTCCCTAATACAGTAACAGTCCTACGGTCTCTGTGGACGTAAAGCAACAGTGAACAACAAACATTATATATTTTTGGCAGGCAGGGGTTGTTAGACCTTGAAATGTGGCTTGGTTGCTTTCAAAACAGATAAAACGTGGGTTATTATTTTTGACAAATATGCTTGCAGACACATATATTTTTACCATCCACAGGCACACACAGTCAGAAATTACTACTACTACTACTACTACTACTACTACTACTGTTGCTGCTGCTGTAGTGGCCCCTGCTGCTAGGTCCTATGTATTTTAAGCATCTGGACTTGTGATACAGTCATTGTGCCATTAGAAGTCTGACACTGCCAGTGGATGTGGCCCGCACTTAGTATTAATAGCTTGTGTGCATGCAGCAAAGCAGAGCTCACGAGCTGAGCTGCATGAAAGTCGAGGTGGCCGTCCTGGGCTTTCTGTCCTAACGAGCATTATGGTTTCTGTGGACGTAAAGCAATACTGAACCATACTCACGCATTGGTCTTAGCTTGTGCCTAATATGTCAACTGATGTCTGAGGACATTAAACAACACAACAGCAGCAAAGTGTCACAGCTTAGCAACTGGCACTGGATCCCCATGAACGCTCAGTCCTTTAATGATGACAGTTTCTTCTGGCCATGGGGTCCTTTGAACTGATGAGACATGATTTGAATAAAAAATAATTTTTTTAGTACTACTTTGTCCCTTGTGGGAAGTTCAGGTTGCCTTACCTGGGTAAGGCACAGCAGCTGCAAGAGCAGCACTGCTCATTTGTATCGGTGTGTGTGGTATCTTCCTGTGTCCAAACAATGGTATGGCTGCCAATGTGTTTGGGATTTTTAACATGCTTACATAAGCTGATGCATGGGATTACACACGGGGGCTGTACGGACACTGTAAGAGAGTCAGCACTGGAAGTTGACTGGAAGAAAAATCCCATGCCGCACTGGGTATTTGAACCCATGTCAGTATTGTGCCTGTTTTTTCAGTCGGACACCCTATTAACTGAGCTATCCCTGCCCCTTGTGGGCCATCAGTTTAAATACTGTGAAGTGTAATACAAGGAAGTAATAGGGCACTGACACAAGATGCAGTTTGAATAAACGTGGCCGTCAGTTTAATTTGAAATACTAGGAAGTAATCAGACACAGGCATGAGACATGATTTTAATAAATGTGGCCATGTGTTTAAATACTAGAAAGTAATACAGTTATTGTGCTAGACAGTTTTCAAACTGGTGTGACATCTATAAGGTGGAAAAAGTGGTTTATGCAAACCGGTCAGACAGACATTGTAACCAGTCAGATACATGGCTAGCTATGCTACTACTGGAGCTCTACTAGCAAATACCCTGCTCCCTTCCTGTCTAGAAAACACATACATGCACACCACATTTATACACTCAGACACACATACACCACACATTTACACACACACACACACACACACACACACACACACACACATGCACTCACACTCACATGCAAACTCACTCACACATACTTTCAGCTGTGCTGCATTTTGAGAACCTGTCAAACAAAATAACAGCTGGTATGCCTGACCAGTTGCTGAATTGTTTTTCGGTATATGCTGATCTTAACTGGTAAAATACTGGAAATTACCAGTTAACGCGAACCCTGGAATAAAACACCAGCAGTCAAGACCTCTATAATTGAAAGGTGGACATGGGATCTTTAACTATTCTTAGTGCACGCAGTGCACACAAAGGTGAGAAAGGCACAGGTGTTGGCTGGGAAGAACTGATGAACACACCTTCACCATGTTGTATTGAGGTGTTGGCTGGGAAGAATTGATGAACTGTCCGTCACCCTGATGTATTGAGGTGTTGACTCAAGAAGAACTGATGAAGTCCTTTGCCTTGTTGTATTGAGGTGTTGACTTAAGAAGAGCTCATGAAGTCCTTTGCCCTGTTGTATTGAGGTATTGGATGGAAAGAACTGCCCTGTTGTATTGAGGTATTGGATGGAAAGAACTAATGAGCAGTCCTTTGCCCTGTCGTATTGAGGTGTTGACTCAAGAAGTACTGATGAAGTCCTTTGCCCTGTTGTATTGAGGTGTTGGCTCAAGAAGAACCGATGAACAGTCAGACTGTCCTTTGCCCTGTTGTATTGAGGTATTGGATGGAAAGAACTAATGAGCAGTCCTTTGCCCTGTTGTATTGAGGTGTTGACTCAAGAAGAACCAATGAACAGTCAGATTGTCCTTTGCCCTGTTGTATTGAGGTATTGGATGGAAAGAACTAATGAGCAGTCCTTTGCCCTGTTGTATTGAGGTGTTGACTCAAGAAGTACCAATGAAGTCCTTTGCCCTGTTGTATTGAGGTGTTGGCTCAAGAAGAACTGATGAACAGTCAGACTGTCCTTTGCCCTGTTGTATTGAGGTATTGGATGGAAAGAACTTCCCTGTTGTACTGAGGTATTGGATGGAAAGAACTGCCCTGTTGTACTGAGGTATTGGATGGAAAGAACTAATGAGCAGTCCTTTGCCCTGTTGTATTGACGTGTTGGCTGGGAAGGACTGATTAACAGTCCTTTGCCCTGTTGTACAGAGGTGTTGGTTCAGGACTGATGAAATTCGCCCTGTTGTATTGAGGTGTTGGCTGGAAGAACTGATGAGCAGTCCTTTGCCCTGTTGTATTGAGGTGTGAACCTTAGCTGCAGGATTTACAGCTCAGTGTATTACTCTCAGTCAATCAGCCAGGAGCACTTGCTGAGAGGCACTGCCCTGTGGTGGTGCTTGTTAGTTAAAAACACTCCATACCCAGCCTTCCCCTTCCTCCCCCTTCCTTCCCCCCCCCCCCCCCCCCCCCACCGCCGCCCCTGCTCCAGGCTGTAGGAGGTGTGCTTTTAATGATGTCAAGATCCATTCTAAATCAATGCTTGTGGCACTTTGCCCCTTACTGATTTTCATGGTTGACCTTTGTGTGACAGGTGCCCCTGCTGGAGAAGGGTGACATCATCATTGATGGAGGAAACTCTGAGTACACAGACTCTATTGTAAGTGACAAGGGACAGGATAGTGAGGGTGTGTGTGTGGGTGGCGTGGGGGGGGGGGGGGGGGGGGGGGTCTGCATCATAAATGGAGAAAACTCTGTCTGAGTACAGAGATTCTGTTATAAATGGTGAGGGGCAATATAAGTCTGCTGTTTGGTGGTAGCTGTTTGTTTGTTTTTCTGTATGACTGACATTGTATAATTGTGACCCAACAGAAGTGATGTCAGTCCCTGAAACAGAAGAGTCTGCTATCTGATGGTAGCTGTGTTCTTTCTGTATGACTCTGACATTGTATGATTATGACCCAACAGAAGTGATGTCAGTCCCAGAAACAGAAGGGTCTGCTGTTTTTTTGGTAGCTGTGTCTCATTCTGTATGACTGACACTGTATAATTAGAATCAGAGGCAGTGTAAGGCCCCAAAACAGAAGGGCCTCCTGTTTGTTGGTAGCTGTGTTTTTCTGTATGACTGACACTGTATAATTATGACCCAACAGAGGCGGTGTAAGGCCCTGGTGGAGAAGGGCCTGCTGTTTGTTGGTAGTGGGGTGTCAGGAGGAGAAGATGGAGCTCGCTACGGTCCATCGCTCATGCCAGGTGGTGCCGAGGAAGCATGGTAAGATGATGCGATTTTTCTTCTTCTAGGTTTAAAATGAATGAACGCATAGAGTGCGTGTTTGCAGGCATTGTTGCAGGGGTTGTGTGGCTCAACATCTGAAGCATACTGCTAGAGCAACATTACTACAAGTTGTGGTGATAGACCAGCTGCAGTTTTTTGTCTCACTGTTACAGAAATATTCACAATGTTCTTCATTAATCTGTGTCTTTTTTCACATTTGAATGTCTTCTGCTGCCTTGTGTCTCCAATCTGCTTTTGATTAATGATTAATAACAATTGATTTATATATAAAAAATATCCCTACCCCACCACCCCCCCCCTCCTCACCCCCCCTCAACCCTCTGTGTGTGTGGAAGTAGGGGGTATTATATATATGAATTGCTTTGTCCTTATCTGTATTCATTCATGTGCTGTCTGTGATTTATTAATGCCACGTTTGTGTTTTAATCAACATAGGTGCAAAGAACATACAAAATTCTCCTCTTTTCCGTGAGACTCGTAAACTTTACCCTTGCACATAAAGTAAGGGAAGGAACTGTGTTGATGTGAATGGTGTGTGTGTGTGTGTGTGTGTGTGTGTGTGTGTGTGTGTGTGT
>OY757555.1:7213633-7217358 GCA_963584105.1 Alviniconcha strummeri | reverse complement strand
TGGTCATTTGTTCTGTGCCTGAAGTTGAAACACCATCACTCAATGTTTGGGATTGAACCCCATCACTGTTGTATTTAGAAACTCCCAAGTGCTTGCATTGAATCATGTCTTTTTACTGTTATTTTAGCAAAACATTTTAAACTCAGAAATTGATTCAGCTTTCATTTTCTTTAGGTGTTCGAGGGTTGGAACAAGACTGAGCTGGAATCATTCCTGATCGAGATCACGCGTGACATCATGCAGTACAAGGACACAGACGGGTTACCCCTGGTAGAGAAAATCCGTGACACAGCGGGTCAGAAGGGCACGGGCAAGTGGACAGCCATCTCGGCATTGGATGCTGGTGTCCCTGTCACACTCATTGGTCAGTGACTGCTTTTGGGGTGGTAGTTTACAGACATTGTTAGGGGGTACAGACATTGCTGGGGGCAGTTTACATTGTTGGGGGTAGTTTACAGACATTGTTGGGGGGTAGTTTGCTGACACTGTTGGGGGTAGTTTACATTGTTTGGGGTAGTTTACAGACATTGTTGGGGGTAGTTTACAGACATTGTTGGGGGTAGTTTACAGACATTGTTGGGGGGTAGTTTATAGACATTGTTGGGGGGTAGTTTACATTGTTTGGGGTAGTTTACAGACATTGTTGGGGGTAGTTTACAGACATTGTTGGGGGGTAGTTTATAGACATTGTTGGGGGTAGTTTGCAGACATTGTTGGGGGTAGTTTACAGACATTGTTGGGGGTAGTTTACAGACATTGTTGGCGGTAGTTTACAGACATTGTTGGGGGTAGTTTACAGACATTGTTGGGAGTAGTTTACAGACATTGTTGGGGGTAGTTTACATACACTGTTGGGGGTAGTTTACAGACATTGTTGGGGGGTAGTTTACAAACATTCATGGGGGTAGTTTACAGACATTCTCAGAGGTGGTTTACATACATTATTAAGGATAGTTTACATACATTCATGGGGATAGTTTATAGACATTCTTGGGGATAGTTTACAGACATTCTTGGGGGTAGTTTACTTTCTTGGGGCTAGAGACTTTCTTGTGAACAATTTACATATATTTTTAGTGGTAGTTTACAGGCATTCAAAGCGATAGTTTAAAGAGTCTTTGGGGGTACTTTAAAGATATTTGTGGGGGTAGTCTACTCTAGAGATGTTTGTGGAAGTAGTTAGAGACTAGACATTCTTGAGGTTTGTTTAGAGAATTCTTGGAGGTAGTTTGCAGGTCTTTGTGGGGGTAGTTAGCTCATAGACACTGTCAACAGCAGTCTAAAATCAGGCTTGTTTTCTTTAGAATATGAAGGCTTCCAAAATCTGGCCACCATGACGTATGTAATGACAAAGGATGTTATAGGGAATTTCATACTCTTTCATGCTATAGTAATTTCACATTGGAGTTGCATTTGTGGAGGGTGGGAGGAATTTAATCATTGCTCTTGACTTTCAGTGTAAAAATTATGGTGGTGACCTTACAGTTACATGATCTTTAAATGCCCAGTGAACGATTTAGCTTAGACCAGAGCAACAGTGGATGATGAACAGATGTGTACAACTCTGTAAACGTGGCGTCTGAGGAGAGAATGAAGGCAGGCAGGCTGCATGGCTTTGTGATCGTGGCAGGGCAGGGCATAGTGATAGAGGAGAGAATGAAGGTGGGCTGGCTTTGTGGTCAATGTTTGACCCATTCACTCTCTGCAGGAGAAGCGGTGTTTGCGCGCTGCCTGTCTTCCCTGAAGGACGAGAGAGTTGCTGCCAGCAAGGAAATCACTGGTCCAGCAGCTAAATTCACTGGTGACAAGACAGCGTTTGTGGAAGACATTCGGAAGGTAGGGCATGTGTCAGGCTTTTAACAGATTTTAACCCTTTTCATACGTCTTTGTGTCCACAGCCCATGAACGGTGGATACCCGTTTCATCAGTACTTTTGTTTTGGGGGCTGTTGCTCACAAGAGTGACATCCCATTATGGAAACTACCAAGGGAAATCACTCACTATATTGATGTACAGCATGCATTTTGCAGAAGTGAAAAATTGTGGGGATTTTTTTGTGATGGATCGTCAAAGACTCACCATCAAAGAAGTGATCAGAGAGCTGTTTATGGACAGAGATAGTGAGGAGGAGCCTGATAAAGTGATGATTATTCAGACAGTAGTTTTGTGCCAGAAACTGTGCCAGAAGAAGAAAATAGTGATTCAGATGGTAGCGATGCTGACAGACCTTCATGTTCATATCTACTTTAAAAAAATCCTTATACCACCCACACTAAGCCCTCAACACCCAAAACTTACTTGGGCAGGGGAAAGCACTCCTTCTCTATTTACTTGGTAGGAATAGTATTAACTCAGTGTTTGGGCAGTTATTCGGAAGTTGGGGGGGGGGGGGGGGGGTGTATGGTTTTAGGGGACTTCAACTCAATGTTTGAGCAGTGATTCAGAAGGTCGGGTATGTGTATTGCTTTAAACAGACTCGCCAACATTTTGAGAGGTCTCCTTGGTAGTAAAAATCAGACAACAGGAGACAGCAACAAGGAGATGGTGATAATTTGGTGAACATACATGTGCCTTGATACTGCAGTTGTTTACAAAAACGGTAAGCATCATTGGTGGTGGATTCATGCAGTTTTATATGGCATAACAGATAGCTGACTGCAACCTGAAATAAAAATTAAAAAACCGCACACAGAATGAATGTCACGAGGAGAGAGGGATGGCAAGTAGATCATACTGCTAGTGAAAAGAGCAGTTGCAAAGTGCTAATTTGTTCCGACTGTTAGAGGGGTGAAGTGGGTATTGTTTACCTCAGTGGTGGAGCAGAACCAGCCAGCTGGTGTACAGCATCACTGTCTTTGTTTGTTGAAACATTGTTGATGGGGATGTCAGGTCTGTAGTATGTATGAATCACTCTTTTCTTCTCTCCGCCCCCCCCCCCACCCTGCCCCCCCCCCCCCCCCCCTTTTTCTTGTTGATGTTGTCCTTGTTCCTAGTGCTTTTACATAATGGCCCAGTATTTTACTCTCTTGTTTAAATGAAACATGAAGTGCTTACCGCAACAGGCTGTCACTGTGCGTTTAATTTCTGAGTATTTTGTGGTTTGTCGACCGTGCTATTATAGTACATTCATGTGTTGCTAACCTGTTAATGTTACTGTAAATGTGAGTATGATGATGAATGCTCACAACACCATGCCTCACTCCATGTGCATGTATATTTTACTTCACATGTGGCAGTAAAGATATACTGACTGATTGATTGATTGATATGAATAATGTTGCATGTGTTGGAAAAAAACTTTGTTTGGGATCTTTTTTTGTTGTTGACTGCTACAGCAATGTAATGGTGTCTCTTTCAGGCGCTCTATGCGTCCAAGATTGTGTCATATGCGCAAGGCTTCATGCTGATGAGGGAAGTAGCCAAGGAGAGGCAGTGGAAGCTCAACATGGGAGCCATCGCTTTAATGTGGAGAGGGGGCTGTATTATCCGCAGGTATGCTGTGTGTGTGTGTGTGTGCATGCGTGCGTGCGTGCATGTGAGTGAATGGGTGTATATTTGTGTGCATGCATACATGTGTGCGTGTGTGTGTGTGTGTGTGTGTGTGTGCATGCGTGTGTGTGTGTGTGTGTGTGCGTGTGTGTTGCTTATAAATGTAAATAGCCGTTGTGAATCATGTAGAGCTCATTGCAGTTTGACTTGCTGCAAGAGATCTCTGTTATTAGTGT
>OY757555.1:7113633-7208633 GCA_963584105.1 Alviniconcha strummeri | reverse complement strand
GCAAGTGAGAGTAACAGAATGGAGAGGATTTTTTAAAATATGTTTTTAATGTACTTGCAATAAAACACAGGACAGGAAATTGGATGTAGAATGGTTTCAACAAAAAGATTGTCCTCAAGTGCAGGTTACACTAACACAGAAGACAGATGGACAACAACAAACAGGAAAGACAGAAGGAAAGAAAAGAGAAAAAAAGAAAAAAGAAGAAGAAAGATTCAAAGAAGTTATTTCAGAGGGAAAGTAAGCATAAAATAATTCTTGTCATCACTTCTTTCTTCTGTTTTATTGTCCATAGTGTAACATCCATTTTAGTGTAACCGGTAGCGGACAAAGACCAGACCATTTTGTCACAACTATTGGATGTACATCCTGTAAGTAAACATGGTGCTTAACGTCCACAGAAACCATAAGGCTTATTAGGGACGGGCATTACATCCTGTTCCCTGTCCAATCTTTTATAAGCCAGCACATGAACTCTGCTTTTCTTTTCCGAGCTGAACTTTAGGTTGTATACCTTCCTTTTTTTCTTCTTTTTTTTGCTGTGCCACGCCTCCCACCCACCCTAACACTCAAGTGAGAACAAGAGCCAGCCACTTTTCCTAGCTCATTAGCTCCTGTAGCCAAGCAGCACAGACCCAACAACCAGTTACACCCCCTGGTAACAAAGTGAAGAGATGGGGTATATTGGAATCATTGTGTCCACCTTGTCAGGGTTTTGTCCAAACAGCAGCATCTGAGCTGCTCAGTGTTTTGTAACCAAACTCGGCATGGTGGTGCATCTTCACGAGCTGGAGCGTCAAGCTGAAAGATTAGTTTGCACGAGGCGATGGACCTTGTTTGTGCTTCATCTCCTTCAGAATAGCAGTCATAAGCATGGTACTTGTAGGTGCTGTCTGGAGGCCCCCCCCCACCCACCCCCCACACACACACCCACCCCTCCTTTTTTTAGGTGCAATTTTATTTATAATGTTTAACTTTTGTATTCTCATATCTCCCTGTGCTTACACACACACACACACATATATATATATTACTTGCTGGATAGGTATCTTTTGTCAAGTAAACTGTCTGCTGTAGAGCTCTTTTTATTTTTATAATAGTATTGATGATAAAAACTTCCAGTGTATTGGTGATGAAAAAGGGGGTGGGGTGGAAGGGAGTCAAAATATTCACCCCCACTGGGGGCTTGTTCTAGGACTGTGAGGGAAGTAAAAAAGGAATTGTGTTGGGGCATGAATTGGTAAATTCAGAGATGTGAATGCCACAGCGGCTCTGCTGCCTCTTATTTTGTCATTGTGACGGGCAGAGATGAAAACAGTTCCGTTGTCAGGGCTTGTTCTTAGTCCGTCACACCCACTTGTGTACAAGTTCGGTATGTTGGGGGAAAACAGCCAATCAGTCCATTGACATTTTTGTCTTGGAATCAAGTTCAGTATGTTGCAAACTGCTGACATCAATTTTGAAGCAACCAGCAAGTGTCGGGATTCAGAAGTCCAGGTTGCGAATGCAGAATCTCACAGCTCTGCAGCAGGTAGCTCATGAAAAAGTTCAGGATTCTCGTCCTTTGCGGCACCAGACAGCTTTCAGTGTTTCCTCTGAGTCATTTTTTCGACCCAGAGACAAACATATTTTGGTTAATGGCCACCAATTTCTTTATTATTGTTTTATGTTGTTGACAGGACATGTGCTCCATAAATTTGGCATTTTGATACAGTCCTGCAACTTAATATGCAATATTATGCAACTCAGCTAAGATGTTTATGTAAGTTTGTAAAAGAAATTTTTGGTGATTGTCAAATTGACATTGAGTTATAGAATAGGTAAATACTGTTTTTCTAAAAATGTGTCTTGCTTGTTTTTGTAACTAATGTACTTTTGTTATATTTTTAGATTGTTTTCAAAATGTGATGAAGTGGAACAATTAATATTAAAAGTAATCAAATGGGCAATGAATGGAAAGAGGCCACTAAATGGCATTTTGCTTTCTGGTGCATGAATCTGTTATGCATGTCTTTGCGGGTGCTTGCAAGTGCACATACAGTGGTCAGTGCTCTTCCTCTTACCAGGCTCCAACTACATTCTTGTCCTGTCAGTTCTTTTAAATCTTCCTTGAAAACCTTTCTTTCAAAATAGAAAAGATTAAGGAAATGGACTCACCTATGTGACGAAACACAAGGAACAATGAAACACAAGCGCTTTCGATCAGATGTAAGAAGATAGATAATAATAAAAGAATAAGGAAGACTTTCTGTTGAAAGCGCTTGCATTTCACTGTTCCTTGTGTTTTGTCATGTAGGTAAGTACATTTTCCTGGATCTGTTCTATTTTATCAACCTCATCAGCAGTTGTTCACTCATTTCTTTCAAAAACCTTTTCTTCGGACCCATTGCCCTGAGATACAGGTGTGTGTTGTACGCGCTGAATCTTGAAAATACGTACATCTGAAGAATGCGTATGTGCTTAGGGCCTGTTTGGGTTAGGTACCCATTATCATTATTATTGGTTGTTGCTGCGTGCTTGTATGCTTTGAGTCTAAAAAGCCATATTCGCTCTGGACAACTTGTCTGTGGACTCTCTGTGGACCAAAATATTCGGGCAAACCAGCTGCCAGACAGGCCGGCCCCATCACCCCATCTTGGCAGACAACATTTTGTATTTTGTGCTTCAATAGACGATTTCCAGAAATAACAGGTGAAGATAATTTGAGTGTTTTCTTACTCTGGGAGAGTGAAGTCCCCTGAATGGAAGTGGCAGCGGAGAAGAGCTGATCTGCGACACTTTGAGATCTTCAGGCATGGACCTATTATAATTTACACTAGACTACCAGCTGGGGGAACCTAGCTACTGTCCGATCTGTACATTCCCCGCGAGCAGTGAGTGTTTGATCGGCATTTCTGATGCCTTTTCTGCCTTTTGTTTACGGGTATCTGTCATCTTGCCCATGTGCTCACTGTACCCCCAACAAAAGCGTGCCTTCTCTGCACTACACCCGGTCCATGCACGAAGGCTCTTATCAAGTGCAGTCCCCTGGATTTCCGAAGATCGTCTATTCAAACAGAAGAATTGTGCTCATTTTGGTGGGGAATTTATGGCATTAAGCTTTGTCTGTGAATGGCCCTCAGGTTTCTTTTGGAATTCTTTGGATCACACCTACAAAAATATATTTGGAAAATGTTGCATTTACATGTATCCTGGGAAATATATTGGGAAATATTGCATGTACACGTTATGTATATTGACTTGAACCGTTATTTTGAATGCTGCAACTCTAGCTAGTCAGGCTAAGCAGGCAGGTTCTTTTAGAATGGTACAGGCACTGCATATATGCATTCATAAAAGAGCCAGTGAATGCCACACACTTGTTAATAATGTATATTTTTTAGCAAAATACAAGCCACAAAAAACAAAAACAAAACAAAAACAGAAAAAGCATACAGGAAGTATAATAGGCAGTGAAGAAGTTCATGGGGATATAAAAAGTAAATATAATTATATACATAACTTAGTTGAACATCTGCCGTTAACTGCATTTGAGTAATGATCTGCAAAGTGGAGCTTCTATAAACAAGAACAACAATCAATGCTTGTCCACAAAGCCAGTGAAAACAAAACCAACCACTGCTTCAAACACTGCAGCAGTAATTTTATCATCAAATACAAAAGCTAAACATTTCCTGGTGTCAGACAGTGTAACACCAGGAAACCCCTTTCAAACTAATACACTGTCAACACACATTGAGCAAAGCTGGAAAGATGCTGAGCTGGCAGAAAAAGGCAACAAAGATCAGCAAGGTTAATAAACCCTGGCACCTGTCCTGGGTCCCCATCCTGCCAGACCCCTACACCTGTCCTGGGTCCCCATCCTGCCATAGACCTCTGCACCTGTCCTGGGTCCCCATCCTGCCATAGACCTCTGCACCTGTCCTGGGTCCCCATCCTGCCATAGACCTCTGCACCTGTCCTGGGTCCCCATCCTGCCATTGACCCCTACACCTGTCCTGGGTCCCCATCCTGCCATTGACCCCTACACCTGTCCTGGGTCCCCATCCTGCCATAGACCTCTGCACCTGTCCTGGGTCCCCACCCTGCCACAGACCCCTACACCTGTCCTGGGTCCCCATCCTGCCACAGACCCCTACACCTGTCCCAGGTCCCCATCCTGCCATAGACCCCTGCACCTGTCCTGGGTCCCCTTCCTGTCGTAGATCCCATCACCTATCCTGGGTCCCCATCCTGCCATAGACCTCATCACCTATCTTGGGTCCCCATCATTCCATAGACCCCTGCACCTATCCTGGGTCGCCATCCTGCTATAGACCCCTACACCTGTCCTGGGTCCCCATCCTGGTATAGACCCCATCACCTATCCCGAGTCCCCATCCTGCCACAGACCCCATCACCTATCCTGAGTCCCCATCCTGCCACAGACCCCATCACCTATCCTGGGTCCCCATCCTGCCACAGACCCCATCACCTATCCTGGGTCCCCATCCTGCCACAGACCCCATCACCTATCCTGGGTCCCCATCCCCATAAGAGTTTGTTTTCAAACGATCCTGGGCACGCTCCTTTAAGCAGAAAATCTGATGCTCCAATGGGCTTTGTCTTTAAAGGGTTCAGTCTGAGCCAGGGATAGAGCAAAGCACAAACAGCCAGGAAAGGTGTTAAGACTTCCCCCTTTTTTTTTTACTCAGTGTTATCGCACAGCATTATCGTGTTGAATGTAACTGGGACCATGAGGGAGCAACAAGCACAGCAGTTTGGTGGGAGCCATCCTTCAACAGCTGAAGAAGATCCCTAACATTGTTTTACCTCAACTCTTTGTCTAGCTTCTTCTTTACTTCCTTCTTCTTTTATTATCTGCTATCTCACTTCTACACCAGACGAAGACCGTGGGATGAAAGCGCTGGTGTTTTTAATTGTTCTTTATGTGTCGTCGTATAGGTGAGTACATTTTCTAGAGCTGTTCCAGCTGAAGAAGACATCAGAGTTTGAATCTCAGAACTGCAGTCTCAGTCTGGATGTGTACAGCCCAGCGCGTTTAGTTTACACAAGGCACTTTTCACTTCTCTCCAGCCCCCTTGCTTCTGATACTGAAAAAGGTTCTACCTTTTCTACAGGCAACCCCCCCCCCCCCCCCCCCCCCCTTTTTATTTTATCATCACAGTCATCATTTTGTGTAAATAGGGTCTTCACTCCCCATCCCCAAATTTGTTACCTTTAAAAACAAAACAAAAACTTTTTTTTTTTTTTTTTAGAATGGCTAACTGCTTCAACATCACACACACACACAAAGCAGCATTAATGCCCAGCACCAGAGAAAGAAAAAAATCACAGACAAGTGCATATGACCACAACATTGCATGCCTTTCTGTTCTTCTGTTTGGTTTTTTTTTTTTGCACAAGTGATGAGGTGTTAAGCTGAAAGAGACCCAATTACAATCTCTGATCAGCAGCCAGCGAAAACATTGTAAGACATTTCTGTATTGATCTAGAAGCAAACCAAGTCACATCCAGTAGCAGATCAAATGCTAACATATTTACCATAGGTAGGTGCATGTACAACAAAATCTGCAAAGAAATATTCATGTTGTTCAAGTTGCTTCTTTAAGGAAAGATGATTTTGAAACACATAAATAACCATGGAACCAGAGTTCAATGCAGCCATAAAAAATGTAAAAAACCCAGACAGGGTCAAGATTATTTTTTAAATAGACAATTCGTATCTAAATGAAATAAGACTAAAAGAAGTGCTAAAAAAACAAACAAACAAAAAAACTGCTCTTTTCTTTTTTAAAGTTTTTGTCTCAGCATTTCTTAGTATGTGTGCCAACAGCAGAAGCATCTAAACTGCATTAATTTTATTAAACCATATTAATTTTAAACAGCTTTCACAGGGAATGTGGAGCAGAGCAATTTATCCAGAACATTTGAACACAAGCAAAATAATCTGCACACCTGAAATATCACTTTATCTAAACTACCTTCACAAAGATGGCACGATGTCACATGCAGAAATAATATTTTGCAAACTCAGTTGGCCCTGATATGTATGACCTATGGAGCTGACAGGGTGTTTTAAAACAATCATCTCCACGCTTGCAATGTCCTGACAATCGACGGCACGTCACAGTCTGATGGCATGCAAAATTCATACTCCAGCCCAAGACAGACAATTCTGCATAAAATCACATCCTTTCAAAGTATATGCACAAATGGAAATCCCTTTTTTTCTGGTGCACTTTCTCTGCAATGTTCCTGTACCTAGATATCATTGGCGGGAGCTGTCACAAGCATCGTTTTTGTCCTGACAAAAGTTTTGACAAAAACAGGTTTGTTGCGACAAAACTTCTGTGGCAACAAAAATGACACTTGCGGCAGCTCCTGCCGATGATAGTCTGTACCCTGCTTCAGCGCCTTGAAGGCTGGTGGAGGTCATGAATAATTTCACAGGGGTTCACCACGCTGCCCCACATAATGTACTCAACCGATCAGCGTACATGTGAAAGTTGATGATGTTTTCTAAAGTACTGAGAACATCATTATGTGGGGTTGATGACCACTCTGAGTAAGAGTCTACATGATCACTGAACAAATTCCCACACGTCTTGCATCAAAACAGTCCACTTTCCCTACAGGTTGTTTACCTCGCAGCCAACTATCTCCTACCCCAAAACACAAATCTTGGTAAATACAGGTTGTTTTCTATGTAAAGAGCTTTAACACACACACACACACACACACACACACACACACACACACACACACACACACACACACAGAGTCAAAATACTAAAAATCTATATTCAGCAGTTCAAACAGCAGCTGCACTGAACAGGTTTTACCCATGTTAGCCAGTACAGTGCGCCTCTCTATAACATGAGACTGTTCACTGTGGCTGTGCAACCTGCTAAAGGCCTGTTTCCAGTGTATTTCTGTAACAATGCATGATCAAAGCATAGTTCAAGTTTGTGTCTACGACAAATGTGGCACAGGCATTTTTCAACCTAATGTGATAAAGTCCTTCCACTTCACCAACAAACCCTCTCATCCTTAAAAACTGACACACACAACACAAACACCACATGGACAGTAAGTGCACATTCTCCTTCAACAAGTTTTATACTTAACTCCACGACCTTAGGTACACAACCTTGCATTTCGCGATGGCACTGTATGCCTATCTGAAACTAGTAAGTAACTTCAGGTTTTAAGCCCAGTCAACCATCATGGTTATATCAGGGTGACCATCTGAAACTAACCCTAAACTAAATCCTAGACAAGCTGTTTTTTTGTCCTTCTACATTTACAGTTTTTCCCCTTGGGGCTAGTTACTTCTCTGGCTAACTGCTTAACATCCTACTCTGAGGTGGACAAAGACAATGGGCTTGAAGGCATCATCACACTTGGAGGTAGAAATATCAGCATGCTGGTAACTTTACAAGAGGTGTATATCATAGACAAATGTTTTAATCAAGGCAATAAATTAATCTGAAAAAAACCCACCCTCGAAAAAAAAAAAAAAAAAAGGGAAGATAGGTGGCCCCAAAACAACAGATACAGAGGTGCATGTCACAGAAATGTTTTAATCAAGGTAACAAATTAATCTGAACCCATCCCACCCCTGAAAATCAACAGATACCACCCCTCCACCCCCTGAAAAAAAAAGCACAATCCCATGAAGAACCATCAAGCACTTGTTTACAACAGCATACTGTCTGTCACACATAAAACATGCACATATCTTGTCACAGGTTGATCATGGTTTGATCCCAACAAAACTTCAGGATGTTGTCGGCAAAAGGGAGAACTGCTTTCTCGTCGCTGACAAGTCTTTCTTTTCTCCAGTCAGTCCGCCATTCCAAGTCTTTATACATGGACCACAGCAAAGGAAAAAAAAAAATATAAAAAAATGAGCAAACCCACCCATCTTCCAATTAACCCACACACAAGGTTTGGTGGGCATTAAAACCACTTAGTACTAACATACTCAACCAATCAGCCTCTTACTAAAAAAGAAAGACTACATGCAAAAGCACAACTAAGTTAGATTTCTTCACATTTCCCTGCAAAAACAAACAAGAACCAACCAAACAACAACAGCAAGAAGACTCCAAACCTTCCTTAGTAACTGATCTATTTGTATTTTCAAACGAGGACATGTAACTCAATTCATGCAAAATTTGTACTTGAACTGACACTGCACGCTCATGATTTGTGGATTTCCAATCTTCAAAGTAGTACATGCATACTGTCTAAATTAAGTATGCTGAAAATAGAATATGGGGGGGGGGGGGGGGGGGGAGATACTAGGAGGAAAATGAGAATAAGAACATCAATTACAAAAAAGATCACTGACAAAAACCAAGACAACTACCCGCATCACACTTAAAAATATTGTTAATCAACCAGTCAAGAAAGATGTAAACTTGGTTATCAAGAGGAAAACATGCACATACACACAAACAAACAAAAACAAAGACACAAACAGCTGTGCTGAAGTGTGTATGAATCTGTACAGGGTATATGTGCACTACAGGTAAACACAGATTGATGTGCGGGTGTACATGCTGTGATACACATGAGGTGACGCCAACAGTTCCAGTATGAAGCATCACCTGCTGGCAGAAGGTACAAGAGAGAGATGATATTGATGTATGAAATACTGGGGAGCACACCACATAAAATATTACACACGCACGCATGCACACACACACGAGTACACATGCACACACACACACACATGCTTGCAAATATGCATACATGCACACACACATCACACACACCACACAGAGGATGTTTTTTTTCTACAATTTTCACTGTGAAATTGGTGGAAACTGTGACCAGCTCAGAACAAATGTGGACAAGCGAACATTCAGGCATCCCCAGTTATTGACAGCAAGAGAAAGTGCGAGCAATAAGCTTTAACGTCATGCTCATTGGACGACTGTCCTAGAACTGGGGAGCATTTCTGAAGCCATTTTCAAACAAAAAAGATGACAACATTTTCATTGCTAAAGACAATGTAAGCTTTTGTGAAATGGGCTGTGAAGAATGAATATATTGTAGAAATGACTCAAACATCCCAAGTTTGAAATGAACTGCCTCACTCTGTCAAACCTGAAACCTGTCTTTTCTTAAAAGCAATCTCAGAACCTACGTTTTATAAGAACATTTCTTGCACCTCAACTGTTGAAATTAAGTCTCTTACATTTTCCCTTGCTTGTGATCACAATCCAAACACATAACACAAGTTGCCAGTTCTGGGGGTAATCCCTTTTATCAAGCTACAAAACAACACTCAAACAACAGTTAAACGATAAAAAATTATGAATCTTCCAACACTTCCAATCCTGGAAGAATCTTCCAAGCACTGGACATAGCTCACTCCCCAGAAAGATAAGCTGTCCCTCGCATTTTTCATTGTTTTTCACCATTTAACAGTTGTCATTTTGTAGCTTGATAAATGGGATTACCCCGAAAATTTGCTGGTTGTGTTTTGTCCTAATATAAACAGTGTTTATGGACCTTTTACGTGTTTGGATCTTAAGTCTCTCACATCTGCCCTTTCTTGTGATCTTGCCTCCTTATTTCAGCTCCCCCCCCCACCCCCCCACCCCCTTGACGCTATGTGCACACATAAATCTGTGTGTTTTAAATGACAAATACATATATATAGTTATGTGCATATGTAGCCTATATGGATGTTGTTTATCAGTGTAAAGCACCTCCACAAACCCATAGGGCAGGCGCTGTACAAGTGTACCATTATTCTCATTATTACATAGTTCAAAAATTGGATGCTGATCATAGGGCAGGCGCTGTAACTGTAAGTAGTTGTAACTTGGTGTTTTACACCCAGTCAACCAGTGTGGTTACATCAGGGCGATGGTGCTGTAAAAGTGTACCATTATTCTCATTATTACACAGTTCAAAATCTGGAAGTGGACGACAGAATATTCACTCTCCATGAGGTGAAAGTGTCAAACGCACGCAATGAACTGATTCAATGAGCACAGGTAAAGTATCCCTGGCTGTCTCACAATCCTGGCAGCAAAGACAGCTGTTCTGCAGCTGTTCAAAAGTCAGTGAAAAGAAGCGTTGGTCACAGCTGTCGTGTAATAATTAAACACAAGAAGGACCAGTCATAGTTGTTCTGATATAGTTAAAAACAAGAAGAAGGGGTCATAGTTGTTCTGGAATAGTTAAAAACAAGAACATACATTCAAGTCAAACATCAAAAATCATAGTAAACATTACCCAGCAATTTCTTCTTCTTTTTGAAATGCACGCACAAAAACAATAAGGATTTACATTGCAATGTCATTTCTTTTCAGCTCATGGTCTACTGTGCTGTACAGAAAAAGAATAACTTCCAGTTGGCATGCAATTTTTTTTTTTTTTTTTTTTTAAACACTCTAACAAAAACACACAACAATACTAACAAATAACAACAACAAAACCAAACAAACAGCAGCAACAAAACAGCAGGTAAACAAACATAATGGATACGAACAACTCAGTAATCTTGAACTGCAGAGGTTACACAAAATAACCAGAAAACAAGTAGGCATCGAACTTTACCCAACAACCACAAAACATGCAAGCAGTTTGATTCAGAGCATGCTGCATCCATTAACTGGGTAACTGTTCACACGCCTCAACTCTATACGTACACCAATAACATCAAAATGGAAACTCCAACACCAGGAAATCCCAACTGAGATTCTACCACTCACAACAGAGGGGGACAATTTTAGTCTTCAAAACGAAGGGAATGTTACAAAACTGCAAATCCCTGCCAACAGGAACACAGGTGTGTGTGTGTGCCTGTCAAAGGTTGCACGCACACACAATTATGAGAATGGTTTCTCTAGGTTTCCTTTTCAATGAATGAAATACAAGCAACAACAGCTAAAATGGTCTCTGTTCATGGATTTGGAAGAACAATAAAGCACAATCTTGGGGGGTATTTGTAAACTATGTAACCTGGCAATAGTGTCTCAAACATTCAGGACAGAATGGGGTGGGGGTGGGGTTGGTGGGGGAGGGGCGGGGGGGGGGGGGGGAGGGGGAATGGTGTAAACTGAGGAATGTCCAGTGGGAAAAAGACCCTGCTATATTGGTTCTTTCTAAAAATGTGTAGTAAAACACACAGACACACTCACAAACATACCACACACACACACAAACATACCACAAACACACACAAACCGCAGAACATACCACACACACACGTCACATACATGCTTATGCATGCACAACACACATACAAACATACCACACACACACATACATGCCACACTTATAGCAGCTGTACAGCCTAACACAGAATGCCTTCCTCTGTCAGTAAGTCCTTTGCATAAAGCAACATTCCACAGTTCAGTAAGAGATGCCTTTCTCTATCAATAAGTCCTTTGCATGAAGCAACATTCCACACTTCAGTAAGAGATGCCTTTCTCTATCAATAAGTCCTTTGCATAAAGCGACATTCCACACTTCAGTAAGAGATGCCTTTCTCTATCAATAAGTCCTTTGCATAAAGCGACATTCCACACTTCAGTAAGAGATGCCTTTCTCTATCAATAAGTCCTTTGCATAAAGCGACATTCCACACTTCAGTAAGAGATGCCTTTCTCTATCAATAAGTCCTTTGCATGAAGCAACATTCCACACTTCAGTAAGAGATGCCTTTCTCTATCAATAAACCTTCACATGATGCAACATTCCACACTTCAGTAAGAGATGCCTTTCTCTATCAATAAACCTTCACATGAAGCAACATTCCACACTTCAGTAAGAGATGCCTTTCTCTATCAATAAACCTTCACATGAAGCAACATTCCACACTTCAGTAAGAGATGCCTTTCTCTATCAATAAACCTTCACATGAAGCAACATTCCACACTTCAGTAAGAGATGCCTTTCTCTATCAATAAACCTTCACATGAAGCAACATTCCACACTTCAGTAAGAGATGCCTTTCTCTATCAATAAACCTTCACATGAAGCAACATTCCACACTTCAGTAAGAGATGCCTTTCTCTATCAACAAGTCCTTTGCATGAAGCAACGTTCCACGCTTCAGTCAGAGACTGAACAAGGGCACAGATCACTGCGCCTTTAAATCCAATACGCAAAGGAAAAGAACAACGGAACAGATACAAAAAAAACACATTCATCTTGTGCGTAGTGTCACTGGTGTTTCAACACTGCAAATTTAAAAATAAACAAAATAAACAACAGTGACAATGATATGGTGTCTAAAATATGAAAGTATGGTGACTGATATTCAAAACACTTGTACCAGAGATGTATACTGATATAGCAATAAATATCTGGATAAGTACTGGTCAGCGTTTGGTTTTTTATACTTTTTTATGATATGATACGAACTTTCATCCACCAGCAAGCACTGGAGGTAAGGGATGCACATAAATTAAAATTCAGACAAAACTAACAGGAAGTCACTAACCACTAATTATGAAGAAGAAAAAAATGGTGGCGGTGAGATGGTGTGGGGGGGGGGGGGGAGGAGGGGGGGGGGGAGGAGGGCTGTTAGTTTCAAAAAAGGTTGCAGGAAAGATGAAACTGTAACAAGAACATGTGACACGACTGTCTAACATTCACTCAAAAATGTCAGAAATGCACACCATTCCATTACTTATAAGAAGAAAGAAAGAAATTGACAAAATACAACACAATGGTAACTGGGATTGGTAATGATGGTGGTGGTGGGGGGGGGTAGGGAGAAAGGAAGAGTAGACATTTGCAAAGTAATGAAGTCAGAAACACCCTGCATTTCTTTTCCTTTCTCTCTGTGGATGTGCAACTGGAGTTGGTAAAAATGTCAAACCGTTTCCTCTCTCCCTCTCCAGTCCTGTTTTACACAGTCAACACAATTTCATGTCCTTGTTTTAAACAGACTGTTTTCTCTCTCCCTCTCCAATCCTATTTTACACAGTCAACACAATTTCATGTCCTTGTTTTACACAAACTGTTTCCTCTCTCCCTCTCCAATCCTATTTTACAGTCAACACAACCTTGGGACCTTGTTTTGCACATCTGACTGTCCCAACACAAAATCCTTGAGTTTATTTTTTACATAACCCTTTGCAGCACAATCCACAAACACATTTTACACAACTCAGTTTCTGAACACAACCCCATGACCTTTTCTACACAACTCACTTTCACAACAAAACTCCATGACCTTCGTTTAGGGGGTAAAACCTTCATGTTAGTGGGAAGTCTGTTAACCAATTCAAAATCAGAGCACTGCTGATGTGCAGAACCTCCCTGCTCCCCAGAAAGAAAAAAAACACACGAAACAACATTTACTCTTCAAACCGTTTCAGAAATCGGGAGATAAATATCATGCTGGTCCTGACTTCAATGATTTGTTCATTGCACAAACAGAGAGAAATGAAGCTTCAACCCATGGAAAGCCAAGAAGTTGGACTGGTCCGATTTGCCTCTGTCTGTGCAAAGCCATACAGATGGACCAGTCCAATGATGCCTCTGTCCATGGAAAGTTGTACGGATTGACTGGTCTGGTGGCCTTTCAGTGCAGATCACACGCAGTCCTCCATGGACATGAGCAGGGGATTGACGTACTCAAAGCCGTCAAATTCTGATTGGTCGATGTCAGCAATTGTTTTCCTGAAGAAATAAACACTTCTGTTAGCATCCTGCACACAGTGGCAAAGCATACCTTGTCTATATAGTACGGCAAAGCATACCCTGTCCATAAAGCACACCCTGTCTATATGGTACAGTATGGCAAAGCATACCCTGTCTATAAAGCACATCCTGTCTATACAGTACTGTACTGCAAAGCATACCCTCTCTATACAGTACAGCAAAGCAGACCCTTTCTATAGAATATGGCAAAGCATACCCTGTCTATAAAGCACATCCTGTCTATACAGTACAGTATGGCAAAGTATGCACCCTGTCTATAAAGCACACCCTGTCTATACAGTACAGTATGGCAAAGCATACCCTCTCTATACAGTATGGCAAAGCAGACCCTTTCTACAGAGTATGGCAAAGCATACACTGTCTATACAGATGGCAAAGCACACCCTGTCTATACAGTACAGTATGGCATAGCATACCCTGTCTATATATGGCATAGCATACCCTGTCTATAAAGCACACCCTGTCTATACAGCACAGTATGGCAAAGCATACTCTCTCTATACAGTATGGCAAAGCAGACCCTGTCTACAGAATAAGGCAAAGCATACCCCGTCTATACAATATGGCAAAACATACTATGTCAATACAGTATGGCAAAGCAAACCATGTCCATACATTACAGCAAAGCATACCCTGTCCATACATTATCGCAAAGCATACCCTGTCTATACAGTATGGCAAAGAAGACCCTGCCTATACAGTATGACAAAGAAGACCCTGCCTATACAGTATGGCAAAGCAGACCCTGCCTATACAGTATGGCAAAGCAGACCCTGTTTATACAACAACAAATCTGACACCAGAGTGACTGCTAACATTCTACAACAAAGTCCAGACACATAAAAGGTTGAAAAGAGCACTATTTCTTAGGAAAAAACAGACCATGCAAATTTCGGGAGTAAGCCCCCACTTTATGTGTGTGTGTGTGTTGTTTTGTAGCTTGAAAAAGGGGCTTACCCCCCCAAATTTGCATGACGCATTTTGTCATAAGAAATAGCGTGTTTTTGATTTTGTTTCTGACCTTTCATGTGTTTGGATCTCATTTGTTTTGAGAATGTCTGTGTAATATTTGGCTCGCTCCGTTGTGTCCACACTTTTCATTTCAAAAGCAAACTCAAGACATTTCTCTTCTCAGAATATTTCAACTATCAGTCTGTAATGTGAGTGTATTTGTGTGTGTGCGTGTGTATGTGTGCTTGAACCCTTGTTGATGTCTACGTTATGTGTTAGCTTTTGTTAAATTGCTGATAACATTTTCCATCTCAGTGTACATTATGTGTGTTATATTATGTTCGGAGCCGCAGGATAGGCGCTTTACAAATTTTCATTATTATTATTACTTACGGATCATCAGGGGTGAGCTGGACAGGCTCATCAGTGAATGCGGGGTCAAAGTGCTCCAGGTCACGTTCTGAGCGGATGAGCGGTTTGTAGGGCGGGGAGATCTGCTTGTTCTGCAGCTGCTCCCAATCAATGGTGCGGAAAAATGGGTGGGACTGGATGTCGGAAAAGCCGGCTTCTGGGTGGCAGCCCAACCGCTCTGCTGGATTCTGTCACACAGACATTAACAATGATCATCAAAAGACACAAAACTGTTAGTAAGCAAAATAGGTGATGTCAAAGCAAATGGAGCAAATTTGGTTAACTCACATTCAAAACTGGAAAAGTGCATCTGTTTTGGGCATTCTCCTGTGACTGTGGAAATGAGTCGAAATCATCAAAACCGGTTTTAAAGACCTCACTCATGTCCTGATTTAGCAAAGAAAATGTTGAGGCTTTTGCCAAGTCCTGACATGCATCCGTTACCTCCCTTATTGTCTGTGAGACTCTTGCCCGTCTACTGTAACAACTGTGCAAAGTCTTAACTTAACCCAACAGGAACTTACTGAGATATTAATCTGTTCTCAAAATACAGTCAAAGTTGTTGAAACTGGCATGAAATTATGAATCAGTGAACCTAAACCGATATTTAACATATGTACATAAATAGAGATCTCTTTACAAAGCCCAGGAGCTGTGTGAAAGCAGAGGCGGACATCCTGGGCTCCCTGTCCCTAATAATCCATGCGAATGTAAAAACAACAGTGAATGATGAAGAGCTCCAGCAGTTCAGCTGTGACAAAAACATTAACGTGAATTTTTTCTCAACCAATGGCCGAATGGTATCTTTTACACTCTGCATGATACCCGCTTTGTGCTTCACCCGTTAATACCAGTTTCAATGACCTTGACCCCACCTATGTTGGCTGCGTTTAGGATGTCCCAGTCACAGACTTTAGGACACAAAACAGCAGCACTCACAGCCATATTTCTGTAATTTTCAAATGTCAGTCAGTAACAGTCAACCACAAATCAACAGAAAAACTGTAGTGAGTCTATTTTTTTTATTCCATGCACAGCAACATGGCCCATAATGCTTCTTTGCTTGGTATCCCCTTTAAAGAACAGTGATGAAACACTGCCCTGGCAGAATTCTGCACAATTACAATGAGGACAACAGAGAGTGCAGAGTCTGTTACCTTGTTTAGGAACCCTTTCAGCATGGAGGCTGCTTTGACAGACACGGACCTCGGCATGCGGATTGTCTTCTCCAAGATGACTGCAGATGGGAAGAGGAAGAGAATGCGACGTGTAAGAAACCAAACTAGATAAAAGTCAACAAACATGGGTAACACTCAAAATTAAGACATCACACAAACCCAAGAACAAAGACCTGACTTGCCTACAGTAACCCTCACATGGCATGTGAGTAAATGCAAGGTACATAAACTCCACCAGAGGAACACTGTCAATCAAAGATATGTAGTTAAGTTACTGGCATGCAGGTTTGTCAGAGGTAAAACCAAAGCCTGTGTTTCTATTCTTTTCAGACAGCCTTATTTCAAGTTATCCTAAAGGAAGAAAATTCAAACAGTAGTTTTGGTCTCACACTGAACTGGGCCAAGAAAAAGATAACTCTCATATCTCAACAATTTTGCAGCAATCAGTCATTTCACAATTTTGAAACATGTTCCAGTCTTTTGTACTACCATCATCTATGAGAAGCAACACCATGATGGCAATTTAAAATCAAAATTCAATCACTTTTCAAAATTTTGCATTCACAGTTCACTAGGCAATGAACATCAAAAGTTTTGATGTTCAATGCCTGGTGAACTGTGAACGCCAAATTTTGGTATTTGTTCCTTACCCATTTTACTGCAGTAGCACACACAAAATCCCAGTCATTCTGCCAAAAGTGCAGGTGGCAGGTTACAGTTAAACACACATGCACCCTACGCATGTGGCTTTGCATGGAATGACACTGTAAACTGGTGTACGGTTTATGGTGCACACAGAACATGCACCTCGACAGGCAGCATTTTCACACAGCACCAGCCATGTATCAACCGAATAGCGCTGTAAGTACACCACTTTGTTGCTGCAATCACTCATTCAGAATCACATGCAATGAGAGTGCAGTGAGTCTGCTTGAGAGCAAAGAATACAGTGCTATATACAGCAAACCCACAACAACGATGAATCAGGGTTCAAATCCAACAAATAACAAAAATCACGTATCAGAAAGCCGAAGCCAAATGAACTGAAATGGCAAAAATTATAAAGGCAGGATTCCTGGCAACATGAAAAAAAGCTATATGCTGATCAAAACAGGCATAAAATAGATAACCTTTTATCGTTATGGGGTCACAGTAGCTGGGACTTTCATTCATGTCTTTGCAGCACCCCACATGGGAATGACACTGGAAACTATGCTTTCAGTCTGTGTTCATTACTTTAACTGCTCTAACAAACAGCTTACTCTGGAAGAGGTAGTCTTCGGTGTTCTGGTCAGGATTGTCAGCGTTGCCGACCACATCAAACGGCGATCGCCCAGCCAGCATCTCAAACATCAGGACGCCCAGCGCCCACCAGTCAACACTGAAGTCTGGACATGCATGTTCAAATGTATTCACATCGGTCACAAGCAGGGTGAACCCACATATACAAAGTTGAAGTGCATCACTGATGATTATAAACGTGATCTGTGCCTAGTTCTACTGATCCACGAAAACATTCTTTCAAAAACAAACAGTGAGCATTTAACTTCATCATGTGGATTGTATTTTCTAAAGCAGGTGTCTCTAATGTTAAATACAATGGTCAAGTGTACATCAATCATAAATATGAAATTGTGTACTCACTGCTGACACACATTCACACACACATGTGTAGCCTTTTCACAGATATACTGCACTATCTCTCTCTCTCTCACACACACACGTAGCTTTTTCACAGATACACTGCACTACCCCCCCCCCCCCCACACACACACACACACACACTCACACATGTGTAGCCTTTTCACAGATACACTGCACTATGACTTAATGAATACGCATTTCTGTAGACTGAACCACACAGTGACCTTTGTCCTGGATTACATTTCACAGTTCACTACCACCTTTTTAGACCTAGCAAGAAATTACAGCTGTCACATTTGTCAAGTTTTTTCAACACTAAGAAGTACAATAATTATCGTATGTTAAATTACTTAGTTAAAACAAGTAACATATCATATGTTAAGTTACTTAGTTAAAACAAAAACACAGGTTTGCTAATGAAAATAGCTTCACATCAATTATGAAAAATAACTTTAATGAGATACTGCCATTTCAATTAGAACGTAATGACGCATAAACTGGAATGTACAGATTTAAATTACAGCTTGATTAAACCATCAACTTTGATCGACATGTTGGTATTATTTCTCTACAAGGGAAAGTGAAACTTAACCACTAACAGTGACAACTTATAAATCAAACAGAGTAAACACAGATCTAAATCAAACATAGTAAGCAGTAAAACTCTGTTTAACTGAACAGAGTAAACACAGATCTACATTACACAATACTGAACCAGCCATAAAAAATCTCTGATCCAGTTGTCAAGATCTCTCTTCAGTAAAAACTTCAACCCAACCACTAACAATTGCAACAAGTAAAATAGCAACAAGAAACACACACACACACAAAAACCCATGAACAAATATGCACCTGAACAAAACCCAAACACACACACACACACACACACACACACACACACACACACACACACACACACACACACACACACAAGTAAACAAGGACCACACACGGGTAAACAAACAAACAACAACAAAAACAAAGCAAAAAAATGCATGCAACAACTAAAAACCAACACCAGCAAACAACTGCTCTTAACCAATTACGCCATCTTAACAAATGAACTGAATCCAACCACACAGTTCTTACGCAATCAACCAAGTTTAGGAGCTAGAACAGAAGCAGACCAAGCATGAACACAACAAATAAATACTCTCTCAGCTGAAGAAAACTGCCCATCCACAATCATTCCAGCTTCACAGCAACAGAAGCAAGCGTTAGTTTAGTTTAGTCATTATTGCTTTCTGGACAAATCTCACAGCAAGCATCATGCATAAAAATGGTACAAGAGCATACTGCTACAGACAGGAGATGCAGAGCCCATGCTGTGAAGGCGAATGGATGCAATTCTCTGTCTTCATGTTCTACAGTTTCATTACAGCATGCCTTTGCCAGTTAGAAGTGAATCTCCGTTAACGGTGGAGAGGATACAGGGACTGTGTTATGAGGAGGTATAGATGTTTGTACCTCTTCATGGAGAAGCTACAGGGATGGTGTTATGAGGAGGTATGGATGTATGTACCTCTTCATGGAGAAGATACACAGACTGTGTTATGAGGAGGTATAGTTGTTCATACCTCTTCATGGAGAAAATACATGGGACTATTATGAGGAGGTATAGATGTTTGGACTGTTACGAGGAGGTATAGCTGTTCACACCTGTTCATGGAGAAAATACATGGGACCATTATGAGGAGGTACAGATGTTCAGACTGTGTTATGAGGAGGTATAGCTGTTCACACCTCTTCATGGAGAAAATACATGGGACTGTTATGAGGAGGTATAGATGTTCATACCTCTTCATGGAGACGATACATGGTCACATATGAGGAGGTATGGATGTTTGTACCTCTTCACATTTTATAGTGTTTTATAACAATGAGCTCTGCTGGCCTGCTTACTGCAGTGCTGAAACAGCCCAGTGCATCCCCACCCCGCCAGTGTAGGGGAGATCATCTCCAGCTGATATGCCCTTTGCTAAAGCCCCCACTGTGATCACACTAGACAGTTTTTCAAACCAGTGTGACATCTATTAGGTGGCAGAAGTGGTTTATGGAAACAGGTCAGACAACTATTGTAACCAGTCAGATACATGGCCATCTATGCTACTACTAGAGCTCTACTAGCAAACACCCTGCTCCCTTCCTGTCTAGAACACACACACACACACACGCACACGCACACGCACACACACACACACCACCCTCTGTGTGTGAGCTTTTTAAAACACGTTTTAGTATCTTCCTCTTTTTTTTTCTCTCTCTTTTTTTAGAACCAGTTGAACAAAATAACAACTGGTACATCTGACTGACTGTTGACTTTTTTTCTTGATTTTTTTTGCTTGGCATATGCTGATCCTAGCCAGTAAAATACTGGAAATTTCCAGTAAATGTGAACCCCAAGGGGAGACCACTAGTCCAAACACTCAAGAGAGAGAGAGAGAGAGAGAGAGAGAGAGAGAGAGAGAGAGAGAGAGAGAGAGAGAGAGAGAGAGAGAGAGAGAAATGTACAGCAAAAGGAGGCTTTCACCAAATTACAACAGATCTCCAGCACCGTGCAACCAAACCATGCACCATTGGGTAAGAGCATCATCTATTACAAACACCCCACCATTTTAACCTGGGACAACAGACATGACCACAATACGCTAGCCAAAGCACTTTAAAGCCTTGTCATAATAAGCTGTAATTCAAAAAGCACATACAGTCCTTCAATATAAAGGCCATTATGTTGCAACACGCAAGGCAAGAATAGATTCCTTGGGATCATAAGCTATGGGGGAGAAAAAAAATCCCAATACCAAAAAAACAAACAAACATGGAAATAAAGACAAGCTACAAAAGTAAAGGGTAACTTAACAACAAAGGCAAATAAGTGTTTGGACAAGGGAGAGAAACAAGCTCAGGACAAAGGGGCAGCACTCTAATAAAACAGTACCATAGTCCTCTCCCCTGAGAACCTCGGGCGCAATGTAGTTAGGTGTTCCACAAAACGTGTTTGTTTTGTCACCACGCCACAGACCCTCCTAAATATTGAAAAACGAGAGAGACACAAAGTGTGAAATGGAGTGAAAAGGGACAGTCAAACAAGTGTGAAAAAGACTGAAAAATCAGACAGCATAAATCAGAGTGAATACAGACAATTGTGAAACAAGCAGGAAAAGAAATATACTCTGTGAAACAAGCAAGAAAAAGAAACAAACGTGAAGTATGAACTGAGGGACAAAGTGAAATGAGGAATGCCTGGCATAAATGAGAAATGACTTCCTGATGTATGGCCAGTGACTGTTACATCTCATACAGTGAAAAACATTTGTTGATGACAACGCATCTATACAAATCAAGTATCTTACAGTACAATACAGGTACAAGACAAAGACAGCTGTGAACAGTTCATTTCAACCAGTTGACCACCAGCATCTTGCATATACAAAAAAGAAAAAGAAAAAAAGCCAAGAAAAAAAGACTGCATTAAATGGGTTAACTGCTGACTGGTGGTGAAAGGGTTAACTGCTGACTGGAGGTGAAAGGATTAACTGCCGACTGGCTGGTGGTGAAATGGTTAACTGCTGACTGACTGGTGGTGAAAGGGTTAACTGCTGACTGGTGGTGAAAGGATTAACTGCTGACTGGCTGGTGGTGAAAAAATTAAATGCTGACTGACTGGTGGTGACAGGGGTAACTGCTGACTGACTAGTGGTGAAAGGGTTAACTGCTGACTGGTGGTAAAAGGCTTAACTGCTGACTGACTGGTAGTGAAAGTGTTAATTGCTGACTGACTGGTGGTGAAAGGGTTCACTGCTGAATGACAGGTGGTGAAAGGGTTAACTGCTGACAAGTGGTGAAATGGTTAATCAATGTACACATATCACAATGGCAACATTGGGGAAACTTCTGAGAGATGGGGTGAAGAGCATACGGGCTTTTCCAAGTGCATAGACACCATCTTGAACTGAACTGAACTGAATTGAGGTGAACTCCGTTTTTAGGCCAATTTGCATCTCCACTTGGTATCCCCTCTAAGAAACTGTTGTTGTTTTTTTCTTACCCAGAAAGTTCATGTTATCATATGGAAGGACAGAAAGTAGTTGGAACCAGAAAATCAGCTGTTTTCATTCTGAACACATATGAACACATAGTCTATGTTCACTGGTGTTATTTGACTAGGTATATAAAAATGTGAATCAGATTCAAACAATAGCAATATCTGGCTTACAGAAGAAAAAAAGATTTAAAGGAACCAGGGTTAATAAAACATTTTGTCCCAAAATGTAGAAGAGAACAAACTAAAAACTTACACTCATGAAATTTTTCTAAAATGTCCTGTTATTTTTCATTTAATTTTTAACCCCTTTACTGACATAATGTTGTTTAAAAACGACCGATCAAAGTGTGAAATTTGAAACCATTACGCCATTTTGTCTTCCTTTTTTTGCATGGGAACGTGGAAGGATTTTCATCAAAATGCATAGCACTGAAAGTAGATGTGATCGTCATATAGGGCCAGAAAATATACTGTTTGCAGGCATGTCCATGATTCTTTGAACCCAGAAATTTTACTGGCTTGTGCAGTGAAGGGGTTAAACTGACTTTCAGGAGTGACAATTCATGGGACTTGATGTACAGAACACTGTCAAGTTTGTTTCTCTGCCAACGGAAAAAGCTGCTTCTCATGCCCAACTTCAAAACAGGCTGAGGAAAATTCAGTTTAAAGCTTTAACTGCATAAAATTAACATGGCATTTTCAAACAAACTAACAGATTTTAATTTCTTTTTTGTTGGACAAAAAAATGTTTTGAGAAGGCTCGTTCCTTTAAAGTGTACAACCTGCAGGGTGAGAATAAAGCTGTGTCAGTAAAGAAACGGCAGCACTGCAGACTACGTGATGACAGCAACGAGAGTTCAAGTGAGGAAAAGATATAATGAGAGAAAACCCACAGCGCAAGTGAAGGCAGTGTCATAAACAGTTTTGACTCTTCAAGCGACTCTGACCACCTGTTACAACTTCATTTCACATTTTGCCCTTTGGCTTCCATCCTTAAATGACACAAAGCAGGACTTTCCAAGTCACTCTGGCCACCTGTTACAAGTTCATTTCATTATTCACCTCGACTTCTGTCCTTAAATGGCGTAAAGCAGGATTTTCCAAGTGACTTTGACCACCTGTTACAAGTTCATTTCATTATTCACCTCGACTTCTGTCCTTAAATGGCGTAAAGCAGGATTTTCCAAGTGACTTTGACCACCTGTTACAAGTTCATTTCATTATTCACCTCGACTTCTGTCCTTAAATGGCGTAAAGCAGGATTTTCCAAGTGACTTTGACCACCTGTTACAAGTTCATTTCATTATTCACCTCGACTTCTGTCCTTAAATGGCGTAAAGCAGGATTTTCCAAGTGACTTTGACCACCTGTTACAAGTTCATTTCATTATTTGCCTTGTGGCTTCTGTCCTTAACTTACACAAAGTTGGACTCTTCAAGTGACTTCAACCACCTGTCACAACTTCATCATTTGCCTAGTGGCTTCTATCCTTCATTCGTCAAGTCTTGGGCCACTGACCAACAAACAAAAACACCAGCTGTGTAACTGTTAAAACACCAGCTGTGTTACTGTCAATACACCAGCTATGTGAGTTCTGTATATATAAAAAAGCAACAACAAAAAAAGCTGTCAAAACACTAGTTGTGTAACTGTCAAAACACAAGCTGTGTAACTGTCAAAACACAAGCTGTGTAAGTTCTGTCAAAACACCAGCTGTGTAACTGTCAATACACCAGCTGTGCAAATGTAAAAAAAAAAAAAAAAAAAAAAAACAGTTGTGTAATTTTCAAAAACAGAACAAAAACAGCTGTAACTGTCAAAACACAAGCTGTGTAACTGTCAAAACACCAGCTGTATAATATACCCCTCCATGTTGTCACCAGCAATGCTTGAGCTGAGTTCAGAGGTCAGTCATATGATGTGTACAATTGACAGAAAGTCAACACGTTTGTTGGAAATGAGGTATAAGGGAGAGCCATTCAGCTGAAAAAGCCAAACTGGATCAAGGTTATGCAGCTGATTCCAGATTCTGACACCCTAAATTTGGGGTGGTGCACCTTTTTCAACACAACCTGCCAGTTGCAAGTTGTCCTAGTTGCAAGTTGTCCTAGTTGCAAGTTGTCCTATTCCAAAATGATTCAAATTCTGCTTTGATCTAAAGCAGAGCAATTTGGGCTAAAAAAAAATAATTAAAAATTGCACCCATTCTGTTGCATAATCTGTTTACATATCCTCTTCTGAAGAACATAATTCTGACACTTCCCAGTTCACTAAAAGCCACTTGTATGGTTATGTCCATTACTACACTAGCCGATGAATATTCAAAACTGTTTACTACACACTGACAAAAGGCACACGAGACAGCTATCAGTTTCTGTGCTCATTTACCCACCATACGACTCTCCCCGTAATATCTCCGGGGCTATATAATTTGGTGTGCCGCAAAATGTCCCTGTCGTCTCGCCCGAAAACAGTCCCTCCTGGTTTGGTATTGTCATTTTGATATTAATTCTCCATGGTGTTCTGTCAAATCTTTGATCATCATTATGAATGTATCATGTAATGCTTAGAAATGCAAACAAGTAGGAAGCTTTTACGCAATTAATGAAACAACAAACAATGGAAACTATTTAAGCATAGGAAAAAATGGCAGATGCTCACACCAAACAAGGCAGCAAGTTGTATTAAAGCATAGGTGTACTTGCAGCTTCAGCTACTGTGGCATTTGTTTCTCTTTCTATATAAGTCAGCAACAGTTTATGAAGATAACAATGTCAATTAATTCTACTGCATGTCAGAAGAAAAGAAAAAGGAGCTGAGAGTATGTGTGTGTGTGTGTGTGTGTGTGTGTGTGTGTGTGTGTGTGTGTGTGCATGCACGCAAGTGCATGCATATATATATGTGTGTGGGTGTGTGCAGATATGCATGCATGTGCATGTTTTGTGCATATGTGTGCGCATGTAAATCTTTTTCTTTAAAAAAGAAGTCCACATTCAATATTTTAATCACTACTGACAACACGCACGCGGACGTGTGTGTGTGTGTGTGTGTGTGTGTGTGTGTGTGTGTGTGTGTGTGTGTGTGGAGGGGGAGAATATGGTTGTTTAAAAAAAAAAAAAATCAAAAAATCTGTGCAATGAAAAACCGATGCCTGCAAACCCCTGTGGGCCTTACTTCAACGACAGAGCTATCTAAATGACAGAGCTAGCTATACAGCACTCTTTACTTTGCAGGGTATCCGCCTACCTTGCACATGCCATAGTCAGTGAGCTTGATGTGACCCTCAGAGTCCAGCAGCACGTTGTCCAGCTTCAGGTCCCTGTACACCACACCTGATGCCAAACAGAGAACCAGAACCAGCACTGTACTGCTAAAATCTGCATGGCACAGTCTTAACCCCCATCCATTCCATGCCCTCAAACACTGTGTGTGTAGATGTGCAAAATACAGAACTAACAGATAAGAAATGTAAGAAACCGGTTCAAGTCAAACACATTCAAATTCAAAACTGATTCCATTTACATTCGCCCACCCACACATGTGCCTATGCCTATGCATACATGTGTGTGTACATGCATGCACACACACTCACACACACAATGTACAGAAATTCCAGAGCTACATGTGGATACAGCCCCCAAAATCATCCTCAGAACAACAGCACAAAAACAGTCTCAGGTGACCCCTTTGGGTCCAACAGGTGACAGGAAACTAAGCCATGGCGGGTGGTTATTTAATAGTTTGGGCCCAGCTGCATGACATGTTTCAAAGATGTTATTTTGTAGAGGTCTGGGCCCAGCTGCATGACATGTTTCAAAGACTGGTTATTTTCCAGCTGCATGACATGTTTCAAAGACTGGTTATTTTGTAGTTTGGGCCCAGTTGCATGACATGTTTCAAAGACTGGTTATTTTGTAGTTTGGGCCCAGCTGCATGACATGTTTCAAAGACTGGTTATTTTCCAGCTGCATGACATGTTTCAAAGACTGGTTATTTTGTAGAGGTCTGGGCCCAGCTGCATGACATGTTTCAAGGAACAGTTATTTTGTAGAGGTGTGGGCCCAGCGGCATGACATGTTTCAAAGACTGGTTATTTTGTAGAGGTCTGGGCCCAGCTGCATGACATGTTTCAAAGACCAGTTATTTTGTAGAGGTGTGGGCCCAGCTGCATGACATGTTTCAAAGACTGGTTATTTTGTAGAGGTCTGGGCCCAGCTGCATGACGTGTTTCAAAGACCAGTTATTTTGTAGAGGTCTGGGCCCAGCTGCATGACATGTTTCAAAGACTGGTTACTTTGCAGAGGTCTGGGCCCACACCTCAGAAAGTGTGTTGGGTGGACATTTGATTCACTTTGTCTCAAGGAGACTTCTCTCAAAGGAATTTATTTATCCACTATTACCATGGGGTACACCCAAGTTCTAGGTCATAAAATTCAAGTTTTCAAGAGCCAAATTTCATTATTTTCAAGGACCCAACGATTTCTTTTTAAAAAAAATACGTAAGAAAAAGAAACGCCTAACTGTCACAACTGAAAATATTCAGATCAAGCAGATCTCAACAGAGCAGAAATCAGGCAATTTAATTCCAATGCATTCTCAGTTTCAAAGTCAAACAAAAAAGCAGACATTAAAGTACACCCCAGCAGAACAAATGGCAGCACGTCCTTACCCCTCTCATGCAGGAAGTTTAGGGCCAAGCAGATCTCAGCAGAGTAGAACCTGGCGTGCTCTTCTGGAAGACGACGCTGTCGCTGCATGTGAAACATCAGATCTCCGCCGTTGACAAACTCAATGACAAAGAACAACCTGCAGCAGGAAAGAAATAGCTGAATCAAACAAGCAGGGAAAATGCTTGTCCAACTCACACTAAAAGGAACCAGACAGTACGGAAACCTAAGTGCAAGCACTGAACAAACTTAGGAGCTTGCCGCCCAGCTCTCTACAAAAACAACCAGCCCATTTCCCTGCTGCTTTACAGCAGCCAGGATAGTAAAGTGTTAAACACATCTCCTTCGCTAGATTCACTCTGGAAACCCTGATAATAACTTAAACACATCTCATTCCTTAGATTCAGTACGAAAACCCTGATATTAATGTAAACACATCTCCTTCCCGAGATTCACTCTGGAAACCCTGATAATAACTTAAACACATCTCCTTCCCTAGATTCAGTATGAAAACCCTGATACTAATTTAAACACATCTCCTTCTCTAGATTCACTCTGGAAACCCTAATACTAACTTAAACACATCTCCATACCTAGATTCACTATGGAAGCCCCTGTACTAACTTAAACACATCTCCTTCCCTAAATTCAGTATGAAAACCCCAGTACTAACTTAAACACATCTCTGTCCCTAGATTCACTGGAAACCCCATTACTAACTTAAACACATCTCCTTCCCTAGATTCAGTGTAAAAACCCTTATACTACCCAACATACTTTCTTTACCCAGATTCACTCTGAACATAGTGATCCAAACTCAAACACAATCTCATTACCTTGGTTCACTCTGGAAACCCTGATACTAACCTAAACACCATTGTTTTACCCAGGTTCACTCTGGAAGCAGTGATACTAACTTAAACACCATCTCCTTACCTAGTTTCACTATGAAAGCAGTGATACTAACTTACACACCATCTCCTTACCTAGATTCAGTCTGGAAACCCTGATACTAACCTAAACACCATCTTCTTACCCAGGTTCACTCTAGAAGCAGTGATACTAACGTAAACACCATCCCCTTACCTAGATTCACTCTGGAAACCCTGATACTAACCTAAACACCATCTTCTTACCCAGATTCACTGCTTCCACAGTGATACTACATTAACCACCATCTCCTTATCTAGACTGCGCGCGCACGTGTGTGTGTGTGTGTGTGTGTGTGTGTGTGCATCTTTTGCATAATTATGTTTGAATACTTGTCGATATATACTTTTTTTCTCTCTTTTTTTGGACAACATTTTCCATCTTGATATACATTATGTGTGTATGCTTGTTCAGTGCTTTGAGCTGCAGGGTAGGCACTTAACAAATTTCCATTATTATTATTATTCACTCTGGAAGCGGCAATACTAAACACCATCTCCTTACCTAGATTCACTCTGGCAGCGGCAATACTACATTAAACACCATCTTGTTACCTATATTCACTCTGGGAGCAGCGATACTACATTAAACATCATCTACTTACCTAGATTCACTCTGGAAGCAATGCTACTATTACATGTTAAACACCATCCCCTTAGCTAGATTCACTCTGGAAGCAATGCTACTATTACATGTTAAACACCATCCCCTTACCTAGATTCACTCTGGAAGCAATGCTACTATTACATGTTAAACACCATCCCCTTACCTAGATTCACTCTGGAAGCAATGCTACTATTACATGTTAAACACCATCCCCTTACCTAGATTCACTCTGGAAGCAATGCTACTATTACATGTTAAACACCATCCCCTTACCTAGATTCACTCTGGAAGCAATGCTACTATTACATGTTAAACACCATCCCCTTACCTAGATTCATTCTGGAAGCAATGCTACTATTACATGTTAAACACCATCCCCTTACCTAGATTCACTCTGGAAGCAATGCTACTATTACATGTTAAACACCATCCCCTTACCGAGATTCGCTCTGGAAGCAAGAATGTAGTCCCACCAAGAACGGATAGTTGGTGGCTGTTTCAAAGACGTGCTTTTCTGTTTGCACCCAGTCTATATCCTGTGAGGAACCAGAATCACTCTAAATACAAGGTTAGTCATGTATGTTCCACAAGCCAGTCGACATCAGTTAAATCAGATCAAACATTTTAGTTTGCTATGTCATTCTCCACAGCAACCAGGCAAGCACTCTGTGATACATGTGTCACCACTGCTGACCCTGTGCCACAATGTTTCGTATCCAAAAGAACTAGTCATACTCCTCCATGTTCTTAAATGATTGTATAGCTTGCATACACACTCACACGCATGCACACACACACACACACATGCGCACACACACGCACACACCCAACATACAGCCACATCCAAACACATATATATACAAGTACATGCACACAGACAGCTGTATGCATGTAAATACACACACATACACATATGCATGCACACACACACACACAATACACACATCCCCCCCCCACCCCCCCCCAGCCACACACATCTCCCAAATCACATGCAAGTACACACACACAGACACACACATGTGCGTGCACACCCACACTCACACACACTGCATGCACACACACACACACACACACACACACACACACACACACACACACACACACACACACACACACACCATTCTTCCCCTACCTCATCATCATTGACCAGCTCCTTCTTGATGACCTTCATGGCATAGATTCGCTTTGTGCGTTTGTGCTCCACCTGCAGAACTTTGGCATAGCTGCCTCGCCCAATCACACGCAGAAGTTGGAAATCATCCAGTCCAAGCTTGTTTTCCGAGCTACTTGATGCCTATAAAACACAACACTCTGTTAATGATTTTGTTGTTGTTGTTAAAAGAGGGATTTTGTTGTTGTTGTTAAAAGAGGGCATCCTACAGCAAAGAGATAGTATTCAGTCTTTCCAAGTTCAGATTTTCATGTCAATCCATACTAAGCAGATTCACTCACATACAATGCAGATTTTAGTATAAATACTGAGCTGATTCACTATGAGGAAATTCATATTTTAGTATAAATACTGAGCTGATTCACTCACATACAATTCAGATTTTAGTATAAATACTGAGCTGATTCACTCACATACAATTCAGATTTTAGTATAAATACTGAGCTGATTCACTCCCATGAAATTCAGACTTTAGTATAAATACTGAGCTGATTCCATCACACAAAATTTAGATTTTAGAGTAAATGCTCAGCTGATTCACTCACATGAAATCCAGACTTTAGGATAAATACTGAACATATTTATTCCTTTGAAATTCAGATTTTAATGTAAATACTGAGCAGATTCACTCACATGAGAAATAACCATATAAACATAAAATGACATCTTCAAGTTGAAGCAACTGAGGAACTGGTAGGATTGTCAGAGAAGTCGGAACAGCCAAAATAAATAACTGCTATTACTATTAATAACAATAATAGATTTACTTTCACATTGAGAAGTTTATAAAAGTAAACTTCTTCAAATTTTGTTTTACTCTTTCCAACCAAATGCTTGACACAAAAACTGCTGTACAAACAAGGACACCTTTTGCATTACATCTCAAGTCTAGGAACAGAAAACTGCATAAGACATGAATTGCAGTGGCTCCTTTAACTGAACATTTCTGAAATTTTCATCTTCACTAGGGATCTACTTTAATTAGAAAAGAATCGCAACAATTAAGTCACTCACCTCAACTTTCGCCGTCTGCACACACACAGCCACCGGCCACCAGACGGAGCGGAAAGAGACAAAGATGCAACATTGAGTTTCATAAGGACAGAAGGGGAAAATCATAGACAACTATTTCAATTTTGAATCAAAGAGACACACTCACAATGACAGAGCAGAATGAGACAAAGACACAACACTGAGTTCATAAAGAAAAAAAGGAGAGAAAAATCATAGATAACTATTTCAGTTTCAAATCAAAGTAACATGTTCACAAGGACAGAACAGAATGAGACGAAGACACAGCATTAAGTTTCATAAAGGAAAAAGGAGGGAAAAATCATAGACAACTACTTCAATTTCAAATCAAAGTAACATGTTCACAAGGACAGAGCAGAAAGAGACAAAGATGCAACACTGAGTTTCATAAGCATAGAAGGGGAAAATCATAGACAACTACTTCAATTTCAAATCAAAGTAACATGTTCACAAGGACATTGCAGAATGAGACAAGGACGTAACATTGAGTTTCATGAAGAAGAAAAGGGGGGGGGGGGGAGTCACAGATAACTATTTCAAATCAGAGTAACAGTTCACAAGGTCAGTGCAGAATGAGACAAAGACCCAACACAGAGTTTCATAAAGAAGAAAAGGGGGAAAAAAGTCATAGATAACTATTTTAAATCAGCATAACACATTTACAGGGACAGAGCAGAGTTTTATAAAGAAAAGAAAAAAAGGGGGGTGGGGAGGGGGGCTGGGAATGATAGGTAACTACTTACAGTCAAACATTCACAAGGACACAGCAGAATGAGACCAAGATGCAACATCAAGTGCCATAAAGAAAAAGGCAGAAAAATCACAGACTTCAAGTTTAAATTGAAGTAACCATTCACAAAATTTATGTGAGCCAAGATAAATCAACTTTTTGCAGGAAATGTGTGTCCATCTCCTTCACCTCTATTGCAAAGTTACTTATACATATGATCTCCTCAAACAAAAATCTTAAATGTCATTTCTTCCAGATATTTTACTTCTGAAATACCTCAACTTTAAGGTTTGTCTAACCCTATTTAGCAATTAGCTTGGCCTTTTCTTCAAAATCCACAGAAGTAGAAGAGGAAGGAAAAACACTATAAAAAAAAATTATTATTAAAAAAATCACTGAATCAGTGGTTCAAATTTAAATGCAAGAAAGAGTGTGTTTTTTAATAAAAAAAATGAAAAAGGTAAGATATGATTATGTAAGAGCAGACATATATTCCCTTTAGATTCAGCACAAAATGATAAGAAAAAGACATGCCAAGAAACAGAAACAAAGGCCACATCTGAAACAGATCTGACCATGCGCTCCCCCTGAAAAGCACCACAAAGAAATAAACAACCAATAGTTGGTAACAAACAAGGAATCTGTCATGTTCCATCAGCTTTTGAGAATCACTGTCAGTGGCTGGCATACAAAAACACTGAAAAACCTTCACATAAAAATTAACAGCCATGCAAGCAATTTGTTCACAGTTCAGCATGCATTGATCCCCAGACATTTTTTTCTTTATTTCTGCATACAGACTGATCTAAAACCAACAGAAAACGAGCCAACTATATAAGAAAAATATTCAAACATCACCCAGTCAACAAGCTCCAAAACTTAGTCCAAAAACATTCACATTGCTCAAACAGCAAAATGAGCAAGTAAGTAAACTACACATGATCCTTTTTTCTGGGGTAAGGCGGCGGTAGGGGCGGGTATATCTGTGCAGCTTGCAGTCACAATCAGACAGGAAATGTTTGTGCAGATAATAAGCAAGGGAAGGGACAAAACTCTTGCAATTAATCAGTAAATCAAGCAAAAATGGGTTGGAAATCACAGATGGGTGAATGACAAAATGATCTCCCAGATGATGCAAGAAATTCTGAGTCAGGTATACAATGCACACCTTTCACATCAAACCTGACATAATAGGCATGTGTGCACGTGTGTGTGTGTGTGTGTGTGTGTGTGTGTGTGTGTGTGTGTGTGTGTGTGTGTGTGTGTGTGTGTGTGTGTGTGAGTGGGAGTGTGCATGCATGCTTGTATATATATATGCGTGTGTGCATGCATATATGCGCATGTGCATGAAGAGTGAATTTTATGGGAGTTATCATGGCAAAATTCTTGAACTGGTCAGTGAGTATAAACAGAGATAATTTCCATACAGTCTACATCATGTGGATACACGTAATTCATGTGGCACATGTGTGTAAGTGTGTGTAAGTACAGAGTACACAAAACTACAGATCTGCTGGTGTTTCGTCTGGTCGCCAATGAGGACGTGGCTTCAGAAACATCTAGTCAACCTTTCACATATATTTGTAACACCAATACTTTGCAAAAGCACTACAAAGTACAAGCTCTTTTGGGACACAGACTGTACATGAAATTTATTTGTATGATTATAATAATCTTGGATATTGATCCACATGACTGAAGCCAGTCTAAAGACGCACACATTCAGTATTCCATACAAGTACAATCCTGTTAAAGCCAATACAGAACTGGCTTATGATGATGTTTAAGGTACAGTTTGTTAAGGATTACTAATATAGTGCGCATCATTCACTTCATCTTGGGTATAAACCTACAAGATAAACAGTAAGTGGTGCAGTAACTCCTGGCCGAAGCTTGGATGATTTTGTCCAGCTGTATATATGTATACATATATATTATATATATATACGTATAGAAAGCTTGCCAACACTGCTAATGCTCTACACACTGGGGGTGGACTGCTAGATCTGAGTACATCACTTCTGTGTTCTTACTCACAGCAAAGATACAGCGCTTTTCTCTTTCAGCTGAAATACTGCAATTATCTGATTAGACACTACCGGGGTGTTGCAATATGCAAGGGCATGTGCACATATACACTCAAACACACATATACTCAGTGACTCACCCACATACATGCACAGAAACACACACACACATCATTCACTCATCCATAGACACACACCAAGGCACTGCACATGCACACACACACACACACACACACGTGCACGCATGCACACATCCACAGGCACACACACACACACACACACACACACACACACAAAATACACACACAGAGGCACACACACACTCTCTCTCTCTCTCTCTCTCACACACACACACACACACACATGCATGCACGCACACATGCATGCACACACACACATACACAGAGGCACACACACACACATTGTCTCTCTCTCTCTCTCTCTCACACACACACACACACACACACACGCGTGCGCACACACGTACAGCAGCAAACCTCAATGTACCAGCATCTAAACCTTCACCCACTGCTAACACCTTGCTTACCACTAGCACAGCTCATTCACTCTCATTCAAAAAGGGATTTTGATCTAACAAACAAACAAACAACAAACCCATCCCCGATGGTCTTGCATAAAGCCATACACCTGAACAACACATCAAGGCAATGCCCATTTTTAGCCCCGTCGATCCGTGGACCTCAAATGGTATGAAAATGTGTGTGTGTGTATGTGTGTGTGTGTGTGTGTGTGTGTGTGTGTGTGTGTGTGTATGTGTGTGTGTGTGTGTGTGTGTGTGTGTGTGTATGTGTGTGTGTTGATGGAATGAAATTTAAGTGTGCACTACATTGGCATATCCACACGAGTTCATTCTGTTCTATGCCAGTGTATACACACAAGCACACACACACACACACATGCATCCTCACACCATTTGAGGACAGCGAACTGACAGGGCTAAAAATGGACATTACCCACATCACTGAGGAATAAAACAGGTTTTTTTTTAAACCAGCCATGAAACCAAGAGACATCAATTCATGCACTGCTGCACAAAATGCTGGGGTTGCACAGTAAAGCAGTGGTGAGCGACCACAGTGATGTGTGCGTAGCAACAAATGGGATGAAACATTCGGGCAGGCGCTACACGTACAAGACTTCCAACCTAAAGCACAGCACACAGCCATAACACTGCTCGTTTACAGGATTGTACCTCCACGACTTCCGCTTTCTCTCCCTCGCCTTCCTTCCCCGGCTTATCCTTTCCGTCCCAAAGGCAAACGACAGAAAGGCGGGAAGAAAGCATGACTTTGCTGGCAAAATCTTACAAGAAATGTCTAACATCACCTTGCTGTGAACAGACATAAAATAAATCTTACAAGAAATGAAAGAAGGGTTGACGGCCAGCCTCTTCCCTCTTATTTTCCAAAAGGATACACAGTTCTGGCAGTCAACCCTTGAAACACAGTAACGTCTAAACGGCCACTGTTTTTTGACAGTTATTCAGCCTAAAGAAAGTACTCCACAGATACCTGTTCATACACAGTTCTGATAGTCAACCCTCGAAACACAGTAATGTCTAAACAGCCACTGTTTTTTGACAGTTATTCAGCCTAAAGAAAGTATTCCACAGATACCTGTTCATACACAGTTCTGATAGTCAACCCTCGAAACACAGTAATGTCTAAGCGGCCACTGTTTTTTGACAGTTATTCAGCCTAAAGAAAGTACTCCACAGATACCTGTTCATACACAGTTCTGATAGTCAACCCTCGAAACACAGTAATGTCTAAACGGCCACTGTTTTTTGACAGTTATTCAGCCTAAAGAAAGTACTCCACAGATACCTGTTCATACACAGTTCTGATAGTCAACCCTCGAAACACAGTAATGTCTAAACGGCCACTGTTTTTTGACAGTTATTCAGCCTAAAGAAAGTACTCCACAGATACCTGTTCATACACAGTTCTGATAGTCAACCCTCGAAACACAGTAATGTCTAAACGGACATTGTTTTTTGACAGTTATTCAGCCTAAAGAAAGTACTCCACAGATACCTGTTCATACACAGTTCTGATAGTCAACCCTCGAAACACAGTAATGTCTAAACGGACATTGTTTTTTGACAGTTATTCAGCCTAAAGAAAGTACTCCACAGATACATGTTCATACACAGTTCTGATAGTCAACCCTCGAAACACAGTAATGTCTAAACGGCCACTGTTTTTTGACAGTTATTCAGCCTAAAGAAAGTACTCCACAGATACCTGTTCATACACAGTTCTGATAGTCAACCCTCGAAACACAGTAATGTCCAAACAGCCACTGTTTTTTGACAGTTATTCAGCCTAAAGAAAGTACTCCACAGATACCTGTTCATACACAGTTCTGATAGTCAACCCTCGAAACACAGTAATGTCTAAACGGCCACTGTTTTTTGACAGTTATTCAGCCTAAAGAAAGTACTCCACAGATACCTGTTCATACACAGTTCTGATAGTCAACCCTCGAAACACAGTAATGTCTAAACAGCCACTGTTTTTTGACAGTTATTCAGCCCAAAGAAAGTACTCCACAGATACCTGTCCATACACAGTTCTGGCAGTCAACCCTCGAACCACCATAATGTCTAAACGGACAGTGCCCCATAGCTACCTGTCCACCTTCCCCATCAGCTAAACGTAGTTTGAATCTCACAGACAGCAAAAGGCTGAACAAGAACTACATCAGTGGTGAAGAGGAACCCCTCTATTTAGACTGCCTAAAATATACAAATGCCTGCTGTTGCAAAATACAGTTGATTATGTTTATGAGTGTTTGCAATCAGATTAGCTTGTTCAGTGCTCATGCGCTGATAACACAAGATAAATTTAGTTAATAATTTTACGTTTACAAGCATTTGCCATCAGCTTAGCTTGCTGAGCGCTCGTGTACTGATTACACTGTTCTTAATCTTATGTACATGGATGTGAATAAACTTTGTTTGATCCATTTAGGCTGCCCTAAAAACTAACCCAACGTGGTCTTGAAAAAGGGACGGTTCTTCATAAGCAATACATCTATAGCATTTTGTGAAAGGGAGAGCGGGATGATGTTAAAAAAAAAAAGTGGTCTTGAAAAGAGATCAAAACATGTTTATAAGAGATTAAAAAGAACACTATTTTAATAGGACAATAAAAAAACATGTCTGGAGTTCAGGGGGGGGGGGGGGGGAGGGTTAAGTGGTCCTAAATTCTTAAATGAAGGGTGGTCCTGGGGGGTCAGGGGATGGAGTGGCAGTTTATTTTATACAAATCTATGTAAGGTGGGGGTGGGGGGGGGAGGGCTTAAAAGCAGTCTTAAATAAAGGATGGTCCTTAGAGGGTGTTCATTTACACCAATTTATGACTATATGGAGGGGGGTTAAAAAGTGATCACGAAGGAGGGGTGGTTCTTGGCAATGGGTTAATCCACACTGATTCATAAAGAGTAGATGTTTTCAAAACAGGGGTACCACACAATATTGAAACAATTAAAAATGTGCTCCCCCACCCCACCCCCAGAAAAAAAGAAAAAAGAGAATGATTCCTGTTAATGAAGGAGACAACATCGTAAGCCCGCAAAAAGTGACTGCATGCACCAACACAAGGGATGTGTAATTCTTCCCACAGCATTTTGAAACAACAAAAAATCTGCACCCCCCAACCCACCCACCCACAAAAAGAAAAGAAAAAAAGGAGAAGATTGATTTCTGTTAATGACAGTGACAACTGTGCCTCAAACCTTTCTGCACCCTCAAAAAGTGACTTCATGCACCAACACAAGGGATGTGTAATTCTTCCCTCCTCACACACACAAAATGAAAAGGTTTTATACCTTTAATCATCAAAAGTGTATTTCTTTGAAAGTTCAAAACAGCAAACCCTACCTCTTTTCCCAGTTCATAGGACACAGTGTTGCCCTTGGGTGCTGAAAAAATAAACAAACAAGGATTTCATTAACTTACTCCAAATCTGCAAAGCTTTCAAAGCAAACCAGCTTAAATACTGGTCACTGGTTTCAGCGGTTGGTTAAGTTTGCCGAGATGGCAGCAGTTTCCCATGGCGTCAGCCATGCGACAACCAAACAGCTCTTTAAGTATGCCACATCCGGGGACATTCAAAACGCGCAACAAAAAGCAACAGTGACTCATTTACAATCACACATGACAAGAGCGCAGTGAGTCTGCTCAAGAGAGGAGAACAGCGCTATGTAAAAGCAATAAACTGCAACAACCAGTAACTTTCCCGTCCCTAATAAACCTTATGGTTTCTGTGGACGTTAAGCACCATGTTTACAACCAGTAACAAAACCTACATGAATTCAAACTTGGTAACTGAGTAAGTCAGAGCGCGTACCAAGCATGCAAACCAAGCACAGTGGCTAACACTCTGCGGCTGTATGATTATGATACATGAACTTTGGAAATTCACGTCTCAGCACCTGAAGGAAAGAGGACAAAGCATTACCTAACAAACAATTAAACACCAAAACCAACCAACCAAAACCCACACTCAAAAACAGAATCACTATTATTCAGCCAAGCACCATGTGTCAGGACAGTCCTTCAGATATTCACAGGTGAAGAAGAGACGTAGCTAGCAACTGGATTTTAACGTCCTGTTGGCGAAGCAGAAGAAGAACAAAAAAAGCAGCAGCAGAAGAAAGTGAACAAAAAACAAACAAAAAAGAGGAAGAAAAAATATAAAAGCAGAAGAAGAATGAAGAAAACAAGAATATAAAAAAGCAGAAGGTGAATAAAAGAAAAAAATAAAGAAAAAAAAAGGAAGAAAAAAAGGCAGAAGAAGCAGAAGAAGAAGGAAGAAGAAAGAACAAAAAGAAGAACAAAAAGAAGCAGAAGGTGAAGAAATAAAGAAGAAGAAGCAAGAAAAAAAGAAGAAGTATATGAAGAAAGAGAACAATTAAAGAAGAAGAAGAAAGAGAAAAGGAAGAAGTAGAAGCAGAAGAAGAGGAAGGAAGGGAAAAAGAAGAACAAAAAAAAGCAGAAGAAGCTGAACAAAAGAAGAAGAAAGAGAAAAGGAAGAAGAAGGAGTAGAAGCACACACAAAAAAGGAAGAAAAGAAGAAGGAGAAAGCTACACTGACGAGTTTCCCAACCTGGCTGTGATGCTCCATTTGCCTCAGAAGCAGCAGATGGCATCTTCCCCTGTTCTGGTGGTGCCATCTGTTCAGGACTCTGCAAAAAGAGTACCTGAAAGTTGTCACCTTTGTCACTGAATACACCTGCAGTGGGGGTTGATAGGGGGTGGGGGTCTTGGGTAGCTGGCAACAAAAGTCAGGGGAGAGAGCCTGAGGGAGACAGGGGTGGAGGGGGACGCGCAGCAGGAGCAGGAACTCTTTTCAGCTGACATTCAAAACAACACATATATATAATCAGCGCTTTCAGTCTCAGTTCACTGAGAAAGGTTTAAAAAAAAAATCAAAAGCATCTGAACGCTATGTGGTGTTACTGTTGTTTTTATTTACTCGGCACAGGTAGAAATCCTGAGTTTTAAAAGCAGAGAAACGGAGACTCACCACCTGAGCCCCACACTGATGCTTGTAGAGCTTGTGGCATCGCTTGTGGACCGTGACCTTGCAGCGCGTACACTTGAACCCTTGGCGACCCAGCCCCCAGATGCGATCAGCACACACGGAACACAGCGCTTTCTGTCAGACACCAACAAACACACCCACATTATTTTTATGTCCAGAAACTCACTGTCAGTGAGGTCAGAGCTCAGGAGCTGCGTGAAAGTTCAGGTGGCCACCCTGGGCTCCTTGTCACTAACAGTTCTTATGGTCTCTGTGGGCATAAGGCAACACTAAACCTGTCAATGAGGCACTGAAGAACAAATTCCAGAGCATATCCCGCAAGTGTGCCAGGCCTGGATGAAAGCATCAGCAAGTCCAGCATGAGGAGATCAAGGCTCTTCACACCGCACTCCAGGAATCTGTCAAAGACTTTCAGGGAACCGCTCACTTTGCAGGCGCATTCCAGCTAGCCGAAAGTGCAACATGGTCAATAAGCACTGAAGACAATCTCACTGAAAAAACAACAACAACATTCCCTGTGTAGACTTTGGCCCCAGTCTCATAAGAGCAAAATCTGCATTCTGCTGAAAATTGGTGCCACAAAATATTTACACTTACAACACATGCTGCTACCAAGCCCAAATGTTGAAATGAAAATTAACAGTTTAAAAAAACAAGCAAAATGTTGTAACAACATCTTTTTTTCTTGGAAACAAGAGCCTAGTCACACGAGTATGATAAAAATGAAGCTAACTGATGTACTGTCAGAGAACTAGACACACAGCCTGTTGTCATCAGAATTATGTTATTATTAATCGCTTTTATATAGCGCTATTCTCCGCTCTCGAGCAGACTCACTGCGCTCGCATGTGATTCTACATGAGTGAATAGTTTTTATAGCGCGTTTTTGAATATCCACCGAAGTGGTGTACTTACAGCGCTGGCATGGCTGGTGCCACAAGAATCTGCTGCCAGAGAGAGTCAATCTCGGCGCGTTCTGTGTACACCACACAACCATGCACCGTGTCACCGCATGCAAAGCCACATACGTAAGGTGTATGCGTGTTTAGCTGTAACCTGCCACCTGCGCTTTTGGCAGAATGACCGGGGTCTTTACGTGCTACTGTGGTAACACGGGGGTGGAACGAATACCGAAATAAGAGTCAGCACAGAAAGTTGACCTGGAGAAGAAAATTCTCCCGCCGCTCCAGCAGGGATTCGAACCCATGACCTTTCAATCATGAGTCCAGCGCTCTAACCACTGAGCTATCCCCGCTCCCAATGTTAAACTGCAGATGGTGCAGCTTTCCTTGCCTGTATTTCATATTCCCCAAGGTCCAGCACTTGTATTCCACACATGCATACTAATATATCTGCATTCCATGCATATATCCAAAAGTCAACACGGCATTTTATAGCACTGATTCAAAATTATTATTATTCCGTTCTGTTTAAAGTCTTTTCACATGAGTGACATGAGACTGATCTTACAATTAAGAAGATAACAGCATATATTTGTAAGTTACACCAAAACAAGAAAAACTAAACAAAACAAAAACAGGATATATACTTATTTGCAGTCACAAAAACATACATTTGGATGTAATATATCCATACACATCGTTAATTTCAACTGATCCACATCTCTTACATGCAAGATTTCACATATATGCCCAAATACTAACACATTCATACACCCTAAATGTTGCTTACTCACACAATAATACTCAATAGACTTTAAATAAAATCTCTCCACATACTTTCGGACACTTCAAAATGACATCAATGAAAGAACAACTATGAAGACAGACAGCCAGAAAATACGCACCCTTGAGAATCTCTTTGCCTGATAAGAATGACCGTTATACACGTAAAGCTTGCGCCATCTTCGTGCCCCTCTGCGATACATGTTACCTGTCCAAACACACCAGAAATGTATATTCACATAAATGGGAGACTGAGGCCCAAACATGTTTTGCTGGAAAATAAATGAAAAGACAAACTTTAGGAATAAAACAATAACCAAACTGCTCAATCACTTGTGGGTAGGTGAATGCATGCAAAATAAAGGGAGGAAGTAAGTAAGTAACTTGGTGTTTTACTCCCAGTCAACTGTGACAGTTATATCAGTGTAAAGGGAGGAATGCAAGAAAGAATGAATGAATGTATAAATCTGGAGTAAACTTACGGTCTTCTCCAATGCATGGCATGCCTGGCCTCTCAGGAACATTGGGAAAAACTGAAATCAGATCATATCAACCGTATAAAAATCAAGACCAACACGTACTACTGTTACAAATAAAAACAATTAAGGCCAGAACATATTGTTAGAATGTTACAAATAAACAATGGCAACAGAGTACAAAGATTACAATTTACAGACAGTAAATGAGTAATATTAATTATTACACTATACATGAACATTTTTAAAAGTACAGAACCTGCCAGACATACAGTAACAGACAACGACCAGGCGTGTCATGATCTTACAGTGAATCCAAAATCTGCTAGAGAAAAACACACACTGATACAGTAACAGACAATGACCAGGTGTGCCATGATCTTACTGTGAACACAAAATCTGCTAATGAAAGACATACAGTAACATACAATGACCAGGTGTACCACGTACTTAGAATACAAAATTTACCAGAGAAGGACATAGAGACAATGCCATGATCTTACCATGAATATTAAGTTCAGAGTCTTTGTTGACTTCATACAGTCTAATGGCTTCATCCAGTTCTATCTGTGATGATATTGTGCATGGGTCACCTGAAAGAGACAACACAAGAGTTAGTCACTGTAAATTATACAGGTATCCAAATTGGCCTGGGGACAGTGGGGAAGTGAGGACCAGGAGAAAAATACAGTTCCAGAACAGGAGTAGTCATTTTTGCACAGGCTGGACTTTTATCAGACTACGGTGCTGAAATGGTGACCCCCCCCCCCCCAACCACCACCACCACCCCACCCTTTTTTATTTGTTTGTTGTTGTTGTTTGTCTCATGTTGAATCTTAAGAGTTGCAAATTGGTCTGTATCAGCATGACTGTACACAGCCTGTAGTGTAAATCCATTTAATACCAAACAACAACATCCAGTCCACTTTATCAAATGTTAGCTGACAGCATACTGATACACTAACAGTAACACAGTCAAATCCATCAATCCATTCAGACAATTTAAGCCTCTGAAGCCTTCAAAATAAACTGATCAATAAATCAGTCAATGAAAAGACAACCACTGTATCCGCTCAACAAGTCACCCTCTAGAGTATGTGTCCCATCCATTTTCATCAAATGGATACAATGTGCAAAATTGAACCAAACATTCACATGTTAACAGATGCAGACACACCATACAATAATACAATAACTAAATTACCCCCCCCCCCCCACCCCCCCCTCCCCCGCCCCCCTCCTCCCCTTGCCCAACAAAGAACACAACAGAAAACTCAGAGCTTCCCTTGTAAGCCATATTTATAAGCAACACCACATAAACCCTCACCTTCCTCATCCAGCCACTTGACAGTGAATGGCTGGCAGTCATCAAACTTGCAGATATCCTTAATCTCCGTGCAGAAGTCAACGTAGGTCATGTCCATCTTGATGTTGGTCACCAGAATGTCACTGAAGCAATAAACAGTACATGAAATGCAAACTGAAGTGCAAGCCATGTGCTGTAAAAACACAGCATTAAGTTAATAGTGATTAACCTATTAAGGTGATTACTGTGTTGATTTTTAATTTTTGTTTAGCATTAAATACATTCATGCACAGACAAAAGAAACTGTGTAACCCTCCCCCCCTCCCCCCCCCCCCCACACACACACACACCCATCCCCTTACAAGGCACAAGCCAAGTCTCTTCAGTGTTCACCCAGTAAATAATATTAATAAATGATTTTTCAGCAGGCTTCCTGAAATTCAAAAGCACCCAGCCTACCGTCTGCTGTCAAGATCAAAGCAGGTGGCCGTCTTCAGGCTGTGCACAGGCCATAACTCATAACCACCTGAACCTCCACACCCCGACCCACCCCACCCCTTCGCCAAGTTCACAACTGGTCAGTCAGAACCACCCCCTCTTCACCAAGTTCACAACTGGTCAGCCAGAACCCCACCCCTTTACCAAGTTCACAACTGGTCAGTCAGAACCACCCCCTCTTCACCAAGTCCACAACTGGTCAGTCAGATCCCCACCTCTTCACCAATTTCACAACTGGTCAGTCAGAATCACCCCCCCCCCCCCCCCCCCCCACACACACACACACACACCCCACCCCTTCACCAAGTTCACAACGGGTCAGTCAGGCCTCAGCCCTTCACCAAGTTCACAACTGGTCCATCAGGACTCAGCCCCTGCCAGACCAGCAACGTGACAACAGAACAGCTGCTGCAGGCATGTCCTCTACACAACCTCAGGTGTCACTTCTGGCCTGCAGAGATATGACATTGCCTTTCAAGAGCAGAACAGAATACAGGCAGATGTCATTTTTCCAGAGAACAATTCCAGACTGGAATGGACTGCTTCAGCTTTGGGAAGGTCACCACCTGGACTGCCCAGGCTCACCCCCTCCCCACCCCCCACCTGAAAAACTGACCCCACCCTTTCCTTCCCCCACCCATCCACCTACCAGCCTCTTACCCATTTCAATCTCCCCTTCCCCTCTCCCAATCTACCCTATTCCATCCCCGTCCCTTGTAGACAACTGCCACTGGATTATCAGCCACACATCTCTACAGATGTACAGTGCACTCTCATGGTCATGTACAGCAAACCACCTCATGGCATAACATCAGAATCTTCAGTATCTGGATGTTGGACATTTAATGGAAGAACACGAAGGGCAATGTCCACTTTTAGCCCTATCGGTTCGCTGTCCTTGAATGGTATGAGAATGTGTGTGTGTGTGTGTGTGTATGTGTGTGTGTGTGTGTGTGTGTGTGTGTGTGTGTGTGTGTGTGTGTGTGTGTGTGTGTGTGTGTGGATGGAATGAATTTGAAATATGAACTACGTTGGCATATCCACATAACAGTTCATTCTGTGCTATGCCAGTGCTACACACACAAACAACCTCAAACCATCTGAGGATTGTGAACCAACGGGGCTAAAAGTGGATACTGCCACACGAAGATGCTCCAGTAGCAAGGAAACCTTCCAGCAGCCTGGACAACATGGTTACATGCGGAGCATGGCTAAATTGGCTTCCCCTGCCCACAGGACCATGCTACTTGTGTGATAATGAAAATAGTCTAGCAATAGTAGCAATAAACATTGAAGCTACATGACTTGTACAACACTGAAAGTGAAGCATGAAGCTGCCACTGACCCATTATAGCCAACTTTCAGCCTGACAGCACTGTCAGCGCTTGCAGCATCCAGTGTGGGCATCTTGTGCTGTTTGGGGACCACCACGCTGCTCCAGAATCGGCACCACAGCGTGAAGATCTATCCTGCACACACAAGTCAGCTTTGACTATAAGTTGTGTAATTAGCGTAAATAAATGAAGTAAATGTAAACAAAACCCAAATCGGGAAAATAAAGCAGGACTTAGTGCAGGCCTGCTGAAGTCAAAGCTTTTCTAAAACTAAGCGCACAGGATGGGGTGAATATAAAAATTCGCTAGCCCACTGGGCAGGTGAATAGGAAATTATGAAAATCCACTACCAGTACCACACAGGGCTGGTGACTATGAAAATCCACTATCCCACAGGGCTGGTGAGTATGAAAATCCACTAGCCCAGAAGGCTGGTGAGTACAAAAATCCACTAGCCCATAGGGCTGGTGAATAGAGAAATCCACTAGCCCATAGAGCTGGTGAATATTATACATTAGCCAAAAGGAATCACTCCCAGGGCTCCCACTAGCGAGTATTTTAAGGAGGTCCCTGGGACTCCCTGCTACAATTTTTAGAGGGTCCCTGGGCAGTTTTAAAATCAAAGGGTCAAGTCTAATATGAAATGGCAGCTGTGCAGAAGTATGCTGCTTTGCATATATGTTGCCTTATGTCCTTGCTAATGCTACAACTCAGTTATGGGTTCAGTTGTGTCAGATAATGTCACTATTACTAGTTTTAGTTATGCACTTTCAGGTATGCCGGCTCATTACAGCAGAACTAGGTTTATTCAAAGGCCTACTCTAGTAGTTCTACATGTCACTGTCAGTAGTACTCTGGTGGTTGGCAGCCCTGCCAACTTTGTAGATGTACTTTAGTAGCATCCATTGGTCATTATGAAAATGATTAAGTAGCACTAGCAGGGCAAGAAAGCAAAATGTGCGGCATTTTCAAATATTATACATATGAGCCTGTGACAAAAGGTGCTCCCGCTTAACCCGGGTATGTTTGTATACTCCTATTTATTTTCGTCTTACTAGAGTTACACGAAACTGTGGTTGCTTTTATTCAGTATGCATTGGTGAGTAGTTAAAGTAAAAATTGGCAGCTTTGGTCACCAAGAAGAGGATTAAAAACAAAAACCTCCGAAAATCAACGAAAAGCGGCTTCCGGAAAGTGGGACAACGTGGGTTGTTTGTCTTCAGCTCAAAACCGCAACTAACCAGCTGAACTATTCTTCACAACTTGTACACCATTTGACTACTGAACAAACTAAATTTAGTATCCATTCGAATTGCAAGCCATGTGTGACGTTTCAAAACCAAAAAAAAACGAAATTGAAAATACACTGGCCGTTTGTAACAGACTGTGTCCAAATTTCCTGTAAGTTTAAAGATCGTCTGCTACCATCCGCCATTGCATTCACTGCGGACCTTCGCTTCTCTTATCTGCATATCAATCGCGCACCAAAAGCAGTTGATGTTTTTACTGGGGGCATTTCCGTGTTTCATTTTTTTTACCCAGACGTAAAAAATCTGAAACTTTGTCCATTTGTTACGAACGACCTTTTGCAAATTTTATCAGCATCGCAAACATTTAATTACTGCTGACCGTTTCTAAAACTACCACTAGCCTTCCTGTTGACATCACATGGCCGCTTGTCACTGACAATGGTTTCATCAAAGGGGTGGCGGTGAGTATTCTGACTGTGTCCGGTTATTTTGTTTTGTTACGAACATCCTAAATGTTACGAACGACCCACATAAGTGTCGAATTTCTGTCCTCATCAGATATTTTCCCAAACAAATGCTTTCTTAGCCACTAGTAAGTGATATAAATGGCACTGGTAGTGTGCTTTGTTTACTTCATCGTATTATGGCGGGAAGGGGACAATTTCAGATTGTGGACACAGTTTGTGACTGTGTCTGTGTTACGTGTGTCCAGATGTCTTTTCTTACGTTAGTCTGCAGTCCGTCTATGTCTGTAATTATTGCTGATTTAGGTAAGCGGTCGATTTAAAAGTTGAAATGGCTCACAATTTATTATAAACATTTTCACTGCTCTTGTATAAATAAAGACCTTTGGTATGTAAGGGCACTTTAGGATTGTTACAGTCCAAAGTACATGTATCATTGTTCTGTTTTCCTTTTTTACATACTGAAAAATTTAATACAGGTATCTGACTTAAAGATGCCATACTTTGTGACCTGATCGCATTTTTAATGTGTTGTTGTTTTTCTTTTAGTTTTAGTAAGCAAACATTAGATGACGCCTGGTATTCAAGTCTGTATTAAATTCTGTTACTTTTGATAACTGTGGCAGGTTCTGGAAGTGTGCCAAGCAGAAAATCATGTATGGATCCAGTTCTTCACACACAAAAAGGAAGCATGTTCTTCAGGCTCTCACCACTGGACTTATCTTATTGGGATTTCTTGATCGCAAACAGAAAAAAAGTTTCCCTGACACTGACTGAGTGCAAAGTGAGGCAGCAGTTTTTCACTGACAGTGATTGACAGGTTTAGTTTGAAAGGATGTCGTTTTGTTTGTTTGTTGTTGTTGTGTTTTTTGTTGTTGTTGTTTTTTTGGTGGGGGGGGGGGGGGGGTGTCTTATAAATTGTCCTAAAGTTTTAATGTGATCTGCATGTTCAGAAAGTCGCTCCTTTAACCTGTCATATCATACTGTTACTGTGCCTAGATTCACTACAGTGGTGTACTGTTTGTTCAGTCTGGGTGAAATAGTATCTTGGTTTTCATAGACTGTTTCCACTGCCATAGTGTTACGTTCGTCCACTTAAACAAGTTGGAATGTGTGAATATGCCTCCTGTCTTGCATTTTTTTGGCATTTATCATTACAGTGTATACTATGAAATAAAGTGTTCCTTGTTTGAAAACTTTACTGAAGTTGTTCTGTGTTTGAAATGATTATTTGTAGAACTAGATTCTTGAGCGCAAAATTTGGACAGTGATTACATAATACTTACATTTAAAGCAGAATTTGTTTGTCCTGCCTGCTCTGATTTTATTACTAGCAGCTACTTAAATGCACCAGAAGCATTAAAATTGCATACAAATGGTTTTTCTCTGTATTATTATGTCATTCACTGTGTCCATTGTTACAAACGTCAACACCTGACCTGACCCCCGTTTTGAATTTGATTCCATACAGCACACACTTGGATCAAAACCATTTTTTGATGATGGAAATAGTTACTTGAAACATACCACTTTCTAATGGTAAGACTGAAAATAGCTTACTGGGAGTTTGATTTTAAGGCAGTGTGTCCCACTTTAGATCACGACCTTTTGTCACAGGCTCATATATATATATATATGTGAAACAAGTTGGACTTTGGAGTAACACTCTGAATCCGTGAAAGAGATCAAAACCAGAGAATGAAGGGAGAAAGCTCTCATCTTTGCAAACTGCAAATGGAGAAAAGGGTACTACAAATAGCTAAGGCTGATTCAGGCATTGACAAGTTTGCAGCACAAGAGAACTAAAAAATATATTTAAAAAATAATTCCCTCGTCTTTCTTTGACCAGGATTTCATACCATTCTGGGTGATGGGGCCACAAACCCAGTTAGAAAAGTCCTTAGCACACAGCATAACACTAACAGTACTAACACTTGCTCCCAAACGCCATAATGATATTGCCATTATTGGTATTAATGTAAAACTTGTGCACAGAAAGAATGCTAGCAAAAGACGTAAGTTAAGCACAATCTAGTGCATTCACTACATGAATAGGTGACCATTATGATTATGTGTGTGGCTGGCTGTTTTATGTACATGTAAATTACATTGTAATGTGTATTATTATATACAGATTGTGTGTGTGCGCGTGCTTGTGGGTATGAGAGAGAAAGAATAGAGTAGCAGCTGATTGTCATGCACCACCAGCATGGCAACATTAGTATTTATTATAATAGTAGAAAGTAATGTCATCACTGACGTGACATCATAATTTTATGAGATCATTTTATGTACCTCAGAGATCAGCTGAGGGGAAGAAAATAAATTCGGTAACTGCCATAGGCACGCAGTCTTTCTTTTTTATACTCTCTCTCCAAAAATAAAAAGTAGTTTAAAAAGGAATACAGTTATAATTAATAATATTTATTGGTTTGAGGACGTAGTAAACTTGCTGCTGTTCTTTGCTGAATGGTATTGCTATAACTAAGGAAAAACAAATGAATAACAAAGTACTATAAGTTATAGTATAACTTATATAAGTAGCTAGCTGTTGATCGGCAGTGTTCCGTAGGTTGTGGGTTGTGGTCAATGTAGGTTGCGTTTATGGATATCTTAAAAGGAAGGAGTCTGGGGATGTTGCGTGGGTTGACATGTGGTTTCATTGGTGATTGACAACTGCCAGGATGTATTTTGACAGCTGTGGAGGGTGTGCATGCATGTGATAATGAGGTACAGATTGAAAATGTTCGCCTGTATTGTAATAGAGGCCGTTTGTTTTGTGTTTCAGGGTTTTATTCCGCACTTAGTCCATTACTTACTTAGCACTTAGTTTAGTATTTAGCTCCATTCATCTGGTAAATTTAAATCTCTATTAAACAATGTGAAGTTAAAGTACTTAAACCCTGCCCCGAGTCTTCTTCTTTTTTTCTTTTCTTTTTCAACTTTTGAAATCAACAGAAAAACGGTTGTGCTAGGCTCTTCACTGATCCTAGGATTTACTCTGGATTCAAAGCTATTATATGCAGACTACAAGTAACAAAAGTCCACAACTAGCAGTAGCACTTGTCAGTGAGCCAGTTTGGCTTAGCGGTAGGTAAGCAGAAGGACCTCAGTTCGATACCGCTTCAGCTCTCCTTTCTCTTCAAAAAGGTTGTGGTTTGTGGACACTGTCCTGTGAATTTGTCCATCATTTCCTACTGAAAGTGAAACATTAAAATGGCTCTCATCGCTGCCCACCCTAATGCAGGAATCATTCTGGTGGTGACAGTGTAGTGATAGGTATATAATCTCCCTCCCCCCCACCTCCATACCCCCTCCCCCCCCCTTCTCCCTGTCCCTAATAAGCCTCATGGTTTCTGTGGACGTTAAGCACCATGTAAAACTAAAAGGCATGTTTACTTACTTACTAGCACTTGTATACATGTGTCAAGTCTTCTTCTTCTGTTTTCTTTATGGCCATAGAGACCATAAGAACTATTCAGGATGGGAAGCCCAGGACAGACACCTTGAATTTCCACAGCCAGTGAGCCCTGATTTAGTGACTGGCCTATTAATCTAATAAGTCTAACAGAATACTGAATTATGATATTAATTATTATTTCTGGTTGTTGTTTTGGGGTATTTTTTAAGTTGATTTAACATCGAAGTTCAAGCTTTCTTCTGACTGTCACCACATAAAATCCACAAGCTTGACTCCTCCACTGAAAACTTCAGATGAATACTGAGTTTTCTACCACAAAAAATCAATGGCAATAAACAGATTGAATTCATGAGCAACAAGCAAAGGTCTGTCAGTTCCACAGAGCCAAGCCACAAAACATCGACAAATTTTGAACATATCACTCATCTAACATGATGCTATCGGATCAAACAATAGGTCCACAAAGAATATATGTGAAGTACAAAATGTGACCGGATCAGACACATAAAATACTATACCGTTCTGACACTGGACAGTTGTCAAAAAGTTCGCACACTTCAAAGAAAAAGGTAAAGTGTCGCCGACAGTGCCTCGGAAGTCACGTGACCTGAGGAGTTCCCCCTCCCTCTCGAACACATAACTTTTGGATAAGTCATCGATTTTCTATCACAGCATGTAAACCCACCTGTAATAAGTAATAAAAAGCAACATACCAACGTGTTTTCATGATTAAATCCATCACTTTTAATACCTTCGACTGGTGCCGAGTGATATATTTCCAAAAAAGGAAATAAAAGAAGGCTCTATTTTTATTGGCTATTCGCCGTTTGGGAAATCCCTCAATCCCCGGATGAAGAAGCCATCTTTGCATATGGTGTGCTGCTTCCTGCATTCTGCTACCCGTGTTATTTTTGAAACAACAAAATGGTACGTATATTATGCACCGACAATATTCTTTGTTTGATCCATAACTGTTTGCGGATGTCGTCTTCTGTTGTTCACTTCCCATAATTGAAAAGAGTGTGAACAAATGGAACGTTGAGAATAAAGGGAAGCGAAAATGCGGAAGGGGCGTCAGATGTGACATGTTAGATAGCCTATCACAAGACTAATCGGCCCGTCATTGACTCTGCCTTCGTGTTTTCGGGTTATGTTACTTGTTAGTGGGAATTTCCATTCATACCCAGTATTTGTGATAAAATGGTGTACTGTGTATACCAATTCGGTGGTCCGTCGCTTTGGAGGTGTTATAAATGCCAGGAAAACGAAGTAAACAACCGGCCCAAGCAACCTGTTTGACAATTTATAACAAAAAATAGATCTGCCGTTGCTACCCCTTGGTTGCACAAGTATTAATGAGTCATGTGCACACGATGACAGAGGTTATCTTATTGACACCATCGCTGTATGGCATTATGGAGAATAATTTGTGTGTGTGTGTGTGTGTGTGTGTGTGTGTGTGTGTGTGTGTGTGTGTGCAACTGTCACTGTGTGCCCTTAGCGGCACCACATTTCACATCAGAGAGAACAGTTTAGTCTTGCTATGATTTTGGCGATCAAAAAAATCTTCCACTGGGCATGCTGTTGCAAATGCAGATTGTAAACTAAAAACAAAAACCACCCCAATGCAAACAAAAAGATGAAAATAAGGTGAGGTGTAACAACACTGTGAGACTTACAATGTTACGTTAGTTACAAACAAATAATAATAACTCTTTCATAGTGCTATACCCCATGGAAAAAATTATGAGACCATGGTTGTGAAAAAATATCACAAATACAAAATGTTTGGATACAAAAGGGGCGTCGGATGTGACATGTTAGATAGCCTATCACAAGACATGGTTGTGAAAAAATATCACAAATACAAAAACAAACAACAACAACAAAATCAATATACAGTGAACAAGAGCTATGGATAATAATTAATAACAGCACTCAGACATACGAAAACACATCCAGAACAACTCATTGATTGATTGATGATCGCTTATATAGCGCTATTCTCCGCTCTCTTGAGCAGACTCACTGCACTCGCATGTGGTGCTACATGAGTGACTAGCTTTTTATAGCGCGTTTTTGAATATCCACCGAAGTGGTGTACTTACAGCGCTGGCATGGCTGGTGCCACATGAAACTGCAGCCATCTCGGCGCAAGTTCTGTGTACACCATATAACCATGCTCCAAGTCACTTCATGCAAAGCCACATACGTAAGGTGTATGCGTGTTTAACTGTAACCTGTCACCTGCACTTGGCAGAATGACCGGGATCTTTTACGTGCTACTGCGGTAACACGGGGGTGGAACGGATACCGAAATAAGAGTCAGCACAGATAGTCGACCCTGGAGAAGAAAATTCTCCCACCACTCCTGCAGGGATTTGAACCCGCGACCTTTCAGTCACGAGTCCGGTGCTCTAACCACTGAGCTATCCCCGCCCCATTGACATTGGGTAGATCTCTGTCATAGAAACCAGAAAGGCAATGCAAAAAAGGTCTGGATCTGTACATTGCAGGGACCATTTTGGGCCATTTTTGCAATGGAGCTGGGAGAGCGCAATGCAAATATAAAATTTTTACTTAAAAACTATGTGTGGTTCTACAGTCCCTATTTCAAATATTTAAAAACTGGCTAAAACACATTTCTGCTCTGACTGCCTATGTGCGTGGGGCACCCCTTCGTAGTGCTCTGCCCACTGCTGATGAAAATGCAGTGACAGAGTGCTTCCTTGTCCCATTTGGGTCAGCACTCAGATCATGGCACCCTGGTATCATGTTAACAGGCAACTCTTGTTCAAGTTTCTGCCTCTCCTTGCTGTTGCTGGTGGATCTGATCAGTGACAATGGCTCATAGTCAGAGCTTGTGAGTCGAATTACAAACTGTGTCGTTTTTTTTCCAGTGGCAGTGGTTTTAGTCCAGTAGTTGTACTACTGAATACTTGGTTTCCAGGCTATGGCTGTGTTGGGTGTGTCTGCAAAGCTGTAACTGAAGTTGCAGGCCTACAGAAGTTGAAAACTTTCTGCTTGTACTAGCTAGCCAGACTAGTGAATATGAAAATACCCTAGCCCAAAGGAATCCCAGTAATAGTTTATGACAAACATTTTATTGCTTCCCCATTTGTCATTTGACTGTCATTTATGTATTTCTATTAATTTAAAATGGTGACAGTATTGCACAGCAGAAACACTGCTCAGCTTTCTTCTCTGGTGATTACAGGGTTGTATAAATTCAGATAAACCAGGGCAGAAGGCAATATTCTGACTCACCCAATAGGATTAGTGGTTTGGGGTTTTTGTCTAGCCTGAGGGCTTTTTCGTGCTGGATATCAGGTGTCAGGGTGAGTGTGTTTCTGCAGCCCTGTGCTGTATGAAGGTGAATTTGTCACATCTTAATTAGTTTATAATAGAAAAAAAAGAAGAAGAAGTCAGTTTGTTATCATGATAAGTAGTGGATGTGGATGTATGACACTGGCAGTCAGTTGGCAGATATCCTTAATCCTGATTGATTTGTCATGGGAAAGATCTAGGCCAGCAGAAGAGTCAAGCTAAGACTGTAGCTGTAAAAGTTTTAAGTTCCCTGGGGTGAAGTGGGATTCAGTCCAGCATTATGATCTGTCAAATCACACTGTGCTGCTGACACTGCTAGAGCAGGTTTCCTGGGATAAAATTGGAGGTTGCAGTTCTGTATTAAATTTGAGGAAACTGTCAAAATCTCAAATCACTCACGTGTTTGCTGAAATTAGGGAAAGTAACAACTACTTAACAAGAAAGTTTTGGTACAGTTTAAAAAATAAAATAAAAAAAGGGGGGGGGGGGGGGGTTCTACTTTTGGGGAACTTTCTTAGTATATTACCAAAAAGCTTGCATACTAGAATATTACACTGCAGCTGAATGTTTTATTTTTTTCAGACAGAGCAGCAGTTGGATTGTGCCCTGGATCTGATGAGGCGCCTGCCTCCTCAGCAGATAGAGAAAAACCTCAGTGACCTTATAGACTTGGTAAAGTACACACGCACGCACGCACACGCGCACACACACACGATGATGATGATTGCTTTTATATAGCTCTATTCTCCATTCTCAAGCAGACTCACAGGGCTCGCATGTGATTCTACATGAGTGACGAGCTTTTTATAACGCGGTTTTGAATATCCACTGAAGTGGTGTACTGACAGCGCTGGCCAGACTCCAAGCACTGGTCTACGCGCTGGCCAGACTCCAAGCACTGGTTTACGACATCCTTCCTTCAACCACTGCCGTATTTAGTTACGCCATAGGGTCCAGAAAACTGTCACCTAATGAGCAGTTTTTTGTTGGTGCTCAAACAGTAGTAAGTTTGTTACAAACAACTCAAATAAAACAAGGTGTGCCATTTATAGCTGCCAACAAAGTTTACACCAGCACAAATAAAACCACAATCAGTTGAATCAAGACAGAACACTTTTTTTTTACCCAGGGTGGATGTATCTGACATGTTTACGTGTGTGCTTTGGCGCTAGGCTGCTTCTACAGTCATATTAGTACCTGTCTGTGGACAGCTGCGCGGAGATAAAGAGTGCCCCTTCAGTGGCATAACTAAATCTGGCAGAGTTTGGAGGAAGGTGCCGGAAAGCAATGCTTGGAGTGTGAGCGCTGGCATGGCTGGTAACACATGAAACTGTTGCTGTCTTAGCACATTCTGTGTACACCATACAACCATGCACCATGTCACTTCATGCAAAGTCACATGCGTAAGGTATATGGGTCGTTCTCAGAAACTGTGTACCAATACTGTGACATAGGTACCAAGAAATCTAAATGCTTTAAAACTCCTAATATGTAAGTTTACTTGATGTTTAACACCTACTGCATGTGAGGAATTGAAAAAAAAGATAATCTGCACTATTTAAGTAGGACAAAGGGGGGGTCAAATGACGCATACTGCCAAGAATTAACAGTGTAACGTGGAAACCAAACTTACCCAACTACTGCACCTGTTGCACACACAAGTGACATCTTCAGGGTATTTTACATGTCATTTGCTATAGTAACAGCAATGCTATCAAAATGTAACCCAATTATTCCATTTTAGTATGTTATTTGATTAATTTTAAACATGACCATACATTTTATTTTTTATTTTTTATTTTTTGAGCGTGTGTGCGCACAAAGTACTAACTACTATACAGTATGAATTCTTTTTATTTAAGTGTATTACCAGCATATAATGTCTGATCATGTAATGAATGAACAAATAACGAAAACATCACTGTTTTGTGTTTGAACAACTCATTTTAATAATCGGATTAACCGCGTAACATGGAAACCAAATCACACAGAAGCAAGAACATCAATCAATCACACAAAACAGAAGAGAAGCACTAGGGTTCTAGTGTAATACAGCTGCTTTCCTGTACAGGTTACTGAACACTAAGTTTATAACCACCCATCCCCAGAAAAGCTACTATAAACATAAACACTACCAACTAACCCACCCACCCCAGGTTACTGAACACTACACCCCCCTCCCCCTCCAAGTTACTGTAACATAAACACTAATTAGTTGGTAATTGGATTTTAATGTACTGTCAACCACACAGGGTCACCCCAGCCGGACAGTCAAACTTGGGTCATATTCATAAGCAAATTTATGCATGTTTCTAAACTCTTCTCATCCTATATAAAAAATATAAACCATTTGTCAAGTCAGTCCACAAAACCAATCACTTTGCAAACATAAAACATACATCCACAAACATCACACACAAATTTTTGAAGAGTTAGTCACTTCAATATTACCCCTATTAAAGGAGCACATTAGCCTTAGGCTAGGAAATGCTGGTATCATGGACCATTCCGTCTAATTTATTGATACCAGAACAAATAAAAAATAGGAATGGACACAATTCAAAATATTTTTATATATAAATACATAATGGAAAATACCAATACCATATGGCAGCAAGCTACCAACAGTCATATGGATGCTCAACAAGAGCCGTACAAAAAAGCCTAACCCTTAACAAAAAATATTTGAGAGTTTTCTGGGGGAAAAAGGAGAATCAACCATTTGTAGAAAATGATGACAGAAAGAGCAAAAGGACTAGGCAGATTCCAGAAAGGGGAACGGGTGGGTGAACAATCTTGGTGATTTGTTCTTTTGGCAGCCAAGACTCATCCACCCACACAAAAATGTCTGCTGACCCAGGCTTCACAGTCAGGTAGTCTAGTGTAACTTGAGGTCTCCACTGGCTCTATCCACATCCAGGAACTTGGCAAAAAAACTGACATTTCTGTATCGACCTTTAACTTCTGCCTCAACAAAATCCCCTATTGCTGGAGCTGGCTGGTGGGGGACTGGATGCTGAACAGCAGGCTGGTTGCCTGGCTCCCATGCTGGCCAGCTGGTCACCTGAGAGAAGCAAAAGAAAAAAATCTCATCAAGTCACTGACCATGTCTTTATCAGCAAGTGTAATTTTCTTTTTTGTTCAGTGACTATCTTCTGAGAAGAAAACAACATAGTACAGGTGACAATGTTTGTTAAAACTGGGTGCGTGCTTTTTTTCAACAATAACAGCAATACTGACAGTGTTTAATGTTCATTAAAATGGATCATTGCAATACTGACAGTGTTTAATGTTCATTAAAATGGCTCATTATCAACTATCCCCTTGGGAAATTCCACACTGCAGAGCAGACAAAATATAATACTGTATGACAATGGTAAAGTTCTGAAGAGACAGGTGGTCTTTTAGCAGGCAGATTCAATCATTCAGTATTCACTGTTGTAGCCAAAAAAATAAAAATCCCCTAAAACATGACTACATGGCTGGCCAATTTGAATGGTTTCCAAGCTACGACAGCAAAAACAAACACATTCAAGTTGGGTGTAAACAATATTGTTAATGTTATTATGCATTATTTTACATTGATTCAATGAACTCAAATTGAAGCTGACAGCAGTATATTTGCACACTATACCTCATCGCTGCAGGACTGTATGAAAATTAAAGTGAGAAAAACAATTATCTGTTTCACAAAACAATTGTACCACTGAATGCAAAAATGTTGCCTTCCGAATTACGCTGCTAATGGACGGATTCAGTCACTCGTGCAAGCTCAACATCAAGTAATGTTTTAATGATTTTATGGAATAAATGACGGGGAATAAAAAACTAAAAATGTTATTACGTTCAAACAAAAAGTGAGTAGAAAACATGCTAATATCTTGGTACAAATATGTGTCCGTTTAAACTTCGTAAAACTGAAAGCAAAACCGCACCGCTTTCCGCATTACGATGTTAATGCTCTGACTGACTGACTTTGGCAAGCCGTGAAATTTGTCAATATCAAGTCATTATTCTAAATATATGAAAAGGAATGAAAAAACAACATTTCATTATGTTCAAACTGAAAAGAACAGAAGAAGCGTGTCAGTTTTATTTCAATGTGGGTCCGTTTAACTTCGTAACATGGCAACGCGAACGCACAGCTTCTACGTGCGTGTGAAATCTTAGATCTTGGTGCATTCATTTTTGCCGATCCATGTGGGTGGAAAAAAGAGAAGCATTTGCTCCATTGCGAAAAGTATAGCACCAAGACATACATTCGACCTTGCTTCAATAATACTGAGGCAGCAGCAAATTCTTAGATTTTATTTTGGTACATTCGTCTTTAACATCGTAACGAAGAAGACACCGTTTCGGTTTCCAAGTTGCAAGTGAAACGGAAGGTCGAATTTCCGACTTCTACCTCGAATTAAAATAAAAGCAATCTTGCTGTTACAAGTAAATGTTTTAACTGAAACTAATATGCCCGAAAAATGTTATGTTAGTTCATGACGGTCATTTTTGTCCCAGTTTAAAGACATTTGTCATTTCCATCATCCCTCCAAACAGACCAGATTTTTTTTAAATCTCACTTTTCCATGTTCTTTATTTTCTGATCACAATCTACGAGCTTTCAGAGAGAAGACAATTATAAAACGCAAACATAAAATACTCAAGAACAATAATCAGTTATTATAAAAACACCAAATGTTTTAAGAAGCACACAAACTTACCTTCAATCAGAGACTAGTGTTCCAATTTCTGTCAACCATTAGCAAGCGAACAAGGACACGGTTCGTTGAAATGAAATCAAAACACAAACACTGGTCAAACGCAGGATCCGCGAGAGTGCACATATGTGCACATTCGCCTTTCCCGCGGTTTACGCGGACTGATTCGTCTGAAATTAGGCCCTAATTCTAGTCTCAATTAAATTGATGGTGCTTTTTAGAATTAACATCGTAACATCTCAGGCGGGAAACGAAAATCTTACACATCAGTTCAGCACAAATTTCACTGTTCAGACTCCACTTCAGGATTTAACTATCCCTGTACAACAGCCGGTACTGTGTGTCGTGTGTTAAATGCTGAAAGTAGTTCCTGTGTTGAGTTTGTGAGCGCTGCAGCGTTTTCAGTTTCACGTTGTGTCTGAGTGGAAACGATGGGTTACGATGTTAATACTTTCAAAAATGGTTAATTATATACGATTTTTTTATTGTAGTTGAAGACAAACGTGCTTCCAACCTAAGAAATGCATTTAATATGATCATCTGAAGTTAAATGCGTTGTCACTGTGTGGTTTTTAATGAAGTTTCTAATACATTCTTTCCAATGGTGTTGGCGATGTCACAAATCGGTGGCGCCATTTTTGATTCACTTCGCAACATCAGTCCGATTTAAAGTACATAACACACAACTCTGGCAGTCATTATTGTTTTTATTATCGCTCACATCAACATGCAAGGACAAGAAATAAAAATATTTACATTGCAATAAAAGATTACCCTCAAATACGAGTTTGAAGTTACCTACCCCAAGTGGTACACAGTTTCTGAGAACGACCCATATATCAATGCATGTTTAGCTGTAACCTGCCACCTGCACTTCTGGCAGAATGACTGGGATCTTTTATGTGCTACTGCGGTAACATGGGGGTGGAACAAATACTGAATATAACACACACATGTATGCACGCACACATGCATGCAAACACACACACACACACACACACACACACACACAGAGTGACATGCATACTTGCATGTCTTGGGCATGTTGTATATGCATGCATGTATACACATGCACCCTGTACATATTTTTCACCAGTCATATTGGTAAAATGGCGGAAAGAAACGGTTACTGTATTGGAAATGCCTAAATACAAAATAGCTGAGATGATCGGAATTACTTTCTGCTTTGTCTTTAGATAACAAAAATACACGTGCTTGTGATCAGATAGTGTTGCTTTGTGTTGACTGGTGGAATACACAACAAATTGAGTCTGGGTCCAGCATTCAGTTGAATTTAATTTGCCTCCTTTTTTGTTTGTTTTCGGTAAGCATACAATATTAACCGTTTTTTGAAAGTTTTGTTCAGAATCTGCCCATCTTGTGCTGTCTTGGTCTTAATGTTACTGTGTCATAGTGTTACTATGTCTTTATCTTGTGAGCCAGGCATAGTGGTCACTCTTCCAGCTTTTCATGCAGAATGCTGTTTATGAATTAATTTATTTTTATTTATTTTTGCATTCTGATTCAGATTTGCTGAAGTTGCTAGGCTGAAACCCATTAGGATAATTTTTGGTCCTGACAGTTATAAATAATATGATGAATGATAACAGTTATAACTGTCACAGTGATAGTGTTGCTTCTAAAATAAAACATAAACAGGATTTGTTTATTTTTTCTTCAGGTACCTAGTCTGTGCGAAGACCTGTTATCATCCGTTGACCAGCCATTGAAGATTGCTCGTGACAAGACAGTGGGCAAAGACTACTTGCTGTGCGACTACAACAGAGATGGCGATTCCTACAGGTGAGGGTGTTATTTCTGTTCTTTTGATGCTCTTATACTGGTTTCCAGGTGCAGCCCCTTGTGAAATAAACCTATTTTGTGTGGGCGGTTTAATGAGGTTTTGTTCTCGGATGTTTTCTGCATCCATGTCCAGCCCCTGATTTTAAGGATGATGTTGAAACATGTGTCTCTGTAACAGGAGTTAGTAAATGAATTTTAACCTACTGTCGCTCAGATCAGGATGACCTTGTTAGTAAATAAATTTTAACTGTCACTCAGATCAGGGTGACCTTATTAGTAAATGAATTTTAACATACTGTCAGTCGCACATGGTCACATCAGGATGATCTTATTACGGCATTAGGGTGCAGATAAAGGCTCACTTCTAGGTGGAATCTTTAGGGACGTTAATTGTACAGAAAGCAGCAGCATGATTCCTTCCTTACTCTTTTGTCACACAGGTCTCCATGGAGCAACACCTACGATCCTCCGCTTGATGATGGCACCATGCCCTCGGAGAGATTACGCCGCCTGGAGGTGGAGGCCAATGGCGCTTTTGACCAGTATCGGGAGATGTACTTTGAGGGGGGGGTGTCATCCGTCTACCTGTGGGACCTTGATCATGGCTTCGCGGGGGTGATCCTTATCAAGAAAGCTGGTGATGGGTCGAAGAAGATCAAAGGCTGCTGGGATTCCATTCACGTTGTAGAAGTGCAGGTAATGTGTGAGTTTCTTAAATCTTACTCACCGATTCCGTTGGATGAAAGAAAAAGGTCTTTGAAGGCATCCTGTACATGTCCAGATGATGTCAAGTTTTGTCTTATTTGAAGGTATTCTGGTTCTCTGACGTGTTTTACTGTTTCTTCTCATGATGTTTTGCTCCTAGTGTTCTTGCTCCCTCCCTGCTTGATTATGGAGAGTAAACTTTCTAGCCTGTTGTAGATTTCCCATGTTGTATTTGTGTCTGGACAGAGTGGCAACTTTAGGTCTGACTTGGATATGATTGTATGTGTAGAAGGAAATTTTAGATATGTATGGGTGATACTCGGTTCTGAGGTGATGTTTGGTTGTGCTGAGGTGTCCCTGTGCAGTTGATGGGACTGGATGTTTAAGTCCAGTATACTGTAATTTCCAGACTGCGAGGCACTTATCTGGCTTAAAAGTGAAATGAAAAACCACAGATAAGGTGCTGCTGGATATGTCATACTGTTACAGTGGATGAGTAAAATATGATGGACAAATGCATCAAACAAAAAAGGAAAGTGCTGTAATACAGAAAACTGGAAATGTTCCGTGAATTTGCTATTCACAAAAAGTTGGACTTAATCAGAACAGCATTTATATGTGCAGTGTCATTTTCTGATGATGAACAGTGCAGCGAATGGTAATCAACTGAACCTATTCTCATCTGCCGCAGGGCTTGCCGACAAAATGACATTGAAATCAAGGCTGCCACCATATTTTCTTCTCCATTTGGTGTTAACAGGCATTTTTTTAAATTTCATAATCTTCCATCTTTGAGTAAGCGCTGCTGTATGCTGACAGTGTGACTAGGACTTTAGGGTTGTTTTAGGTCCCATTTCTGGGTTCCTGTCCTCTTCCGATGGTATGCAATTTTTGTTTGGGTCTGTTATAGCAAGTAATTCAAATTTAGAACAGTCATTATCATTGTTTGAAAAAAGTATGCCTGTTGGATTTTATCCACAGATAAGGTGCTGCCAGTTCTAAGAAACAGGGTCAGGTTTGAGGGGGAAAGTGTTGTCTTATAGTCCAGAAAGGATAGGGCTAACCAACTGACTTGCTTTCAGGAGAAATCCAGCGGTAAAAGTGCTCACTACAAGCTGACATCTACTGTCATGCTGTGGCTGCAGACCAACAGAGAAGGATCAGGCACCATGAACCTGGGGGGTAGTCTCACCCGGCAGGTCAGTGTTTTGATCGTAATAATAATAATGATTGAAATTTGTACAGCACCTAGCCTGCGGCTCAAAGTGCTGAACAAATGTAACACACTTAGTGTACATTGAAATGGAGAGTGGTGTTTTTACGCCCAGTCAACCATGACGGTTATATCAGGGCAATCGAAACGGAGAATGTTATCAGCAATTTAACAAACTCTAATGCGTAATGTACAAATCAACAAGAGTGCAAGTACAACTGCGTGCAAGATGCACACACGCGTGCAAGCACATTTCTGGTCTGTAAAGAAGAAAAACAGGAATTAAGCTGACAGTTCTGATTTGCTTTTTAAAGGGGAACTGTACCAAGGATGCAAATAGGCCCCAGAAGGCATTTTTTTTCCATTCCTAGTGATAGAACCTGTGATGATGATGTGCTCTCAGTTCAGTTCCCCTTTGGGTAAGGAGATCCTTACTGCTTTGTGTGATAATAACCACAATTGAGCTTTACACGTTTGTATTATTGTTAGGTTTGGTGACAGTGACCCATTTTCAAGCAGGTGTCATATTTATTGTTTTATTTGACCAACAAACAACAGAGTTGATTAGTGCCTGGAAGACCTCATGCAAATGCAACACTCGGTTGGAGTTTATGTACTTTGTGCATGCCAGGTGAAAGTTACTGTGTGACATCTTTTGAACACTAGTTAACTCCCTTGTCTGCTGATTCTGTGCAGGCACTTTGGGCGTCGTTCTGTTTCAGATTATGATTTGTTTATTTCCTTTCTTCTTTCAGGTTGAACAGGATGCTTCAGTCAATGATGCCTCTCCTCACATAGTCAACATTGGACGCATGGTGGAGGTAAGATGTCTATTACTCACACTTAAGGTCATTTTTAAGTCAGAGTTCAAAGTCAGTTTGGCCACTTCACCAAGACCTAGCCAAGGTTTTCTTTCCATTGAGGTTATGTCGTTAGTCTTGTTGTGTGATGTCTGTGAAGTGGCTGAAACTGGCTGCTGAGCAGCTGGTCGGTTTATGCCATGACCAGGTTGCCAGCCACCGTTTACTGGAAACAGTTTCCACCCACAGGAAATGGGAGAAGCAAGTGCCAGCAGGGAGGATACTGTTTATGTTTTTATCACCCTGTGGGAATGCCAGCAGATGCTGCGTGACCCATCTGGTCCTAGTTGCAAGAACAGAAATTGAAAGAAGGGCTGTGCTTCTGCGGTGAAGTGCTGAAGATATCAGCATGTTGAGCCTTGTTTTAATATTAAGAAACACAGTGACCAAAAGCGTCATTGCCAAGTGGTAATAGTAGTAGTTAGTTTTCTACACCCAGTCATGAGCAGATTGGCTGCAGTATGTGTAGACACTGTCACAGTACCTTCCTGTTTGCTTTATCCAGCCCTTTTGTATTCATATCTCTCCCTCTTTTTTCTCTTTTTTTTTCAGTGTTAGCTGTGATTGTACTTTAAACCATATATATTCATAGTTGTTTGCCAGCAAATATGTGGATCAGTTCAGTGTGCAAGGAACTCTAGTATAATCCATGACAGTCTCTTAAAACCAGTTGTTTGAGAGGAAACTGGCTGCATTATGTGCACACAAAATGGGAAATTTAAAGGAAAAGGTTTTCCATCATCCCATCTCCTCTTTGACCTCCAGGAGATGGAGAACAAGATCCGCAACACGCTGAACGAGATTTACTTCAGCAAAACCAGAGACATTGTGAATGGCCTGCGGTCAGCAACACCACTGGAGAGCCGTGTCAAGCAGGAAGCGTTGAGGAACGACCTGGTGGCAGCGTTGTCACGACGACCACAAGCCCAGTGAAACTGTGTGTGTGTTTGATAGTGCAAGTCCGGCATTCCGGCATTATTCCTCCAGCCACAGAGCTGTGCTGTTACAACCCCACTGTTTATGCATGTGGCCTGCGTGTGATTGGGAGCAGAGGAAGAGTAACCTTTGCGTTGAACAAAAATGGGAGAGATTATATGAAACAGAGCAACCACCTGGTTGAAATTGTCATGTATAAGAAAAAAAGAGAGACCCACCAAAATTCATTTGTCTTCAGTGAAAAGGGGCACTTCTTCTGATCAGTTTTAGTGAGCCACTTGTTGGTTTTTCGTTGTTGTTTTGGGGTGTGTTTTTTGTTGGGGGTGGGGTGGGGGGTAGGTGATGGTTTAAGTTTAATCTGGACTAGTCATAATCCAAAAATGTTATAAGTGGTTGCTGATTTGTTCAGAACCTTTTTTTCTTTTTTCTTTTTTCATGAAATCATTAGGCAGAGCAACAACAACAACAACAACAAAAAAAGAAGAAGATAGTATAGCAAAAGAACAAGATCTCCAACTGCTACAGAAAGTATACATATATATAAACTACATAAAAACATTGCAGGAAATTTGAGATTTCTGAACTTTGGAGTTCCTTACACTGTGGCAGTGTTAATGCTGACAGACAACAGTGTATTGTGCAAATGTTGCTTGGCCTGTGTGAGTGAGATAGTAGTGGTGATTTTGCAGAGTATACCATGGCAATTCATCGTTGTGTTGAGTCGTCAGCAAAGTGCTGTGGCTGCCAAACGATAGAATGGCTTAAGTGGAACCAAACACTTCCCCCCCCTTCTCATTGCATCAAGAAACCACCTTCATCATTTTGAAGATTATGTCATTTGTCAAGATGGGTGACAAAAAACCCTAAAAAATGAACAAAAATCAGCGAAACACTCTCAGAGGGAATGATGCCAGGGAATGGGCTGTTGGCACTTCGCCTGGGAGATTGTTGTCAATGGTTGGAGAGAAAACCAAAACTTCAGCACTTTTTCTCATGTGTAGCAGAAAGCTGCAGCTGTCGGGATGCAACTTTCAGGCTCCTGTCACTCATAAACTGTTGTTGCATTGCTGCCACTGTAATTGATGTATTTGTGTAAAATCCATTATACTGTGTAGCTAACACGGCATCACGTTTTCAGCAAGTAACATGTTCAGTTCACTCTATCTGCTGATGCACTGCAGGTTCTGCCTGCTCATTAACATTTATGTAACCAATTTCAGTTTGTTGTGGGCGAGAGTAGTTGAAAGGTAAGCAAGATTAGGATTCAGCTCAAGAAAGTGAGGATAAGCTTGTGCTTTGCCATTTGATAACTGCATTTCACTTGTGTTTGTCCTGTACAGGAATTAAAAACAACTGTTTTTGTTGGTTTTCGTTTGGTGTTGATATCTGTGCAGATTATTTGTAGACTACAAGGTGCTTCTGCAACGCAGATACTTCAGGTGTCTGCATGTGATGGTTAGGTTTTAATTGGTCCAAAGTTGTGTATTCAAAACAAAGTGTTCACATGGCCATAATTTAGTACACATAAATCATTCAGTGTAGCAGTTTGCGAGAATGACAGTGATCCTATGAATAAGGCTTTTGCTCCAGGATTACTCGACTCATTCCAGCATGACTTTTAACAGTTCTGACCCTGTTCATCTTGTCAGAAATTCCAGGAAGGTAGCAGTATCTGCAAGAAGTTCACAGAGTTCAGACTTCTAAAAGATTTAAGAAACAGCTTATTTCATGAAAAAGTAAACAAACACAGCTTATTTCACGAAAGAATTGAGAAATGCAGCTTATTTCAAACCTCACTCTGTTGTGAAAACAGTGGGAAGATCATTGAACTGAATCTGCAGAGATTATTAACCAACATAATTTTTGTGGACCCCTTTGTAACCTAAATACCTGTGAAGTTCTTTCTTGTTTTGGTTTGGCAGTTAAGAGCCATGTCCACGTATTGTCCGTCTTCGTGTGGCTTTGGAAGCATTGAACTGTGGTCCAATGAAGGAACGGTCATGTTCTTGAATTAACAATTTGTGTGCTGTTTTGCTTCCAAATGTGATTGAATGTATCGCCCTTGTCAGGTCAGTGTCTTTTATTGAAGTTGATTTAATGGCTTCATCTGCCCTTGTTTTTGCAAGACACTGTGTACAGACCAGATTACTTTGTCCAAGTGTAAACAAATTGATTACCGGCTTATGAAGTGTACCATAGGAAATACAATGATCAACAAAACAAGTTCTTGAGCCCTGTGTGTGCATGTTTGAGTGCATGCGTCCAGTGCAACTGCAGTTAAAAAGATGCAATGCAGTCGGGTCAGATTCTTGCACAATACAATGGAAGCTGCAACTAAAGATAAAATACTGTCATTAAAGCCCCACACACATCTTAATATAAAAATTGAGAGGGGGGGGGGGATATATATTCAAGTGTGTGCAAACAAAATTGCTTTATATCACTTATTGTGTATAGCACTGTTTCCCGGACTTTCATGCCATGATATATGCGGCATGACCAAATGAGACTGAATGTTGCATGGCGACTGAACGAGAAACACTTTACACTTTGTGTTGGCAAAATGAATGCAAGAAACTGGTTTACCTCATACATTTCTGTTGACAGGAATGAAAGAAACCAGTGAAGGCTTCAGAGACGTCAGCTAATTGTAATAAATCCCCACCCTCCCCCTGCAATGAAACAAGCCTAGATCTCTTCAGTTCAAACTGGATCAGAATAACAAAATACCATCTGTCAACCTGGTGGGTCATGTGTATCAAAGATTAGGTGACCCAACTGGCTGATCATGAAGCTATTTAGTTTGCCTGCTCCAAACACTACCAAGTCAGAGAATGCAGTGCTAGATCTGCACAGCATCTTTTACTATGAGAAGAGTTTGTAAACTGGCTCTGCTGTCTTCACAGTCAAGTTTAATGCTCAATTTAAGACACAGCTTAAATAAACCCCACAGCAAAGATTACCCCTCTTTCAAGACTACTTTTAAACAAGGCAAGATTACCCCTCTTTCAAGACTACTTTTAAACAAGGCCAACTGCCTGCTGTTAAACTGAAATCCAGTTTTCAGGGGCATGCAGTTATTCCCAGTAACTTCACTTGAGAACTTGTAGCGAAACACTGGCCACTTTCTAATGCACCCATATGTTGTGATATAGCTGCTTCCATTGTATAATTCCTTCACAGTCAAACAATACATACATGCCAAACATCCTGCACAAAAAATACAAATGGAGAAATTAAATTTCTCAATTTATTTCGCATGTACGCACATCAAAGTTGTGCAAATGGTGAATTCTTGTGGCTAAAGAAAGAAACAAAAAAAGTTAATTCATACACATCGAGGGTTGACCGCTAGAACTCCGTAACTCGAAAATTTTGGGTTTTTATTTTTGTATGTTGATGGATTGATTGTGGCGTGCACTTTATCACTGTACCAAGTGATTTTGTAAAATGTTGTTTATTAATGAGTAATTAACAAAAAATAAACTCCGTATCTCCTAGCTAGGTTTTCTAAAACGTTAAGAACTGCGTAACTTGAAATATGAAGTTCTTCCACGGCGTGAGAGACATGTATGTATACTGTACGGCGAGGGTGCTAAAAGTCGGTACCTCAAGTTACAGACTTGTTGCTTGCACTTGTAAGAGTAAACAGCATGTCTTAATTTGGGCGCTATAACTCAGTATTTAGTGATGCTGGGTTTATCCACGCATGCTTGGCTGTATTTTAACGGCAAGTCCAGTGTTAGAACTTCGTAACTCACCGTGAGAAGTTCTAGCACGGGGGTTGTTTTCCACAATATCGGGTTGCTGGCACTGAAACTCTGCATCTGGACATTGCTTCCTGTTGGTCGTGGTCCCGTTAGAGTGTTTATACAGGCATCAACAAGTTAATTGGTAGACTTGGGGAATGCCATGGGAAAATATCTTCATTCGGTCGTGGTCACCACAGACAAGGTTTTGCGTGAAATGCATCAACCTCTTCACTTATTGCTGGCGTTTTAGACGGAGAGGCAGCAACTTCAGCGACAACAGTTTTCTACAGGACAATATTCACCAAAGGTAAATACGTTTTTTGAGCGGTAATATTTGTTGTTATTTGTAGTAGCAGTAGTAATGTGTGTGTGTGTGTGTGTGTGTGTGTGTGTGTGTGTGTGTGTGTTCATCTGTATATCAACTCAGATAAATATGTCTGTTTGTATGGCTCTCTCTTTGTCTCTTTCTGTAATGTGTGTGTGTGTGTGTGTGTGTGCCTTCCTTTCTATCTACAACATTTAGCTTAATTTGAACATTTCCTTTTCAGTTGAAGCTACCAAAGGCGATGGCTGAGGGAGGTGACGTATGGCAAGAGTATGACAATAGTGTCTACCTGTCCCTGGCGTCCATGTTAACTGCTGACAACAAGAACGCATCAGCAACTCAAGAGGACACAACAATGGCAGATGATGCGTCAACATCTGAAGATGAACCTCTGGCTCACTACTGCGACTCCGACGATGAACCTCTGTCCACTCTTTTGAGTCGTCAACATTGCGACATCATACCTCGCATCAATATCGCGACGGGCGGAAAAGCAAAGAAACGAGTCGGCAGGAAAATGGACAGTGATTGTCCTGAAACTGTTAATCTTACACAACTCAAAAGAGCCAGCAGGCAAGAGGAAAAAGAAAGAAGAGACGAATCTCATGTTCACCACGCAAGACTCGATAACTTGTTAAGTGCAAATGGACTAAGGCGTCTTCATATGATAGCAGATGGCAACTGCTTTTTTGAAGCTGCATCGACTCATATGGAGGGCATCACAGCCCATGAATTAAGAAACTGTCTGTGCGATTTCCTTGAAGACAATTTTCCCACTTTTGCTAATTTCATGCAGCACAATGACGAGGGAGATGATAATGGGACAAAAGAACGGTTTCTTATGAACGTGCGTGAACTGCGACAGAGCGGAAAGTGGACCAACGATGCAGCTGACTTCTTGCCTCTTGCCCTGGCAGACTGGACCCAAAGGCCTATCAAAATCTTCACCAGCAATCAACAGAGGCCTGTTTTTGATGTGCTGCCAACGTCGCACGTAGGGATAAATCACCAAAATGCGATAACTCTGGCTTTTTTGCAGTGTTATCCGGAGCACTATGATGCTTGCGTGTCGGAGAAGAACAAAGATCATTCTGGTTGCAGTTCGATGTATTCTGGCAATGACGTGTCACAAGATAATCTCACCGACGGACAAAGTACCAACCAGCAGGAAACTGTTGAGCAAACATCCCCTCCGTCGCCTGAAAAAGAGCAGTTAATAACTCCAAGAAAACAGGGCGCCTTCACCACTCCCCCTACCAAGAAGCTAGTCAGAAAGCGGACACCCAAACCTGAGACTTGGAAACAGTCTGTTCGCAAAACATTAAGACTTGAGGGCAAAGCGTATGTGTCACAGAATGGAAAAGCCAGGCCAAGCAAGAAATTGAGATCAGCAGATTGCAGCAAATGTAGATTTAGCTGCCAGAAAATTTCCAAAGAATGGCAGGAGATCATTTTGAACCTTTTCTACTCTCTAGGCAGTTATGATAGACAGAAACAGTTTGTGTGTTCAAACATTGTGCAGCGTGATACACCTACAGTACTTGCCGACAAAGACTCACCACTACTGTCAACAAAGAGGCGAACTGTGTCAAGGGCATTTTTCTTCACTATTGACGGTGAGAAGATGAGAGTTTGCAGAAGATTTTTTCTGGCAACCCTGGCCATTGGGGAGGGCTACGTTCAGCATGCCATGATGAACAGCCAGCAGGGCGCCTTCACAGGCTATGATGGTCGTGGCAAACACACAGCCCACAACAAAACAACAGACAGACAACTGGAGCACGTCAAAGAACATATCCAGTCTTTCCCTTGCGTCGAGTCTCACTATACCAGGCAGGACACACAGAGACATTACCTCGATGCTTCGCTTAACATCACCAAAATGTACCAGCTTTACGAACAAAAATGCAAAGATGATGGCATGAAATCTGTTTCGTGTCGAAAATACAGGGACATTTTCGCCTCCAACTTCAACTTATCATTTCATAAACCAAAAAAAGACCAGTGTTTATCCTGCACGAAGCACACAGAGAACCAGAAACGGGGAACTGAGACTGAAGAGGAAAAGAGCTCGTACCAGGAGCACATCAACATGAAGAACAAGGCAAGAGAAGAGAAAACGCGAGATAAACAGTTGGCCAAAAAAGACCCGGCGACGCATGTCGTTACACTTGACCTACAGGCTGTCCTTCCTACCCCTTGCGGCATGGTCAGTCAGCTGTACTACACAAGGAAACTGTCAGTGTACAACTTCACCATATACTCGCTTGGGGATGGCAACGCCAGTTGTTTCATTTGGGATGAGACACAAGGCAGGAGAGGATCCTGTGAAATTGCCACGTGCATCTTCCTCTATCTCAAGTCATTGCCAGTGACTGTAACAGATGTTGTCCTATTCTCTGATTGTTGCGGTGGTCAGAACCGAAATCAATACTTAGCCGCAGCCTTCATGTATGCTGTTGAAAACATCCCTAATTTGTCCACCATCACACACAAATACCTTCAGACTGGCCACACGCAAATGGAATGTGATTCAATGCATTCTGCAATCACATTTGCTAAGAAGAACAGTCCTATCTACACACCAAGTGGATGGGACATCATTCTCAGGATGGCCAGGAGGAAAAATCCCTATACTGTCATACCAATCAGACACAGTGACATTCTTGACTTCAAGCTTCTGGCGTCGTCTGTCATCCGCAACACCAAGGTAGACAAGCAAGGCCAACGTGTCAACTGGCTCAGACTGCGAGCCATTCAGTTTTGCAAAGGCCAGGAGGACATCATGAGGTTTAAGTATGACTTTGATGAAGATCACTACCATGAGCTCTGCTTAACACCAGCATCCGCTAAGCGGAGATGCCCATCACTATCTGATGCCCTTTCTCGCCGCTAAAAACCAAACTGCCTGTGTCAAAAGCAAAGAAGGACGACCTTCTGTCCCTCTGCAGATCTGGTGTGATTCCTGAGGAGCACCATGCCTTCTACCACAACCTGCCTACAGCCACGAATCAACAAGACCGCCTGGAGGAGCCTGATGTCAACGACAGCGGTGATGACACAGACTAGAGCGCAGGCCAGCATGTTTGTCTCATATTGACTGACGTCACAAGCCGACTGTTTGAAGGAACACAAATATAACTATTCTCTGTAATGCAGTCATTCTTTCTGGATCCACTTTCTTCGTGTATGTGTCTGAACTGCAGCTAGTGTAAATGACTCAGAGCTGATTCTACCAAATGTAAGACTGACAAAGTGATAATGAACTATTATGTCCGTATGGTGTTAAGTCAATGCAATGGTTACGTGTTACTCCGATCTTCGGCTTCGATATTATGGAATGCAGTCAGCGATTGTGAGTAACCTTTTTAATTTGTTTCGAACCTTTCTGTACAAAAACATGCTTACTAATGCTTACTGGAATACATGTGCTGAGATGTGTGCTGTATGAAGTGGGGGGTTTTTGGTGTGTGTTTTTGTTTGTTTGTTTGTTTTTCTCGCTTTTTTTCTTCTTGTTTTCTTTCTGACGTTGTTTCATTTCAGTGTATTTTATGCTTGCGATAAAAAGTTACTGAGTTCTTGATGGCTTATTTGTCCAGGCAGAGCAAAATCAGTTCATGCTAGAAGTCTGTCTCTCTACTTACTAAGTTCTTAACACGCAAAACTGTCCTAAACAATGCCACAGAAGGTTTGCAAAAACTCCCTATCTCAAGATAAGCACTATATGCAGACGTAAATTGCCTGAGGTGTGATCAGTGGTGCCCAGCTAAAAGTGCTTAATTCAACATACTGAGTTCTGTTAGCCTTATTATTGTTGCTACTGAAGCAAAATTGTCTCCTGCTAAAAGTCTGCATTCAAAGTTACAGACTTTTAGTCTCCATCAAATGAATTTAGAGGGGCCTTTCTGTCATGCCTGAAGTCTGTAAGTCAAGATGCGGACTTCTAGCTTCCAACATACAATGTGCACAGTTCAAGCAATTATTTCCCAGCTAGAAGTTTGTAAGTCGAACAATCTTTGAAATGTTCATATATTGAACAGTTATGCTCAGTTTTTTATTTATGTATGTTTTGACAAGATTCAGCATTGATGTATGCACCTTTGTGTGAAGTTTGGATGAATTCGTATCAAAAACACACTCGTGACAATTCGTCAAACTTTCAGTTTGCGTTTTCTCAAAATGTGTCGAAACTAAGTTACGAAGTTTTAGCGGTCAACCCTCGACATTAATGTTTTCCATGGAATCCAACCATCATTTCCTTAACTGCACTCAAATGTAACATTATTAATTTTTGGGGCATCACGTGTACTATTTATTAAACAGTATATGACCTTAATTATTTACCAACATAGCACCATTTTTGTTGTTGTTCTTTCTTGCCACAAAACTTCACAGCTGGATTCAGACATGATCAGAATCTGATTAAGCATAAGAATGTTTGCACAGGGCCCTTTTTTTGTTTTTAAATAAAACATTCAGTTAGCCCATTTCTATTCCTTGCCACAGAATCAAAAAGAAAAACATAACACAAACCTAAGACCAGAATCTACAAAATCAGATGTCATATACGCACCAAAGTCCACCTAGCCTGTTGCACCAGCCCATGAGGTCAAGACAAGACCAGGCATGGGGTCAACATGTCCTATAACAAAAGGGATATATATACTTGTTGCAATAAAAGACTAACTGTGAAATCTGAAAATACCAGGGCTGCCATAAATTAGGCAAAGACAATAATCTTTTGGCAGCAATAAACCAAGACTACCATAGATATTTTCTCTCCGCTGGCAGTAAAGAAAAGCGGTCTGAAGAGAGTGCACTTTGAGTGCTCCCAGTTAGTAATTGGATTTTAATTAATATCCCTTCAACTGCAAAGTGTCCCCTTGGGATGCTCCAGCTGCCTAAATACACATTTCAAAGCCCTTTTCATACATAAACCCTTTTCTGAAACCAAATCTACAAAATCAATCCATGTACAAACATCAAACAAAAGATGCACCAACATCAAACACATTTTCAAAAGGTAAGTCCATTAAATATTGCCCTTGTTAAAAAGCATACATTTAAAGCTAGGACTAGCTGGTATCATCAACTAATCCATCTACTGATATCAGATAAAAATTAAAAGAACAATCAAAGAAAGAAATGAATGGACAATTTACCAGGCAGTTTCACTGATAAGATTAAAGTAAAAAGTCCAAGGTTTTTAAGTATGCAAAATGACCATCGAAATGATTGACAAATGAGTCACTAGTTTCAGATTATTTTTTTTTTGATTTTTTTTTAAATGTTTAATTGGGTTTTTAATCAATTTTATTTTCTGTAGGCTTCCCCGGAAGTGATGTCAGTCTGGGGAGTCAGTGTGGTTGCCATGTTAGATTCTTCAGTAAACTGTGAATGCGTGTGGTCAACAAAAAAGTTAACTATGCCGGCCTACTGTGTTGCCGTGAACTGTAACAATTCGCAGACAACCCCAGGTATAACAATGCATGAGCTCCCGCGCAATCGACCCACAGTGAGGCAAAAGTGTATTAAGTTTATACAATTTAAACGAGCAGACTTTCTTGCTGCGCCGCATCACGCCCATTTGTGTAGCGAGCACTTCAGTGAGTGCAATTTCACAAACCCCATGGAATACCGCATGTTGAAGCTGACATGATGTTCCGGTACTCTTCGAAAATCCTGCCTGACAGGCTCAAACTGATACGGCTGTATCCTTGTGGGTCTCTCGGGCAAAGTATCAGTGTCGTCTTCGGAGCTCGAGTTGGCCATTTTACAGCGACTCCCCACAGTGACGTAGAGGCATATGGTCACGTGATTTGGGCGTCATGACGACACTTTCAGTACAACAGAAAATGCCTTTTTTTCGTGCATTTATAACCCTCAGATCACAGTTTCACATGCATCATCGTTCTCAGCGAGCTTTAACAGAAATCGTGTCAAAAATCACCCCTAACCTTGGACTTGTCCTTTAAATCTATACAGAGAAGGATTGCACAACATGACGTGGTGCAAACAGAACAGCCAAGACAGCATCAGTTTCATGTGGCACCAGGTGGTAACAGTGCTTAAACACACCACATTGGTGGATATTCAAAAAGTGCTATAAAAAGCTAGCCACTCATTTAGAATTATCACATGCAAGCGCAGTGAAGAACTGCCGAAGAACACCATTTTCCCCCCCCCATGAAGACAACACCCCATCCCCACCCCCGTACTGTGACAAAATAATCCACTGATTATAGCAGAACTAGAAAGCTGTGTGAAGATGGTGTGCACTTTATTTCCAACAGTTCCTAGCTTGTAATGGGATGTAACATGTGAGACGTAACATGTGACCCTTAGATCCTGGCACTGAGCAAGGCAAGCACAACCTAGCTTTGGGAAAGGGCTTATATATGCTGAGCTATGATGAAAAGGCAGGAACAGGGTTTGAGTAGATCGCCTTTACAAAATGCAAGACAAAAGCTTTTGTTTTAAGTGTCTCCAAAACTATGAATATGAACTACAAGTACAAACACTATATATCACAACATTTACAAAACCAGCATTGGTTTAGTACATCCTCCCATTGTTACAAGTAAGTAAGTAAGTTGGTGTTTTACGCCCAGTCTACCGGTACATGTGTAAAATACCCACAATCAGATCTCCAGAACAGATGGATAGATCACCACAACATGCATGGGGAAGAAGAAGAAAAACGACAACAAAATGCAACCCCCGTCAAATAACTAGATTCTAGTTTAATCTAAACCATTAGGTTTGCACACCTCAAACAGTTGTTGAAAACATGAGACCCCATACTCCTTCCAGCGCAGTGTAATATTAAAGCAGGAAAGGTGACTGTCACAGCTAGACATCAAATGCCAAGCCAGGAAAGAGATAAAAGCCAGCCCATCTGCTGCCGTAGCCTGCCCAGTGTGTGGATGCATCTGTGGTCACATCAGAGGCACACCAGTGATGTCGCTTTGTGACGGACAACTACGATGATGATATTATGGTGTTTAACAACTGCAATACAATGGGGACTGTAGCAAACATCGCCATGGCAGTGGCACAAGTTTCCAACATCCTCGGGATTTTTTCTGCGCACAGCCAGAAGCACACAGGTCTGATATGCTGTTTATCCCCATCCACGGGACTGCACACTCAGTCCGCTACCCCAACCAAGTTTGCAGAGAAAGTACAGCTCTGAGCTTGGGTCAAACCTGGACTGAACCAAGGACCTCCACTATGCTAAACACTAGCTAGAGCATCTCTCAGCAATTTCATCTTTACAGTTCACATTACAGGCATCATGTATCTGCATCAGTCAATCTAACACATGTAGTTTCTCTCACCAGTAAATGTTAGAATGAAAATCCCTCAGCCATTTCATCTTCATATTTCACAGTACACACGCACACATACATAGATATATTTGTACAAATGTACAAAACATGTAATAGTCTAATACTAATGCAACTGCCAAACAAATACATGTACTATTCAAACACAGCAAGCTACGCAAGTTGCGCACACTACAGTGCAAGCTGGGATGTTGTGTGCAACTAGTCCTTTTATCCATCGCTATCAAAACTCAGTTTAGAAAATCAACACAAAATCAAGTGAGAAATTACAATCCTTGATTTGCCGTCTGGAGATTTAATTTTGACCTCTTCCACCGAAGGTGAAAGAGAATCAAAACACACAAAGGAGTTAATTAGTGCTTCAAATGCGTAACACAAGTACAAGTGAACCTGTGAGGTTGGCAGGACTTTAAACTCGTTACAAGCTATCCCTTTAGAATTAGAGTACCTAAGACGACACTTGTTCCGAGAAGGCTGGTTCCTTTAATACCAGTCTTTCTCAAATCCTTTCCTTCCTCATGCTTTCATGGAAACAAACCCCTCACAAAGGACCCCACTCTTTGAGGAGCATGCTCACTCAATTTTTAGGGGGGGGTCTTGAATTTTGAAAAGACAGGGTACTGCAGAGCCAGTCACGGTCACCCAGGCATTCCTGCATTTCAGCTGCTGTTTCAACCCCTCACCCTCTTTGAGGAGCACGCTCACTCAATTTTTAAGGTGGTCTTGAATTCTAAAAAGACAGGTGCGACTGTGGCAGTCAGGGTCACCCAGGCATTCCTGCGTTTCAACCCCTCACCCTCTTTGAGGAGCATGCTCACTCAAATTCATGGGGGTCTTGAATTTTGAAAAGACAGGGTGCGTCAGTGGCAGTCAGGGTCACCCAGGGCATGCCCACATTTCAGTTGCTCTTTCATCCTGCTGCTTAGTTAAAGTAGAACTCTTGATGTTTTCCAAATCCTTTACTGGGAAGAACTGAGAAAAAAACATGGGTTCTTCACCCTGCTCTGACCTGGAGTCAAACGCACTCTAACGGTTCTCACTGGTTTACAGTGCAGCATGGACTATTCCTGATCAGCGGGGTCAGTGTGGGTCACAAGACTGAAAATGAGGATGAGGCGTGCAAAAAATGATGAGAGCATGTACAGATAGTGCCGTCTGTACTGTTGCCTGTGTTCTTGCCTTAAGCTTTGCTTTTACAGATAGTGCCGTCTGTACTGTTGCCTGTGTTCTTGCCTTAAGCTTTGCTTTTAAACTCAACATCACATCATATTGCTTGGAGATAGTTCCTGCTTAGACCATGCATCAAAAATCCTTATATCGATCTGAAAACAGCTTTACATCAAGTTGAAAACAGCTTTAAATCAAGTTGAAAACCTCATATCTTTTTGCAGCCAAAACAAAGTACACCAAATTAAAGTCAAACAATAATCTTGTCAACATTAGAATGAAGCAATCTCACAATTTTTTTTTAATGAAATTAGCAACAACTTAAAATTGATCCACCACACTACTTATAAAAAACACAGTGAGCAAGCAACCTTGAGCACACGAGCTTCTCCAACATTTGAAGCAGTTAATCTAGACAAAGACAAGAGATGTTACACACAGCCACACTGCACATGTTGCAAGCAAACAGGTCTTCTGTTTCCATGCTTGCCAGCTGTGATGACAGTCACACAAGGTTTGGGGGCTGTACTTCATGAGTTACAGGTGAACTGGCCTTATCTGTAACTGCAAGTACACCACTTCAGTGGATACTCAAAACCAGCTGTTAAGAAAGAAGCTACAGTCAGTCATTTAGAATCACACGCGACAAAAATGCTGGGAGTCTTCTCAACAGTAGTGAACAGCGCTATATAAAAATGATCAACAATCAGTCTTTTGCTTCCATGGCATGAGCTCTGGTGACAACCCCATGAGATTTAGGGGTAGTAGTACTTCACACATTAGCAGTGGACTGGCTTCATCTTCTGCTGTTCCGGTTTCAACAACGGTATTGACGGCTGATGGCACTTCCACAAGGTTTAAGGGTTGTAGTTCAAGAACAACGGACGATCTGGCTTATCCATTATCGTACCTTCTTCTGCTGAAATATTACTCAGTTACTGATAAGCTGTGATGGCAGTCCATTTGGGTTTAGTGGTTGTGCTTCGCATTATCTTCTGCTTGCGCCACGGCGACGAGATCGGCTGGCAGCCCCACGAGGTTTGGCAGCTGAAGGCCTGGGATTGAACATGTTCCCTGCCTGGCCCCCGCTGCCAGCAACTGCCAAATAAACACAAACAGAAATTTAAAAAACTGACATACAAAGTACACTTCAAACCAAACAGGTACCAGAAATTCAAGAAAAACAGAAACAGAAGTCAGCACAAAATCAACACAAATTTTGACAATGCAGGCAGCATATAAACAAGGCAGGAAATATACATGAATTGTACCTCATTCATATGCTGTAACAGTAAGCATTTTTACCATTTATATATAAATAGCACTGCTGTTAGTATTAATTACTACAATCCGCCTCCCCCCCATTCCACACTGTCTCTCTTTCCATTCATGTGTCTCTTTCATCCATCCTGACTGGCTTGGCTGGTAAAGAAGCATGCACACTGAACAAATTGAGCTTAAACAGTGCACAGATACACAACATAAACTCCACACACACCAAATCCCGTACACATACACACACACACACACACAACCAACATCAAGTACACACACACTAACTGTAACATACGTTATATATAATTACATTGACACACCACGTGTATGCACGCACACACACTCACGTTTACAGAGACAGATATCAACACAGAAACAGCTCCCAGTTCAGCAGCGCCAGTAACAATAATTACATTTTGTCAATTAATACACAGATGGCGGTGCAAACTCCAAACATCGGTTTACCACATCCTTCCTCCAACCACTGCCATAACTGATTATGTTATAGGTCTAAAAATCATGTCAGCTAAAGCCCGTTCTTAACTGGGCAAATGTTTGTTCGCCAAACATACTTCAGACACTTCGACGAACTCTGATTCGTTTCTTAATTGAACTTTTGGTTCGCCGAATATAGTTCAGACAGTCCAGACTTTACTTCGTTCTCAACTGGCTTGTAATGAGATGCAAGCTTCGGCCAGAACTTGCGGCAGATGCGCAGCAGACAGCATGATAAAAAAATGTAGGCTAAAGTCAAGTCAATATACTTTGATCATCCCTCACAGGGTAATTCAACTACTATCTCATTCTGGGTCTCTGAGACAAGGCTGCGCCTTCCACAAGTCAACAAATAAACAAATTTCCTCCAAAGTGAGTGAAGAAGCTAGCAACACCATCATCCATTTTTGTTTTTATTTTTCTTCATCCACAGGACAGCTCTGCTCTCAGCCAATCAGAGGAAATGATCGTCGAACAAGGGCGAATGTTCCCAGAACATGTTGAGCGAAGCTTTTTGGACCCCGAATATAGCTTCGACGAATACTTCCAACTAGATTTGCGAAGAAAAGTTTGCCCAATTAAGAACCAAATAGGTTCGCCGAATACTTCCAACTAGGTTCGCAAAGAAACATTCGCCCAATTAAGAACGGGCTTAACAGACAGTTTTTCACTGAGATGGAACTCTTTTCTTTTTTTTAACCTGGGGCATCATGTTTACATGCGTGCTTGAACGCTACATGGCTTCTACAGTCTTATTAGTACCCAAACCTTTGTGAGGGCACTGACAGTGTTGGTAGACAGCTGCACAGAGATAAAGACAGAAAAGAGTGCCCCTTCAGTGGCATAATCAGTTCTGGCAGTGTTTGGAATGAGGTGCCAGAAAGTGATGTTCGGAGTGGGATGAAAATACTCACCAAAGTTGAACTGCGGGGTCGCGCTGAGAGAAGCGCTGAAGTCAAAACCACTACCACCACCACCACCACCCGGCTGTCCGAACTGAAACCCAGCACCACTGCTTGGAGCTGAATTCTGAGCTGCCCCGAAGGAAAATCCTTGTGACGACTGTCCTGTGTTTCCTGTGCCAAAAGTAAAGGCACTCCCCTGCCCAGCACTGGTAGCTGAACTGTTCTGATTGGCTGACACTCCAATGATAGGAGTGCTGCTGTTGGAATGAGATGTCCCAAAGGACGCAGCTGGAGTGGTGCTTCCAAATGCCGGAGCTGCCTGAAGCGGACCAGAACCGAAGACTGGGGTGGGTATGGATGTGGTCAATGCTCCTCCAAATGGCGAAGCAGCCTGCTGTGTGGTGGTGCCAAAGGCAGGGGTTGGCTTGGGCGCAGCTGATGCTCCCCCAAAGTTGAAGCTGCTGGAGGCAGAGGAGTTGCCGAAGCCACTGAACACAGGGGCCTGTTGGGGCTGGGCGGTCCCAAACGCAGGCACTGCTGGAGACTGTGTCCCGAATCCTGCCTGTTGGGTTTGTTGGGGTGCACCAAAACTGAAACCTGCGCCTGCGTTGCCCCCAAAAGGTGCAGGCTGGTTGGCTTGCTGAGGCTTTGCTTGACCAAACACCACTGTGGCACCCGTCAGGCTACCCGCTCCAGCTGTGAATGAGAAATTGCTGCTTCCTGAGGTGGTGGTTGCAGCAGTTGCCCCAAAGTTGAAGCCGGTGGTTGGTGCAGTTGCAGGCGCCCCCCCAAAACTGAAGCTGGAGGGGGCTGACGTGGTGGAGGCCCCGAATGGTGGCGCTGCACTGGATGTCGTAGAGGCAGGGGTCTGGCCAAAGCTAAAGGAGTTGTTGGGGGCTGCCATCGCTCCCTGCCCCTGCCCGAAGCTGAAAGTGCTGGATGTTGTCGCTGGTGTCAGACCAAAGCCTAACGTGCCTGCCCCGATCGCTGGAGTGGTACCCGTGGCCTTTCCAAAACTGAAACCAGTGCTGGCCGTCGTTGCTGGAGCTGGAGCACTGAAAGGTGCCGTTGTTCCGGAAGACACCTGGCCAAATGCAAAACTGCTTCCACCTGAAGAAGTAGGGTTGGCCCCAAAAGAGAACCCGCTGCCTGCTGTGGTGGAGGCTGTGACGCCCTGTCCAAACGCTGATGTTGCAGGCTGAGCGACAGTGGCAAACCCACCGAACCCTCCTGACCCTTGTGTCAATGAGACCGCTCCAAGAGCACCGCCCACTTTGGGCGTGCCGAACATGTTCCCCTGCCCCGCATCGCTCGGGCTGCTGAGTGCTGAGGCCGGCTGGGTGCTGAGACCGAAAGAGGCTGACGCAACCTGCTGACTGCCCTGCCCCGCTCCGCCTGGGCTGGTAAACGCTGGAGTCGACTGAGCGCTCTGACCAAAAGGGGCCGACACGCTTTGCTGACCACCTTGCCCAAGCCCCGACGCCGTCTGCCGAGTTGATGGACTGAAAGAAAAGCTCCCAGCCATTGACGCCGGTGGCGCTGTGCCTCCAAAGCTGAAGGCTGCGCTCCCACCCGGAGGAACGGGGTTAGACGCTGATGTTCCAAAATTAAACCCCGCTGATGCCAGGGGGGTGGAGGTGCTGGATGCGGCAGTGGTGCTGGAGGCAGGAGCCAGGCTGAACCCTCCTCCGGCGCTCGTTGAGCTGGGTGCTGGGGCTGTGCTCACACTTCCAAAGCTGAACCCAGTCGAGGCAGGCGCTGCAGACAAACCTGAAGCTTGCGTCGACGTGGCGGAACCAAAACTGAACCCACTGGAGAGTGATGGCACTGGATTGGCCGGTGTCGTTGAAATCTGCGGCTGAGCAGTGGACAAGGCGGCGGCGGTTCCAAAAGGAACTACACTGGCAGAGGGCTGAGGTCTCGCAGCATCCTGGTAAGACGGGGGTTGTGGTGGAGCACCAAACACGGGTTTAAACGTGTACTGAGAGGGAGAGGTAGATGCCGTGTCTGGCGCAGAAGACTGGGTGATCAAAGTCACCGGAGGACTTGTCACCGACATCGGAAATGATGAAGGCAGGGACGCAGCCAAAGACGAAGGCAGGGAATTTGATGAAGAGGCAGGCAGAGATGACGACGAAGCAGACAAAGGCATGGTGGTCACACCTGACAATGATGCCAAGGCCGCCGCAGCACTCATGGGTGACGAAGCCGATGCTGGCGCAGAACTTGCCACCGAAGATGCAAAGGCCTGAGTGGAGAACAAGCCAGCGCCCCCTGTGGAACATATGGGTTTGCTGCTCACAAGACCAGCTGTGGCACTCGCCCCTGATGACTGGACAAGACCGGCCACGTTGCTGGCCAATCCTGGCGCAGTGCCCAGGTTGGCAGCGGACACGGATGAAGATGCTGCTGCAGAACTGGTGAGGGACGTCAGGGGAAAGGGGGAGGAGGAGGAGACAGGGGCAGCAGAGAAGGAGGGGCCACTCTGTGAGGAGGTGAAAAGCTCTGTGAGGGAGGAGGCCGTGGTGGATGGAGTGGTGAGTGTGGTGGTGGTGGTGGTGGTTGCTGCTGATGGCACTGTTGTTGTTGTTGGTGGTGGTGTAAATCCCAGTGTCGTGGCTGCAGGTGGCATGGTCCCAGAGCCTGCAACTGAGGAAAAACTGCAGCGCATGTTTTGAACCTGGAAGGGGACAACTGTGTCTACCTTACTGAAACATGCATATCTATACCTGGCTTCAGAATTTGCTGACCCAAAGGTTTTAAACATAATCAAAGTCATACTATGGACTTGAACAAAAAAGCATTGGTGACAAGACTGGTTAGAAGAGGAACAAAACAAAGAAAATATATAAGTTAATTGTTTCTCTTCTAATCCCACTGCCCCCCCCCCCCCCCCCCCCCCCTTTTGTTAACTCTCTTTTAATTTTAATTTTTTTGTATGACAGAGACATAGGCAACAAATGAAGGCATAAGAGAGCAGGAAAGGGAAAGAGGGAGAAAAAGAAGGAGAGGGAAACAGAGAGAATCAGACTGACAAATATGAAAGTGAATGAAAAGGAAAAACAAAGACAGGCAGACAGACCATCAAACATACAGAGGGATGGAAAGTGCAGGCAGAGAAAAACAGAGACTGGGAAGGAGAGATCTGTCACCTGTCATGCCGTCTTCTCTCTCATCTTCATCCAGATAGGCCAGCACGTCCTGTACACGTCTTTCTTCTTCCGCCTTCCTGTCGTGCTCCAGGTCCGCAGGGCTAGCCATCATCTGCAATGTTCCAATCACAACTGTAACACTCCTCGTCATCCTCATCCGTGATGTTCCTATCACAACTGTAATACTCCTCCTCATCCTCAATGTTCCAATCACAACTGTTACACTCCTCCTCACCATCATCTGCAATGTTCCAATCACAACTGTAACTCTCCTCTTCCTCCTCACCTTCAGTTTCAGTCACAACTGTAACTCTCATCCTCATCTGTGATGTTCCAATTACAACTGTAAACTATCCTCCACATCACCATCATCTGCAATGTTCAAAACAGTAGCTCTCCTCCTCCTCATCACCATCACCACCATCTGCAATGTTCCAATCAAAACAGTAACTCTCCTCTTCATCATCATCATCACCACCATCTGCAATGTTCCAATCAAAACAGTAACTCTCCTCTTCATCACCATCATCTGCAATGTTCCAGTCATAACTATAACTCTTCTCATCATCATCACCATCTGCAATGTTCCAGTCACAACTGTAACTCTCCTCCTCATCATCACCATCTGCAATGTTCCAGTCACAACTGTAACTCTCCTCCTCCTCCTCCTCATCACCATCTGCAATGTTCCAGTCACAACTGTAACTCTCCTCATCATCATCACCATCTGCAATGTTCCAGTCACAACTGTAACTCTCCTCCTCATCATCACCATCTGCAATGTTCCAGTCACAACTGTAACTCTCCTCCTCCTCCTCCTCCTCACCATCTGCAATGTTCCAGTCACAACTGTAACTCTCCTCATCATCATCACCATCTGCAATGTTCCAGTCACAACTGTAACTCTCCTCCTCCTCCACTGCAATGTTCCAATCACAACTGTAACTCTCCTCCTCCTCCTCATCATCACCATCTGCAATGTTCCAGTCACAACTGTAACTCTCCTCCTCCTCCTCATCATCTTCAATGTTCCAGTCACAACTATAACTCTCCTCATCATCATCACCATCTGCAATGTTCCAATCACAACTGTAACTCTCCTCCTTCTCCTCATCATCATCACCATCTCTAATGTTCCAGTCACAACTGTAACTCTCCTCCTTCTCATCATCATCATCACCATCTGCAATGTTCCAATCACAACTGTAACTCTCCTCCTTCTCCTCACCATCTGCAATGTTCCAATCACAACTGTAACTCTCCTCCTTCTCCTCATCATCACCATCTGCAATGTTCCAATCACAACTGTAACTCTCCACCTTCTCCTCATCATCATCACCATCTGCAATGTTCCAATCACAACTGTAACTCTCCTCCTTCTCCTCCTCATCATCACCATCTGCAATGTTCCAGTCACAACTATAACTCTCCTCCTCCTCCTCACCATCTGCAATGTTCCAATCACAACTGTAACTCTCCTCCTCCTCCTCCTCATCACCATCTGCAATGTTCCAGTCACAACTGTAACTCTCCTCCTCTGCCCACTTCTCATTATCACCATCATTATCAGCTCCAACATTCCAATCACAACTGTAACTCTCCTCCTCCCCCTTCTCACCACAGACATCAGATCCCCAAATACTAGTTTTGAAAGAATTGTTAATATATCGGAATCACCATCTTTTAAATCATCAACACTCTTAATTCATCATTATCAGCACAACCATCCTTATCACCTTCAGCATCATCACAGCCTAAATTAGTAGCAGCAGCAAAAACATGTTCTCACCACCAGACCCGTCAAAGTCTGCATAGCAAAACCATCTGTTACCACAAAACGTCTGACATGCTACAGAGGCCTGTATACATGATATGGTAAGTTAAAGTAGCAACCAACAGAAGACAATTACCATAGCCGTTTGGCACGGTAGAGATGGGAATGCATCAGATCTGTGGCGACATGACTGCTCCAGAACGTCCAACATGATTTTTCTCTTTGGCATCACGACCTTGGCCTCCTGCACATGCAAGCAGGAAAAATCTTTAGATCACATCATTGATCTAGGGGCTGCCATCAGCAACTATTTCTGCTCAGAAATACCCCTTCCCCCAGGGCCCTACTACCATGCATTGTCTGTTTCTATGCTGTTGCCCGTTTCACTGTCTCTAATTTAAAGGTGGAGATGGGGTCTTTAAGGTGTAAATTGCAAAGTTAGGTTCTCAGACACACTCTTGTGTTTAAAATCATCTAAAAATGACTACCTCATCAAGCTGTCCTACTGACAGTGAGTGAGTGAGTGTATGCATGTGTGTGCATGCATGCGCATGTTTGTTTTGACTATACTTTGATTCTTATTATTCACTTTGTAATGGGCTATGGGCTCTAAACTGGACAAACAGCATGTAAAAGAATGCATTATTTGTATTATCATATGTGCTTTAAAAAAGAAAAGAAAATGATGGCAAGACAGGCACAGATGATTCTGCATAAGCACTGATTTGAAGAACCGAAAAAGTCCTTCACCTGTCACGTCCAGGAGTCGAACTGTGACTACTTCAGTTACAGTCCAGCGCACTGGCCAAACAGCCTCAAACTCCCATTGTTCTTGTGTGTTGTAAAACAACACAAACGCTGGAGTAAAGACAACACTGTCAAATCTGCATCTGGATGCACTGCAGTCTTCAAGAAGTAACTTGCTGAAAAAGTTAGTGGGGAACTACCTTATTGTCTGAGGCAGCAGTGGTGGCAGGCTTGTCCTTGGCTTTGGTGACATCTGATGATTCCCGGCTACTGGTAGTCATTCTTGGTGGTCTGAAAAACAGGTGGAAAAGGCAATCTACATGCAAATAAATGAATAAATGTAATCTTTTTTAGGCTGGGGGGGGGGGGGGGGGGGGGGGGCATGTTGCATTTCATTTTCCTATTTTGTCCTTCTGTCCAAATCAATACAACATACAGCTGATTTATCTAGCGTAAATAAAAACAACAGTAACACCACATTCTGTTCAGAATTGTTGGCTTTCTTGAAACCTTTCTCAATGGACTGACTGAAGAATGTTAATTTTAAAAAGCAGAAATTCAGGTAAGAAAGACCTTCCTGGCAGTGGGCAAAACATGCAAGATTACATTCTGACCTGCTCCTGGCTTTAAATGGGAAAATATTTGTTAGCTCTGGGGTCTCAGCAGAGGGGACCCTAATTTCTGTGTTCACACTACCCCACAGTGGGGAGCACTAGTGGAATGCAGTCTAGAATCAACATGTATATATATACTCAGAAACTCTCGATCCCTGCATTACCTGCCGTGTGTGTCCCCTTCAGAGGCAGGCAGGTCAGGGTAGACTTTCTTTGCAGGCTGGGAATCATCCTTGTGCGCCACACACATAGAGTTAGACCTCGTACGCTTGCTGTTCTGGGCCACGTGTTGCTGCACCTCTCTTACAGGTGTCTGTTGCAAAACAACAACAAATTAAAAATAAAGGCACAGAATATATCACTACAATGCAGCTTTGTTCCCAAGCGACAAATACAACAACCCACAAATGCCTCATGGTGCCAAATACACTCAGAAATACGGTGGCTATATCGGTGACACCACAAACAAGGCCAGAATGTGTGACTGAAGTAACAAACGCATCATGAGCCACACCTTCTCCCAAGCAGACCTTTAGTTTTCTGGGCCAGCTAGCTATAAATAGCACCAGGCACACCAGGCAGCTATTTAGCTCTGTGCCAGCAGGAGTCTGACTCTGTTGCCTGTGGCAGTGCTTGGCAGACAGTACACAGCGGGGGATGGGGTTACAGGGTCATTTGTGTGTGTTTCGGTTTTCATTGCAATTAAAGAAGTTACTAAGATATCCTTGTAGAAACTGCAGATGTCAAACATAGCACTTTCGACACTTTAGTGTAATTTGTTTTGGAAGGAAAAAAACTATTAGTGGAGTCAAAAGGGGCATGGATGGTTGAATCTTTACTTACTATTACACTGTTTGTTTACCAATAAGTGCCAAACAGAAGTTTTTGCAGTCAAATTAAGAACAGCACTGTAAAGTACAACTATGTTTGACATCTGCAGTTTCTACAAGGATATCTTAGTAACTTCTTTAATTGCAATAATAACAACACTTTAACAGCAGTCATTTCTATAGCACTGTATCACACGGTGCTTTACACGATAAATAATAACGTCTATATTAAAACTTCAAATATAATAAATTATATAATCATAATATTGTATTCCTCACACACACACACACATGTACACACAGAAGGAATGTAACAAGGGGTGAAGGAGGGTAAATAGGGGAGGCAAGTAAGCAGAGAGAATTTGAAATCACTTCTTGTATTGTTTGTAGAGATGAGCTTTTAATGCAGTTTTGAAGGCATGAGAGGACTGAATGTGACAGATGTGCTTTGGAGCACAGTAGGAGAAACAGCATTGGCCAAAGGTTTTTGTTGTAAAATGGGGGATATGAAGCGTCTGTGTGTCTGCAGAAGAACAAAGCTGCCTGGAAGGCGTGTGCACAGTGAGGTCAGGAGAAACAGGCAGGAGATGAGTCAACGAGGAATTTGTGACAGATAGTTGACAGTTTGCAGTCTATTCTGGCTTGGACCGGTAACCAGTTAAACACACAGCAACTGATCCAAGGGATCAGGACGCACGCGCACTGGAGTGGGCGGGGCTTAGCTAACTAAAAATAAAGCACTTTATATACCCCTGTTGCCTCTTTAAAGTAAAAGTCCAAGGTTTTTAAGTATGCAAAATGACCATCGAAATGACCGACAAATGAGTCACTAGTTTCAGATTTAATGAAATAAAAAACTTAAGAAAAAAAAAATTTGATTGGGATTTTAATCGATTTTATTTTCTGTAGGCTGGCCGAGACTACAGTCTCAGGTTCTCCATCAGTCATGTGACTTCCCGGAAGTGACGTCAGTCTGGGGAGTCAGTGCGATTGCCATCTTAGATTGTTCAGTAAACTGTGTATGCATGTGGTCGACAAAAAAGTTAACTATGCTGGCCTACTGTGTTGCCGCGAACTGTAACAATTCGCAGACAACCCCAGGTATAACAATGCATGAGCTCCCATGCAATCGACCCGCAGTGAGGCGAAAGTGGATTAAATCTATACAATTCAAACGATCTGACTTTTTTGTTGCGCCGCATCATGCCCATTTGTGTAGAGAGCACTTCAGTGAGTGCGATTTCGCAAAACCCATGGAATACCGGTACTCTTTCAAAATCCTGCCTGGCAGGCTCAAACTGATACGGCTATATCCTCGTGGGTCTCTCGGGCAAAGTATCAGTTTTGTCTTTGGAGCTCGAGTTGACCATTTTGCAGCGACTCCCCAGAGTGACGTAGTAGGCATATGGTCACATGAATTCAGCGTCCTGGCGACGCTTTCGGTATGACAGAAAACGCCTTTTTTCAAGCATTTATAACACTCAGATCACAGTTTCACCTACATCATCATTCTCAGCAAGCTTTAACGGAAATCATATCAAAAATCACCCCTAACCTTGGACTAGTCCTTTAAGAGCTTGCACATAAAGTTATGTGCACAGTGAACAGAAAAATGCAACACATCCTCACCTTCCTTTCACTGCTTTCCACAACTCTACTGGATGAGCTGAGTGAACTGAGAATCCGACTGTTGTGTCGCCGCTCTCGCTTCGTACTCGGCTGGCTCTCCGCACCATCATCCTGTGATCCCCGCCTGGGCGCTGAAGGTCGCTTAACAGCCATTTGCTCGATGTGCTGCAGCATGGTAAAGCTGTCTTGCTGCTTGGAGAGGTCCGGCAGGTTCTCCGGCATCGGGGGCATGGATGAAGATGACGCTGTCGACAAGTTGCTGTCTTGACGTCTGAAATTACACAGGAGGGTGCAACTAAAGACTTTGATCAACTGACCTCTCGCCACCCTCTGACCGACATGTGATCGTAAGCCAGAAAATGCCTGCAAAAATCACCCCCCACCCCCTTAGACAAGCCTAGTGTACAGAAAATGTGGGTTGTGTTTTTTCTCTTCATCAAACAATGGTAAAGCATCTTGGTTCTAGGTTCTATGCAGTTTGATGCACAAGTTTGAACACATGATGATTTTGAGGAAAAAGATGAGGGGGCTGCTGGGTCACATCTATAGAAAAAGGATCTGCTGTGGAGTGGAAGTGGGGGATGCATCATAAATTCTTCCTGATGGCTGTGGAAAAGAGAGAAGTTGATATCATTATCAATTGACATAATGTAATTTTTTTAAATTTCTTTTTCAAATGTGGTGAGGCGATGGAAGGAGTGGACAGGGAAGATTTGGAAGCTTGAAGACTTAGGTGTCGTCAAGTGACACATCAAATGACAATGTCAACTCATCTTCATCCTGTCAAATGTCATAAATTCATGTCAGTATTCTATGAGCCAATGGGGACCGGAATGGCCCAGAATGCATTATTTACTCCATGATTTTGTATTCAAGTGGATGGAGATTATGGCTAAAAGTGTGGTCAGGGAAAACAGGTGTTGCAATGTTTATGCTAACTGCAAACTGTTACGCAGATATCACATTTTCCTAAACATCAAATGCATGTTTTCTGGTAGAGTTCTGTACTAAATAGGAACAGCCAATGCATGTTTTTCGATAGGGTTCTGTACTAACTACTAACATCCAATGCATGTTTTGCAATAGAGTTTGGTACTTTCTACTAACATCCAATGCAAGCTTTGCAATAGAGTTTGGTACTATCTACTAACATCCAATGCATGTTTTGCAATAGAGTTTGGTACTTTCTACTAACATCCAATGCATGTTTTGCAATAGAGTTTGGTACTTTCTACTAACATCCAATGCAAGCTTTGCAATAGAGTTTGGTACTTTCTACTAACATCCAATGCAAGCTTTGCAATAGAGTTTGGTACTTTCTACTAACATCCAATGCATGTTTTGCAATAGAGTTTGGTACTTTCTACTAACATCCAATGCATGTTTTACAATAGAGTTTGGTACTTTCTACTAACATCCAATTCAAGCTTTTCAGCAGAGTTCTGTACTTATTACTAACATCTAATGCATGTTTTTCAGTAGAATTTTGTACTACTTACAACTGACTTTGACAGTCCCTTTAAAAACCTCTCTAGTCTCTGTCCACATCACACAGATCTGCATGTAAAAAGTCATTTAGACCATAGCTGAGAGAAGAGAAGATGGGTAATTAAATATTTGTATCTTAAACCCTCTGCTTGATTGGATATTAATTATTATTATGTTGTTATTGTTTGAACAGCTTTCTGCTCAGATGTTGGTGGCAGTAAATAAAGTTATTGTAATTTGCATGCATTTTCTCAAAACATGAAGTAAATTTTCTGGTGATCTGCTTTAACTGATCATCATCAAATTAATAAAAAGAGAAAAAAAATGCCAACAATCATAAGAAGTTGTAGTACATAAGTAATAAGTTGATAATGAAAAGAAAATCCTTCAACAGAACAGCATGCCAACAACAAGGTATAACAATTAATATATGTTAGAAAAAGAATCAATTCAGGCTGATTGTTTTCTTTTCAGACACATTTTATAATACAGATGAACCTACCGTCTTTTAGCCATCTGAGTGTATTCGTCTTCCATGACGCTGTCATCAGCTGCTGTAGCTGTGCTACGCTTCCTGCAACTGTTAGCCCCCAGCAGACAAATGTTATTCAGACCAGAAAAGTCTGTCAGTACACTAACAAATCAGCAATATAAAATCAAACCAACACTGAACAATATCCTAGAATACACTGAATGCAGTAACAGTTAAAAGGAAACAGGAGAACAAGGCCCTCAAAATTAAAAAGAAACTGTACTTTTCTTTACACAAAGTACACCGAACAATGAAAAAGTGAAAGTACACCGAACAATGAAAAAGTGAAAGTACACCGAACGATGAAAAAGTGAAAGTACACCGAACAATGAAAAAGTGAAAGTACACCGAACGATGAAAAAGTGAAAGTACACCGAACGATGAAAAAGTGAAAGTACACCGAACGATGAAAAAGTGAAAGTACACCGAACAATGAAAAAGTGAAAGTACACCGAACGATGAAAAAGTGAAAGTACACCGAACAATGAAAAAGTGAAAGTACACCGAACGATGAAAAAGTGAAAGTACACCGAACAATGAAAAAGTGAAAGTACACCGAACGATGAAAAAGTCCATTTCCCTACTCCTACTGGCAGTTTGCCATATTTCGTTTGTCATTGGAGTCTAACGTCCTGTCAACCACAGAGGGTCACTTCAGGATGATTGCCTTAACTTGGCTTTAGTTAAGTGAACAGACAGGTCTAAACTGCTACAAAGAGAGATGCTTTGACATTTCATTGTCTTCAGCCTACAAATACAAGCCAACAAGACAAGGTCAAGGGGGTACCAAAATAATCAGCTCTCCATCATTCACAGTGATATTCATCATTTCATGTACAAATCATGTAGTTCTTCAAAAACTGTCAGTATTCTCAATTTCTGCAAGCACAAAATGCTGTGTTTTGCCTGGAGAGATTCACATGTAATGTAAACCATATAACTGATTTGTACACATGTACAGCACTATATACAATGCATTTACATACCCTTCCCTTCCCCTGCACTTTACACAATGGCGCCTGATGATTGCTTTTTTTTTTATATAGCGCTATTCTCCACTCTTGAGCAGACTCACTGTGCTTGCGTGTGATTCTACATGAGTGAATGGCTTTTTATAGCGCGTTTTTTTAATATCCATCGAAGTGGTGTGCTTACAGCGCTGGCATGGCTGATGCCACATGAATCTGCTGCCGTCTTGGCGCGTTCAGTGTACACCACACAACCATGCACCATGTCACTTCATGGAAAGCCACATACGTAAGGTGTATGCGTGTTCTCTGTAACTTGCCACAGGTCTGCACTTCTGGCAGGATGACCGGGATCTTCTACGTGCTACTGTGGTAACACAGGGGTGGAACGGATACCGAAATAGGAGTCAGCACAGGAAGTTGACCCTGCAGAAGAAAATTCTCCTGCCGCTCCTGCAGGGATTTGAACCTGCGACCTTTCGATCACGAGTACGGCGCTCTAACCACTGAGCTATTCCCCGCCCGCTTATGCCACAAACACACAAGAAGAAGACCGAACAAGCCAACACACACAAGAAGTAGAAACCACAAGGGTAAAAAAGAGATGGTATACAAATGACATATTTAGATCCCTTTACTTTAAACAGAATTTCATACTGTAAATAAAAGAACCAAGTACTACAACTAGCTTTATAAAAATAGGTTTTGTCCAAGAAGACTGTTCATTCTCCATGACTCTGAGTCTAATGCTTATTGTACAGAGTCTACTTGTAAATGGACAGCCTGAAGCCTACCTCCTCTCCCTCAAAGCAGAAACGACAGTCTGAGTATCCACCACTGGTGTCTTTACTGGGGATGCTGGTGGTGCTGGAGACCCTCGGAAGCTGAAAGAAAACAACAAACACCAACTGACCAAGGAGGGAATTAGCAATATTAAAGATGGATGTATTTCTAATCTAGATTATTGTATAAATACTACTATTTACATGAAAAGAAAAAATGTGAATCCCTGTAAAACATGTATCACATACTAAAATATGAGTCTGCTAAACCCAAGACTACTGCTTACCCAGATCCTGCAAGAAGCGTAAGATCTGGGGGTGCCACCTTGACTGTGCTGTGGCTCTGAACACTTCGACCGCTGATGACGTGCAGAGATGGCCGTCGCTGCAGGTTGACTATGGGAAGACGGCCTGGGCTGGATCTGGTTGGATGTGTGGGGCCGTACTGAAAACTGGCAGCACGTGCCACCCTGTTCCTTGTCAGCGGCGAAGATGTATGTCTACTGGAATCAAAGAATGTCACTGTTGGTTAGTTTGCATTTTTTTAAAATATATATTATACATAAATGGACTGCTAGTCATAAATTATGTAAGTTTTACTCAGCACTTATAGTTATATAATGATACATCAGTCATACTCACACTGTACGCAATACTAGTATGGCAGTATTTTAACAATGGCCAAAAAGCAGGAATGAGGAATGGGTCAGGAAGAATCTAACACAAAGCAATGTTAATTTGAAAAACAGGAAGTTCCAAATTACTGTTTCAAAACAAGCAAAAGACTCACGAGACAATGAATTCTAATGACAACAGAAGACTATGATGTGTTGATCTGGTCAGTAAACTAAAGCAAGTTGTTCAGAATCACATGAAAGGGAACACAACACTTCCAACTTCTAAGGTATCAGTAGGCACTGGGGGTTGCCAAAGCAAAAAACAATAACAAAAAACACTCACCAATTTTGGTGAAAATTCTTGAATTATAACTGATATTGAAATAGCAATCTGCTGGCCCAAGTGCCGTAACTTTATTTTTTTGACAAAACTCATGCACACCTCCAATTTCTCCAAACCTACGATGAAGAACTCCCCCCCCCCCCCCCCCCCCCCACTGTTCAGTCTTATCACTGTATTAAACAACTATGGAAAATAACATAAAATTTGAAAATGAACATCATTCCAACTTTGCACAAAATACAATTCCAGAATGTAGGCACTCATTTTAGCATTATAGCAATTCTCACTTTGAATTTCAGCAGCTCAATTCTGGAAATGAGGTGTTTTTAGTTTGTTTTTAACATACATCACATGTAATGATGTATGCAAGTATACATACCTCGCAGACTTATGCTATTCTGACAGCGCTTGGGACCCTGAGGCCTGCCTGCCATCTCATTCATTCAAAAGTCAAAGAAACTATCCCTATCCATTCAATTTCAATCAAAGCAGCTCAGAGTCTATGCAAATACTGTCATCTCATTCATTCAAAAGTCAAAGAAACTGTCGCCCTATCCATTCAAATTCAATCAAAGCACCTCAGAGTCTACGCAGATACTGTCATCTCATTCATTCAAAAGTCAAAAGACTCAAAGAAACTGTCGCCCTATCCATTCAAATTAATCAAAATACAGTCTCAGAGTCTATGCAGATATTGTCATCTGATTCATTCAAAAGTCAAAGAAACTGTCGCCCTATCCATTCAAATTCAGTCAAAACACCTCAGAGTCTAAGCAGATACTGTCATCTCATTCATTCAGAACATACCTCAGGGTCAAACTGTCATTCAACTCGATTGCTCTTTTTATCTTGGGCAAAAGTGGACTAGACAACAGTGGTCCTCTTGGGTTCAAGACCGAGCGTGCCGGTTGTAGAGAAGTCTCCCCTGGCACAGTTGGGCCGTTGTTTTCCATGTAGCTGACACTTCTTGTGAAAGGTGACCGGGGCTGGGATCCCGGGATTCTGTTCGACATGTTTGCTCTGTCCAGTATCGGCCTTCTGTCCAATCTGAGTTCGCCTTGTCCCACCGCTCCATCTCCATTCCCTCCGGACATTTGAATCGTGTCATTTTTCCTTCCATTTTCCTTCCCATTTTTCTGACTCTCTGAAGATGCGACGGTCGGACTGGTCTTTTTTTCTTCTTTCCTCCGGAAAGGAAACCAGTTTTTCCACATGGTGCCGGCTTCCACAAAGTGAAACCCCAGACGTCGGTCGTCGTTCAAAATCCTCGTTTCACAACCGGAAGCAAGGTGCTTTTGTATCTATTTACACAAAACGTCTAAAAAGCGAAAACGAAAAGCAGAACCATAACTACATACATGTATGATACAGACTTCTTTCCTTTATACAAGTTTCTTGGGGTGATGGAGAAGGCACTGTGATGGACTCGCATATATCGCTAACAACATGAATGAGACTATAAACCGAGGTACCCCGTGCGTAATACCGACTATACGGTGTGCCAAAACATCACGAAGCACGTAGAGTATGTAATCCTTATCAGATATCCGTGGATTATCGGAAACACCAAAAAAAATAAAAAATAAAAAGAAGAAGAAAAAAAGCACGCACTCAAAATATCAGACTCAGAGTCTTCAGGCGTTGAATTTGGACACTATGGTGACGAGAAGGACTGCGAAAATAATTACTGTAAGTTTTATCTCCACATAACCGTGAAGTTGTAATTATGTACTCAGTTTGACACTCAGTGACAGCTCGGAACTGATGAGCCGATGGAAGCTGCACGAAAGGCTAATAACTTTTATCGTTATGTGAACATAATTAGTAATTGTTTTGCTTTTGACGCATTTAAACCATTGGTACCAAGCGTCAAAACTCATATCATGTATGGATAACTGGGTAATCATATGCCGCGGTTCTGATCAGTAAAGACTTGTGAATCAGTAAGTCAAGTTACTGCCGAGTAAATTATGCCGAAATAACCCGTCGGCTTGTATTAGTTATGCTGCATGTCTGTTTCATATTATGCCTCTAAAACGCAAATTTTAATGACGGAGAAAGTGCCTGAGACCGTGCCAGTATAAGTCAGTACACCAGACCACTTGACTCAGTCTCGCCGCAGTGCGTTTTCGGTGTTGTTAAGTGATAGGTACGTAGGTAGTGTTGCTTAATGTCCTCAGATGTCATTTGACATATTAGGACAAGCTGAGACCAATGCTGAAGCATGGTTCAATAATTCTTTACGTCCACGGAAACCAGAAGGCTCGTTAGGACGGACAGCACCAGGACGGCCACCGCCGCGGCTCGACTCTCACACAGCTCCTGAACTAGCTCTTAAGTGACATATAATACGGCTGAAAGTGAACTGAAAATCGAATGTCTATCGGCCGGGGGGTGCGTGGAATGCCTAATTGTTTAACTGCTAGTGTATTTTAATTAATCAAATCACCGACTTAAGTGGCCGGGGTGCACTAAACCAGGGTGTGTATGCTGTTCTTATGCATGACTGAACTATTTTCCATAAGTTGTTCCTTTACTATTGTCCTCATTCCCTTTCCGAGTGTTACTTTTCCGCCTGTAAAATGCAGCCGCGTTTTGACTGATTTGAACATAATTATACAATTTTATTAATCTACGTTAGTGTGTGTGTGTGTGTGTGTGTGTGTGTGTGTGTGTGTGTGTGTGTGTGTGTGTGTGTGTGTGTGTGTATGTGCGTCAGTGCGGCGTGCGTGCGTGTGTGTCACTGTGTGTGTGTGTGTGTGTGTGTGTGTGTGTGTGTGTGTGTGTGTGTGTGTATGTGTGTGTGTGTGTGTGTGTGTGTGTGTGTGTGTGTGTGTGTGTGTGTGTGCCTGCGTGCCGACATATGTGTGCGCATGTATTTAATCTATTTATTAGCTCTACTCAGAAATAGCCTGCTTCACGTCATGTGTATAAATCAGAACATTGTGAAAGTGTATGTTGTGTTATCATTTAAAACTGACTATCTTTGTTGGGCTTTTATAATGTTAAACCACATAAAGCAACAACAATAACAACGAAGGCACATAATTACTGTACGATCAGAACTCTCGCACACCCACTCAAAACCCACAACCTCTCTCTCTCTCTCTCTCTCTCTCTCTCTCTCTCTCTCTCTCTCTCTCTCTCTCTCTCTCTCTCTCAGGATCAACACAAAGTAGCAGACTATACTGACCCTAAAAACGTTTTATTTGTCATGACCTCCACAAAATGCATAGATGACAACAACCAACAAAACAACAACAACAACAACCAAAACAAAAAGGGCGTAGGGGGGCGTTGGGGTGGGGGGGACCGCTACATCACAGTTAACACTGAAAACAAGAAAAATATATAAACTATCGGAAAAATAAACAAATAATAATAACAGTAAAGTAGGTAGCTTTAGCACTAGCATACACGATTTTTTTTTTTTTTTTTTTTTTAAGTTAAAGAAAAAAATAACAAACAAAAGCTCACTGATGTATTTTAAGTGTCTCTACGTGTGCATGTACGTATTGTTTTATGGCGTCATACTACCGGGGAAAAAAAGAAGAAGAAAATGGTCACTGATGTATTTTAAATGTCTACGTGTGCATG
>OY757555.1:7111900-7113433 GCA_963584105.1 Alviniconcha strummeri | reverse complement strand
GTATTCTCTGGGCCACCTCCAATCCTGTCATGCTCTTCACTCTCTCCGACAACCTGCTGGCTACTTGTAACTCATCGTCATACACCCAGCCTCTGTCACATAGTCATACACACATGACGTCACTCTCTACGTCATACACCCAGCCTCTGTCACATAGTCATACACACATGACGCCACTCTCTTTGTCGTACACCCAGCCTCTGTCACATAGTCATACACACATGACGTCACTCTCTTTGTCGTACACCCAGCCTCTGTCACATAGTCATACACACATGACGTCACTCTCTTTGTCGTACACCCAGCCTCTGTCACATAGTCATACACACATGACGCCCACTCTCTTCGTCGTACACCAGCCTCTGTCACATAGTCATACGCACACGACGTAACTCTCTTCGTCATACACCCAGCCTCTGTTACATAGTGATACACACATGACGTCACACTCTTCGTCATACAACCAGCCTCTGTTACACTGTCATACGCACATGACGTCACTCTCTTTGTCATTCAACCAGCGTCTGTTACATAGTCATACACACATGAAGTCACGCTCTTCGTCATACAACCAGCCTGTGTCATATAGCCACACACACGTGACGTCACTCTCTTCGTCATACAACCAGCCTGTGTCATATAGCCACACACACGTGACGTCACTCTCTTCGTCATACAACCAGCCTGTGTCATAAAGCCACACAACACGTGACGTCACTCTCTTTGTCATACAACCAGCCTGTGTCATATAGCCACACACACGTGACGTCACTCTCTTCGTCATACAACCAGCCTGTGTCATATAGCCACACACACGTGACGTCACTCTCTTCGTCTACAACCAGCCTCTGTTACATAGTCATACACACGTGACGTCACGCTCTTCGTCATACGCCCAGCCTCTGTCACATAGCCACACAAACACACACACACACACACACACACACACACACACACACACACACACACACACACACACACACACACACACTGACGCACACACACGCACGCACCTGCACACACACACACACACACACACACACACACACACACACACACACACACACACACACACACACACACGACGTCACTCTCTCCAGCAAACGGCTTGCTGCCTGTAACTCCTCGTCATACGCCCAGCCTGTTATAGACACACACTCGTCACATACCCCGAGGGCGGGGTGGGTGTGGGGAGGCGGTGGGGGGTGGAGTGGAGTGTAATTTTGGCGTTAAGACAGCTTTTCAACCGTTTGCAAAATCAGTGTAGATTGTTCCTGCTATGGGAGAATATAAAATAGTCTACGCAGAACAAAAACAAAACGAACGAAGCAAAACAAACAAACAAACGACTGGTGACGGACCCCTGCTCACAAAAACTTACAAATCGCTTGTTCGAATCTCTGCTGTCGTTGCGTTTTCTCCCATGCCCACCAGACCACGGAACATCTGACCAGAAGATAAACAGCAAGTGTTAAGCAAGCAGTGACGGAGGCGATAAAAGCATAGCTAAATGTAAAGAATTCAGTTCTGACG
>OY757555.1:7091900-7106900 GCA_963584105.1 Alviniconcha strummeri | reverse complement strand
CCTGTAAGGTTTCCTCCCTAAAATATGGTGTACTCACACCCACTACACATGGCACGCAAGGCTGCCTCTCACAAATATGAGCGTTCTCACGCCCACAGCATACAGCACGTAAGGTTTCCTCTCTGACGTAAGGGTCTCTGACGTAAGGGTGTGCTCACACCCACCATGTACGGCAAGGTAGAGTGCTACATTTTGTTTATTTACAGTTCGATGTATCCACAAAAACACGCCATTACTGGCGAACACGCCATTACTGGCGAACACGAGCGATGCTGCTTATTTGAAAAAAGGTCCTGAAGTTCCGTTGAGGTAGTATGAAAACTGAAAGAGTTGTGACAATGTACATGAAGGTATTGGTTATGCTTTTTATTTTATTTTTTATTTTTATTTTATTTTTTAACCTACGACGTTCGGCGAAGGTTAAATGCAGTGAGAAGCAAATCTGCTGTCACACGATGAGCAGTGGGTGTAGCGTTACTTACCTAAGGATTTCCCAATGTCGTGCATCTCTCGCGCCTTCTGTGTATTGTTCATCTGCAGCAGAAAAATGCCAATGAGAAGGGGGGTGAGGGGAAGGGACGGTGGGGAAAGGGACGCGGACGGGGTGTGTGTGTGGGGGTGTGTGAGGGGAAAATGATGCAGGGAGGAGTGTGAGGGGAGGGGACTGCAGGGAAAAGAGTGCGGGGAGGGGGACGAGGGGAGGGGACTGCAGGGAAAAGAATGCGGGGAGGGGGACGAGGGGAGGGGACTGCAGGGAAAAGAGTGCGGGGAGGGGGACGAGGGGAGGGGACTGTGGGGAAAGAAATGCGAGGAGGGGGAAAGTGAAAATGATGCGGGGAGGGGGATGAGGGGAGGGGACTGGGGGGAAAGGGATGCGGGGAGGGGACTGTGGGGAAAGGGATGCGGGGAGGGAGATGAGGGGAGGGGACTGCAGGGAAAAGGACGCGGGAAGAGGGATGAGGGGAGGGGACTGTGGGGAAAGGGACTCGGGGAAGGGGAGGGGGAGGAGGGGACTGTGGGGAAAGGGACGCGGGGAGGGGGATGAGGGGAGGGGACTGTGGGGAAAAGGACGCGGGGAGGGGGATGAGGGGAGGGGACTGTGGGGAAAGGGATGCGGGGAGGGAGATGAGGGGACTGGGGGGAAAGGGATGGAGGGAGATGATGGGAGGGGACTGTGGGGAAAAGGACGCGGGAAGAGGGATGAGGGGAGGGGACTGTGGAGAAAAGGACGCGGGAAGAGGGATGAGGGGAGGGGACTGTGGGGAAAAGGACGCGGGGAGGGGGATGAGGGGAGGGGACTGTGGGGAAAGGGACGCGGGGAGGGGGAGGGGGAGGAGGGGACTGTGGGGAAAGGGACGCGGGGAGGGGGATGAGGGGAGGGGACTGTGGGGAAAGGGACGCGGGGAGGGGGAGGGGGAGGAGGGGAGGGGACTGTGGGGAAAGGGATGAGGAGAGGTGGATGAGGGGAGGGGACTGTCAGCAAAGGGATGCGGGGAGGGGGATGAGGGGGATGAGGGGAGGGTCCCATAGCTTAAAAATCAGTCAATAAATAAAGGTAGCTCAGTGGCTGAAGCGGGTAGAAAATGGTGTCTCTCACTGATAATATTTTATTATTTTTATTTTATTGAAATTGATTTAATCAACAGCTGCTGTAATTAACCTTGTTTCAGACCCTGGCCCCCTCCCCGTCATGCTGGTGATGGTGTCTGCACGTGATGTTGAGTGTTGCTTTACGTCCACAGAAACCATAAGGCTTATTAGGGACGGCAGCCCAGGACAGCCACCTCGACTTTCACACAGCTCCTGAGCTGTCTGCACGTGGCGTGGACTCACAAAGTAGTAGGCTCGGCCCAGCAGTCCGCAGGCCTGACCCCGCTTGGTCTGGGTGTAGTGGTGGCGCCCCCTGCCGGCCGCCTGTTCCTCCAGCTTCGCCACGGACAGCTGCAGCCACTCGGAGCTCTCCTCCAGAAACCCGTCCACGAAGGCCTGGCGACCGATCTGCAACACCACACACACAGAGACAGAGCTCGGCAACACGCGACAGAAAGCGTCAAAAGAGATACAGGTCGGCTTCACGAGATAGAGATCGGCAATACGAGACAGAGATCGGCAACACGAGGCAGAGATCGGCAACATGTGACAGAGATGGGCAACACGCGACTTAGATCGGCAAAAGAGATACAGATCGGCTACACGAGATAGAGATCAGCAATACGAGACAGGGATCGGCAACATGAGACACAGATCGGCGACATGAGACGGAGATCGCCAACACGAGGCAGAAATCGGCAACGTGCTATAGTGATCGGCAATATTAGAGAGAAATCTATAACATGAGACAGAAACCTGCAACATGCGATGGAAATCGGCAACATCAGACAGAGATCAGCAGCATAAGACAGAGATCGGCAGCATAAGACAGAGACAGAGATCGGCAACATAAGACAGAGACAGAGATCGGCAGCATAAGACAGAGACAGAGATCGGCAACATAAGACAGAGATCCGCAACCCAAGACATGAATTTGTAACAGGAGACGCAGATCTGCAATACAAGACAAAGATCTGCAACACAGAAGTCTCTGACATAAAACAGAGATCTACAACATGAGACAAAAATTCCAAACTTGCGATAGAGATCTGCAACATGAGACAAAGATCTGCAACATGCGACAGAAATCTGAACATGGGGAGAGACCCGCAACATGAGACAGAGATTTGCAACACGAAACAGAGATTTGCAGCATTGCACAGATATCTGCGATGGGACAGAGATCTGCAACGTGATACAGATATTTGCAATGGGACGGAAATCTGCTACATGGGACAGAAAACCTCTAGAAACCGGTCCATGAACGCTTGGTGTCCCATATGCAGCTTGAGGCAGCGCGAGAGAGCTTCAATACAAGACAGACTGATTGAACAGTTGTTTTTTAACCGGTCAACCATGCAAATGATATCAGCGCAATAAAACACATACACTCAACTGCGAAAACAACAACGACAACACCAATATTTTAAACACTGGAGTTGAATTTAGCAAAGCCAAATTTTACAACAGCTGAACTATACAGAAACGAATGAGTTATCTAATGTAAACCCTCTTACTCACTTCAAGCGAATGAACCGTTTACTGTAACCCCCTCCACCACCACCACCACCACCACCCCCACCCCCATATCACCTCAAACGAATGAACTGTCTAATGTAAACCCTCTTAGCTCACCTCAAACGCGTCGTCGGGTTTCAGCGGCGGGCCGAGGTACCCTGAATAATTGCCGGCGTACATGTCATCCACACGTAGCTTATACACCCGGTGTAACCTGACGATGGCACTGCACGCTCCGTAGAAGTCTTCTGGGGTGGGCAGGTGGGGCTTCAGGTGGGGTATGCGTCTGTCGAACACTGCAAACACAATTGGCCTGTCGCGTTTACCCAGATAGCTCCGCCCACTTAGACAAGAAGGGGTCAAACGCTGCACAGACAACCGACCTCTCGTTTTTAGCCAGACAGCTCTTAGACAAACGGAGTCGAGGACTGCAAAGACAATCATCGCTGACATCTCGTTTTTAGCCAGATAGGCTCCGCCCACTTAGACAGAGTCGAACACTGCAAAGACAATCATCGTTGACCTCTCCCGTTTAGCCAGACAGCTCCGCCCACTTAGACAAGTGGAGTCAAACTCTGCAAAGACAACTGACCTCTCCCGTTCAACCAGATAGCATAGCATGCTGTTGTTGTAATGTAATTTGTTATTTTATGATTGGTGCGAATGTGTGTACCTGGCACCACAAAACATTCCTTGTACAATTACAGTGACCCTTGGCAATAAAGTATTTTGTATTCCTTTGTCGTTTTATAACTGGTGTGAATGTGTACTCGGCACCATCACATGCTTGGCCATATTGTATTGTACTGAAATGCCGACGATAACCACGACAGTACTGGCAATACTGTCATTGTTGACAACAACAACAACGACAACGATTTACAAGGGTTAGCAGTGTCCAGGTTGTGCCAGTCCTGGCTGTATTGTTTGATTATATAATAACGTTGTACTGTGCCGAAATGCCGACGGTAACCACTACAACACTGACGATACCACGACAACAACGACAACGACTTACAGGGGTTAGCAGTGACCACGTTGCGCCAGTCCAGAGTTTGGTCAGGTGGTAAGCAAAGTTGTACTGAAATGCGGACGATAACCACGACATCAACAACGACAACAACGACGACGACTTACAGGGGTTAGTCCTGGGTGTAGAGTTTGATCAGATTGTAAGCAAAGTTGTATTGTACTGAAATGCCGATGATAACCACAACAAGGGATCATACCACGATAACAACGACATCAACAACGACAACGACATCAACATCGACAATGAATTACAGGGGTTAACAGTGACCACGTTGTGCCAATCCTGGGTGTAGAGTTTGGTCAGATGGTAAGCAAAGTCGTATTGTACTGAAATGCCGACGATAACCACCACCACCACCACAGCAACATCGACAATGACTTACAGGGGTTAGCAATGACCACATTGTGCCAATCCTGGGTGTAGAGTTTGATCAGATGGTAAGCAAAGTTGTATTGTACTGAAAGGCCGACGATAACCACGACAACGACAACTTACAGGGGTTAGCAGTGACCACATTGTGCCAGTCCTGGGTGTAGAGTCTGATCAGATGGTAAGCACCGTTGGGGTGTTCCGCTTGGTGCCTCAGATCCTCAAAGGACGCCATTCGCGTTGCTTTCGATCGCTCTGACAAGAACCTGTCAATACCAGACAAGTAATATACATTTTAGAATCTGACAAGAGTTCAGCAGTAACAGGAATGTGAGTATACCTCAGGACTTGAAAGCCCAGCGCTTGGCAGAAAAAAGAAGAAGAAGAAGAAGAAGAAGAGGGGGGTAATTCATGACGATGAAACAATTATCTGAAACTGAACGAGCCCCGGAGCGCTCGTGTAGAATCAACACTCAAGGGGGTTAATGAGCAAAGAAGAATATCATTATTGTTATAAGTTTTCATCAGTATATAAGAATCAACACTCTGGTGGTCAGTTAGCGCTCAAAAGATGTCACACAAACAAACAACAAAGACCTGAGTCGCCTACGGTAACTCTCACCTGGCATGCGGGTAAATACAAGGTGCATTTTGAGGATGTACCTCTGGTGGAGTTTATGTACCTTGTGTTCACTCGCATGCCAGGCGAGAGTTACCGTAGGCGACTCAGGTCTTTGTTGTTGTGTTTGTGTGACGTCTTTTGAGCTCTGGTTGACTCACAAAGTGTTGTTTCTTATATAATGATGATAAAAAATAAAAAAAAATAAAAAAATGATAACAATAATGATTTCGCCGATGGATATGCATACGACTCATCATGTGTAACATCTGAGCTCAGATTTCGATTTTGTTCCGATTTCAACAGTACAAGAAAACTGCACAGAACACATAAGTGAGAAAGGTCGATGTTGGCTGTAAGCATGCACATGGAAGTGGCCCCAGTATCTGGTTGCTGTTTGAACAGACAATGTCTCGGCAGCATCCACATTTAGTACCCGTCAGCTCCATGTCGTCGAATGTTACAGACAAGCATACGTAATACGGAATAAATTCAATTAATACTGGTTATTTTGAAATAATTCACATCTGAAATTCATTCCATGTTCACACACACACACACACACACACACACACACACACACACACACACACACACACACACACACACACACACACACACACAAGTGGAAACAGAATTATGGTGGAGTTCTCTCTCTCTCTCTCACCCATCTCTCCCCCTCTCTCTCCCCTCCATCCTTTCTCCACCCCCCCCACCCCCAATCTCCCTTGACTCTTAAGATGTGATTAAGTTTGCCGCAATTATTTGTATTCTTGTTTGATGTATTGAGTGTTGCCGTGTTTGTCATCAGGGACAGATTTGTAAAAAAGCCGACTTGGGCTTAAATCTTTATTCTTGTGTAATAAAGTATTACCTTATCTTCTCTCTCTCTCTCTCTCTCTCTCTCTCTCTCTCTCTCTCTCTCTCTCTCTCTCTCTCTCTCCCTCTCTGTCTCTATGTCTCTGTCTCTGTCTGTCTGTCTGTCTGTCTGTCTGTCTGTCTCTCCCTCCCTCTCTCCCTCTCTCTCTCTCTCTGTCTTTCTTACTCCCTTGTCTCCCCTTCCCTCGCCCTGATATAACCGTAATGGTTGACTGGGCGTAAAACATCAAGTTACTTACTTCCTTACCCCCCCCCCCCCCCCGTCCCACAGGCGACGTAACCTGCTTCTGTTCTCTTGATTGCAGTCGTTTCCACCCCAATGTTCTTCCCACAGTACTTAATACAATGTCCGCTAGTGTTACTGCCCCGCGGCCAGTAGCCTGTTTTAATCGCTGTCGTGAAAAGTATTCATTTGCATTGACGTGGCTCTTTTGTCTCATATAGCTCTACCTGATTATCGCACATTTAGTGCATCATAGCCCGGGAGGGCTATGTGGGTGGGTGGGTGGAGGTGGATGAGGGCGGGGGGCGGGGGTGGGGGGGGGGGGTGGTGGTGCTGGGGGTGGGGTGGGGGGTGAGTTCTTTCATTCAGAATTCCGTTGGCTACCAAGGGAAATTGGCCGTGGAAGAGAAAATGGATTAATTAATAATCACCCCCTTGCGGCCATGTGCACACGTCTCAATTCATTACGCGCGTATGCAGACACACAAAGATATACGCATGCACTAAACACACATGCGCGCGCATAGGCACGCTCTCTCTCTCTCTCTCTCGTGCACACACACACACACACACACACACACACACACACACACACACACACACACACACACACACACGCATATACACACACACGCACAAACACTTACGCGCGCGCGCGCGCACACACACACTTACGCGCGCGCACACACACACACACACTTACGCGCTCCCCCCCCCCCCCACACACACACAAAGTTAAGAAGGGGATCGTAAAACGCCGTGAAGCATAATCGAAATATTTCGGCAGTTGGGTACTGCCGACGCAGAAATTAAAGTCCCTTTGTGATTATGGAGAATACACAGCCATTAAAGGTCTCAGTCTCTGCAGCCTGGAGTAGGTCAGATTTTTTATTCCAACCTGTTCGCTGTACGCCAACTCTAAAAGCCGGGTTGACAGGAAGTTAAAATCCAGTTACTAACTAACTAACTAACTAACTAACTAACTAACTCTTTAGAGCCTGGAGCAGATGAGGAATGTAGCTTTGCATGTTTCGCTTATACTGTCAGGAATAGTTGCATTTCCAGTTAATTTTCTGCCGTTCTGGTTCATTCGGCTTCATTTGTTTAATCTCCAAATGAGTCCTCATGCAGAAGGTGCCCTGTGATATATATGCAAAAGCGAGACAGCCCACTTTTTACTTTTAATTTGATGACCAGTATGTTACCGTAATTATGACCATGGTGGTGGGTTCAGTGGGTGGGTCGAATATCAAGTATAAGTCATGAAAACATTATTAGTATGGATTCCCCCCCCCTCCCCCCCATCCAACCACATCATTGTGGGACCTTATTTTCCGTGTATGTCATTATACTTCTCATCCTAACAACATCCACGGTACGGAAATGTGATTCAGCACTGAGGTTTTGACACTTTCAGGAACAAACAAAAAACATACTAAAAGTGAACTTTAAAAAACAATCACTATAAACTGACACAGAACGAGGCCCAGAGCGCTTGTGTAAAATCAAGAAAAAAGGGAATTAATTAGCCCTCGCCGGAAATACGTCACATGAACACAACAACAAAGACCCGAATCTCCTACGGTAATTAACATCCGGAATGCAATTCGAGCCTTCGTTGTTGTGTTCAGTATGGGCGGTTCAGTGAAGCTGGCTTTCACGAGTGAATGCCCTTTGTAATCTTTCGCGCAAGAAGTCGCGAGTGGTCGCAGCGTCACTTCCGGGCCGATTTCTCAGTAGGCTTTGCTTCACGCTGTGTATAACAATGCAAGCTGAACCTAGAATTGCGAAGCAATACAAATGCCACCACTGTTGCAGTTGCAAAAATTACCGGTAGGGGGATGGAGGGTGGTAAAAAATGTGTCTTTGTGTCGTTTTTTGGCTGACCAGAAGACCGTGAGTTCGCGAAACAAAGAGCGTTTGCGGGCATCCTACAGCACGAGCAACAAGCTATTGCGTGTTGCCAGACACATTCTGATCACGGGCCTCCACAAATGCCTTTAAAGTTGGCAGTGTAAAATTCGCAAATTCACTGTCACCGCCTTCCACTGTGAAGAAAGTACGCACCAGAAGTAAAAGCAGCCAAGGGACTTAAGCGATGCCGGGCAAAAGTCAAAGGAGTTAACAACCCCGCCTAAACCGCCCAATAACGACGGGACGTTAAAATGTAAGAAGTAAAGTTTTTCGAGTGCTAATGAACTCCCTTTGTACGCCGATTCTTTTCACTGTCCACAAGTAGCCACATAATTTTGCTGTAAGTATAAGCCTAGAGCCTACATCTGCAAAGCCTAGGCATTATGTGCAAGTATACGTATTATACACATACGCCTCCAGCACGGCATCATAATAATATAATAATAATCTACATTTATCATGCGCGCGTCAACGCCCTGAGCGCTCACATGATACTCATTAACCTTAATATTTTATACATATGCAGAGCAGTCCTACCAAACAATTTACATAAAGTATTGTACAGAAACACCCACATCCACATCCACACACCCACGCCCACACACACCCCGACACACACACACACACACACACACGCACACACACACACACACACACACACACACACACACACACACACACACACACACACACACACAAACCGCAGTGAATTCAAATTTGTATTACACTGATCTGTGTAACACATTGTATATGCGCGCGCGCGCGCGCAGACACACACACACACACACACACACACACACACACACACACACACACACACACACACACACACACAATGACTGTAGCAGAAACTGGGTACTGATATTAGTCGCAGCGAAAATATTGTGAGAAGAGGAAGGTTTTCAGTTTGACTTTAAAAGATGACAGGGTTGAGCAGTGTCTAAGGTCTTGTGGGAGTGAATTACAAATGTGGGGTCCAAAGCAAGAGAAGGTGCGAAAGCCACGAGTCTTGCGTTTGTATTGTTTGATTTCCAGCATGCGGGTGTCAGAAGAAGAGCGTAGTGTACGAGGCGGAGTGCAGACATGTAGCAGTTCAGAGATGTAAGCAGGACCAGAACCATTTATAGCACTGAAGCACATACCACGAAAATGGTGAAAATATTCACAGAACTTTACTGAATTTCCCCGGAGACACTTTATCCCTTTACTCTGCCTACGTGAGGCTGCGAAACCTTGACCCCTCGGTCCGGTTTAGGTATTGACCGCGTGCATACGTGCGTGAGTGTTCCCAGCTAACGCCTGCGTGCAGCGGGGCAGAGTTGTTAAAGATTCATAGCGGCTTATTTCCCCTGACGTGGGAGTACGACGCAAGCCATCCATTGTCCGAGACGGAAGCGAGATCTGTCGCAGCAGAACAGGACGACTATCTATAGCTTCTGTTTATATAATATATACCCTGGCTGCCTGTTCACGCCTCAACGTGTCAGTGTCCCTGACAGGGTCATGCTCTCACTTCAAGCACTGGTTTACGACATCAGTCCTTCCCCCAAATGCCGGAAAGCGATGCTCGGGGTCAAACTCCAAGCACTGGTTTATGACACCCTTCCTTCAACCACTGCCGTATTTAGTTACGCCACAGGGTCCAGAAAACTGTCAGCTAACGAGCAGTTTTTTGATGGTGTCCAAACAGTAGTAAGTTTGTTACAAACAACTCATATTACATCAGACGTTTGTCTTATATCTGACGTTTGTTTTGTTGCTTATGCCAGCTAAGATAAAAACCAAAATCGTTTGAATCGAGACAGAACTCCTTTTCTTTTTTTCTTTCTTTTTTTACCCGAGGTGTATGTGCCTCATGTTTACGTGCGTGCTTGGGCGCTAGGTTCTTCTACAGTCATTTTAGCGCTGACTATGTCGGTGGACAGCTGCGCGGAGATAAAGAGTGCCCCTTCAGTGGCGTAACCAAATCTGGCAGAGTTTGGAGGAAGGTGCCGGAAAGCGAGTCATGCTCACACTCCGAGCACGGCTTTCCGGCACCTTCCTCCAAAATAATGTCGTGCTTGGACGGAGTTAGTTGGTTGACGCTTTCATTGGCTATCAGCCTTCAGCTGCCTTGCCACTTCCCTGCTTCTCAGAAGGTGAGCCGGTTTGGCCTAGCGGTAAGGCGTTAGGCTGGTAAGCAGAGGGACCTCAATTCGAATCCGCTTCGGCTCTCCTTTCTCTTCAAAAGTTTTAGTCTGTGGACACTGTCTTGTGACTTTGTCCCTCATAATTATGAAGCATTAAAATGGCTCTCATCGCTGCCCACCTTAATGCAGAAGTCTTTCCGGTGGTGACAGTGCAGCAATAGGCATATAATCTCATGCATCCAGCATGCACACCTACAGAACAGTCAGATGGTGCATGCAAATGTGCAAGGAAAAAGAAAACAAAAGAAGAAGAGTAATTAACTTGGTGTTTTAAGTACGGTTATATATGGGCGAGAAGAGAGAGAACTCGAGCTCTAAAACTATTTTACAAGGATTGTAGTTTAAGTTCAGTCAAAAACCTAACAACTAGTCCTTGCTAAGCTACTGATGAATAGATATCAAATTACAGGCATTTTATATATATATATACGCATGAATGAGTGAGTGAAACTTTATACACGAGAATTTCGACACAAAACATAGCGTGCTCACAGCGCCAGATGAACACATGTCCATACATCATTCAGTTACATATTATGAGCATACGATGAGCATATTATGAGCAAATGAAGCAGCAGAACATCTGATCAGTTCATATGACTAGTATCGGAAAAGAAAACAGAAGCAAGGGAGAGGGGGGTGGGGGGGGGGGGGGCAGGAGGGAAAAAGAAATAAAAAATGGGGGAGGGGGTGGGTCGGAAGGCAGTCGGAAGGACTGGGCGGAGTAGTATGGGTGTATAAAATAGGTCTCAAATGACCAGTCATTGCAAAGGCAATCACTCGAAAACCTCAGTCTCTCTCTCTGTCTGAAAGAGACAGAGAACTGGAACTCGACCTCTAAAACTTTATTTTACAAGGATTGTAGTTTAGGTTCAGGTCTAACAACTAGTCCTTGCGAAGCTACTGATGAGTAAATATAAAATTACAGGCATAATTTATATACATACAGGCATGAATGAGTGAGTGAAATTTAATACATGAGAATTTCCACACAGACAGACAGACAGACAGACAGACAGACAGACAGACAGACAGACAGAGAAGAAGAAGAAGAAGAAGAAGAAGAAGGAAGAAAGAAAGAAAGAAAGAAAGAAAGAAAGAAAGAAAGAACAATCAACGGAAGCAACAGACAGACAGACAGGGGAAAAAAAGAACGTTCAACGGAAGTAACCCATTACTCCCCCGGAGCACCGCCCCACCCTACAGTGTAATACGTGTGTGTGAATAAATGATGAACGTCTCATTAATATTAACACCAAGGCGTACTCCTCGCGCCGTTTGGCACTGGCAAAATACAGATCACGTTTCTTGTTTTGTGTGATAGGAAAACAAAACAAAGAAGAAGAAAAATAACTGGGGTGGGGTGGGGTGGGGAGAAGCGAGACAATATATTCATTCACAATCCGAAAAAAAAGAAGAAGCAACAACAACTCCCCCCCCCCCACTCTACACCCACTCACTCACACACACACACACACACACACACACACACACACACACACACACACACACACACACACACACACACACACACACACACACACACACCGCGTGGACACACGTCAACTGTTTCCCCGTATGCCTCTATCCTAGTCATGAAAAACGTTTTTATATGGCTGTATCAATGCATTTTAATCTCTTGAAAAGATGCGCTTTGACAGCCCGTCTGTCTGAATGCCGGAGTGTCAAAAAAACCCGTGTCTATAAACCACAAGTTTTGAAGAGAAAGGAGAGCGAAGCTGAATCGAACCGAGGTCCTTCTCCTTAAGTAAACGTGGTGCCTGACGTCCACAGAAACCATAAGGCTTATTAGGGACGGGGAGAAGGGGGAAGGGGGTATGGTGATGGGGGAAGAGGGAGATTATATACCTATCGCTACACTGTCACCACCAGAATGATTCCTGCATTAAGATGGGCAGCGATGAGAGCCATGTTAATGTTTTAGTAGGAAGTGATGGACAAAGTCACAAGACAGTGTCCACAAACCACAACCTTTTTGAAGAGAAAGGCCGAAAGCCCAAGCGGTTTCGAACCGAGGTCCTTCCGCTTACCAGCCTAACGCCTTACCGCTAGACCAAACCGGCTCACACCTCCTTCTTCTTACCAGCCTAACGCCTTTTATCGCTCGGCCAAACCCGCCCAGTCAAACGAAGGTGGCGAGAGGGTTTTTATTTATGCAGCGATTATGACGCTGTATGGGACCGAAGATATATGGGGCCGCCGGCAGAACAGGTTGATTGTATAAACTGTAGCCTATAATTACAAATTATTTTTTATGATGGGGTTGGTTCCTAAGGCTTGATTCCTCTGTATGAGAAGGAAGTGTTGATAATTACGGTTTCAGTTTCAGCATTTAGAAATAGTAGCTGATCTTAATAATAGTAATAATAATAATAATAACTCTTATATAGCGCTATACCCCGTAAACATTTACCGGCTCGCGGCGCTGGACATTAGCAACATCAAAATCCACTTCACAATCAAAAAAGCACAATCACTATAAATGCATACATCAATATCAACATGGCAAAAAGCCAGGATGAAACAAAGCCAGGATGTGTGTGTGTGTGTGTGTGTGTGTGTGTGTGTGTGTGTGTGTGTGTGTGTGTGTGTGTGTGTGTGTGTGTGTGTGTGTGTGTGTGTGTGTGTGTGTGTGTGACTGGTTATTGTTTGATAGGCGATAATAATAGACTACAATATTTAAGATTCTGTTTGTTTGAAATGTATGTTAGTGTGGTTTTTGTCATAAGATGTTTGTACAGCGTAGTGAGTTTAACTCTGGTTAGAGAACAGCGCTTTATAAGAATTATTATTATTACTATTATTATTATTATTCTAACGTTTAAAAATTAAAACCTTGGACAGCTGTGGATTGTCACCAGAGGCGATCGTAATTTATGCCTCCGCAGTACCCACTTCACGAAGAGAGAAAAACAACAACCAAAAAACAAAAACGAACAAACCAAACAAGCAAAGACAAACAGAAAAGCTATAATAACATATATTGTATCCGTACCACCCCCGTGTTACCGCAGTAGCACGTAAAAGATCCCGGTCATTCTGCCAAAAGTGCAGATGGCAGGTTACGGCTAAACACGCATGCACCTTACATATGTGGCTTTGCATGAAGTGACATGGTGCATGGTTGTATGGTGTACACAGAACATGCGCCTAGACGGCAGCAGTTCCATGTGGCACCAGCCATGCCAGCGCTGTGAGCACACCGCTGCAGTGGATATTCAGAAGACGCACTATAAAAAATCTAGTCACTCATGTAAAATCACATGCGAGCGCAGTGAGTCTGCTCGAGAGCGGAGAATAGCGCTATATAAAAGCACCCAACAACAAAAACAACATACTCACGCGGACAAAGCTTTGAGATTGTCGTATTCTGCATGGATATGCATCTGCAAGGCATCCAAGAGGGCCGTCTCCCGATTGGCTAGATCCAGGATTTTATCTGATGACGTGAAGATTTCCCCTACAGTCCAAGGCGCCATTGCCGTCAAGAGAGCCAGTGACGTGGACACCACCGTTGCCATCACTTTGGCGGCACTCTGTCGGCGGACCGTCATTTTCACCATCGGTGGAGCGATCGGCTCACACGCCAACACAACGTTTCCACTCTCGTTTACCTCTGGTTATTGCACTGTGGAAGAAAGCACGTGCTGTCTGTCAGCTTTAAAATATTCCCATGTCCGTCTGCTGTTTCTGTTGTTGTCTGTTTTGTGTCTTGTTTGACGGTTCGTTCGTTTGTTTGTTTTTGTCAAAGAAATCACGTGCTTTAAAACATTCAAGGAATGAGTGAACAACTGCTGGTGAGGCTGACAAAATAGAACAACTCTAGAGAAATGTACTCACCTATACGACGACACGTAAAGAACAGTTAAAAACACAAGCGCTTTCGACATCCTTAACAATGTTTTTACTTCAACTTCTTGTTACTTCCTTCTTCTTTTGTTATTTTCTATCTCTCATCTACACCAGACGAAGACCATGTATCGAAAGCGCCTGTGTTTTTAATTGTTCTTTGACTACATTTCTCTAGAGCTGTTCTATTTAAAATATTCCCCCGTCCGTCTGCTATATCTATTGCTGTCTTGTTTGTCGGTTCGTTCGTTTGTTTTTGTCAAAGAAAGCATGCGCTGCCAGCTTAAAAATATTTCTCTGTCCGTCTGCTGTTTCTGTTGTCTGTTTTGTGTCTCGTTTGTCGGTTCGTTCGTTTGCTTGTTTGTTTTTGTCCAAAAAAAAAAGAAAAAAAAAAGCACACACACAAAAAAAGGACGCACTGTCAGCTTAAAAATAGTCTCCTGTCCGTCTGCTATTTCTGTGGTTGTCTGTTTTGTGTCTTGTTTGTCGGTTCGTTCGTTTCTTTGTTTGTTTTTGTCCTTGAAACAACGAAGCCAGAACGACTGACAGAAGTACAAGTGTGGGTCCAGGTTGCTACAGCTGTCTGATACTTGTTCTATGAAGCAGTAATGATGTCAGTCCGATACCCGAGGACATTAAGCCCTACGTCATCATCACCATGAAGTACTAGCCGAAACGGAAGTGTCAGTCAAATACCGTTCCTAAGTTAACCACAAAGTACCTCATGCTAAAACTGTAACGCTGCGGACAGAGTGACAAACTTTTAAAACAAACTTTCAACAAAAACTCGAAGCGA
>OY757555.1:7073542-7089200 GCA_963584105.1 Alviniconcha strummeri | reverse complement strand
TGCACCGTTCATAATACAAAAATGTATCTGAATATGAATAATGATAGGCATTTAATTGAAATGATAAGGCCAAAGGGGAGTTTTGATTGGGTGTCGCAGACATTGCTGTAAATCCTTACCAGCACACACACATTGATTGATGATCACTTATATAGCGCTGTTCTCCGCTCTCTTGAGCAGACTCACTGTGCTCGCATGTGATTCTACATGAGTGACTAGATTTTTATAGCGCGTTTTTTTGAATATCCATCGAAGTGGTGTATTTACAGCACTGGCATGGCTGGTGCCACATGAAACTGCAGCCGTCTCGGTGCATGTTTTGTGTACACCATACAACCATGCACCATGTCACTTCATGCAAAGCCACATACGTAAGGTGTATGCGTGTTTAGCGACTGTAACCTGTCACCTGCACTTTTAGCAGAATGACCGGGATCTTTTACGTGCTACTGCGGTAACACGGGGGCGGAACGGATACCGAAATAAGAGAGCACAGAAAGTCGACACTGGAGAAGAAAATTCTCCAGCCGCTCCTACAGGGATTCGAACACGCGACCTTTCAGTCACGAGTCCGGCGCTCTATCCGCTGAGCTATCCCCACCCCCCATCCCCCACCTCACCCCCACCCCCACCCAATTTTATTGACTGTAGCGAAAACTTGGTATTGGTATTACTTGGGGCGGAAGTACCGCGAGAAGAGGAAAGTTTTCAGTTTGCTTCTATTTGTTGTCCGTCTCCATTCAATACTGCACTGTTCTATTTGTTGTCCGTCTCCATTCAGTACTCCTCTGTTCTATTTGTTGTCCGTCTCCATTCAGTACTCCTCTGTTCTATTTGTTGTCCGTCTCCATTCAGTACTCCTCTGTTCTAGTTGTTGTCCGTCTCCATTCAGTACTCCTCTGTTCTATTTGCTGTCCGTCTCCATTCAGTACTGCACTGTTCTATATGTTGTCCGTCTCCATTCAGTACTCCACTGTTCTATTTGTTGTCCGTCTCCATTCAGTACTTCCTCTGTTCTATTTGTTGTCCGTCTCCGTTCAGTAGTCCTCTGTTCTATTTGTTGTACGTCTCCATTCAGTACCCCACTGTTCTATTTGTTGTCCGTCTCCATTCAGTACTGCACTGTTCTGATTGTTGTCCGTCTCTATTCAGTACTCCTCTGTTCTATTTGTTGTCCGTCTCCATTCAGTACTCCACTGTTCTATTTGTTGTCCGTCTCCATTCAGTACCCCACTGTTCTATTTGTTGTCCGTCTCCGTTCAGTAGTCCTCTGTTCTATTTGTTGTCCGTCTCCATTCAGTACCCCACTGTTCGATTTGTTGTCCGTCTCCATTCAGTACTCCTCTGTTCTATTTGTTGTCCATCTCCATTCAGTAGGTTACTCCACTGTTCCATTCGTTGTTTGCTTGTTCCAATCAGAACTCCACTGTTCTATTTGTTGTCCGTCTCCATTTAGGCTAGTCCACTTTTGCCGCCCTTTGTTTGCTTGTTCAAGGGCTTGGGCAGTTGTCCATGTGTCGTGGTTGAAAATGGCTGCACTTAACGGTGCTTGGGGCAAGTGTTCGGGTGTCGCGGGTTAAAGTACCCATTGTGTTCTTGCAGTTCACGGGGTTTGGGGCAGGTGTCCGGGTGTCGCGGGTTAAAGTACCCATTGTGTTCTTGCAGTTCACGGGGTTTGGGGCAAGTGTCTGGGTGTCGCGGGTTAAAGTACCCTTTGTGTTCTTGTATTTATCGGGGTCTGGGGCAGCTGGGTTAAAGTGCTCCTTGTGTGATTGCAGCTGACCGTGTCTTCGGTAGCTGCATGCCCTTTGTCGTTTGTGTGTGTTTGTTTGTGTGTGTATGTGTGTGTGTGCGTGCGTGCGTGCGTGCGTGCGTGCGTGCGTGCGTGCGTGTGTGTGTGTGTGCGTGTGTGTGTGTGTGGGGGGGGGGAATTTAACTATAAATTTCTATTGATGGAACTTGCTGATGCAGTTTGTTAGCATGATAATTGTAAGATCAGTCTAATATCACTTATGTGAAAATACTTAATCTTTAATTTTTATTTTATGAAGAAGAACAATAGTATAGTATTTAGGTTAATGAGTATCACGTGAGCGTTCAGGGCGTTGATGAGCGCATGATAAATGTACGTTATCATTTTGATTAATATAGTGCTCCTTGTGTGGTTGCAGCTAACCGTGTCTCCGGTAACTTGATGTCATTTGTTAAAGTGCTCCTTTTGTGATTGCAGCTAACGGGGAGTTCGATCAGTGGAGCCAATGGTCGGCAGCGTCCCTCAAGACAAGCGCAACAGGCATGCTCTCCAGGAAGCGAGCTTGCAACTCATGCGTGCCCCTGTTCGCCGGCATCTTCTGCTCTGGCAAATTCGTCCTCAAGGAGATCTGCGGCAGGGTGCCCTGTTCCAACGGCGGAGCTATGTGCAGGTCAGCATGAGATATGGCTTGATATTGACCGTACAGGTCAGCCTGTGCTTATAGACTTTAACACTGACCGTACAGGTTAGCGTGAGTTTATAGATGTTAACATTGAACGTACAGGTTAGCGTGAGTTTATAGATGTTAACATTGAACGTACAGGTTAGCGTGAGTTTATATGCTTTCACATTGACCGTATACGTTAGCGTGAGGTATCCTTTTACACTGACCGTACAGGTCAGCGTGAGCTTATAGACTTTAACATTGACCGTACAGGTTAGCGTGAGTTTACAGATGTTAACATTGAACGTACAGGTTAGCGTGAGTTTATAGATGTTAACATTGAACGTACAGGTTAGCGTGAGTTTATTGATGTTAACACTGAACGTACAGGTTAGCGTGAGTTTATATGCTTTCACATTGACCGTATACGTTAGCGTGAGGTATCCTTTTACACTGACCGTACAGGTCAGCGTGAGCTTATAGACTTTAACATTGACCGTACAGGTTAGCGTGAGTTTACAGATGTTAACATTGAACGTACAGGTTAGCGTGAGTTTATAGATGTTAACATTGAACGTACAGGTTAGCGTGAGTTTATATGCTTTCACACTGACTGTACATGTTAACGTGAGTTTATATGCTTTCACATTGACCGTATACGTTAGCGTGAGGTATCCTTTCACACTGACCGTACAGGTTAGCGTGGGCTTATAGACTTTAACATTGAGCGTACAGGTTAGCGTGAGTTTACAGATGTTAACATTTACCGTACAGGTTAGCGTGAGTTTATAGATGTTAACATTGAGCGTACATATTAGCGTGAGTTTATATGCTTTCACATTGACCGTACACGTTAGCGTGAGGTTTCCTTTCACACTGACCGTACAGGTCAGCGTGAGCTTATAGACTTTAACATTGACCGTACAGGTTAGCGTGAGTTTCTAGATGTTAACATTGACCGTACAGGTTAGCGTGAGTTTATAGATGTTAACACTGAACGTACAGGTTAGTGTGAGCTTACAGATGTTAAATTTGACCGTACAGGTCAGCGTGAGCTTACAGATGTTAACATTGACCGTACAGGTTAGTGTGAGTTTATAGGCTTTAACATTGACCGTACAGGTCAGCGTGAGCTTATAGACGTTAACACTGACGGTACAGGTTAGCGTGAGCTATGCTTTCACATTGATCGTAAATGTTAGCGTGAGCTATGCTTTCACATTGACCGTACAGGTTAGCGTGAGCTTATATGCTTTCACATTGACCATACAAGTTAGCGTGAGCTATGCTTTCACATTGACCGTAAATGTTAGCGTGAACTATGCTTTCACACTGACCGTTCAGGTTAGAGTGAGTTTATGTGCTTTCACATTGACCGTACAGATTAGCGTGAGCTATGGGTCTACAGTGACTGTACAGGTTAGCGTGAGCTACGCTTTCACATTGACTGTACATGATAACGTGAGCTATGCTTTCACATTGACAGTGTACGTTAGCGTGAGCTCTGCTTTCACACTGACCGTACAGGTTAACGGGAGTTTATATGCTTTCACATTGACAGTACAGGTTAGCGTGAGCTATGCTTCTACACTGACTGTACAGGTTAGCGTGAGCTATGCTTCACATTGGCCATACAGGTTGGCGTGAGCTATGCTTTCACATTAAATATGCCAGTCAGCGTGATATATATATATATATATATAGAGAGAGAGAGAGAGAGAGAGAGAGAGAGAGAGAGAGAGAGAGAGAGAGAGAGAGAGAGAGAGAATGTATAACAAAGTCCAAGCATGTTTTTTAGTGGAAACGTTTTACTCCGAATTTTCGCCCTTGAGGGCTTCGTCAAAGCCCGGTTAGCTTGACTGATTCCTACAAATTGTAATTAGATACGTCATATTTTTATACGTTGTTTGCTTCTGAAAAACAAGTGTCTCCAATTCAGACTTGCTACTTTTCCACAAAAAGGTCCCACAGTACTCAATACTATCTGGTCTGGACAGATGTTGCACCTGCAACTCTACGTTGATCGAAAGTTGCTGGACTATGTTCATCACTACAATTGACATGGCCAGAATTATATATATATATAAAATTCTGGCCATGTCAATTGTAGTGATGAACATAGTCCAGCAACTTTATATATATGTAATACAATTGACATATATATATATATATGCCTTGCCTGTGTGCGTGCAGTTGCGTGCCATTCGTTTTATGTGTGCGTGTATGTGTGTGCGCGCGCGCACGTGTGTGTGTGTGTGTGTGTGTGTGTGTGTGTGTGTGTGTGTGTGTGTGTGTGTGTGTGTGTGTGTGTGTGTGTGTTGGAAGTGATCAAAAAGATGTTGAATGAAGTGTTGTGGTGTGTTTGTGTGATTAGTAAGGTTCATTGCGCTCTAGGTTGTGTTGACCTTGTTCTTCTAATAATTATGCGCTTCTGGTCCATGTTAGGTGTAAGCGCCTTATAAACGCTCTTTTACATTACACTGACCGTACAGGTTAGCGTCAGCTATTCTTTTACATTGACCCTACAGGTTACTGTGAGATGTATGTGATTTTATAATAAGATTTATTGACGGTTTAGCAGATGACATGTCTTCATATGCAAATTTAAAAGAATGATAAATACATAAAAAGAAAATGTTCCCTCTGTTTCAGAGTCAATATACCAAACAAAACAGCTCAAAACAACAAAACTAAACGTAAAAATAAACAAATCAACTAAAACAGAGTAATGAGATACTTATCTGGCTTTTTGGTTTTTGTTGTTGTTGTTGTTGTTTGTTTGTTTTGATTGTCACCAGGAGATCATTATGCCATGTTAATATCAATAATGTAGTTATGATAGCTTTACTATTCCATATGGGTGTGGACATGACTGGGTTTGTGGGTGTTGTTTTGGGCTATGATGGAGAAGCGGTAGAAGAGGAGGTTGAAAGGTGGGAGGATACGAATATGAGGACTGATGGTGTGTGCGTTCAAATGAGAGTGAGGGATAAAGAGAGCTACGTAAAAGATATCATCTTGAGGTCCATTTAGATGACCTCACAGGCGACGTTTTACTTAGCCTTATTCTGTTTTTACTTTGTTTTTACCCAACTTGTATGCTCATACTTTTATGCCTGTTCTGTTAAACATTTTTAATTGTCCTGTGTTGTACTTGGACTTTGAGTAAACCAGAAGACACATTTTCAATGTGTGTATTTATTATCAGTTAAACAAATCAACAAACAAGAGTTAATTATCGCTCGAAAGACGAAACATAAACACAGCAAGACTTACGGTAACTCTCACCTCACATGCAAGTAACCAATCATGATAATTAAAGTATGTATATAAACGCGCAGCAGATGCAGCTAGATTTAATTATTTCCTTTTGTAGGCACGCTTTCATTATCTATCTTTAAGACTTTATAAAGAATTTCAAAATTCAGTTTGGCAGCAAGCCTCTGTTGTTATTTTACTTGTGTGTGTGTGTGTGTGTGTGTGTGTGTGTGTGTGTGTGTGTGTGTGTGTGTGTGTGTGTGTGTGTGTGTGTGTGTGTGTGTGTGTGTGTGTGTGTGTGTGTGTGGGTGTGAGTGCGTGCGTGCGTGCGTGCGTGTGTGTGAGTGCGTGCGTGCGTGCGTGCGTACGTGCGTGCGTGTGTGCGTTCAGATGAGAGTTAGGGATAGAGAGAGCTATGTAAAAGATACCATCTTGAACTGAACTGAACTCACCTCATCGCGCACGTTTTCACGTTTTGGGTAGAACAAAAGTGACATCACTATGCACTCTTTATCTTTTGGATAGGACGAAAGTGACATCACCATGCACTCTTTATCTGTTGGATAGGACAAAAGTGACATCACCATGCGCTCTTTATCTGTTGGATAGGACAAAAGTGACATCACCATGCACTCTTTATTTTTGGGGTAGGACGAAAGTGACATTACCTTGCACTCTTTATTTTGTGGGTAGGACGAAAGTGACATTACCTTGCACTCTTTATTTTGTGGGTAGGACGAAAGTGAGATCACAGGTACTCTTTAATTTTTGCTAGGACGAAAGCCACATAGATAGGACGAAGGTATCGTCGCTGCGAACCCTTTGCTTTGTTGTGTGTAGGACCGAGTCTTACCGTTTTGGTAGCATAGAGGTGGAGTAAGTAGGACAGAAGTGAAGTCACCACCGAGTCTTACCGTTTTGGTAGCATAGAGGTGGAGTAAGTAGGACAAAGTGAAGTCACCACCGAGTCTTACTTTTTTGGTAGCATAGAGGTGGAGTAAGTAGGACAAAGTGAAGTCACCACCGAGTCTTACCTTTTTGGTAGCACAGAGGTGGAGTAAGTAGGACAAAGTGAAGTCACCACCTTTTTGGTAGCACAGAGGTGGAGTAAGTAGGACAGAAGTGAAGTCACCACCGAGTCTTACCGTTTTGGTAGCATAGAGGTGGAGTAAGTAGGACAGAAGAGAAGTCACCACCGAGTCTTACCGTTTTGGTAGCATAGAGGTGGAGTAAGTAGGACAGAAGTGAAGTCACCACCGAGTCTTACCGTTTTGGTAGCATAGAGGTGGAGTAAGTAGGACAAAGTGAAGTCACCACCGAGTCTTACTTTTTTGGTAGCATAGAGGTGGAGTAAGTAGGACAAAGTGAAGTCACCACCGAGTCTTACCTTTTTGGTAGCACAGAGGTGGAGTAAGTAGGACAAAGTGAAGTCACCACCTTTTTGGTAGCACAGAGGTGGAGTAAGTAGGACAGAAGTGAAGTCACCACCGAGTCTTACCGTTTTGGTAGCATAGAGGTGGAGTAAGTAGGACAGAAGAGAAGTCACCACCGAGTCTTACCTTTTTTGGTAGCGTAAAGGTGGAGTAAGTAGGACAAAGTGAAGTCACCACTGAGTCTTACCTTTTTGGTAGCATAGAGGTGGAGTAAGTAGGACAAAGTGAAGTCACCACCGAGTCTGACCTTTTTGGTAGCACAGAGGTGGAGTAAGTAGGACAAAGTGAAGTCACCACCGAGTCTTACTTTTTTGGTAGCATAGAGGTGGAGTAAGTAGGACAAAGTGAAGTCACCACCTTTTTGGTAGCATAGAGGTGGAGTAAGTAGGACAAAGTGAAGTCACCACTGAGTCTTACCGTTTTGGTAGCATAGAGGTGGAGTAAGTAGGACAAAGTGAAGTCACCACCGAGTCTTACCGTTTTGGTAGCACAGAGGTGGAGTAAGTAGGACAAAGTGAAGTCACCACCGAGTCTTACCGCTTTGGTAGCATAGAGGTGGAGTAAGTAGGACAAAGTGAAGTCACCACCGAGTCTTACCTTTTTTGGTAGCATAGAGGTGGAGTAAGTAGGACAAACGGCCATAATCTTTGACGGAGCTAGATGAACAACGAGGATCACTTAATGAAAATTGCCTGTTCACATGTAAGCTCTCGCAAGCTAAAACTACCAACGGACATTCATACCAATAAAGTACAAGCAGCCCCTACCCACCCACCCCTTCCCCAAAGCTTAAATGTTAATAATATTTCAATGTAGAAATATATACACAATTAAAAATAATGGTAACAGAAAGAAAAAGAAAAGAAAAAAACACACACACACACACGCACGCACGCACTCATGCATGCACGCACGTACACACGCACGCACGCACGAACGCACACACACAAAGTAATTATGGGAACGTCAACTTAACACACACAGCAAGCAGCGCAAGCGCACGTCACACCATAAAACCATCGACTATCATGCCTAGATGAAGAAATGGGTTTTCAGTAAAGGTCTGAAAGACTGAATGGAGTCCTTCTCCTTGATGCTCCCGGAGGACATTCCGGAGGGAAGGAGCGACATATCTGAAGGCTCGCTGGCCTTACAGCTTCGTCTTCGAATCCCTGGGCCCGGGAACATCAAGGAGAGATCCATATGCTGATCTGAGAAGGCGAGCAGGTGTATCTGTGGAGAAGATCAGACTGGTAGAACTGACCGGTATGTGGCAGAGATAATTTTGTGGCAGGTCCGTTTCTGGGTGGGAGGCCAATGAAGCTAAGACCGGGAGTGCTGTGGGTTTTGTTGTTGTTGTGATTGATTTTTTTTTTTTCTGATTTTTTTCTGATTTTTTCTTTTTTTCTTTTTGAATTTCATTGCATTTCTTGCAGCAGCATTTTGCAATGCCTGTAGACATTTCATCTGCTTTTAGGGCAGTCCCGAAAGAAGGCCATTACAGTAGTCAAGCTTTGACAAAATCGGACAGACATCAATGCTGTTTGCAGCTTTGCAGCTGACGTATGAACAGACTTTACTCAAAGATCTGATGTGGAAAAAAATATAATCTGACAACGATTGAGACACAAAATGACTCCAAAGGTTTTCACCGCGTTGGAGAACGGAATGGATGATTCGCCAACTGAAAGGCAGTCAACGGGGAGAGTTCCTCTTCTAGATGATGGTCCACAGAGGAGTACTTCAGTTTTTTGCTCATTGAGCTTCACTGAATTTATTTTTTCATTATCCAGTTTTTATCTGGCGACAGCAGGACGCAACATTTCTCAACGGACTCAGCACAGACTCAGGTTCAGTTGGTAGGCATGAGTACAGTTCGGAATCGCTGGCAAAAAAGTGATAGTCTACACAGAACGTATCAGTGAGGTCTGCCAACTGTCTATTGTAAAGCTAAAAGAGAAGAGGACCGAGCACCGATCCCTGCGGAACGCCACAGAGAAGGGGAGTTTCTGCTGAAAGAGCATGTCCTACAAAGACTAGCTATGAGCTGCGTGACAAGTATGATGAGACCCAGTCAAGAACGGAACCACCTAAGCTGATTTTTGCATGAAGTCTCTGGAGCAGCAACAATTGATCAAGAGTGTCAGTTAAAGGCAGCACTCAGATCAAGCAATACAAGAAGAGCATTGCTTCCTCCATCAGTCATTACCAACAAATCGTTAAGTATGCGAAGGAGGGCCGTCTCGGTGCTGTGACCACGGCTGTACGCCGACTGAAACTTGACATGCAAATTGTTTGTGTCGAGGTGTGCCTGCAGCCGGTCGGCAACCGCTCTCTCAAGGATCTTGGACAAATAGGGTAGGTTTGACACCGGGAGTTTATTTACCTTGCATTTAATCGCATGCCAGTGAGAGTTACCGTAAGCGATTCAGATCTTTGGTGTTATCATTGTAACGTCCTTCAAGTCCCAAATACATCCCTCTGTCAACTGATTTTAAACAACGTCCAGCATAATTAGTTACTGAAAAGACAAAAACAAAACAAAAAGAAAGCCGAGTAAAGCCTCTTTAACTGCTAATCGTCGTCACAGAACCAGTACAGATGAAGCAAACTTATGTTCTTTTTTCTCCTTGATCCCCCCCCCCCCCCAACCCCTGGCCCCTCCTCCCACCTCCGGAGATGCTGCAAAATCGACACGCCGTTTTCCAGATTACCGACGACACGCTCTTGTTAACGCTCTAGCCAGCCGCAGAATATATTTCTGAACTCATTTCTGAACTTTTTACCTGTGAGGCAATAGAGGTAAAAGTTGATAGAATAGTTGATGTCTGCCAGATAGTAAACGATAACCCCAATGAAAAAGAACATATCCCGGGTCTCCATTGTGATGGCTGTGTCTATGACAAAAGTCACCGTATTGAATATTGTCCGAGGTAAGGTCAGAAGGACAAAGGTCAGAGACACGATGATGGCGGTGAGGGTTACGGAGTTTGCGCTGGTCACCCGACTGGCCTGCTGAATGTCAGAGGTGGCGAACTGACCACTGGCGCTCTTCACAGAGGCCCTCAGTTTCACTATCAGGACGCTGTTGCTAATGAACAGGCAGACAAAGGGAACAACAGAGAAAATAAACATGTCTGCCTTTGGCCAGACGTTTCTTATAAATGATTCGTAGCCGCTATATGGGATACCGCAACGAGGGCGAGGGAGACGGAGGACCACATACCCATACAACATGTGGGAACAGATCAAGCAGAAGAGCACCACGATGACCAGAATCATCTTCCACGACCGGCTCTGCGTACACAGCGCGTTCACACGATGCGGCCAAACCACCGAAAGAGCTCTCTGGGTTGTCATGACTACGACAATCCACGCAGATATTCCGGATGACGCATTCATAATAAAAACATGAAGTTTGCAAATAGCGTCATGCTGTGACGAGATAGAGAAGCCAGCTGCTAAGATAACCCACTGCACAAAAGGAGTAGTGATGAGGATACACAGATCCGCCATTGCCAGCGCCATGAAGTAAGGGTCCAGAGATGATCTCTTGGCTTTGAACCGATGGATGATGGCCATGGTCATCACGTTGCCGAAGACACCGAGGAGAATGCAGAGGGGCCAAAGGACCCACTTCATCACCTTGGATAAATGCCGTTTGAGAATAGTGAAGGAAATGGGCGACAGGGAAGCCGTGCGGACTGGTGAAGTGCTGTAGTTTCCCATGGGAACTGATACATTGCTGTAGTTGTCCATGGTGAGTGGCAAAATGCTGTAGTTTTCCACGGTGAGTGGCAAAATGCTGTAGTTGTCCACGGTGAGTGGCAAAATGCTGTAGTTTTGCACGGTGAGTGGCAAGATGCTGTAGTTTCCCACTGGGCGTGGTGTAATGCTGTAGTTTTCCATTGCTAGGTGCGAAATGCTGAAATTTTCCATTGTTGCTTTTCTCTCTTGGTTTGCACGGCGTGGCGGCAGTAGTCGAGTTGTTGCGTTTTCAACGCTAAACTGGGGGAACGGACAATTACAATGATAGTTAAAATGTTAGAGATCCTGGGACGATCTGAAAGCTCCAGCGGATTGTTTTGGCTTCTGTTTGTGAGTTTCTACAAGGTAAATGTTATCACAGCGGCTTTATATGAACCCCTAACGCAAATCCGTCTGTCAATAAAAATTAAAAAAAATGGGAATGCGACTGAAACGGCCCAAAATAGAAGTACCCATAGATCGCCGGTGAAAACCATCAGTCAGACGGGTGTGAAGCCGCTTAATAGTGCAAATACCACAGTACAGTGCTGCGGTTAATGTACTTTTCATTTCAAATGCTAATCGTAACAAATCAATCACACATACACACACTCACATGCGCACGCACGCACGCGCGCACACACACACACACGTGCGCGCACTCACGCACACATTGGCACACTCAAATATATACATGCGTGCTAATGTGTAGGCGAATATCATGCGCGCGCGCGTGCGCACACACACGTGCGCGCACTCACGCACACATTGGCACACTCAAATATATACATGCGTGCTAATGTGTAGGCGAATATCATGCGCGCGCGCGTGCGCACACACACACACACTAACACACACACACACACACACACACACACACACACACTAACACACACACTAACACACACACACACACACATACACACACACACACACACACACACACACACACACACACACACACACACACACACACACATACACACACACACACACACACACACACACCTCTGAATTGATAAACGTCAATAATAATAGTAACTGAAGTATTTCTAAAGTGCAAAATCTTGCCCGAAGAGACTATTCTAAGCGCACGCGCGCGCGCGCGCGCGCGCACACACACACACACACACACACACACACACACACACACACACACACACACACACACACACACACACACACACACACACACACGAGCATACTGACAATACGAAGCTTAATTTACACAACTTAAAATAGGCAGCAAACTTGAGACTCGAGACAGACGAAGACAGCAGCACAAAACGGAAGACACGGCAGGTCTATAGTTTGGGAAAAGAAATGTTTTGAGGTTACACTTGAATGACTGTTACCGTCGTGAAAGGTGAGATATCTAAAATAGAAGTATTTTTCGGAGGTTAGGTAAAAATATTTTATTTTATTTTAAACAAGATTGACTCCTAGCGTTCTAAAACAAGATCCAAAGATAAAAGATTTAAAAACAAAAACGCTATTTCTTACGACAAGACTGAAAGTCTTTGTCTTGTCCTTATAAATAGCGTTATTTTGAACTGACCTTCTGTGTGTTTGGAGGTTATGTAATCCTCAGAGTTCTCCGAGTTTGTCTCACCTTTCACGCCAGTGAGAGGCTTTGCAATCCAGAGGTGTGTGTGTGTGTGTGTGTGTGTGTGTGTGTGTGTGTGTGTGTGTGTGTGTGTGTGTGTGTGTGTGTGTGTGTGTGTGTGTGTGTGTGTGTGTGCGCGCGCGCGCGCGCGCGCTCTTAAATTAGTCTCTAGGGACAAGATTTTGCGCTTTAAAAATACTTCAATTATTATTAATTATTAACAATCAGCCCGTATTTCATTTTCACCCAAAATGACAATTTGATCAATTCTGCAACCTCGTGTCTTCCCTTAATCCAATAACTGTACACATATTGTGAAGGTTGAATCCTTAAAAGCCATATTAAGCGATCAGAAAGACATTTGTGAAGGTCGGCTCTTTGAAAACCCAAATGGTCAGAAAGACAACAACAATACGTATTGTATAGGCCGTTTCTTTAAAACCCAAAATGATTCGAGAGATAACGATCACAATGCGCATTGTGAAGGCTTGCTCTTTAAGAGCCTAAAATGATCAGAAAGACAATGACAATACATATTGTGAAAGCTTTTTTTTTTTTCTTTTTTTTTTTTTTTATCCCAAATAATCAGAAAGATAACGACAATACACTATTGTTGAGGCTGGTTCTTTAAAATTCCAAATTATCAGAAAGACAATGACAATATGTACTGTAATGATTGTTGTTGTTTTTTAATGCCCAAATGATCAAAAAAGATAACCACAACAGGATCAACAACAACAACACCAACAGCAAGATAACAACAATAACGTATTGTGAAGGCGTTTGTTCTGAAACTTCCGTCCAAAGCTGTTGTTTTCCGGCATGGTGTTAGCGTGCAAAACTGCAGAACTACTCTGACACCACCTCACTGAGCACCGTTTTCCGGATGTCGTAAACCCATGCTTGCAGTTTGCTCCACAACTTCCGTCCAAAACTGTTGTTTCCCGAGATGGTGTCATGGTGCATTCTCCTCTGTCAGCCGTGCATTAGTATGGCGGCTTGCTAGCGTCAAAAGACAAAATTAATAATTAAGTGCACATAATTACACTTTTGTGTACTTAATTACATTTATTTATCACGCGGTGCGTGAGTAAAAGGTCAGTAAGTGAAAGGTCGGTGAGTGAAAGGTCATCCGCCTCGCAGGCAGGGCGTATCTTCGCTCCTACATTTTTGTGTGCTGTCGTCAGTTTCAGTGGGTGCATGTGTATGATTTTTGTGTCAGTGTTCCATGATGGATCGCATAACGTTTTGGTTGAATCTTGGACCTCCCCGACCCCTCAGATTGTTACTATGGCTGTTTCTCGTTTGGGTAAGGTTTCATCTTCTGAACCTTCACTGTCAGCCATTTTTCACTTCAACGGACGCTCTGCACGTGCATCGTTCACCGATCTGGACACAGGGCCCAGTGTCAGCTACTGACGCCGTGGACTCGAGCGGGCCTGCTCAACAAGCACACCGCTACTCACGTGATCAGCTGCTGGCTGCCAAAGCAACATGTGTTTATCTTGACCCCGCACTCATCTCTCGCCTGAGAGTTCTCTCCCTTGGTTACAACCTGCCCCGACGGCCATCGTGCCGGGGTGGCAGAAGGAAACGTCATCGCATAGAGGTTGTCAACAGTACACGGCCTCTCCATCCGGCAGCAGTCCCGCCCGATGCCACGCCCCGTCATCCCAGACCCTTGGGTTGCAACCCGTCCAACCTCATCGCCGTCCCGTTACAGAATTGTGACACACTGCCGAACCAACTCTGTGTCTGTCTTTTCGACGCCCAGTCAGTCGACATCTCCACGAAACGTTCGGAAATCTGCAGCTTCATCAGCGACTACGATGCTGACGTGGTGCTGCTAACCGACACGTTGCTGCGCGAGTCTGGCGAAGATGCCAAGTGCAGGGACCTGACGCCTCCGGGCCACAAGCTGTTCTCCTTTCCCCGGTCCCACTGCTCTACTGCCAAGCGCGGCGGCGACTTCGCCTTCATCGTCAAAGACTCCCTGTGCGATCGCTGCTCTATTGCCAAGCGCGGCGGCGACCTCACCTTCATCGTCAAAGACTCCCTGTGCGATCACTGCTCTACTGCCAAGCGCGGCGGCGACTTCTCCTTCATCGTCAAAGACTCAATGTGCGATCACTGCTCTGTTGCCAAGCAGGGCCGCGGTTTCGCCTTCATCATCGAAGACTCCCTGTGCAATCACTGCTCTACCACTGTCAGCTTTCCTTTCCCACACACAACATTTGAATTGGCTCAGGTAACTCTCGGCGTCAACAAGCAACGTGTTTCCTTATGCTCCGTGTACCGGCCTCTACCAAGTAAGACATACAAAATGACGGACCTGTGCTTTTTCGACGAACTTCCTCTTTTTCTCGAGAATTGTGTCGATGATCAGAACAGCATCATCACTGCAGGTGACTTTAATTTTCATTTTGAAGATTCCAGTTATCCTAACACCAAGAAGCCGATATCATTTTCGAAGCCGATACATACTGTGAAGTTTGAGTCCATTCGTTTCATTCACAAGATTAACATGGAGGATTTTTCAGTCGACACTGCAAATGGTTCTACACCCAATATTTCACTGCCTGATCTCAACCGTCATCTTAGTCAAATACTTGACAAGCATTCGCGTGTGTGTCAGCGTAAGGTTCGCCAGCGAAGACCTAGTCCCTGGTACAGCTCTGTCGCCGACCGGCTCCGTGAGCTGAAGCGTGAACGTCGGAGAGCGGAGCGTCGCTGGCGGTCCCCGCGTTCGACCATCCATAAACAGTTGTATGTCACAGCAAAGCAAAAGGTAACTGACCTAGTTCATGACGCCAAGACGTCCTTTTATTCTGTCGTGGTGTATTCTAGTGCCACATGCGAAGAGCTGTTTCACAACATGACTACTTTCTTAGGCAAAACAAACAACCCCTCTCTTCTTTCTGTTCGTGATTTCCAACAACTTCCACGGATCTTCAGTGACTTTTTCAAAAACAAAGTTCTCTCCGCTCGAAACAGCTTTTCGCCTGTGACACAGAAGAATGACGACTGTCGACCCACATTCTCTGGCACACCATTTCTCTCCTTTACACCAGTTTCTGAGCAGTTTGTTAAAAAGATTATCCTTCAAACTGTCCCCAAGACTTCCGTGCTTGGTCCGATACCAGCTAAACTTCTCTACAAAAGCCTTGAAGTTCTTCTCCCGTCTATCACAAAAATTC
>OY757555.1:7066305-7068342 GCA_963584105.1 Alviniconcha strummeri | reverse complement strand
AGTGGCATATATGTAGAATCCCCATAAAACACCAAGAAGTCGTCTGCCGTACGCTAAACGCAGACGATCGCAATGCCATTTGCATAGCGAGACGAGAATATAAGAATTTATTGAAGAACAAGAAGAAACAACACAATGACTTAACACAATGCTTAACATGCTGTTAGCCTCTGTGAAGAGTCAACGTGATTTCTGGGAAGCTGTGCATAAAGTTTCGTTTAAGAGGAAATTTGTTAGAAATGATATTGCTGTAGATGACTGGTTTCAGCACTTTAGGAATCTGTTAGAAAAAGAAGTTAACAATGATGACATTATAGACAGTACTACTGATGATGATGACGATAATGATGATGATGATGAAAATCACACTTTGAACCGTCCAATATCAGAGGCCGAAGTTTTGCTTGCACTTAGGAAGATCAAACGTAGATAGGCTCCGGGACCTGACGGAATAATAGGGGAGATTATAAGGTATTCTGGTAACCAGGTTGACCACTTCTTTGTAAAATTCTTTAATACTTTGTTTGACAAGGGAATATTTCCAGACGGGTGGACGGAGTCTATAGTTATACCATTGTTTAAAAAAGGAGACATGAATAACCCTAGTAACTATAGAGGTATCTCACTGTGTGACACAAGTAGTAAACTTTATAGTACAATTATTAATAATAGACTACGGGAATGGGTCGAACAAAATAATATTACTGCGGAATATCAAGCCGGGTTCAAAAGAGGATATTCTACAATTGACCATATGTTTATTCTATTGGCATGTGTTCAGAAGCAGTTTGCTGCGAACCGAAAACGCTATGTTGCTTTTATTGATTTCGAAAAGGCGTTTGATTCGATTAATAGAAATTTTTATGGCCTATTTTGTTAAAGAATGATATCAAAGGAAAGTTATTTAGATGTATTAGAAGTATGTATAGTAATGTGAAAGCTCGAGTAAGATGTGGAGATAAACTGACAGATTATGTGAACTGTACTGCCGGAGTGAAACAGGGAGATGTGTGTAGCCCTATCCTTTTTTCTCTGTTCATAAATGAGTTAGCATTACAAATGATTGACAAAGGGAGACACGGTGCATGCTTTATGATCGACGCTTTTGAATTATTTATACTGCTGTTGGCTGATGACGTAATTTTGATGTCCGAAACTGTGGTAGGACTACAGACTCAGTTAAATAGTCTACAGCATGCTGCTTCTGAGCTTGAACTCAAAGTTAATATGAATAAGAGTAATATAATTGTTTTTCGAAAAGGTGGTTATTTAGGTGCTAGAGAACGGTGGATATATGATGGTGTTGTTATGCCAGCTGTGAATGTGTAAAAATATCTTGGCATTTACTTCACTACAAGACTGTCTTTTGTTTCTGCTTGTAGAGACTTAGCAAGTAGAGCCACGAATGCATTGGTGTGTGTTTTGCAAAAGCTATATTTGCTTAATAACAATTCATTAGAAGTGTTTTTGAAGCTCTTTGATGCCCAAGTGCAACCAATTGCACAGTATGGGTCTGAGTTATGGGATCTTGATAAAGCGGCGATACATATTGAAAAAGTTCATTTGTACGCGCTGAAAAGATTTTTAGGGGTAGATATGAAAACACCAAATGACCTTGTGTATGGTGAGACAGACATATTTCCAATTACGTTGAACTCCGCCGTCAGAGGTATTCGCTATTGGTTGAAGCTTACATGTATGGGTGAAGACAGATTGCCGCATAAAGCATATATGATGTTATATAATTTAGATGCCAGGGGTAAGAGAAACTGGGTTTCAAATGTTAGAATGCAATTGTTTCAATATGGCTTTGTATTTGTATGGATGAATCAAGGTGTGGGAAGAGTGAATGAGTTTATATGCGCTTTTCGTGAAAGACTGATTGACTGTACATGGCAGGATTGGGAAGATCATGTTCAAACTTGTGACAGATTTAGTATGTGCAGAAGTTTTAATAGCATTTTGCATTGTACCAAAACATATATAACTATGAATATGGATAGACATTTGAAACATATCATGACAAAATTTAGATTT
>OY757555.1:7051305-7063805 GCA_963584105.1 Alviniconcha strummeri | reverse complement strand
GATATTACCGTGAGTATTGTGAGCTGAACGAATGCCATGCTACGCCACTGCTGGTCGCTGTAGGCTGACGCCTCTGCATTGCCACGCTGTGTGGTCTGCCGGAAGCCTGGGCTTTCGGCGTCACCCGTCTTGTGCAAGGCCGTTCCGTTGCCAGACAAAATGGTTTGTGTCAAGCGTTCGTGTTAAGAAACGCACGAGTGGTTGGTTGAGACAGTCTGTGTGTGCTGAATGTGAACCGTCGCGTCCGTCATGGTTCAGTCTTTCCCGATCATGTTTAACTCTCATTGGATGCTTTTAACAATAATTCCTAATCTCTAATCGCTGTTTCTTGCTACTCACGCATCATATTCTTTCTCGTTCGTCACTATGTGTCTAAAATGAGTTATCTGTTCACTAGTCCGCCCCCGCTATTTGTATCCAAAACGTGATGTTCCTTGTTCTTCGTCACCACGTGTGTGTCACCCGTGGTATTCCTTGTCCGTCGTCACCACGTGTGTGTCACCCGTGGTATACCTTGTCCTTCGTCAATACGTGTGTGTATAACCCGTGGTATTTCTCGTCCTTCGTCAGTACGTGTGTGTAACCCGTGGTATTCCTTGTCCTTCGTCACTATGTGTGTGTCACCCGTAGTATTATTCGTCCTTCGTCAATACGTGTGTGTAACCCGTGGTATTTCTTGTCCTTCCTCAATACGTGTGTGTAACCAATGGTATTTCTCGTCCTTCGTCAATACTTGTGTGTAACCCGTGGTATTTCTTGTCCTTTCGTCAATATGTGTGTATAACCCGTGGTATTCCTCGTCCTTCGCCACTACGTGTGCGTCACCCGTGGTAGTCCTCGTCCTTCGTCACTACGTGTGCGTCACCCGTGGCAGTCATCGTCCTTCGTTACTACGTGTGCGTCACCCGTTGTAGTCATCGTCCTTCGTCACTACGTGTGCCTGACAGGTGTTAGCTTGACAAGCTAGCCCTGGTGTGCGATAGCCAGACTGTACGTGGAGTAGTTTCCACGGGCCGTCGCCTTCAGCGCTTTCAGCCCTACGCCACTTAGATCTCACACATTCCCGTTTTTTCTCTTACATGCGTTTGTTAGAATATCGTATCTGTTAAACAAGTAGGCTTGAATGTTCTATTACCACAGAGTTATTTCAGAAAAATGGATACGACTTTAATGCTTGCAACAACGTAAGAGATATTTTGTATAATACTGATGTTATCAATTCTATCGTTAAACTGATTGTTCATAGTCCAGTGTGTAAGTTAGTGTAATATACAAATGTATGTGGGTTTTGCTGTTGTTGTTGTTGTCGTTGTTTTGTTTGTTTGCTTGCTTGTTTGTCTGTCTGTTGTTTTTAATATCACCTCGATGTGAACAGACAAAATAAAACATTGATTGATTGATTGATTGACCCCCCTCCTACTTTTCATCGTCAGCATCATCTTTCACCGTCTCAGTTCCTCCTTATCTGTCTCTCGCAGGGTGAAATTACCATAAGTGTTACTGTTTTCTTTGGTTGCAGACAAGTACTACTAAACAGGAAGCGATCTGCTCTGGACTGACCAACGCTCGCATACAAACTCTTACTGGAACTGAAGGACGTTTGTTTTACAGACTGTGAAATTTTATTTTTGACAAGAATAAAAATGGTGCCTTAAACAGATTTTCTTTACTGATAATCACATATCCATCCAGTGTGGTTCCAAATTCGATGTTATTTGTTTGAATTTCGGTACCTCTCATCAGATGGTACAACTCGAAATTCTGGTATCTGTTTTCAGCATAAGAACAAGCAAGGCTATGTGGAATGGCATCACACAGACACACACATACATATAACGCCTCAACAACAATCATATGAGCTCTTAGAGCTGTACAAATCAACAATTGTAACAGTGCATCAATATGTTACTTAAATTAGCCTAAAACAGCAATTTAAAATGATAAATGCGCTGTGTTTATACAGCAGTGTCTTAACAGTTATTTAAAAAAAAATAGCATTTAGAACACACACACACACACACACGCACGCACGCACGCACGCACGCACGCACGCACGCACACGCACGCACGCACACACACGCACGCACACACACACATACACACACACATAGAAACACACACACACACTCACACACACACACACACACACACACACACGCACACGCACACACACACACACACACACACAAAACAAAAAATGTAGACCTACCATGTTTTTAGTTCCGTGCTGCGATCTTCATCCATCTCAAGTCTCTAAGCTGCGTAAATTAAGCTTTGTATAGTTAGAATGCTCGTGTGTGCGGGTGCCTGTGTGTGCTTGTGTGTGTGTGTGTGTGTGTGTGTGTGTGTGTGTGTGTGTGTGTGTGTGTGTGTGTGTGTGTGTGTGTGTGTGTGTGTGTGTGTGCCCGCGCGCGATGATATGAATGAAATTTGATCTACCTAACTTGCAGTTGGTGGAGAAGTGTGTAGAGGACTCTCTCTCTCTCTCTCTCTCTCTCTCTCTCTCTCTCTCTCTCTCTCTCTCTCTCTCTCTCTCTCTCTCTCTCTCTCTCTCTGTTCTATTCTTCCATCACCACCATCAGGTTCAGGGTAGAAGCGATACACGCATTACCACCATCAGGTTCAGGGTAATGATGGTACATTCATTACCTCCATCAGGTTCAGGGTAGAAGCGGTGTACTCATTACCATCAGGTTCAGGGTAATGGTGGTACACACATTACCACCATCAGGTTTATGGTAGTGGTGGTACACTCATTACCACCATATGGTTCAGGGTAGAAGCGGTATATTCATCACCACCATCAGGTTCAGGGTAGAGGCGGTACACTCATCACCACTCTCTGGTTCAGGGTAGATGTGGTGCATCGATCACCACCATCAGTTTCATGGTGCAGGCGGTACACTCTACACCACCATCAGGTTCAAGGTAGAAGCGGTACACCCATCACCACCATCAGGTTCAGGGTAGAGGTGGTCCACCCATCACCACCATCAGGTTCATGATAGAAGCGGTACACCCGTCACTGCCATGAGCTTCAGGGTAGAGGCGGTACACCCATCACCACTCTCTGGTTCATGGTGCAGGCGGTACACTAACCACCACCATCAGGTTCATGGTAGAGGTGGTAGACCAATCACCACCACCAGGTTCAGGGTAGAAGCGATACACTCATCACCACCATCAGCACCATCAGTTTCAGGGTGATGTGGTGCACCCATCACCACTATCAGTTTCATGGTGCAGGCGGTACACTCATCACCACTCTCAGGTTCAGAGTAGAGGTGGTACACCCATCAACACCATCAGGTTCAGGGCAGAAGCGGTACACTGATCACCACCATCAGTTTCATGGTGCAGGCGGTACACTCATCACCACCATCAGGCTCAGGGTAGAAACGGTACATTTAGCACCAAATAGGTTCATGGTAGTGCTGGTACACACATCAGGTTCAGGGTAGTGCTGCTACGCACATCAGGTTTAGGGTAATGCTGCTACACACATCAGGTTCAGGGTAGTGCTGCTACACACATCAGGTTCAGGGTAGTGGCGGTATCTACATCAGGTTCACGGTAGTGGCGGTACTGTCCCAGGTCTCACGAACCCTTCCAGAGCCTGCAAGTCCAGCACACGACCGTAGACGCTGGTTCTGTACAGGAGATGGTCAAAGACCTTCATCAGCACAGGATCTACCTTGTGAAAGCTGATGGTCAGCTGACTACAGCAGTCGTGACCCTGGCGAACAGACACAAAGGGCAATACAGGTGCCGGTTAGATTTAACATCAACTGTGGCACCGGCGAACACACGCAGAAGGGCAACAGAGGTGCCGGTTAGATTTAACATCAGTTGTTGCACTGGCGAAAAGAAACTGGGAAATACAGGTGACCTGCCGGTTAGATTTAACATCAGCTGTTGCACTGGCGAAAAGAAACAATGGGAAATACAGGTGATCTGCCGGTTAGATTTAACATCAGCCTGCTGCACTGGCGAAAAGAAGCAAGAGGAAATACAGGTGACCTGCCGGTTCGACTTAATCTAACATCAGTTGTTACACTGGCGAACAGATGCAATGGGTAATAAAGGTGCCGGTTAGATTGAACATTAATTGTGGCAGTGGTGAACACACGCAGAATGGCAATACAGGTGACCTGCCGGTTAGACTTAACATCAGTTGTTGCACAGGCGAAAAACACAAAACGGACAATACAGGTGCCGGTTAGCTATAACATCAGTTGTGGCACTGGTGAACAGAATGCACGTGCAAGTTACATATATAAACATTTATAAAAATTGTGGCACTGGTGAACAGAATACACGTGCAAGTTAGCTATATAAACATTTATAAAAATTGAGGCACGGGTGAACAGACAAACGGGCAATACAGGTGCCGGTTAAATAACATCAACCGTGGCACTGGTGAACATATTTAATACACGTGCTGGTTAGATTTAAAATATATAAAAATTCAATCAGTTGTGGAACTGGTGAACAGACGAAATGGGCAATACAGGTGCCGGTTAGATATAACATCAACTGTGGCTCTGGTGAACAGAATACAGGTGCCGGTTAGATCAAACATCAACCGTAGCACAGGTGAACACACGAAGAATGGGCAATAGGTGTAACGACTAGTTGCAACGACTAGTTGTCAGTCACTCTGGTGAACACAGTCAGGCAGAGGGCAATAAGGGTAAGGGTTAACTTAAAATCAGTTGTCATCCTGGTGAACAATCGCAAAGGTTAATAAAGGTGACGGTCAGAGCTCATATTAACTGTAACTCTGGTGAACAGTCATGAACAGAGCAATAAATGTGACCGTTTGATTTAATGTCACTTGTCACTCTGGTGAACACAAGAAAATGGTAATAATTAAGGGTAATGGTCTACATTTAAGAACAGTTGCTGTTCTGGTGAACACACGCAAAGAATAATAAAGGTGACCGTTTAGAGTTAAGATCAGTCGTCGCTATGGTGAACACACGCAAAGGGTAATGAATAAAGGTGACGGTTTAGAGTTAAGATCAGTCGTCACTATGGTGAACACACGCAAAGGGTAATGAGGATAATGGTTCAGATCAGTCGTCACTATGGTGAACACACGCAAAGGGTAATGAGGATAATGGTTCAGATCAGTCGTCACTATGGTGACCTCACGCAAAGAGTAATAAGGATAACTGTGAGCAATACGTGTGACTCCCGGAGTCAATAGCATTCGATCGTCAAAATATTGAACACCCAGCAAGTCCGTATTATGGGGAAAACATCAGAACCGAAAGTGGTCATCAGACTGGGTAGTGCCGGTGTGACTGTTGGATTTAGCAGCATTCGTCACAACTGGTTCAGTTTGTGCATTACATTTTGTTTTGTTTCTAAGATGACACTCGGCTGGTTGGTTGGCGGGTTTACTATCGGTGGTATCATTACTATCGTCTTGGGGTCGCAGAGGATCAAAGAGCGAAAGTCTTGGACTCGGTGGACTCAGTGGAATCATGTTCAAGATTGTGAGATTTTGGTACAATATAGTTATCAGCACTTGCTCCTATCACTGTTGGCCTTTTCGCTGTAGCAAAGATCAACACAGCCTGCCTCTCTCTCTCTCTCTCTCTCTCTCTCTCTCTCTCTCTCTCTCTCTCTCTCTCTCTCTCTCTCTCTCTCTCTCTCTCTGTCTGTCTGTCTGTCTGTCTGTCTGTCTCTCTCTCTCTCTCTCTCTCTCTCTCTCTCTCTCTCTCTCTCTCTCTCTCTCTCTCTCTCTCTCTCTCTTATCATTTTTCCAGAGTATTTGACCCAAATAACTGTTAACCAACAGTGCAAGTGATACATTCTGTCAGGGTGATACTGGTGAGGATTGTGAGTCAGCCACTGTAGAAGAAGAGTTTGATGTTTTGGGGGGACGTATATTTTGAGTCACTGAAGGTGACATCACTGAAGCTGAAGTTTATACAGCAGTGAGAGCATTAAAGAATGGAAAAGCAGCTGGACCAGACGGTATTATCGGGAAATTTTTCAAACATTCTGCCACTTTTGTTGTGCCATTTTTAGTAAAATCCTTTAATAGATTATTTACATCAAGTTCATACCCGCAAGCTTGGTCAGCAGCAATTATTCACCCGCTGCTGAAAAAAGGCGACGCAAATAACCCCGATAATTACAGGGGCATATCTCTGCTGAATATTTGTAGTAAACTCTATAGCCACATTCTTAACAACAGATTGAACAAATGGATTGAAGAGAATGAGATTCTGGATGAATGCCAAGCAGGTTTTCGCAAAAACTACAGTACTATTGATTATTTATTCACTACAGTTGCAACTATTCAAAAACAGCTATCTATTTTCTTTGTCGCTTTTGTTGACTTCAGAAAGGCGTTTGACTCGGTTGTAAGAAAAAACTTATGGAAAATCTTGAGAAAGAATGGTGTGAATGTTAAAATGTTTCGTGCAATCACTAGTATGTACAATGTAGTTAAAGCTAAAGTGCGGGCAGGTGGTGACCTGACGGAATCTTTCATGTGTCCGAGTGGCCTGAAGCAAGGCGAAGTGTGTAGTCCGGTTTTGTTTTACAATACAATACAACTTTATTGTCTCTGTGTAGATAAATTTGCTTTCTGGCTCGTCATTTACATAAACACATTCAATAAAATTAACAATAAAACATCAACAACTCAATGAAACACGGAGCTAAAAACCGCTCAAATACAAGGAAAATACTTAACAATAACAATGTACACACACACGCACGCTCCCACCCACCCACCTACACACCCACACACCTACACACACACACACACACACACACACACACACACACACACACACACACACACACATACACACACATACACACACACACACACACACACACACACACACACACATACACACACACACACACACACACACATTATTCTTCTGGCTCACCAATAACTTATTCAATAAATTACAATAAAACAAAATTCCTTAAACAACAAAACACTAAAATCGAAACACTAAAATCGAAACACTCAATCGACCACAAAATATAAATAATAGGCAGCATTTATAAAGTAATATATTAAATCCAGGCAATATATAATTCCTCACACACGCACACACGCACGCACACCCGCACGCACGCACGCACACACACACACACACACACACACACACACACTATTCTTCTGGCTCACCAATAACTGAAAACATTCAATAAATATTGTAATAAAACAATTATTCCTTAAGTAAACATCAAAACACTAAAATCAAAACACTAAAATCGACCGCAACATATATTTTCCTTTTTTATAAACGAGCTAGCCAGAGAAATTGTCCAGCGGGGTAGGCACGGAATACAGCTTATACCAGACCTTATAGAGATTTTTATACTCCTGTTTTCAGACGATGTTATTTTGATGTCTGACGCAGTATGTGGGTTGCAAAACCAATTGAATATTTTTTCTGAAACGGCAAATCGCCTGGGATTGGTCGTCAATTTGGACGTGTCTAATATTGTATTTAGAAATGGAGGTCACATTGCATGGAATGAAAAATGGTTTTATGGTCAGAATTTTATATCTGTTGTAAATGTGTATAAGTACCTTGGAATCTGCTTATCTGCCAGGTTAACTTTCTCCCTGCTCTGAGGGACATGGCAGCTCGTGCCAAAATAGGTGTTGTTAACATCCTGAAACTACTTTGGTCACTTGGGGAAAATCTCCTTCGATTTTCTTCAAACTGTTCGATGTTCAGATTCAACCAATTCTCAATTATGGGGCTGAAGTCTGGGGTTTGGAGGCCGACTTGAAAGTTGTTGAAAAAATACACCTTTTTGCAATAAAGAGATTTTTGAATGTAAGCAGCCGAACTCGGAATGTTATGGTGTATGGTGGAACTGGGCGGTACCCTCTCTTTGTCAACATTTTTGTAAAATCTGTAAAATACTGGATACGTATACCCGACCATCGTTTCCCATACAAATCCTACAAAATGCTACTTTATTTACACGAGCAAAATCGAAAAACGTGGGCCTCATCAGTATGCTTTCTGTTATATAAATGTGGTTTTAACCATGTATGGGAAAACCAGGGTGTTGGAGATGAGAAAACATTCCTTAAAGAATTTAAAAACAGACTTATTACCGAAAACAAACAAGAGTGGTCTGATTCCATAGCTACTAGTGAAAGATACCTTATGTATAACACGTTTAAATCAAGCTTGACTATGTCACCATTTTTGCACGATTTAAAGCACATAAAAGCAAGAAATTGTTTGCTGAGAATAAGATTAGGTGTTTCACAACTGAGATCCCACAGGCTTCGCTTTGCTAGGAATACTGAGGTAGACCTTGCATGTCCTTTTTGCAACAAAGAGATTGAATCCGGAATTCACTTCATATTATCATGTCCTATGTACAATGACCTAAGAGATAAATATATACCACGCAGATATGTCAGATGTCCATCACTCTTTAAACTGTCAATGTTGTTTGCTTCTGAAAACAAGTATCTCCAAATCCGACTCGCTACTTTTCTACACAAGGCTTTTGATGTACGCAGTACCGTTTTGTCTGGACAGATGTTGTACCCGAGAGCCTTACGTTGACTTAAAGTTGCTTGACTGTGTTCGTCACCACAAATGACATGGGCCCACGGCCTTTTTCAATAAACCATTCAGACTCTCTCTCTCTCTCTCTCTCTCTCTCTCTCTCTCTCTCTCTCTCTCTCTCTCTCTCTCTCTCTCTCTCTCTCTCTCTCTGTTTCTGACTAAACCTAAACTACAATCCTTGTAAAATAAAGTTTTCGAATTCGAATTCGAATTCGAGTTCGAGTTCCCTCTCTCTCTCTCTCTCTCTCTCTCTCTCTCTCTCTCTCTCTCTCTCTCTCTCTCTCTCTCTCTCTCTCACACACACACACACACACACACACACACAACACACACACACACACACACACACACACACATACACACACCGCTCTATTTCAGCCGAAGAGAAAAATGAGGGCCAGGCAACATGGATATGTACCTACCGACAGCATTGTAAAGTGCACTTGTGGCAGCTGGTTTGCAGGGATGGGCCCCGGCAATGTGGACATGCGGCGGAGAGGGTGGAAGCTGTCTCTTCGAAGCGGTCACGTGTGTTATGGGAGTGAACTCCGACAGCATGAAGACATTTACCGACCCTCCGCGTCCTCGTGACCACCATCGGCTCGGCACTGGTTCTAAGCACGCAGACAAGATGACGAATGACACACTAAACAGCACAGTCAAGCCAACCCAAGACAATTCAAATACTTTCAACATCCCTCACAGAGCGAATCAACTAACTGCTAAAGGCTCCTTAATTTAAAAACAAGTAAAAGGTACGTCGGAAACACGATTTGCCCAGGCTTACAATAAATTAATAAGCAGACATACTGGGAAAAGGTTCCGCAATACAAATAATTATGATAATGCTTATGTATAAGCTATTCTTGATAACACACAGACATCTCTCTCTCTCTCTCTCTCCTCTCTCTCTCTCTCTCTCTCTCTCTCTCTCTGTCTCTCTGTCTCTCTCACTCACACACACACACACGCATGCACGCACGCACGCACGCACGCACGCACGCACGCACGCACGCACACACACACACACACACACACACAACACACACACACAGGGGCCGGTCGGCCCTCACCTTCAAGAACCAGTCGTAGTGGTCCAGATGGTGCTGGTACAAGTATTTGAACGCTAACCATCGACTTGGCCGTGAGGTGGTTGCGGCCTTGGGACCACGTTGAGACTCACGACGTCCCACAACAGTTCATCAGCTCCGGGCAAGCCCTCGATGAAGAACAGGTGCTTGTCGCATCGCCGGGTCCAAGTGTCGTTGACAGCCTTCACCTTGGATCCAAGATGCTCGGGAACGGAGGGGATCCAGCACAAAAGGCGGACACGTGACGCGACTGCACGTGCCACCGAGTCGTCTACCAGCACTGTCCGAAGCGGAGAAAGTGGTGCAGTAATGATACAACGTGTACGCAACAAATGGTTTGCAATGACTCATTACAATTGCATTGAATGAGAAGGATTGGTTAGTTCCTGAGGTACGAAAGTGTCTGGGGTGGGGGGTGGGGTAGTTTAGTTAGTTAGTTAGTTAGTTAGTTAGTTAGTAGTGTTAGTTAGTTAGTTGTTGGTTGGTTGGTTGGTTGGTTGTGCGTTGGTGGTTGGTTGGTTGGTTGGTTGGTTGGTTGGTTACGAAAGTCGTGTTAGTTAGTTAGTTAGTTAGTTAGTTAGTTAGTTAGTTAGTTAGTTAGTTAGTTAGTTAGTTAGTTACGAAAGTCGTGTCAGGGGGTTGGTTGGTTGGTTATTAGTTAGTTAGTTAGTTAGTTAGTTAGTTAGTGTTAGTTAGTTAGTTTAGTTAGTTAGTTAGTTAGTTAGTTAGTTAGTTAGTTAGTTAGTTAGTTGCTTCTTGGACTGGAACTTCACTTCTTGCGATCTGCTTGGACGTCAACCGCATAGGTTGGTCTCAGGACGAGCCACGCATTCAATACTCGTTACACACACTTCAAAACACAAGCCGCCAATTCACAAGCAAAAGGCTTGATCACATTTAGTCTATAACCATGTCTCTCCCACCCATGTCCCCACCCCACCCTCCTTTCTCTCCTCTCTCTCTCGCATACATGCTTATCTATTACCCTCGTAAATAAAGAATTCTCTCTCTCTCTCTCTCTCTCTCTTCTCTCTCTCTCTCTCTCTCTCTCTCTCTCTCTCTCCCTCTCTCTCTCTCTCTCTCTCTCTCTCTCTCTCTCTGGGAGGTGAGTTGATCTCACAGACCAGTAAGGTTAGCTTGCTCACGTCGGTCTCACAACTTTTGTTAATTGCAGTAATTAATTACTGTGGTAACCTCTTGCATTTTTGGATGAATGGACGCGTAACGGTGTGCTGATCATGCCGGTACCAAACTTGGCTTCCAGAGTGGTGTGTGGGCAGTTTTATTGGCAATTTCAAAATTTCATGCGTGCCAGAGCAGAGAGAGCCAAAGCTGCACGGACAAGGACAGTCAAAGCATGTTGGCCACTGAGTTTTGTGCGAACTGTGTTCGTGTGCGCTGTGATACTGGCGATGTGTAGCAGCAGTGACAGTCACACCGGCAGTGGCCAGAGTGACAACCCCGGCGTTCATCGGCAAAAAAACGACACCACATCCCCAATTCAACACTCTGTTGCTGCACTGCATTCATCAATGCAGATGTTGGCGATCGCCACCAGACCTTTGAAGACGGCCCACGCAGCGCAAGGAAAGCAAAGCAGTACGTCATAGTCCAACAGAGCAGACGAAGACTGACCGGTATCGTTGCCGCCTGTGTGTCAGTGCTCCTCGTCGGATACCTACTTACTTGTGGTGATGTGGAATCGAACCCAGGACCAGGAACGGGACAAGAGGCAGGTTACAACGGCAGGGCTCAAGGGAGGAGGCTAAGAGAGGCGTGCATACACACCCAGCCCAGCCCAGCAGGTTCAGCCAACAGCCACTGGATAGTTTTCATGCTGAAATATTGCACATCTTAAACCAGGCGGTAGCCAGGATGGAATCCACAACCAGGCAACAGGGACACAGCATAGAACGACGGTTTCAAAGCGTCGAAGAGAAAATTGACCATCGGCTACGAGAAGTGGAAGTGAACCAAGCACAGCTCAGCAGCAGTGTAGATGGACTGCGCTCACAGTGCCAGGCGCTTTGGTCTGAGAACCAGGACCTCAGGGACACCGTCAACTATCTCACCAACAAGTGCGACTACAACGACAATCAGAGCAGACGTAACAATCTTCTTTTCCTTGGCTTTGAACCGGTACGGGGAGGTCCGGAATCCTGGCAGGACTGTGAAAGAAAAGTGAAGGAGGTGATCCATGAGGGAATGGGAATCGCAGAGGAGGTCCACACTGAACGCGCGCATAGAGCAGGGAAAGCGATTGTTGCCAGATTTCTGTCATATAAACAAAAGATGGCCGTCCTCTCAAAAGCACGTGAACAAAAGAACTCAGACTACGACCACATACACGTCCGGGAAGATTTTTCAGAGTCTGTACAGACCAAGCGGCAAGCACTAATGAAGCTGCAGCGTGAACTCCGACAGAGTGGCGTGAAGGCCAACCTGTCGTTTGACAAACTGATTGCTGGGAATTCGGTCTATACCTATGACATGGCCAGCAACCGCACCGTCAGGAAGGCCAGGCGCAGCAGACAAGCAACATGGAGAAGAGACGATCAATTCCACGAAGCCGGCCGCAGATGGGACGCACAGGGAGAACGAGATGGTCACCATGGAACCACCAACGACCTCTGGCCCACAGCGACACCAGAACATCGGCCCAGGTCATCGCCCGCGTCGTCAAACTACCTACTGCCTACCTACCTACCGCCGATGAGCGAGTTCCCTCCTCTGCAGTCAGGGCGAGACGAGATTATGGACACCAGCGTGGACAACGAAGACGTGGCAGAAATAAGGTCGCTATGAAACCTCAACACCAGCGCCATCA
>OY757555.1:7003368-7051105 GCA_963584105.1 Alviniconcha strummeri | reverse complement strand
TCTCTGTTTCAGTTTTATCGACTTGGGGCAGGTATTTTTGAAAGCAGAACAGCCTCATGTTGACATGAATATCAGTCTTTGTCTGTTCAAGTTATTTTATGGCCATGCCTTTGTGTTACCAGTCTCTGCCCCTGGTTTTATTGCCTTTTCCTCTCCATCAGAGCAGCAGGGTCAGGAATGCTCTTCAAGCTCATCTCTGATCCAGTCACGCATTCACAGAGTGAATCAGGTCTTGCTGCTGTGCTGGCTAGTCTCACTCTGAGTGACTGTTTTTGTGTGTGTGTGTGTTTGTTTCCACCTGTTACATTCACTGTTGTCATTTTTTGTGCATTTGTTTGCACATTTTTGCTGTTGGCATTTTTTTGTGCGTTTGTTTCTACCTGTTCGCTGTTGGCATTTTTTGTGCATTTGTTTCCACATGTTTGCTGTTGGCATATAATTGCAGAGCTGTGCTAGCAGGATAAGCTTTGTGCGATATGCATGTGTGCATCTGTCTGTGGGTGTGCGGGTGTGCATGTAGGTATGTGTGTGTGTTATAATAATAATAGGGAATTTATATAACACTTTTAGAAACTCAGTGGCACCAATGCACTTTATAACTTAAAGAAAAACATACAAATTACAATGCACAAATAGTTAAAATACCCATAACTGTACAAATCAGTAGTATACAAGCATACAAAACATATAAAAATTAACAAAAAACATTTTCATATAAAGCATGGCAAAAACACAGTACATGTGTGTGTGTGTGTGTGTGTGTGTGTGTGTGTGTGTGTGTGTGTGTTTAACACAGTGTGATGAACAATGAGTGACTGAGTGAGTGTGCATGTGCATGCACATGCTTGTATGCGTGTGTGTGAGTAAAAAATATTGTATATTATTCTTACATAATACATGTGATGGTGACAAACTTGGGACTCTGCCCAGATCAGCAAGATTCATGGCACATTTACTGAACTGAGGTGAAACAAGACAAAAACAACAAAAGTGTCAGTAGATCTATCACTTTAGCTTGTAAATTATGAAAGACAACCTCCAGAATTGAAAGAGAGAGAAAAAAAGCTATTTTTAAAGAGGAGCGGTGTTTGTAGGTGGTGTCATATAATGATAAAAAAGGAAAATATTATATATGTGTATGGAAATTTGAAGGAAAAACTCAAGATGACTTATTTGCTCAATATTTGTGTAGGTTATAAATTGTTAAATGATATAATTAGTGATCGCTTATAGCGCTGTTCTCTACTCTCTTGAGCAGACTGTACTTGCATGTGATTCTACATGAGTGACTAGCTTTTTATAGCATGTGAAGTGGTGTACTTAAGTGCTGGCATGGTTGGTGCTACATGAAATAGTTGGTCACGTTACTTTTAGTTTTATACCTCTGTCTGTCTCTCTCTCTTTCTCTCTCTCTCTCTCTCTCTCTCTCTCTCTCTCTCTCTCTCTCAACCTTGGACCATTTAACTTTGTTTGAGTGTGACAGTGGCATAGCCATTATACATTTTATACTTAACTTTAAAAAAAAAAATTAAATTTTAATTATGCATGGTTATGACACAATAAGAGTTGAATCCTTGATGATAATCAAGAAGTACCTTATTGGAGACAAGTACTGTTATTTTTAGACCACATTTTCTGGAACTTTTTTTTTTTAAGTTTTTTTTATAGACTCATTATAGTGCAAATTTTTTTATAATGTAGATTATATATATTATATACATGTAGTGGTCATCAACTCCAACCTATTCCCCACCCACCCCAAGATGAACACACAGTCAGACAATGCCACAGGTCTACAATCTTCCAGTTCCGGCAAGCAAGTCTGCTTACCATCAAAACTCTTTTCTCCCAGGACTCAGACTATAGCCAAGTGGAACTGTCTTCCACCAGAAAAAAACACACACGCTTGATCAAAATTACCGAAAGGATGAGGGTGGTCAATACTCATTCACTGAAAGAAGAAGAGATGTGAAAACACTGTGTGTGCACACAAATGATTTCACAGTGATCTGCAGTGGAAGTTAAACACTCCACCGTGAGTGAGCACTTCTTCCATTTTCACCCTTTGTTCTTGTTGTTGTTTTTGTTGTGCTGGCTTATGAACACTGAGGCTTCAGACAGCAAGTGAGACTCAAAGGGAGACCAGCCTGGAGCACACACAGACATGACACACACTTCAAGGAACAGACGTTACAGAGGCAAAGACACCTTGTTGACCTAAAAGCTGGCATCAAATAGAAGTGAGAGGAAGATTTCGTCCATGCAATCTTTGGAGGCAAATGTCAACTGAAGTATAACAGCATCCACTCATTCAAATTAATCAAAGAAACACTTCTTTCCAGGGCAACGGTCAATCTGAGTGGCTTTGCAAAATATTTGGGTGTCTTTGGTGAGAGGACTAAACGATGGTTTACATATTGTTGGACTACTATTATATATATTTATTACTGTTTATTATATGTATAAAAAGGACTAACGGTGAGCATACATGTGGCAGGGGCAACCTGGGTCCTGCTACCTTGCAACATCTTTCTTAATCTTATTCCTAAAGACCAGAGTGACCTCTGAACAGAACCTGTCCCACCTCCCTCTTCACCATGTGACCAGAAATGGGTAGGGCCCTCACAACTTCATGGGGGGGGGGGGGGGGGTTGGAAGAGTCCAGCACATGGAGGGAGGGGAGTGGGAATAAAAGCACACACAAAAAGGAAAAAAATCATCTGTAAACTGCTAGTGTTCCCTACAGAAATTGCAAAGGAGGGTCATACTGACCAGTACCAGTACCATCCTGTACCTTTTAAGTCCACTGAGCTGACTGTGGCAGAAACTAGGAAGACCAGCTTAAGCCAGGGTTGAAAGACAGTTGTAAAATTTTATAAACTCATTAGAATATAACTACATCCTTTCCATAGCACAACGTAAAAGTTAATAACATTTAAATATAGTAGTTTGCATCACTGTCTGCGTGTGCACATGTGTTTTACCTGTTTGTGTGTGTATGTGTGTGTGTGTTTAACACAGTGCGATGAAAATTTGCATTCGCTAAGCCTAGCTTGCAGTGTTTATAATTAATTATCTACTAGTGCTGCTAAACTGTGTTGCTTAATGCCTTCTCCAGTCTCGTGATTTGCTGAAAACGTGAACAAAACTGAAGGCACAAAACGTGAGCCAGTAACTGGAAATTGGCTCAGTTTTTGTACAGTTTTGGATTTAACCTTGGTCCCAGAGGTGATTTGCATCAGTTTCATTCACAGTGGAAATTTTACCTGTCCTATATGACTAGGTTGGTTCTGCTCATTTATCGTGTGGAAATGTCACCCTCTTTGTCAGGGCAGATTTTCTTTGTTCCACTCTGTCGTGCAGTTGGACAGATAATTAATTTGAAGATCAAAAGAATATATATTCATAAAAGGGCGCTGGTGTATTCATAGTGAAAAATGATCAGAATTTCTAGAAACTACCATGATGTAAAATTTATGAGGCTGAATTCAGAGGTTGTCAAAAGTAAGCTCCCTAAGTCAATTTGATGGATTTGGGGAGGCTTTTAATGATTATCTAAATACAAAAACAAGCAATATTTGATGGAATTCGAGATTACAAGGAAATTGACATTTATCTCAACTGGTGGTTTGTGCACATGTATGCTAATTTTCATGTTTCTCTTTTCTTTTCTTTTTTTATACCAGTAATGGAGGCTGAAGAGCTGTCTGCAGCCTATTGTTTATTGATATGTCTGTGCATAACCATGATAATGAAGGCAGGAATACAAATAAAGCTGGTGGACTAAGGCATTTATAAATGCACTCGTGCACACATGCATGCACACATGCAACACACACACACCACACACATACCGGCATGCGCACGCGCGCACACACACATACACACAACCACACACGCATACAGTATACACACATACACACACGCACACACAACCACACACACACACAGTATACATACATACACACACACACACACACACACACACACACACACACACACACACACAGCACTCTCTCTCCTCTCTCCCCCTCCCTCCCCTAACTGTGGGCGTCACTAGACAGGAGAATAGCTGTTTGGCCGGTCTGCTTCAGCTTCAGGGTTGGGTTAGAAGGGAAGAAGAACAAGCTTTTTGCCCTCAGACCCAGCACTTCAGGTCAAGTGGACCTACAGCTGTGTCAACCTCTCAACTGCTAGTGCTACTCCCCAGCAGTGTGTCATTACACTGCCAAGTGGTCTGGTGACTCACCACAACTTTGTAATGTGTCCCCCAACACAGGCAGGCTCTGTAGGGAAAACAAGCAGTGGCAGCTTTGAAGCTGAACCCATGGTGGTGTCTGGATGTTTTTTTACACTGCAGACTGGCAAGACTGCAAACTGGCAACAAACTGGATGTATAATATTGTATAATATATGTGTGGGATGTGACTCTGTGTGTGTGTGTGTGTGTGTGTGTGTGTGTGTGTGTGTGTGTGTGTGTGTGTGTGTGTGTGTGTGTGTGCATGACTCTGTGTGTGTGTGTGTGTATGTGTGTGTGTGTGTGTGTGTGTGTGTGTGTGTGTGTGTGTGTGTGTGTGTGTGTGTGTGTGTGTGTGTGCATGCAGCTGCAAAGGTACATCTTTGCGTGTGTGTGTCTATGTGCATGTGCATGCGTATGTGTTCTCAAGGTTTTTTATTTGTTTTTTTTATAGCAAATACAACCAACTGTATGCCTGTATGTATTTTTAAGAGATCTGATTGTTGTTATTCATTGAAAATTTCATATTACCACATCAACACACCAGCCACTAGCAAATTTTATTTAGAGCAGATACATTTTATATAATTGTATACTATATTAAAATCATTTTGTGTGTGTGTGTGTGTGTGTGTGTGTGTGTGTGTGTGTGTGTGTGTGTGTGTGTGTGTGTGTGTGTGTGTGTGACTTTTGAACCTAAACTTGTTTAGATTTGTGCAGTTTTTGTGAACTATACTACACTGGTTAGTGATAATAATAATGAATACTAGGAGTGCCTAACCCACACATGCCCTCAGTGCTTACACATAAAGTACATATTGTCAAAATTCAACACATGCAACATGAACACACAAAGACCCACACACACAGCCCCACATGTGCATGCAGATGTATGTGTACACACACACACACACACACACACACACACACACACACACACACACACACACACACACACACACACACACACACACCAGCCACATATCAGGGCAATGGGAGTGAAGGAAAAAAATTTTTAGAAAGAGAACAGTTTTCAAGGAAGATTTAAAAGAGCTGACAGATGCAGAACGGCAGACAAAAACAGTTGGTTCCAGATAACTGGAGCCTGGTAAGAGAAAGAGCACTGACCACGGGACTTTGTTCGGCAGGATGGTATTCTGAACACTCAGGCGTCTGTACCAGTACACATTTCATTAACACTAAGAGCTTTTGTTGGTGTTACTGTTATTATTATGATGTAAATCATACAGCATCTCATCAGCTCTTACTGTTTGATTTGCTGTGTGTGTGTGTGAGGGAGAGAGAGAGAGAGTGTGTGTGAGAGAGAGAGAACTTAAAAAAAGGCCTGTAGCTTAGGTTCATTTAGACCTGTCTAACAACTAGTGCTTGCTAAGCTAGAGAGAGATGGATGCACCGGTTGTTGCACAGTCAGTGGATTGACCATCACATTAACTGTATTGTGGGTGAAAAATTTGAATTTGATTAAGTTCAAAAGACTGTTCGGCGTATTACAAATTTGGCAAAAGTTCGGCAATGAATCAAAAATGCTGGATAAGAAAAGAACACTAAACTGAAAAAGAAAGAGTTGTCATATTAAATGTGGGGAAAAGGCATTTGCTGTCAGAATAGAACAGGCAGCCAAATAAACGCATTAAAAGATTACAAGCTTATACCTTTTATAATATATATATGTAAGTCATAACCACATAGCTTCTGTGAATACAGTATTTTCTTCTGCCCCTCTGTAACTATACGTCAAGCATTTAGTATGGAGGTGACAACCTTGCTGAGTGAGCCCAGCAGAGAAGTTCCTTGATAATTATTTGGGTGACACAATCTCCTTTCTTGGTCCATTCCTCTGGAAAGATGCCCAGGTCATATGGCATTGCAGAGTTTAACTGGTAGGATTATATGTTCAGTTTTAAGAAATTTGTTAATGACACGATCAACTCCAGCAGCTTTTCCACTTTTGAGTCTATGAACAGCTAACTCAGTAACTGCGTCTTCGGGGGATTTCAGAATCTGACAATTCATCATGCACTGTGTTTACCTCATCTGTTGTAGGATCCAGTGAGAGACTGTCAGGTGTCATGTATACAGGTCTGTTTAAAAAAAGATTCTGCCAGCTTTCTGTAAAAATGTTGCCATACTGATTACTAATACTATAATCTTTGCCCGTCTGCATTTTCTGATCTCACCACAAAAATCATATGAATTTTCGATTAAGCTGATTACTTGATCTTGTTTAAACTGCTTTCATTTTGACTGCAGTAATAGTAACAATAATAATGGATACTTAAGAGTGCTTATATGAATTTTCGATTAAGCTGATTACTCAATCTTGTTTGAATTGCTTTCATTTTGACTGCAGTAATAGTAATAATAATAATGGATACTTAAGAGTGCTCATATGAATTTTCGATTAAGTTGATTACTCGATCTTGTTTAAACTGCTTTCATTTTGATTGCAGTAATAGTAATAATAATAATGGATATTTAAGAGTGCTCATATGAATTTTCGATTAAGTTGATTACTCAATCTTGTTTAAACTGCTTTCATTTTGACTGCAGTAATAGTAATAATAATAATGGATACGTAAGAGTGCCTAATCCGCACAGGCCCTAAGTGCTCACACATTCATTCAAAATTCAGTGCATACAACACAAATGCACACACACACACACACACACACACACACACACACACACACACACACAAACATGCACACACACACACACACACACAGAGTAATGCTTCATGCTCCTTTTTCTGCATGAAATATGTTTGCATATCATCATCATGGTTATGAAATATGTTTGCATATCATCATCATGGTTAGTTTTTCTTGTGTCGTCTTGAAACCCTTCTTGTAGCCTTCCTTTCCTCAACGCATTCCGTATCACACCTCTGACCCCTCAACGCATTCCGTATCACACCTCTGACCCCTCAACGCATTCCGTATCACACCTCTGACCCCTCTGCACTCTTTTGATTTTAACCATCTTCTGCATGCAGCTACAAGAGCCTGCTTCTAAGCTACTGTCTGTGATCATTTTCAAAGCTGCATTAAGATTAACAGCCCTGTCAGTGAGATCATACACCCCGCTGAATCTTGCAGCCAGGACAGTTGATTCCGTGTATTGTAAAAACAAAAGAAAAAAAGCTTTTGCTTTCTCAATTTTCCACGCATACTTCTGAATTAAAACAATATCTTTGATTTTCTCTTTTTCATCTCTGGGGTTAGATGCTGTCAACACTTTCACTGGCATCTCTCTGTCTCTGTCTGTCTGTCTCTCTGTCTCTGTCTCTCTCTCTCTGTCTCTATGTTATATATATATATGTAATCAAGTGTATTGTATACATGTTTCAGGCCATGACCCTTTAACCTTTCTTTCCTGTCCTTTATCCTTTTTTGATTGGGTAGGAGTTTTATGGCCCTAGTTATCTAAAGTGTTAAAACGTGCGCTGGGCCTGCAGCATCCTCTTTCCTCCAGTGTCCCTGCAGTAGCAGGTGGAGGGTTAGTTTCAACTGCTGCCTATGCATCTGATTCAGGGGAGAGCCTACACTGTTTCCTGGTTGGTGCAAATAAAAGTTCTATCAACCTCAGACTTGTGACTCTTCATTCATGCTTCCAACCTGCTTCCCTTACTTCCCACCCCACTCCCCTAAATATATATACTATATAATCAATATATACATAATATATCAATATTTATATATGTGCACGTCTACAATACTGGCAAAACCTGGTGAAATCGATGGGTATGTCCCTTAAAGTGCAAATAGTAAACTATCTGTCCATCGAAAAAGCTGAAAAGCTAGAAAGCAGTATGGATGCACAAAACAACTGATTTATGCACACCATCAAAGTACTTGTTTTGCAAAAAATCACCGTGGTTGTTTTTAAATATTTTTTAAAACCTGAAAATGTAAGTGAAAAATGGCACTGAACGTGGGACATTTTTCAGTCATGTTCATCATCACAAAAAATAAACAGTTTCAAAATGCCTAACAATAACAATAGGCATCTAAATTCGTACTTGAAAGATCGATTTTCAGTGCCAAAGCATTATATGGGGAGAGAAAGGTGTTTTTGTTGTTATACTTGAATGAATAAGCGATGATGTTTGTTGTGCATTGTTTCCACTGACACAGTTGCTAACACTGAAGTGTGTACTATTACCAACTGCTGACACAAATTCAGCAACCGTGATTTCAAATTCTTTTATTCAACCTATTAAACTCAAGCATTGCTTGTGGAAATGTGTTTCACGCAAGTAACCTTTCTTGTCAAATTTTGTAAGCACGGTCAGTTTTGTTTCCTGCAGTAATGAACATCAGGTCGACTCTATCAATCAGACAAAGGCGCTGACAGAGCCCAACACACTTGGTTGACCTCACTCGTGTAGTGATGCATCAAGTTCAAGTCAAAACAGTGTGTGAAGTTACTAGTATTACCCATGATTCTTCAATATTTTCTTTGTGTCCACTTCCGCCGTGACAGAAACGAACATCAGGTGGTGGCACTGTGCCCAATTTTTTCAGCCATCTGGCTGCTTCCCTTAAGGACCAATACAAAGCTGACATTTAGACAAAGCTGGCGTTGTTTCTATTGCTTCCCTTAGGGACCAGTACAAAGTTGACATTTAGACAAAGCTGGCGTTGTTTCTATTGCTTCCCTTAGGGACCAGTACAAAGTTGACATTTAGACAAAGCTGGCGTTGTTTCTATTGCTTCCCTTAGGGACCAGTACAAAGTTGACATTTAGACAAAGCTGGCATTGTTTCTATTGCTTCCCTTAGGGACCAGTACAAAGTTGACATTTAGACAAAGCTGGTGGTGCTTCCCCGTCACTTTCTGGTATGAATGTCTAGTTTCCTGGTTTGCTTTTTTTTCAGTATCAACCTTTGAAACTGTTCCTTAGATGATATCTAAATCATCAGTACATTTGATATAAAAGTTTACTACAAAAATAAAATAATTGGTTTGAAAGCATGGATGAAAATGTGCATGGTTTCCATGTTACTTACATCATTTTTAATAACCTGTAATAATAGTAAGTAAGTAAGTTGGTATTTTACACCCAGTCAACCAGTATGGTTATATCAGGGTGAACCTGTAATATTAAATGCCAAACAAAGATGGCAATGGCTTGTTAGATTAGTCCAAAACAATGCTTTAAGAATAATAAGAAGTGACAAATATAAATTTGTTTAATGTGTTTTATTTTGATAACTTAAATTCTAATTGACTTTTTTCTTGTCTGATGTAAGTTATGGTTTTCATTTTGCCTCATTACTGTTTTTTGGTGGTTTTCATTGAGAATTTTACTTTTTTCTTTACAAGTTGTCTTTCGATGTTGCACTTTAAAGTCCATATAATAAACTAACAAAAAGCATAATTTCAAAGGAGATAAAAATGCAAAGTGGAAACCATGAAACTTACATCAGGAAATACAACTACGTTGATTCTCTTTTATGAAAAAAATTAAGCAAAATATTTTAACCAAACTGAGAGAAAATTAAAGAAGAATGATTTATCTCAAGAAATTTTTTGGTTTCTGACAATTTGGTGACAGATTATTTTTGGATGTCTGTGTCCCACTTTTGTTTGCCAGTATTGTAGACGTGCACACACACACACACACACACACACACACACACACACACACACACACACACACACACACACACACACACACACACAGAGAGATAGATAGATAGATAGATAAATCTACAGATGTGGTGACTGTATGGAGCACAAAGATTTTTAACATATTTTACAAAATCTGCTGGTGTTACGTTATACGACTTGTAGTCAGTCACACTGTTGCTGTGCCCAGATTTTTTCTTTTTCTTTTAATAAGTGAATTTTCCCTTCTTATCACTGTGACATTCTCCATCGTGAATGCATTTTATAAACCAAAACACAAGCACAAAGAGAGAGCGAGAGAGTCTGTGATCATATATAATCACAGTTCAAGCACGGTATTTATTTTTATTGTTTCTTTTGTTTGATATTTTGTATTACTATTAGTTTCGCTTTTGTTACTCTATTTCAGTGCTATTTGAGGATGGACCTCTGGTGGAGTTTATGTATTTTCTAATTACTCGCATGCCAGGTGAGGGCTACCGTAGGCCATTCAAGTCTTTGTTGTTGTGTTTAAAAAATTTTGAGTGCTGATTAACTCCCTAGTGTGTTGACTATTTCAGTGCGCCGGCAGTTCTCTGTGGCTGAAGATGGTGTGCTGGCATACAAGATACAAGAAAAAGAAAGTGAGTAATCTTTCGATCACACAAACTTGACTGTGTTGAAGACTTACAATAGAATCAGTAGTCGTAAAAAGATTTTAAAAATTAATCAGTAGTACTAGTAGTAAGTAATGATAATAATGAACACTTGCAAAGCGTCTCATCTCCAGATGAACCCTAAGCAGTTCACAGTGGCAACTAACAGACAATAGACAGTGACTACTACTACATGATTTACAGTCAGACAGAGTAAAATAAGTCACAACTGCAGTTCACAGCAACAGCTAATACAGCACGTGCAACTGATACACAATTACGGTCATACAGGGTAAATACAACACAACTGCAGTTCACAGCAGCAACTAATACACAATGACTGATGCTAATGCACAATTTACAGTCATACACAGTAAACACAACACAACTGCAGTTCACATGGGCAGCTAACAGACACTAGACAGTGACTGCTACTAGTACTACATGATTTACAATCATGTAGGGTAAATACAACACAACTGCACATGTGCAAGCATTCCCCCCCACCCCCCACCCCTTTTCAGTCTAGTAGTATTACTAGCACTTATTGCTAGTCAGTAAAATTAGCATTAATAGTATATATATGATACTAATTTCTTTCCTTCACCTGAAAAGAAAATGTCATAAAGTAAGCCCCAAAATGTGGCTTTTCATAAAAAAATTATTTTAGAAAAAAATATGTGTATGATTGCCCGTTTCAGTTGAAGAGCATTATGGGATGAACCGGCACCACCGCCGCACAGTTCGCCAAGATATCCCTGTGGCAAAGGTGGTGCAGACCCAGGAAGAAATTGAGCAGCAGAAAGAACGCATGAGAAAGCTTGCTGCTCTTCAGGCACAGTGAGTTGGTTTTTCTTCAGTCCATGTAATGATGTATGCAGAATAGCATGCTGTTCATAAAAATAGCCCAACATTGTACAGAAGGATACACTTGATACAGGTTGCTTGAGCAAAAATGAAAAAGAGAAGGAAAAGAAATTGTATGAAACTAAAAGTTTTTATACCTGTTATATACCTGCCCATCCTCTCGTCTGACACTGTGGGTGTGCGTGCGTGTGTGCGTGCGTGAGTGTGTGTGGTTAGTGTTATTGTAAAGTGCCCTGTGCTGCCACCAAGTGTGGTAGATGGGCGCTCTAGAAATCCTCTTTATTATTATTATCTAGTATTATTGAATCAGTGCGTGTTTTACTATAATATCTGTGAACACTTACCAAGGTCAGCCTTGCTTAAATCATTCAAGTAGTATGGCAGCAGAATTTTTGAATGGTTTGAGCTGGTGAAGAAAAAAAGAAAAAAGAACATCCAAACTCATAAAGAGTCAAAAAAGAATGTTAATTTAAGAGGACAGTGCAAATCACATGTTTAGCATAAATTAGGGTTCTTTTTAAGCATTCTGTTTTGTTTTGTCCTGTTAAATTAGCGTTCACATTCAACCTATATATGTCAGATCTAACTTGTATCAACTGGACAACTGATAGATGCGGGATCTCACCTGTGTCAGCTGGACAACTGATAGATGCAGGATCTCACTTGTATCAGCTGGACAGGATACATGTCAGATCTAACTTGTATCAGCTGGACAACTGATAGATGCGGGATCTCACTTGCATCAGCTGGACAGGATACATGTTGGATCTAACTTGTATCAGCTGGACAGGATACATGTCAGATCTCACTTGCATCAGCTGAACAACTGATACCTGTCAGATCTTACTTGCATCAGCTAACAACTGATACCTGTCAGATCTTACTTGCATCAGCTAACAACTGATACCTGTCAGATCTTACTTGCATCAGCTAACAACTGATACCTGTCAGATCTTACTTGCATCAGCTAACAACTGATACCTGTCAGATCTTACTTGCATCAGCTAACAACTGATACCTGTCAGATCTTACTTGCATCAGCTAACAACTGATACCTGTCAGATCTTACTTGCATCAGCTAACAACTGATACCTGTCAGATCTTACTTGCATCAGCTAACAACTGATACCTGTCAGATCTTACTTGCATCAGCTAACAACTGATACCTGTCAGATCTTACTTGCATCAGCTAACAACTGATACCTGTCAGATCTTACTTGCATCAGCTAACAACTGATACCTGTCAGATCTTACTTGCATCAGCTAACAACTGATACCTGTCAGATCTTACTTGCATCAGCTAACAACTGATACCTGTCAGATCTTACTTGCATCAGCTAACAACTGATACCTGTCAGATCTTACTTGCATCAGCTGAACAACTGATACCTGTCAGAGCTTACTTGCATCAGCTAACAACTGATACCTGTCAGATCTTACTTGCATCAGCTGAACAACTGATACCTGTCAGAGCTTACTTGCATCAGCTGATCAACTGATACCTGTCAAATCTTACTTGCATCAGCTGAACAACTCATACTTGCCGGACAACTGATACCTGTCAGATCTTACTTGCATCAGCTGGACAACAGATACACACCAGATAACTGATACACATGTCCATTATTCAGCTGATGAAAGTTACATCCAACATGTATTAGTTGTCCGCTGTGCATCAGTTGTCCAGCTGATGCGGGTTAGATCCAACATCTATCAGTTGCAGGCCTGCCTACCGTTTGGGTCTCTCTGTAATACTTCTGGACAGATACCCTGAATTTTGGCATTCCAGCAATACAGTCAAATATTTTGCTGGCCAGCTGAGTTGCCCAGATATTTTTTCTGATTTATGTGTTTGGATCTTGTTTTACAACGCTAGCACAAGTAGCAGACAGATTTGTTTGGAGAAAAAAGGGAAATAATTGAATTTGTGCCCAGTGAGCCTAATGAAAACAGTTTCCACTGAACTGAAATTTGAGTAGTTGTAACATGCAGTGTGCATTATTTCAACTGTATTTGTGACCAAATTGATTGAAACTAGGATATTTTGAAGCAAGAGACCACACATTTGTTACCACTGGTAGGAGTTAAACCAGAGACAGCACTCCCTTTCAGTCCCACATGGATGGGCACAAATCTGAAAGAGAATGAGGCCCAGAGCACTCACGCAGAATCAGCACACAAGGGAGTTAATTAGATGCTGTGCTGTGAGGTACAGTTGAACTTCCTGACACTGCAGTGGGAATTTTCAGGGCAGAGGCTGACGAGATTGTCGCACGTCGAATCAACCGGCAGGTGCAGGATGAGGTCCGCAGAGACGAGGTTGTCCGAGCACTGGAGGATGAGGTAGGTTTCCTTGAGACTTTCTTCAGGTGCAGCATGTGGAAAAGCATGCTGGTGCAATGCCAGTGTTTTTGTTTGTACACCTGCAGCAGTAGATTTTTCACAAAATTATGGGTGAGCTACTGTTGCAGCATACTAATGCTCCTGAATTTTACCTTTTATTTCTGGAAATTGTCTATCGTCTCAGAAGTATACATTTGCCACAAAGCTACAGTAACAACAAAAATCAGAACCTTTAATCTCAGAATGATGTTGGTACCTATGATCTTTTTTCTTTTTTTTTAATTGCATAACTGTGTCAGATGTTATTGCTGGCTGTTAGTCTCAGTACAATATATGTAGCTGTAATCAGGTGCTCATATAGTTGTCATAATAAAACAATCATTGAAATGCAATATCCATGTCCAAAAATATTCTAAGCACATACAGGCACACAGAGGCACCAGCACACAGAAATATATGTACACAGATATATATATAAAGTGCCTCAACATTTAATTACTTTGCTCGTGTGTTTTTTCTTCTACACTTCAACCTAAAATGAATTGTGCATGGTGTATATATATGCAATACACAGGGACTTGTGTTGGAGGAAGATAGCAGCGCACAGTGGAAAGGGTGGCAGGTTTATTATTTTGGACAGAGAAATGTCTTGAGGTTAGGTTGGAAGGAGTCCAGAGAGGGTATCGTTTGGAGAGGAAGAGGAAGGTCATTCCATGTAGAGGGGCCAGAGATGGACAGCCCACGGGAACTGCCTTGTCTTGTACAGTTCTGTGTTTATCCTTACAGCTGGCGGTTTGTCTCCAAACGTTAAAACCTGTGCGCTGGGCTGGCAGCGTCATAGTTCAGGAGCTGTGTGAGAGTCAAGGTGGCCGTCCTGGGCTGTCCGTCCTAACGAGTCTTCTGGTTTCCGTGGACGTAAAGCTATATTGAACCATGCTTCGGCATTGGTCTCAGCTTGTCCCTAATATGTTAACCAACATCCGAGGACATTAAGCAACACTACCTACCTTGTCTCCAAACTGTGACGGTTCCTTCAGTTAACAACTGGTCTCAGAGCCATGTTGGTCTGTGTGATCAGCTGTTTATCTCATCACCTTAGAGAGCTTGCTCTATAATACGTTTTTTGTGTTGTGCACTTCAGGCTCATGGTGGGTGTAAGCACCTTACAAATACCCTTTTACGTTACATTTTACATTACTCTGACTGGCCGATATATATTACTATTATCTTATACCTGCCTGCTTTGGTCCCTCCGGCCAGCCATTTGATATTTGTCTAAAACCCTTTGCAGGAGCTGGCGCGTCTGCTGCAGGAGAAAGAGAAGGCCAAATACGAGAAGTATCTGGAGAAGAAGCGTGAGCGTCGGCTGAAGAAGGAGCGGGAAAAGCTGGAGCAGCAGCTGGCGCGAACGACAGAGGAAGCTCGCCTCTCACTGCGGCAGTCCAGTCCGTGACCGCCTTTTTTTTTCCCCTTCTTTCTTCTTTCTTTCATCTTTTTCATGGTGGCCAGCTTCAACATTATGAAGACTCTTGACACTTTTAGTGCATGCTGGGTTATTTTGGTGTTTCCTTAATCCACCAAACTCTGACATGGACTGCAGGACCTTTAACGTGAGTATGGGATCTCTTTTGCATGCATATGTATCCACACACATGTGGGACTTAAGAGTATAGTCTCATCTGAAAGAATTTTGTAGAGTCTGCACATAATTTGACTGGAGAAATCTGAGGGGACACAAAGTCTAGCACATAATGGTCACCCATCCATTTGGTGACCACACTCGATCATGCTTAAATTTGACTTTCTAGAGTGAGTACTCGTGCTCTGCACCGCTGACTTCTCCCGAGTCTCTCTTCCAGTCTTAATATAAAGTTTGAATTAGATTTTTCTGTTGGGTTTTTAGGTCTTCTCCTACTGACAGACTGTGGAGTTGTGCACTGGCACTGTGACTTATAATAATAGATAACTCTTGTATAGCGCTATTCTCTGGTGTACACAATACTTATGAGTATCACTGTGTCACCAACTGCATGAAGAGGCAGGTGGGAGGGTGTTGGTATTTTGTCGCACAAGGTGACAAACCTTGTAATTGTTTTGTGCTTCTTCTTCTTCTTCTTCTTCTTCTTCTTCTTTTTTTTTTTTTAAATGTCCTATACACAGTTCATCCATTTCTCTTTCTTTCCTTTCAGTTTTTGTTTGTTTGTACTGTTCTTATTCTTTTTCTTTTTTGGGAGGAGGGGGCTGATTTAGATTTTATCTGTTGGTTTTTCTACTGATCAGCTGTGAAATTGTGCATTCTGTGTGTGAATCTTCTTATGCCTTAAGAGTGTTGATATTTGTTTGCCTGTTTTTTATAGTCTTTATTCCTTCTTGTCTTTGGAATGTTGCATGCACATATTATCCAGCTGACACCAATGAGTTCATACTATTGAATCACTAATGTCTTCAAAACAGCGTGAAACAGTAACGTTCCTATTACCCTGTTTAATGTGTTGTGGTCCAAATTCTGCAACCTGATGAGAAAATATTGACCTGGTTATTGATTTGTGCTCCAGATGGCAGCAATGCTGACCAAGCGCGGCAAGACATGGAAGCACTGCGACTGCAGGGGGCGTCGCCGTCCAACGGTATCACCAGGTATCAGTGCAGGTAGTGTAGAACTTTACTAACACACTAATTGACTGTCGTTACACTGAGCATCCTTGCATTGCTCCATCAAACGTCATTGTGAGGCACTTTTATTTTTATTTTTAAAATCTGAACAGTTCTGTTCTAGATGGGTGTTTTGGAGATGGTGTTAGAATTCAAGCGTTTGTGTGCGTTTTTTGAAGTTGGTGCTCACAAAGAGCCTTTATGTGTTTTTATTTTGATGAGTTAGCAGACAGTATATTCATTTTAGAAATGACACAATATGATGGTCACCCTGTCTTCAGAGAGACGCATCGTCACCAGTTCCTTCACAGACACAGTTACCAGTGCCTTCACACAGATGCAGTCACCAGTTCCTTCACAGACACACAGTTACCAGTGCCTTCACATAGATGCAATGTCCGCAGTTCCTTCACAGACACATGGTTACCGGTGCCTTCACATAGATGCAGTCACCAGTTCCTTCACAGAAATCTAGTCACCACCTTCACATAGGTGCAGACACTAGTTCTTTCACAGAGATGCCTAGTCACCAATACCTTCTCTAACACCAGTTCCTTCACAGAGGTGCAATTGCCCATGCCTTCACAAAGTCACCAGCTCCTTTAGAAAGATGCAGAGTCACCAGTACCTTTACAGTCACCAGTACCTTCACAGGGATGCAGAGTCACCAGTACCTACCAAAGACACAGAAGCTGGAATCTGACCAGAGTTTTATGGTGGTAGGTTGGAATGAGAGTGCCAGACAACAGCTGTTGACTCAGCAAGTCTGATGCAGGCATTTTCAAGCACATGTTGCTCTTGGCTTAATGACCCTGGCTCCACTTTCCAGCTTACCACAGCAGGAGACATGATGTTCAGAAAGTATTTCTGGGTGATGGATCATTTTCCGTTGTGATTCAGTAGAGGAAAACACAACAAGTGGAGCCAGTTCGCACCTGGTTCCTCTTTGTTTGTGAGTTTTGCTGACATCTTTTGTCACTCTGCAAGTAGCCTCTGTGAATGTTACAGAATCCTCAAGACGAAGCATGTGTAGACTCAGTGTACAGAGCAGTGATGTGCTCTGCCTCTGCAAGCGTTTGCCTTTATCAATGCAAGGTTACGAGTGTGAAGGGGAATGTGATGGGATGTGGGTTGAGTAGAGGAGTTGAGGTGTGTGTGCATGTGTGTGTGTGTATGTGTGTGCATGCAGGTGTGTATGTGTGTGTGCGTGCCTGCATGTGTGTGTGTGCATGCATGTGCATGTGTGTTTGTGTGTGTTCATTCCTGTGTGCATGCGGGCATGTGTAAGTTTGTATGTGCATGTGAGTGAGAGAGAGCTGGCTATTTGTTTTCAGTACCCTGTCAACTTTATAGAGATTATCTGGGCAAAACAGGATTGACCAGAATTCCTTGTTCAACTGGTTGATGTTGTTTTGCACAATTTGCTTTGCTGTGCTGGTGCTCTACATGGCATGCCATTCCATTCATTTTTAGTGCTAGCTCTTGAGGTGGAAAGGAACCACTTCTGTAATCAATCATTCCCAAAGCATCAAGCGCTGACTGTCATACAGCTGTTGTAATGTGGTCAGTTTCACCTCCCCTGTGGACGTTAGAAGTCAAAATCAAAGAGGCAAAAATGGTTCTTTCGTGGCGACAATTAGCCAGGCGTAAATTAATGATCATCTCTGGCAGCAAACTCAAACCATGAGGTGAGAAGACAAAAGTTGTAACTACTGCACCATTTTTATATTTTTTTTATATATCATATAAAAATGATAGCAACAACTAAAAAAAAAAAAAAAAATGGGGATGTACCATTTGAGAAAAATGTATGGAATGGCACAGCTTCAACCCTTGCAACATTTGTGGTGGCGGTCATCTGTGATTAACCACATCTAACCTGGTGGAGGAGGACAGGGATTTGAACCTTGCTACAGTAAAACCCCTGAACTGAAACTGGAAGACCACCCCACGAGAGACTACTGCCCCTTTTTTGTGTGATCATGTTTGTCAAATGATGCTTTTCACTGTGTGAATGCTGTATGGAAGCCCCTGTGAAATTTTAACTGCTTAAGTACCTGCAACCTTAAGATTGACTTTTGTTGTTTGTTCATTGTTGTTCTTTTGTCATAAAAGACCTGATTAAAAAGAACTACTTTTTTTTTTAAACACATGAAAAAAGTGCACACTAAGAATAATTGAATCAGTCTTAAGATAAATTTCATTTTAAAGGAGTGAATAACCTTTGAGAGGGTTCATTTGTAAACTACTCATAAGGGACAGTTTTGCACCCCGTCCTCCCCCCCCCCCACCCTCACCCCCCCCCCATAAACCCCCACTTTTCAAACAATATGTTTATGATTGTTAGGGTGGTCTTCCATTCTTTCATTAGGGGTGCTACTGTATTATGCAAATGAAGTCTTTCTGTGCTTGCTTGCTTTCCCCTCATGCATTGGTTGTATTAACTAGTACAGGTGAATATCACTGCCTGTGTTATAGTTGACATTGATTTTGTTTTGTTTTTAGCTTGCTTTAAAAAGAAATTCAGTTGTGCTATCAAAGGACAAAGATAATGCAGTTGGTGACATTCTGTCCCAGTAAATGTGCTGGGTCTGATTCCCATCTGGTCCAGATCAACTGGGAAGCATTGGCCAGAAGTGGGCCGGATGATTCTTGCACATTGGCTGGACTGGATCCGTTTGGCCAAAACCTGATACAATCAGCCAGAACTAAATTGGATCCAGGCTGGTTTTGTACAGGATTATCCGGGACGTATTTGGAAGAATGGAACCAAGTCTAAAAGTGGGAAACTGGTAGCGGGCCATTTGCATCCTGCCAAAAACCAGGCCAAATGATTCCTGCACACCAGCTCGCTTCCAGACCAGACGCATTTGGCCAAACCCTGACAGGCCATCTGGATTGGATCTGGGTCAGCTTTGCACAATATGATCCATGCTTTCTTTGGAAGAATGGAGCTGAAACATGCAGGAAGTCGGATCTGGCATATACTATCCGGCCTGATTCTGACTGCACACTGGCCATAATGGCCACAACTGGCTGTAATCAAAATGCTTCTGGATCGGATCCAGCATGGTTACTGGGATGACAAAGCAGACATGGAATGTACAATTATTCAAGTGATTTTTTTCCTTTTGAGTATTGTTCGTTTGCAGCATTGTCCCCATTGATTTGATAATGACCATGCTAATAACCCATTCATAGTCACATTTTCCATTCACTGTGCTGCAGATAGCAATCTGAAGTGCCACTGTGCTGGAACTGTTTGAACTTTATTCTTTGTTGTTGTTGTTTAGTTTGGCTTTTAGTACTTTACTAGTCCCAGTAGGAAAGGAATCAACACACAAGGAAGTTAACTGGTGCTCGAAATACGTAACACAAGTACAACAACAAAGACCTGAGTCGCCTACGGTGACTCTCACCTGGCATGCGTGTAAATGCAAGGTACATAAACTCCACCAGAGGTACATCCTCTTGAGGAGTTTATGTACCTCGTATTTACATGCTTGCCAGGTGACAGTTACCTTAAGCAACTCAGGTCTTTGTTGTTGTACTTGTGTTACGTATTTCGAGTACCAATTAACTCCCTTGTGTGTTGATTCTGCACAAGCGCTCTGGGCCTTATTCTGTTTCAGATTTTTTCCTGTAGGAGAGGTCCAGAGAGGCTAACCAGTGGCCTCTCACACAAATCAAATATACCATGTGCGCCCCAGATTGATGCTGATCCCTATGCTTGTTTGTGACCCTATCTTCCAGAATGAGCTGCATTGACACTTTTTGTCATTTTTAGATATTTGTATAACACCACAGAGCACTAAAGTCTTTTTAAAAAGACGCCAAAATTATCAGAGTTGGGTCAGTAATCTTGTTATTACAGTTTGAAGTTGCAACCACCGTAGCATCTGATTCTGAGAAATCTGCAACGTTTTTATTATGCCATCCTTAGCAACAAGCAGATGCATGTTTGAAACACCTTGTATTAGTTTTAGTGACATTTAGAAACGTGTTTTGTGCACTAGAAGCATGATTTCTGATGCAAAAAGGACTGGGCAATCTGATTTGCCGAAAGCCTAAAGTCTTTAAGAAAAGAAAAAAAAAAAAAAAAAAAAAAGAAGAAAGAAAGAGTAGCTCCTTTGAAAATAAGCTGCAGTGAGAAAGTGGCCTAGTCTCCTTGTGACTCATTTTGAAAGGCAAGGGTCACATTTGTACTTTGATGACAGATATTTTCTCTGCTTCATTGGCTGTCAGCCAGTGATGCATGTCTCTCAGCCCGACAGAAGGGTTCCAGGCACAGACAAAAACTTTAGGCATGCTGACTATGCAGGACAGACCAGCACAGTGATTTTCTGCTAAGACTGAACTGATCAGAGCATTGCTGATGTGCTAGTCAGACTGAATATTTGCCGCACAAGACATCATTGCATGTGGACTTCACATTTTGTCATGCCTTTCTTTACCCTGTATCTGTGTATCGTGCACCCATGCCAACAACGAGAAAACAGTCAACAGACCACTCATCATTCAGTCATTCTGAGCAAATTTTATCCAACCTGCAGAGAATGCCCCCTACCCCCCCCCCACCCCCACTACCCCCCCCCCCCCAACCCCTGCCCCACTTGTCCCCCCCCCCCACCCCCACCAGGCCATATACATTTAACCTCCTTCCTCACCTGTTGTGATGGATGCGGGGATGGAGATGGGGGTGGGGGGTCAGGAATGTGTTTTCATGTTTTCAAGCGTGGATGTTTGCTCTTGCTAGAGTGACCCCAGCAGGTCGTATCGAGGATGAGGGTGACTTCAGCGACTTTTTTGCCGTCCCACCTGACAACCTTGACCCCCTGGAGTGGGAGCAAATGCAGCAACAGCAGGATGAGGTATGTGGACCTGGTAGCAGAGTGGAGTGTTTCTGTTTGTTTGTTTTGTTTGGTTGGGGGGGGGGGGGGGGGCTTATACAGGGTGTGAGAAGTAAAGATTATTCCTGCTTTTCTTCAGCAAAAACGTTAAATAACAGCTACATCCAGCTACAAAAGAACTTTATTATTCATAATAAATGCATAATTTATTTTAATTTTTGGGGGTCACTCAAGTTCCACACTAAACGGGACAAGTAGTTCAACACAGCAAAGGTAAAAAGAGTATGCAGATGAAACAGAATAAAACAGTAAAAAAACATAAAAAGAGTATGCAGATGAAACAGAATAAAACATTAAAAAAACAACTAAAATATAAAACATCTCTTTATGCTTTCTGATTGTGTATAATTTCTATCAAACTCTATCCTTTAGAGGATGTTTTTGGCGTTGGTGTTCGGTGTTTTTTTTTTTTGGTGGTGATCATTTTTTTTCCAGCAGTGGTCACAAGAAATAAAAGATTGTTTTGTTCCAGCAGTGGTCACAAGAAATAAAAGATTGCTTTTTTCAAGCAGTGGTCACAAGAAATAAAGACTGCTTTGTTCCAGCAGTGGTCACAAGAAATAAAGACTGCTTTTTTCCAGCAGTGGTCACAAGAAATAAAGACTGCTTTTTTCCAGCAGTGGTCACAAGAAATAAAGACTGCTTTTTCCAGCAGTGATCACAAGAAATAAAGACTGCTTTGTTCCAGCAGTGGTCACAAGAAATAAAGACTGCTTTGTTCCAGCAGTGGTCACAAGAAATAAAGACTGCTTTGTTCCAGCAGTAGTCACAAGAAATAAAGACTGCTTTGTTCCAGCAGTGGTCACAAGAAATAAAGATGCCTTGTGAGCCAAAGTCTGGAATTCTTAAATAGCAATGGAAATCAGTGCCCCTGGTTGAAAACTATTATGCATTCTGTTTTTACATATTTTTTCTGTAATTAGTATGTTGATTAAGCCCTTCATTGCCAAAAGGATGGTACTGCAGGCACAAGCGCGTTCCAAGGCTGGTCCCAGAGACAGTCTAAGAAGCTAAACAGAAACTTTGGGGGGGTGGGGGGTTGGGGGTGATGGCGGAGCACCTTAAGTCATGTAATGTGCATGCAGTCAAAACTGAAGCAAGACACTGTATCACGCTACTTGATAATAGGCAACGACTTTGCCAGTGATGTCCTAGACCATGAGCCGGGAAAAGATTGAATACCTTTCGCAAAGGGGGCGGAAAAAAAGTAGAAACTGATTGAATCCACTAAACCCTGCCATTGCTGTTTGTTAAGAGGACTAGCATTCCAGCAGTGGGAGTTGGAATAGATTTTTAATATATTTTACGGTGTTGGTGCAGCCTTATCAAAACAAATCATGGAAAAAATCATGAAAATAAAAAAATCATGATTTTGTTTGTTCTTCTTTCAGGAGCTTGCAAGATTACTGCAGGAACAAGAACACAAGGTAGGTTTAAGAAAGGAAAAAAATGTGTGACCGTAATCGGGACGTGGTGCCTTCGGGTAAACAGCATGGAGAACGTGGATGTCGTACAAAGAAACCTCTCCTTAAGGGCTACCCAAGAATTTAAATGAAAGTGCTTAGACAACTGAAGAGAAGACGGGTGATTCTTGGTTCATTTACAAACTACAAGGACATATGCTGGGAAACGGTTAGGAGAAGGTGGTCTCAGCAAGGGGGTGAAATGGTTAGGAGAAGGTGGTCTCAGCAAGGGGGTGAAACAGGAGAAGGTGGTCTCAGCAAGGGGGTGAAACAGTTAGGAGAAGGTGGTCTCAGCAAGGGGGTGAAATGGTTAGGAGAAGGTGGTCTCAGCAAGGGGGTGAAATGGTTAGGAGAAGGTGGTCTCAGCAAGGGGGTGAAATGGTTAGGAGAAGGTGGTCTCAGCAAGGGGGTGGCCTTGTCAAGTCTCATCAGGCTGAGTTTGCATCAAGGTGTGTTGTTGTCAGGGTAGTCTTTTAACAGGGTAGTCTCTCATAAGGGCGGTGTTTCCACAGTGTGGTCTCTCATCATGGTGGTCTTTCAACGGGGTGGTCTCTCATCAGGGCAGTCTTTCCACAGGGTGGTCTCTCATCATGGTGGTCTTTCAACAGGGTGGTCTCTCATCAGGGCAGTCTTTCCACAGGGTGGTCTCTCATCATGGTGGTCTTTCAACAGGGTGGTCTCTCATCAGGGCGGTCTTTCAACAGGGTGGTCTCTCATTGGGGCGGCTTTCCACAGGGTGGTCTCTCATCATGGTGGTCTTTCAACAGGGTGGTCTCTCATCAGGGTGGTCTTTCAACAGGGTGGTCTCTCATTGGGGCGGCTTTCCACAGGGTGGTCTCTCATCATGGTGGTCTTTCAACAGGGTGGTCTCTCATCAGGGTGGTCTTTTAACAGGGTGGTCTCTCATCAGGGCAGTCTTTCCACAGGGTGGTCTCTCATCAGGGTGGTCTTTCCACAGGGTAGTCTCTCATCAGGGTGGTCTTTCCACAGGGTAGTCTCTCATCAGGGTGGTCTTTCAATAGGGTAGTCTCTGGGTGGGTGCTGATACAACCCTGTCAAGACAAGATACTTGCTTACTCACCAGTGTTGGCTACTTACCCCCCTCCCCCCCCCCCCCCGCTCCATCCCACCCACCCACCCTGCCAAATCACCACCACCAATAAAAAATCATGATTTTGTTTGTTCTTCTTTCAGGAGCTTGCAGGATTACTGCAGGAACAAGAACCTGTTCCCCTTCCTAAAATACAGCAACAACAAAATCCCCCTCCCCCAACCCATCTACCCAGAAAGAAAGAAAGCAGTCCACTGTTCGTGCTGTACACCAGTGCTGTATCTCCTAAACATGCATAGCTTTTGTACTGCCGTAGCAGTTCTGTGTTAAAACACTCAAAAGATTTAGAAGAACACTTATTTTGATAGGACAATACAAAACAAGCACTAGTTTAAGATTACCCCCCCCCCCCCCCCCTTTTAATTATTTTTGCTGATTCCCCCATTTCCCTTTTCCAGACCCCTAGAGATCAAAAGCTGAAGTTGACAAGGGACAAGGGGAAAATGCAAGGTCGAAGTGTGAGATGAGCAGCCATATGTTACTTGCACTGACCACTGACTCCCCCCATTTCCCCTTTCCCCACAGAGGTCAAAAGCTGAAGTAGACAGGGTCAAACTTTGGGAGGTGGAACTGTGAGATGAGCTGCAGTCGTGTTACTTTGCCTCCCCCCATTTCCCTCCTGTCCCTGCAACCCCCAACCCAGAGGTCAAAAGCTGAAGTATATAGACATGGACAAAGAGCGGTCAAGAGCTGAAGTATATAGACATGGACAAAGAGAGGTGAAAAGCTGAAGTATATAGACATGGACAAAGAGAGGTCAAAAGCTGAAGCTTTTCACATGGACAAAGAGAGGTGAAAAGCTGAAGTATATAGACATGGACAAAGAGAGGTCAAGAGCTGAAGTATATAGACATGGACAAAGAGAGCTCAAAAGCTGAAGCTTTTCACGTGGACAAAGAGAGGTGAAAAGCTGAAGTATATAGACATGGACAAAGAGAGGTCGAAATGTGAGACCAGCAGTCGTGTTACTTACACTGACCCTTACTCACCCAATTTCCCTTTTCTCACAGAGGTCCAAAGCTGAAGTAGACAAGGACAAGCTGCGAGAGATTGAGCTGCGAGATGAGCAGCTGGCTGCCATCATACAGGAGCAGGAGCGGATGAAGGAGAGGAAATACAAACTGAAGCGGCAGCAGTTGAAGGAGCAACAGAGATTACAGGTAAATGATTGGTTTTTGCCAGACATATCCGAAGAAAGAGAGAAAAAGAGAGGGTTAGTTTGTTATATATATATATGCCTAATATCTGAAGAAAGAGATTGAGGGTTAGTTAGCTATAGACATGTGTCGTATCCAAAACAATGGAGAAAAAGATAGGGTCAGTTACAGATATGTCTCATATCCAAAGAAAGAGAGAGGGTTGGTTAGTTAGTTGTAGACATGTCTTAGTTATAGACATGCCTTGTATTCAAAGAAAGAGAATAGAGAGAGCGTTAGCTATAGACATGCCTTGTATTCAAAGAAAGAGAATAGAGAGAGCGTTAGCTATAGACATGCCTTGTATTCAAAGAAAGAGAATAGAGAGAGCGTTAGCTATAGACATGCCTTGTATTCAAAGAAAGAGAATAGAGAGAGCGTTAGCTATAGACATGCCTTATATTCAAAGAAAGAGAATAGAGAGAGCGTTAGCTATAGACATGCCTTGTATTCAAAGAAAGAGAATAGAGAGAGCGTTAGTTATAGACATGCCTTGTATCCAAAGAAAGAGAAAAAGAGAGGGTTAGTTAGTTTAGTTAGTTATAGACATGTCCTGTATCCAAAGAAAAGGAGATGGTTAGTTAGTTATAGACATGTCTTGTATTCAAAGAAAGAGAAAAAGAGAGAGGGTTAGTTGGTTATAGACATGTATTCAAAGTAAGAGAAAAAGAGAGAGGGTTAGTTAGTTATAGACATGTATTCAAAGTAAGAGAAAAAGAGAGAGGGTTAGTTAGTTATAGACATGTCTTGTATTCAAAGAAAGAGAAAAAGAGAGAGGGTTAGTTGGTTATAGACATGTCTTGTATTCAAAGTAAGAGAAAAAGAGAGAGGGTTAGTTGGTTATAGACATGTCTTGTATTCAAAGTAAGAGAAAAAGAGAGAGGGTTAGTTAGTTATAGACATGCCTCGTATTCAGAGAAAGAGAATAGAGAGAGGGTTAGTTAGCTATAGACTTGCCTCATATCCAAAGAAAGAGAAAAAGAGAGAGAGTTAGTTAGTTATAGACATGCCTCATATTCAGAGAAAGAGAATAGAGAGAGGGTTAGTTAGTTATAGCTGTGCCTCGTATCCAAAGAAAGAGAAAAAAAAAGAGGGTTAGTTAGCTACAGACTTGTATTCAAAGAAAGAGAAAAAAAGAGAGGGTTAGTTAGCTACAGACTTGTATTCAAAGAAAGAGAAGAAGAGAGAGGGTTAGTTAGTTATAGACATGCCTCATATTCAAAGAAAGGTAAAATGAGAGAGGGTTAAGTGGATATAGACATGTCTTGTATTCAAAGAAAGAGAGAAAAAGAGAGGGTTAGTTTGTTAGTTATAGACATGCCTTGTATTCAAAGAAAGAGAAAAAGAAAGAGGGTTAGTTAGTTATAGACATATAGACACACCTCGTATTCAAAGAAAGAGAGAAAAAGAGAGCGTTAGTTAGTTATAGACATGCCTCGTATTCAAAGAAAGAGAATAGAGAGAGGGTTAGTTTGTTATAGACATGCCTTGTATCCAAAAAAAGAGAAAAAGAGAGAGTGTTAGTTAGTTATAGACATGCCTCATATTCAAAGAAAGAGAAAAAGAGAGAGCGTTAGTTAGTTATATTAGTTATAGTCATGCCTCGCATCCAAAGAAAGAGAAAAAGAGAGAGCGTTAGTTAGTTATAGACATACAGACATGCCTCATATCCAAAGAAAGAGAAAAAGAGAGAGGGTTAGTTAGTTATAGACATGCCTTGTATTCAAAGAAAGAGAAAAAGAGAGAGGGTTAGTTAGTTAGTTATAGACATGCCTTGTATCCAAAGAAAAAGAGAGAGGGTTAGTTAGTTGTAGACATGCCTCGTATCCAAAGAAAGAGAGAAAAAGAGAGAGGGTTAGTTAGTTATAGACATGCCTCGTATTCAAAGAAAGAGAATAGAGAGAGGGCTGGTTGGTTATAGATATGTCAGCCACACAGAATCACCTAAGGATGACAGAGAAAGTGAAGGCAACAAAGAGATGGTAAAACATAAATAAAAGAGAGATCTCCCTACGAGTAAATAAAATGGTGAATAGGCAAATATCAGAAAATGTATGGTAATTTTCAAACTGTTAGGTGATACTTTTTTGCTCAGATTTGACGCTTGTGCCCAATACATGCTCAGTAGTGCCTTGTCTATGAGTAAAATTCATCACGCATGTTTTTTTGAAGAATGATAATGATTATTTTAAACCCAAATTGGTCTCTGTCTCAGACTTAAACAGATATCGCATTCCTTGGCGAATTGATCGGTGATGTTTTCCAGGCAGTTAAGACACAGTCCCAGAAATGGGATTTGGAATGACATACAGGCCTGTATATCATACAAGCGATTCTCTTGCCCTGTGGAATATGTTTGTCACTGTATGATTGCATATACTGGCTGACTTCCAGAGCGTTCAGCTGGGGAACGCCACAGCAACTCCAGACTCTGTGATCCCACGTGCACCCCATGTCTAACAACTCTTGCTGTTCCAGCGCCAGCAGGCTGGGCTGGAAGGTCTTCCCCTGGGTGCCTCCGCCAACATGCTGTCGCAGATGCACTCCTCCAAGTCCCCCGCCACCACCGACCACAACCACCACCGGTATCGACGCAACAGCTACACCAAGTCCATTGACAATGGCCCCGCCCCCTTGGACTATGGCTCAGATGGTGGCGGTGTGGATCACAGGGGGATGCCAGTGTCACGGTCGATGGGGTCAGGAGGAGGCTTGGATGGGCGGCCACAGATGCCTCTTCCGCAGGTAAACGTGGTTTGGTTTTGTGGTGGCGTGGTTGTGGTTCTGTGTTACAGATCGTATATATTTTATGATTTGCTTGGGGGACATTTCAGAACCAAAGCCCTGTGCACAGAACAGTGATTGAGGTCAACGACCCCCACCCCACTGCCCCAACCTCCCAACCTCCCCCAATGTGGATCTTGCACAGTACTGTTGACCAACAAGGCTGAACATGACCTGTTGTACATAACCTATGAATATATTCACATGTCAGAACCAAGGCCATGTGCACAGAACAGTGTCTGAGGTCAACAACCCCATTAATTCTGTTAGATTTCAGAACCAAGGCCATGTGCTCAGAACAGTGATTGAGGTCAGCAACCTGATTGAGGTCCTGTGCATAGAACAGTGATTGAGGTCAACAGCCCCATTAATTCTGTCACATTTCAGAACCAAGGCCCTGGGCACAGAACAGTGATTGAGGTCAGCAACCCCCACCCTGGCTCCACAGCATCTCAACCTCCCCCCAGACGTCAGATTCCTTCAACAGAACTGTCACCCGATGATGCACCCGAAGTTCTGCGCTGGCTGCAGTCCCAGGGTGCACCAGTGGTGGCGCCACCATATGACAGTGATCCCCACAGAGGTCAGCGGCTCTCTCCCACTCGCGACCTTTGTGACGAGGAGGTGTCAGGGTGAGTAGCAATGATTCAAGAGGATCAGTTTTTCACTCACATGAGCAAAAATAAATTGAGTTAAAGGTGAACCAAAGTGAAAAAGCATTGTGGATCCTGTCAATAGGAATGGAATATATAAAAACCACCGAAAATAAAACCACACAGCAGGTTTTGAATCAATGGCCTCGGCTTGGTGCATCTAACATGCATGTTTCTGTGTAAAGTTTAATGTAGGTTCTTGTGTTCACGTGCCATGATGCAATGGGGATAGGCCATTCATTTTACCAGTGTGTCCTTGTATCATAAATCAGGACCCCAGCTTGGTGAATCAGATGTGCACATTTCTGTGTGATGTTTAATGTTGGTGTTTGTGTTCACCTGTGGATATGCAATGTGGATTGGCTGTTCATTCTGCCAGTGTGTCTTTGTATCATTAATCAGGTCCCTTCCTCACCACTGCTCACCTTGCAGACTGTCCAGCCAGGCCAACAGCTTCAACATCGCCACCGCCATCGACCCCACATACCACCGCCGCCAAAACCAGCGTGATGACATGCATGCTGCTACGCAAATGAAGACTGTTGTTCCTGTCTCCCGGTCATTGCCTCTCGCAGGTAAGCTGTGCTCTCTTCGGGAAACCTGGTGAATGGCAGTATATGTGGTCCTGCCTGTAAATCAGATAAAATTACCTGTAGATACTCTTATCTGGAGACCAAAGTAAGGTACTTGTAATCCTGTCTGGCAGCTAGGTGTGGTTACCTGGAATCTTGTCTGAAAACCAGATAATGTTATCTGTACCGTGCTCACCTGGAGACTGGAGGAAGGTACATGTAATCCTGTCTGGCAGCCAGGTGTTGTTACCTTTTACTTTGCCTAGAGACCCAATGAATTTACCTGTACTCGTACCTTGACGCCAGAAGAAGGTGCTTGTAATCTTGTCTGGCACCCAGGTAACCCTGCCCACACACCAGATGAAGTTCCATGTAAATGTGGGTAGAATTCTTTGTGACTTTTTCTTAATTTCTAAACACAGAATTTAAGGCTGCGGTGTTAGGTTTGTGTACTGCAGGTACTGGGATGATTTCAACAACAAAGCGAAAGGGTGGTGGGTCAGCAGTCTAAAAATGTAATCATTGCTTGATTCTATTGAACTTGGGAGGAAAAAACAACAACACACGCTTGCTGCACAAATTTTCATTGTAATATATGAGAGACTGAGGGCTTGTTTTTCCTCTTCTTTGTTGCTTTTCCTTTTTTTTCATCTTTTTTTTTTCTTTCTTTCTTTCTAGGTTTAGTTAGTCTGAGATAACACAACCTAGGAGGGTACATTTTCAGGTTGTTTGAAAACTTTAACTGTAGATGATAGAATCAACAACCAAGGGAGTTAATTAGAGCTCAGCAGACGCCACGCAAACACAACAAAGACCTGAGACACCAACTGGAACTCTCACCTGGCATGCCAGCGACTACAAGATTCATAAATTCCACATGTGATGTCTTTTGAGCACCAGTTATCTCCCTTGTTTGTTGATCATGCACGAGCACTCTGGGCCTCATTCCGTTTCAGGTTTTAGATGATAGATTTCACATTGGCTTGTGTACTGGGTTCTTGCTTGCAGCAGTACTGTAGCCAGTTAGGGTAGCGTGGCTAAAGTGCAAGATTACCATCGGCTTTGGAGTAGGACTGCTGCTGGTATTGTCAACAATCATAGCCTGTTTCTTCATTTGCTGATGCTAGTGTTCATTTCCATGTCATCCTTTCTCGAACACTTCAGTCAGGCCTTCATAACACATTCCTGTAAAGTATAACCGTAAATGGTTGTGAATGACCAGCATTCACCGTAATTATTATATTTGCCTCCAGTGTTTTTTGTTTTGTTTGTTTTTTTGTATTATATTTGCCTCCAGTGTTTTTTTGTTTTTTTGTTTTTTTCCTTGTTTTTCTTTCCATTTCTCTCTTTTACACTTCTCTTGTGCACAAAGGAATGACATCAGCAGTTAAAAAAGTTACATCACTTTTGATAGAAGGAAATAACCTTAGTTTCATTTCTTGTGATTACTAACATTGATACTTTTTCACCAGGGTTCGTACAGTCCTTGAAAGTATGTGACAGTCCTTAAGGTTTGACAGTGCGTTTTTAAGGCCATGAAAGTCCTTTAAATTCAGTCCCAGTACTTGAAAATCCTTAAAATTCAGTCCCAGTACTTGAAAGTCCTTGAACATTGAGATTGTGATACTCCAAGAGCTTGTCTGGACGATTGTGCCTGTCTCCCATCTTGCTATTTTTGACAGACAAGTCAGAGCAAAAATTATGACTTATCGGACTTGTCCATGCTGTTCCTGTCACCTCTTCCTGTTCCTGCCTCACTCCAGTAGTGGGGTTTTTTGGTTTGTTTTTTGCACTAGTTGCAGAAACATGTCCCTTTTATTTTCTCCTCTTCTAAATCCTTGAAAAAAAAGAGAACAAAGACTGGCTCTCGAGAGCCAGTGGAAAAGTCCTTCAGTTTTGTCTGGCCAGACCTGTATGAACCCTGCACTGAAGCGCACAATCACTTTTCACTTGCTTCCTTCACCAACTGACCCTGGGTGCTGCGGCTTGGTACTAACCTCCTGCTGTCTGTGTGACCTGGGTTCCCACCACCAGAGGGAGCCATTGAGTGGGAGCCAGGGGTTCGGGGCAGCCTGCGAAGACTGAAGGGCACGCTTAACCCCCTCATCAGTGCACAAGGTACTGCTCCTTTCCTTTGCAGGTGGATACTGCTGCCTGCGTCCCCCCCCCCCCCCCCCCCTTTTTTTTTTTTTAACCTAGCCTGGAAATGGAGAGTCTGGAAAATGGCATGGTTCCTTGTGGTCCATCAGAAATGGTCTGTCTGTTTGTTGATGGGAATGTTGCAGCTAAGATCGAGGATTGTTTGCAGCTAAAATCAAGGATTATTTTCCTTCATATGAAAGTGGTCAAATTATTCAGGAGCCAGGGTTCTGATTACTTAATCTTCACTGTGCCACTTTGGCTTGGGCTGTGCTTGACACAAGCAAGAACGCTAAGGCTACATTAAACTGTGTTTGGCACTGCATAGTTATGTGGAGACTGTCTTCAGCGATGATAAACTCCTCATGTGGCAGCATCCACCATCCAGAAAAGGAGGTAAATTCTCTGAGTAGGACATGGGCTGCCCATGTGGCTGGGTAATAACCTCCCCAAAAAAGCGGACACGTGCAATCCTCTCACCCTGTGGAATGCATTTGTCAGTGTACAGTTGCATGTACTGGGTAACCCCCAGAGTGTTCAGCCTGGAAACACGACAACAACAAAGCTTCAGTGGGTTTTTTCCAATTTATGCTCAGTGGTTTAGTGTTGGTATAGGAGACTTTGCACCTTGGCCTGCAAACAGTCCCACTTTGACATCCGGCACAGTATCTCACCTGTGGCTGTGAGGTGTGATATTGTGTCTGCCCAGCTCCTGACCATTCTGACTTGAACCACATCTTACTGTCCACTTGTGTTGGCATGAAGGTGACAGGAGGTACCTGCAGGAATAACCAACTGTTTTTTGGCAGTTATTTCTAAAACTTCTCAGATGTCAAGGCCAAGCCATCATATTTGGACAGTGAAATATTGAAGACACGAATTAGAATTGGCTTCTGAATAATTTGATTCCTTTTTCTTTTCTTTCCTTTTTCGTATATATGCGGAAAATCTGTTGACCAATTTAAGCCTATATTTTCATGTGGACAAACCATTTTTGACGGACATAGTCTTCAAGGTCTGGGAAAGGTGTGGACAAATGGCAACAGCATCTGACCATGAGCATCAGTAGTGTTTTCCCCGGGTTCATGTCATTTTCCAGCATATTCTGTTTACTACAGGACCTAGTCATCACCATCTGCACCCATGTATGCACTCAGTACTTGGTGCTGGTTCTCATCATTAGCATTACACATTTATCCCTTGTAGTCGGTTGCCTCATAACCAGTTTGTTTTGGGGATTTTCTCGTCATCATATCAGTTTTATGGCTCATAGGCTTTTCAGCCTTTTGTCTGCTAAGTAATATGTTGGTGTACTGTGGTTAACATTGCTCTTGTTAAACTTTCTGCAGGTAGTGACCTGGTTTGTTTTCATTAGTTACCTTGTGCTAAATATTCTGTGTTCTCAGTGTTATCTAGAGTGCTTCCAAAGGAGTTGAATTTTCCTGCTAATAACATGTCAGATGGCAGTTTGTCCTAATTGTTTATTTCTCTGATAGTTTTTATTTTATGTTATTTTTTAATGTAAAAATCATAAAATATTTTTGTGTGTATGGACATACAGTATACAGTGTGCAGCCTTCTTTGTTATGGCCACCCTGGAATTGTTAAAACAAACAAAAAACATGAAAGCATGCATTTAAGAGTCCTTCGATGATGTCATTATGAAGTATCATTTGATGTTTTACCATATCCTTCGTATGTTGCTGCAAAGAATGGTGAGTGATCTGTTGTGTTTTCTTTGTGTTCTTATTATTTTATTGATGTTTATGTTTTTTGTACTCTTAAAAAATCAGATCAAATCAAGGGATTGGAAAAGAATAGCCAGTAACAAGATCTCTGATCCCAGAGATGTAGTGCCTTCAGGTGACCAATACCTTTAATTCTGGTTGACAACAAAACAGCATTGCAAAACAGTTGATTATTTTTGTCTCTCTGCCTCAGACACTCCAACATCAGCGGACAGCAGTCACCATGACAGCTCTTTCGATGATGGCTCCCAGAGTGGAGGTTTTCAGCCGGTTCAAGGTCAGAAAAGGTCAACGCTGGACACCCGAAACCGCAAGGCACGCAAGCCAAACATGGACCCAAAGGGAGGGAAGAATAGCAGTTGTAAGCAGCAGTGATGGGGAAGAGATGTGAAGGGGTTTTCTGCCCTTGTTGGATGTTGGTATGATGCAGTTTTGAGGAATATTCTGACAAGAAAGAACAAAATGGCTTTTTTGCTCTCTTTTTTTTGGTCAAAGAATATTTATACATGGTACACCACACATACTCCCGTGATTTTTTTGTTTTGTTTTGGGTAAGCAGACCAGACCAACGAAATGGCTTTTGACCAGTATGCAATAAAAAGAGTAGACTTGGTCAGCTTCTGTCCAGTTTTACTATTTTATGGTTATACAGTAAACACCCTCACCATAACCCCTTCTGCTAATTTACTGCAAGACACTTTTATGATTCATAAAACAGGATGTGTGTGGGGTGTTTTTTGTTTAAAGAGAGGTTGCCTTGGGCAGTGGGTACATTTCCATGGAAACGAAATGTAAAGAATGATTTACTGACCAGATCTTACAACACTGTTTTGGGTGGTTTTGTTTCACAAAGGTGTTGATGTGTTTTTAAGATACAAACACCAATGAATTCGTTTCATGGAGTGTTTTGAGGCTGGTTCTAATTTCTCTGATTAAGTATTGTTTTGTTTTGAGCTCCAAAGATAGAGAGGCATTGAGAGAGAGAGAGAGGTGCATTAAGAGAGAGAGAGAGTCATTAAGACTAAGAGAGTCATTTCAGGTAATAACACACAAATCTCTTGATGAGAAGTTCGTGGAAATCTGTTTGTGGTAAATGCTTCCATAAAACTGTTAGAAGGGTCAGTCTCGTACACTGAATCTTAGAAGGGTCAGTGTCGTACACTGAATCTTGACTGTAACCACACAGGCAGACACAGGAATCTGGACCAAGCATGTGTGGAATGCTAACATTTTCTGTAAGCTCCAAAGTTCTGACTCCATTTCATGTTGGCTGGCAATGTTGAAAGCTCGATGTGTAGCTCCAAGTATGCAATAGCCCAGTAATTGTCATAAAGGACAGAGTATGCAACCAAAAAAAAAAAAAAAGAAAGATAATTATCACTATGGGCAGCTTGACTTTTTGACTTTAAGACTGGAGTATGTTTTTGATACAGTCTGTTGAAATGGTGAGTCGGAGGACCACTTGCTATTTATTGCTGATATTTGCAAGTTTCATGTAAGTTTCAAATTTAAATTCTCAGACATGGGCAATGTGCAACTGGGGTGGGGGTGGGTGGGGGGAGAGGGTTGCGAAGCGTGCGTAGTGGAGAGAAAGTTGCCCATCCTTCAAGTCCTGATTTAGGGATTGGTCATTATACAACAATAACATTTCCTGGTTTAGTTTATCCAAGCCTACCATTAGATCTCAGATCCGGGGGGGGGGGGGGGGGGTATACTGGTTTGGGGATTGGTCCCACAACAAGAGGAAGACAAATTCCTGATTTTGTTGGATGACGTGTTTTTTCATGCTGAAATCACATGGGTCAAACAAGAGCTTTCTCTGGCACTGTTTGCCTGCGCTAGTGCTACATACGGCGTCACGTTTTTGTGTGAGCAATGTTGAGAAAGTGTCAGCAACAGAATGTCTATATGTCTGAACTCTGGTGATTCCAGGCGTTTAGCTGCCAAGCCCCAAAGAGCGGAGCTGACCCTCACTGCCTGTGCTGCCCCCTGGAGCACCGTGTTATTTCAGGCCATGGGGGTAGAGGGGTGAGCCTCATTTTGGTGGCTGTGTGGCTCGTTCAGTCTGTTGTGCCGAGTTAGCAGTGTGTGTGTGTGACCAGCCTAAATATGGTACAGGTGTAACAACGCCAACACACACACACACACACACACACACACACACACACACACACACACACACACACACACACACACACACACACACACCTGTGCAAAATGTGTGAACAGTCTGAAGGCCACAAATTCAAAGCAGTGCAGTTTTGACACAAGCAGGAAGAAAATTGAATGTCTCCGACGAAATAAGCATAAAATTTGAAACTAAACTGATCAGCTCTAAATATCTCACAGAAAGATCCTATCCAATCAGGCCACTGCCTACGGAGGTTAGGACAAGGGGTAAACAGACATAGGGGGACTTACCACTTGAGAATTGAGTTACTGTTGTTCTGGCGGTCGTTAGAAATGTCAGATTTGCTTTCACAAGAGTTGTCTATACTCCAGAGGCTGGTTTTGGTAGCCTGTGAATATTGGATGTGATTATATAAAGGGTTGTTTTCTCACGTAGTGATGTTTTGTACAAAGAAAACGAGTGGCGGTAGAAAATGTGATTTTGTTTTCTTTTTAAGGCAACTGTTAACGGACTGTGTGATGCTGATACGAGGGGTGTTTGACATGCATTTGTGAGCGTGTTGGATTCTTGCCAGTTTTGTTAATTTTTTTTCTCCATTGTATTCACTCCCTTCACAGACCACTGTATAGGGTGCTAATACAGTTATAAACACTGAACACATGCAATAACCAATGATCCACCCCCCTCTCTTCCAATCTCCTCTTCCCCCCACCCCCTTCTGTTTCTTTTCTCCCCTCTGTGTCTCTACCCTGCCCCCCCCCCCCCCCCCCCTTTCATTCTGAACTAAACTGAGCAGTTGAGAGGATATTAAACCCTGTTACCAGTGGTCTGGTACTATCTCTCTTACCAACAGGCACAGGCACTTGAAACTGCTAATTATTCTTAACTGTTACACCAGGCGCTTTTCCATGTCATGATGCAAGGTTTTTAATATGGTTGGTTTGACCCACATGATTCATACACCAACGGAGCTGACAGCATTTTTGGTTGTTTTTGTTGTTGTTGTTTTGTTATTATCAGCCAGTTACAAACAACAACAAGCAAACAGATGCCAGCCAGTTGGAGAAACAAACCGAACAAAGAAGCAAACAAAAAGCATGAAAAAGTGCCTTGTTAATCGAACAGTAAAAAACATGCATGTTTTCGCAAGTACAGTAATTCTTCAGGCAAATGTGTGGTTGGACCAGATCTCACCAAGACAAAAAGCAAGCAGGAGAATCAAAATGCAAAATATGGGCAAGGACATCGAAAGACAAAACAAGGGCAAGGAACTCCAAAGACAAAATGAGGGCAAGGGACTCCAGACTCAAGGGGCAAGACTCAGAAGACAAAATGTGGGCAAGGGACTCAGAATGAGGGCAAAGGACTCAAAAGACCCAATAAGGGCAAGGGACTCAAAAGACAAAGTAAGGGCAAGGGACTCAAAGAGAGAAAACTGGGGGCATGGGACTCAAAAGACAAAGTAAGGGCAAGGGACTCAAAAGACAAAGTAAGGGCAAGAGACTCAAAGAGACCAAACTGGGGGCATGGGACTCGAAAGACAAAATAAGGGCAAGGGACTCAAAAGACAAAGTAAGGGCAAGGGACTCTAGAGCCAAAGCTGGGGGACTCAAAAGACAAAATAAGGGCAAGGGACTCGAAAGACAAAAAAAAGAGGGGAAAAAAGGGGGCAAGGAACTCTAGAGACAAAATGGGGGACATGAGACTCAAAAGACAAAATTGAGGGCTAGGGTCTCAAAAGACAAAATAACGCCAAGGTACTCACGGAACAAAACCAGGGGCAAGGGACTCAAAAGACAAAATGGGGGCAAGACTCAGAGACTGAGCAGAGGGGAGAGGGACAACATTACTGCGTGTTCTTGGGTTTGAATGTGCATCCTCTTGATCCCGAGTCGGGCACCTTGACCACCCATGCTTATGAAACAAATCAAAGGACAGCACAGTGTGCCTGTTGAAGCAGCAAACGATAATTAACTGTCATCAAGTGCCTGTGCCTAAAGCCTTTTGAAGGGAGCATCACCTGAACACATTGTTGATGCATTTTTGAGGTCACAGGTTGTAAAATGATAGGTAATGCTTACATGACGGTATCTATTACACCACATTCACTGGGGGGTCTTTGTGTGTGTGTTTTTCAAAGATATGAAATGATTATTTTGTCAGTCTTTGTGGAAAGTATGTTTTGGTTTATATAGAAATATGGCCTTTAATTATTTTTTTGCTTAATTCTGACTTTACACATTCTATACATATAATATACAATATGCTCAGTTTTCCACATGCAAACTATTTGTTATTTTGTGTTGCTTTAACATATTGTTTCTTTATTTTATTTTATTATTGCTCATGTTCTGAACTGATTCTCTCTTACTGTATTCTCTGTGTATATATCTGTCTGTGCCTCTCTCTGTCTCTGTCTGTCTTTCTGTCTGTCTGTCTCTCTCGCCTCCTCCTGTCTCTTCTTCCACAATGTCACTTGCATCTACCTCAGTGTAATACTTCATGCGTTAAGATCTGCACACATGTAGTAATTGCTTTCTAATGTTTCTAAATTTGAGTGAAAATGTGTACATATACCCAGAAATTGATGGCTATTTTGGAGACCTTGCCTTTTCTAATTTACATACAATCCCCAAGCAGCTAACTTTTTTTCTAAATGAGACAAATATCTCTGCATCTGCATGTTGTACCATAGATTTAGAAACAGACCAACCAAGAAAGAAAAAATGCCTCTATATAGTATGAGACTGTAATTTTTGCATGCATGTAAATACATGCCTGTTAGCATGATGATGTGGATTTTTTTATGTTGTCTTTTGGGCACTGTTGATCATGAAAATGGCACTGTTCATCAAGAAAATTGAGCAAAATTGCTTGTTATTTAAAAAAAAAATCCCCTGAGGTGAGCCAGTGCGGTTGACAAATTACTCACTCTTCTTTTTGCTGTCCTTTTCATTTTTTGTCTTTTGTTTTGGATGTGTTTTGTTTTTAATTACTGCCTCTAACCTTTTCACTCTTAGTTTTAGTGCCCCCCTTCATTTCTTTACCAAAAAAAAATAAAAAAAATAAAAATCTCTTTGCTTCACAACACATTTCACTTCTTTTTTTAATATGTTTAGCAGGAGTACTGAACTATCAGGTATCAGATTCACACAGGCACACTTACTTGCCTTGACAACAGCGTATGTGTTGATGCATTCTTGGCTTGCCCTGCACAGTGCACTCTCTATGCTACAGTGTGCTTTTATGTTTCTGAACACTACACAACACTACATTGCTCTGTTTCTGAACACTACACCACCCTACATTGCTCTGCTTCTGAACACTACACAACACTACGTTACTGTGTTTCTGAACAATGCACAACACTACATTACTGTGTCTCGAAACATTATGTTATGCTACTGTGTTTCGGAACACCACACTACACTATGTTACTGTGTTTCTAAACACTACACAGCACTGTGTTACTGTGTTTCTGAACACTCCGCAGCACTATGTTACTGTGTTTCTGAACACTGCACAATACTACATTACTTTGTCTCTAAACATTACACAATGCTGTTGTGTTTCGGAACACCACACTACACTATGTTACTGTGTTTCTGAACACTACACAACACTACGTTACTGTGTTTCTGAACAATGCACAACACTATGTTACTGTGTTTCTGAACACTACACAACACTACGTTACTGTGTTTCTGAACACTACACAACACTGTTACTGTGTTTCTGAACACTACATGTACACAACACTACATTACTGTGTTTCTGAACACTACACAACACTACGTTACTGTGTTTCTGAACACTGCACAACACTACATGACTTTGTCTCTAAACATTATGCTATGCTACTGTGTTTCAGAACACTGCAATTCATTACATTACTGTGTTTCAGGACACTACAATTCAATACATTACTGTCTCTAAACACTACGCTACATTACTGTGTTTCAGAAAACTACAGTTTTCTACCTTACTGTGTCTCTAAATGACCTTTTGCGGTGTTGTGACTTTCACATGTGCATTGAGCAGGAGAAGCTTATAAAAGACATTATTCCACTCTCCAGGGATGACTTCTTACACTGAGATGCTTGAGAAAAACGCAAACAGAACCAGTGTGACATCCTCAGAATAAATTACTGTTCAACAGAATCGGGTCAGAATAGTTCAACATGTTCACCAACTGTTTGGTGATAAAAATGATGGTACTTTTTTCAGCACCTGTGTTTGATACCATTCCCCGCACTATGGCTAGGAAGCTCGGTTTGCTTCCAGATTAGGACTCTGTAGCGATAAGAGCACTCAGTCAGTATGACTGGTGTAGTACTGCATAACGTGCATTGCATACATATAAACATCTAGATCTGGTGGAAATACTTGCAAGGCAAAATACATTGAAACTCATGCCTTTGTGTGTTTTTGTCAATCTGAAAGATCAGCTTTCCTGACTTGTATCTTTTTGTACTTCCAAATAGCTTTTGTTTTTCTTTTGTTTTTCTTTAAGTAATTGTGTATTGCGTGTGCATTTTGTATGTGTACACACCCATGTGTGTGTGTGTGTGTGTGTGTGTGTGTGTGTGTGTGTGTGTGTGTGTGCCTCTGTTGTGGACATTCTTGTGGCATTAAAAAGCGCTTTATTTATTAAAACATGATATTCTTTGTGTGGGCTCTTGACTGTCTCACTAATGATGAAGTGCTCACTGTGATGCTCACGTGCTCTTAGCCCTGGATTTGATTAAACATGGTAAGCCTCTGAACACAAAGTAGTTAGGAATAGTGGTTTAATGCTGTGCAGTAACATAACTTTTTCCATGCAGAAACTTGCTGTACCTTGTGCAAGGAAAGAATGCAGCACAGATGTTTTTGTGGTCATTTTATCATGAGCGGAATTTTGTCAGAGAGAGGTAATAAAGGAACCAACCTTTTCAAAACATATTTTGTCCAGTAGGCAGAGATCAAACTCAGAATCCCAGATTTTGTATTTAACTCTTTCACTGCTGTGATATCACTTGTATTTAACCCCTTCATTGCCATGATGCCACTTAAAAACAACCAATAAGAGTGCACAATTTGAACTTCTTTTTAGCACTGGCATGTGAATGGATTTTCATCAAAATGCATAGCATTGAAAGTAGATGTGTTACGGGACTGGAAAATGTACTGTTTACAGGTGCGTCCATCATTTTTCAGCCCCAAAATTTTACAGGCTGGGGTAGTGCAGGGGTTGAATGCTTCATTGATTTCACATGGAATTTCTAAACGTTCTGGCTGTGTACAGTGACGACAGTCTCCTGGCTCACCCCTATTACACACACCATCGCTTTCATAATGGATGCAGGGGTAATGTGCTCTTTTTGCCAAGGAACAAGCAGACGTGTTTACTCCTACGATTTGGGCGTATTTTGTATGCCTAATTTTTCAGTATGTGAAAGAAAGAAAATGTTGTTTTTAATGACCATGAATATTTCTAGACAGTTCATTTGTTTTCCAGTCCAGACTATGCCCGGTTCTGGGTTATTGCTGGTGCATGTGTAAGTCTCGCGATCTCTCACTGCCGTAATGTCAATTTCTGTATTGCGCTTTGTGTAGTCTCAGCACTTGAATCCTCAGGGCTTGTATTTCTGCCAGCAAAGTCTGAGAGTTTGCCATTTTTACTGAAGGTGATGTTGAAATTATTTTCAGATTATTTTCACAGAGAACAAACTAAAATGGAAAAGAAATGAAAACTTGCTAACTTTTCTAAAAACTAAAAACAAATCATTAAAAAAATTCATATCTGTATTTGAATGTGATTTGAACAAGGTCAAAGAGCCCTCAGGTAGCCTTTCAGCAAGCGGTGACACCTGGTGGTGTTTTCTACATTAACTGTTGCTGACAAAAGCCGGATTCTTTTTTTCTATTTTTAAGGGTTTTTTTTATTTATTTATTTTAAATAAAAAAATTGTGAGTTCCTTGCATGAAATTTGTGTCGCCTTACCTGGGTACAGCTATGGCCACTGCAAGGGCAGCCTTTACCAGTTCTGCCAGTCATGCAGTATTTCTGTGTGACCAGACAAGCATGGCTGCCACTGCTTGCAATTGTTAACGTGTGCACACAACTAAATCCTTGGTTTTGATTTTGGCTTCTCCACCCTTCGGTTTACATATAATTATAAGAAGGGTTTTGAAATGTGCATTTGCTTATGACCTGAGTTTGACCGTCCTGAGGTGACCCTGTGTGGTTGACAGGACATTAAAATCCAATTACCAACTAACTAACTCCACCTTTGTCTTGAGAAGGCTGTTGTTCCTTTAAGGGTGTTCCTCACATGACTGTTTTCCATAACTTCACGAGACTGTTAGAAGCCAGTAGTACACTTTATTTGCTAGCCTTACACAGTAACGTGTACCCAGAAGTTTTCATTCATTTTGTAATGGCAGTTTTTCTGTTTTGTTGTTTTTGGTGGTTTGGGGCACTTCCCAAATGAATGCACGGACTGATTTGTTTATTGATTTTGCCTTACATGTTGCTTGATTTTTCTGACTCTATTGACAATTTTATGCACTATGATCATGATATGACTATATGTAAAAATGTGTATCATAATGTTACATACAATTTGTACAGTTGTATTTTTGAGCGGTGGATAGATTGCATCCCTGGTACTTTCTGTTAGGTCCAGGAATCTGTCGCAATTCTGCATCATTCAGATCTGGTTCAGTTTAAGCATGCTTTGAGTACACCAAGTACTTGTATTATGCCACAAGTTTTGCACAACTGTTCAGATTTTAATACTGGTACATCTATATTTAAAAAAAAATATTATTATAAAGAACAAAGATGGTTAGAACTGTTATCAAGCTTTTTGACATGGATTTATATGAATTTGTTAGGCTTTATGAAGGTTGTTTGTTAAACAGTTAATTCATTCATTTTATGAGTATAGCTATGACTATATATTATATATATAAATGACAATTGCTATCACAGATATTTAGCCTTTAGATTTGATTAAGTGTGCCCAGTGATGAACAGCTTTCATCTTCTGATACACTGATGATTGAAGCATATTAACTTAAGGGAAGCTGTGGATTTATACTGCTGTCACGGGTTACCTGCCAGATTAACAAGAATTACGATAATAAGATGAATATTTCAAGCACCCCAGCTATGCACGTTGCAGTAACTGGTTTCAGTAACAGTTGAAGAAATCTTGTTTCCTTGAAATAAAATTTAACTAAAGTGGAACTGACTTCCGTTGGCTAGATCATAGTTGAGCAGCACTGACTGCACTGTATGTATTGTTCTGACATCATAGTATAAAAAGCCTTAGTTTGAAAGTTAGGTTAGTTCACCCACAGCACTGTCAGTTTTTTTACGAGCAGCCTTTTGGCTTTTAAGTTGGTTTTTGATGCATCCAATAAACAAACAAAACAGAGAGAGAATAATCACAAATAATCACCTTACCAGGATATTGGTTCACAAAATTAACAATACCAGTTGAATTTTGCTCATGTGTTTGTGATGAAATGTATAGGTTTTAGTACAGTTCTGAAATTCTGCCACGCTCTGTGTCACATTCTGCATTTCGATGGCTTCATCAGAAATTGTTTGACTTCTTGGAACAGTTTTGGCACCAGTGATAAATCCCTGTGAAAGTGTATTTTTTTACTGTTTTTTCTCTTTTTTTCTGTTAAAATAAAAACACCTAAAAACTAATGCAAAAGTCATTCTTTTTAATGACATTCATTACGTTAGCAAATTATTATTCTCCCATCCCCATCCTTTTTGAAGCGTTTTTTCTCGTCTGTACAAAACAGTAAAAAGGTTTGATGGTTGACATGTTGTGTACAGTTGTTAGACATGTGGTGAATGTTGTGAAATGGCATTTATACACACATGTACACATGCATGCACGCATACACACACGCATACACACACACACGCACGCATGCACGCACACATGCATGCATGCATGCCCACATACATACACACATCACATGCACGCATACACATACGCGCATGCACACATACATGCACACATGCACACACACACACACACACACACACACACACACACAAATGATGAAAAATCTCTCCCACAAAATCCATCTTAAATCACATTTTAAGTGATTTGAGATGTGCATTATTTTGAAAACTGCAGCCCTTGCTAATTATTTTGGTATTTAAATGAAGTTTTGGTGATACTGTATTCCATTGTAAAACTAAAAGTGATCTTTGCTTCTTTTCCAGGAGGGCTGGGGAAGAGTGTTAGCAGCTGTTAAATTGTTTGTGATCTGTTTGCTTTGTGGTCAGTTTCCAGTAGCCAATGTTGACTTTATACCTGTAGGTCTTGTGTGATTTGCTAGCAGAAATATTGATCAAAGGAATCTGCCAGTTGTTTCAACATTGTTGTGGTGCTTATTAAATCACACGTTCAAGTCAAAGACGATTACCTTAAGGTAACGCTATCAAAACCAGTGACTGCTGCCTTATTGGATACAATGCTGCCATTGTCAAAGAATGGCTGTCTTGAGATTGACTGGCTATTACTGCACATGGAATGAAAAAGGATTTTGAGTAGCAGGTCATGTGTGTTAATAGTAGCTTCAACTCATCCAGCTTACTCTGACAAGGTGCAGGCGATGTGGCTGTGCCAGTTTCAGGTAGCTGGGGAGGGTGAAGCAAAATTCTGTAGAAAACGACAACAACAGCAACAACCTGATGCCAAACCTCAAACTGGTGTGAAATATTTTCTCTGAAAATCCTTCCAGTTACTAGTACGTAATTCACCAGTCTTGTTTTGGAAGTGCTTGTCTTAAAGGGGATCAAAAGCAGAGACGTATGACACCCGTGTCCCTAATAAGTCTTATGGTTTCTGTGGACGTTAAGCACCATGTTAACTGACGTGTGACAGGCTTAGTTAGTGGGAATGGAATAAGAAGAAGAGAAAAAAAAAAACAAAAAAACCCCCACACATCTCACAGTCGTTTTTCTTTTAATTTCTTTTTAGCTTGTGGTCTAGTAAGTTAAACCACTAGAAAGTTGTGAAAACACACCCATGAGCAATACCACTTTGTGTCAGGCAGTCTGTGTCTTCAAACAAGCTGACGTGGGTGGCAGAAGTGTGTGTTACTTCCTGAGCTAACCTCTTTTCTGCTCTTCAATGCTAAAGAGTGAATCAGCATGGCGGTGCCTTGAGGGGCTCAAATTAAAACGAGAAAAGTGTTTATGTAGCATGCGTGGTGATGGAACAAAGTCTGCACGTGGAAATATTTGGCATTTTCCATTTCCAGTGCAGCGACAATGTCTTCAGATGCCTGGGAGCCCCTTTAAGTTTAACCCCTTCGCTGCCCCAGCCTGTGAAACTTCTGGGATGAAAATTGCACTCACACACCTGCTAACAGTGTATTTTCCGGTCCTATAACAAGTCTAATTTCAATATTGTGCATTTTGATGAAAATCCTTTCACATGCTTTTGCAAAAAGGATTTTAAACAGGCTTAAGGATGTCAAATTCCACCGTTTTATTGGTTGTTTTTAAGTGACATTGTGGCAGTGAAGGGGTTAATACTGTTGCACTGTAGATTCTGTTTCAAGCAGTTGGGTGTTTCCAATAGACATTTGTTAGCTACAACAACAACCAAATTTGTCTCATAGTTGTTTTTTAACAACAAAATCCTTTTTGACAATGTATGTATTTTGTATTTTACTAATTAGTCGGACAGTTGTAAGCATTCCATCCATTTTCATTTTTTCTTCACTACATTTGAAACGCGTGCCTTGATGAATTTCACTTTGTTGTTTTATGAATATTCATTGACACTTTTGTATTATTCTCTCTCTCTCTTTAATGAATATGTCCACTGTACATTTTGTATTCTCTTTACTGCTCATGAATGCATGTATACTATATATCCCTTGTACATTTTGTATGTTCACAGTTGCTTCCCTTTTTGGACACAACTTTTTGAGAAAGAATATAAACAGACACTGTTGTTTTTATAATAGAATGTGTGATATTTGTAGATTTCACACTTTATATTGGAAACCACTCTATATCTGTTGGTGATTGTTTAATGTTCACGCTACTATGTTTAATGTGACTGATGCTGCTAACCTAGAAAATAGTTGAAGGCCAGATTATGCCATTTTTGTTTTTAGATGCTGTGAAATTTGTGCATGATGTACAGTAGTGAACTGTATAGATTTGCACAGATTATTTTGTTTTGTTTTGTTTTGTTTTTTGTCTCCCTAAGAGCGATGGGACTTGCTATCATATCAAATTCTTCCTGTTGTTAGTGTGTGTAGCTTCTGTTTTAGTAAAGTTCATACATACATATATATAGTTGTCCAGGGTACATTGGTCCAATTGGATTAAAAATTTAGAGTAGTATCGCATAATTGTCTAAATATGTACAACATGCATGGATTGCGAATACTCACACTGCTTTTCTTCCAGGGTCCATTGTCTCCCCTTTATCTCTCCCCACCCCCACCCCTCCAACCTGTACCCCCCACCCCAACCCTCTGCCCCCCCCCCCCACCCCCACCCCCCCCCCCCCCCACTGCCCTGCTTCCCAAATCTCTACTTTCCACCATCTCCCCCATGTTCACTGGTCCTTTGCCCAAAGTTTTATTTTATTTCTTTTGTTTGTTTTCATTGAATATGAATGTGCTTTGTGTAACAGATAACAATTGTTTGTTGTGCTTAAATACTTAATGAGAAATGTGCTGCAGCTGTGTTAGTTTTTGTCTTGTTTGAACTCTTTTTGGATGGTTCCTGATGTTCTTGGTGTGTGGTGTTGGTTTTTGCTTCTTTGTGTCTTTTCTTTCTTTTTCTTTTTCCTTTAAAAAAAAATCCTTATGCATTGTGTAACTTTTCGTGTTTGGTGGATGTTAGGGTGTTTTTTTGTGGGTTTTTTGTTTTGTTTGTGATGTGTGTGTGTGTATTTTTTTTTTTTTTTTTTTGGGGGGGAGGGGGGAATAATTCATGTTTTTGTATTTGTTGTGGGATATCTAAGCTCCCCCTCCCTCCCCCTCCCCTTCATTCTGATCTAGTCATCTGCCCACCCACTTAACATTTAGTTTGGCATCAGTGAACTTTGGCAAAAGGACTACAAGCGTTTAATTTTTATTTTATTATTACTTTAGTAGATCGAGAAAACATTGACATTTAAAATTTACATATCATGCACAAAAAAAGATGGGAAATTGAAAATGTGTGGGGTTGCTCATGCACTCGCTTTTTTTCGTTTAGCGGCCTTTCTTGCTTTTAATGAGTAAAATTGGGCTTAAAATGGAGAAAACAAAAACAAAAAAACTGATCAGTTTTGAATGCCACTCCCCACTCCCCACCCATTTCTCTGAACACACTAAAGGGTGTTTCTTGCCATTATAATTACTCATGCCATGCTTACTCTCGTATTAGATTTTTTTAAACCCTTATATTTTTTATTTGAGTGTCTGTGTTTGTTATTGCTTGATTGGGCAGAAGTACTCATCTAGGCCCGTATGTATGTAGAGCAAACAGACCCCCTGATTGTGCTTACTGATGGCACTGAAAAACATCTGCATGTGTGAAGCGCAAATAGCAGTCATATGTAAAAATGGCGGCTCTGATGCTGCCGTCCCTGACAGGCTGCTATTGAGGTGAAAACCTGCATGGGCAGATGCCGTCCCATGTACCATTGAAGACCACCAGTTACTGAAGAAAGTTTGGGTTCACACGTCAAGACTCAGCATCAGCACAAATGACTAAGAAGAGACGGGAAAATCTCAAATGGGATGGGGTCGTCGGTTCACTGACATCTGCTACAATCGCAGCAAACTCTTCACCTGAAACTGCTGAAGCCGTTGTCAGGTGGTGTCCAGTCAGTTTTGAGTTTTCGAAGGCACACACACTACGTTGTTGTTAAAACGAGGGTTTCCCCATTCTAAAAATAAACAAGCCGGTAGCTGTATCTGAGGCTACTGACGACTTACACACCCCCAGACCCTAATAAGCCTTATGGTTTCTGTGGACGTTAAGCACCAGGTTTACTTACTTTACTTACCCATGTGGAAGGAGAGCCAGATATATGAGATATATGGACTCATTAGCAAATCGGGATTAGGGCTATCCACCTTTAACTTATTAGTTTTCATACATATGGGCCGTAAATGATGCAATCCCTGTATGCGATATTAGCTTGTTTGCGCCCCCCCCCCCCCCCCCCCCCCTTTTTTTTTTTTTTATAAAAAAAGACATTGCCAATGCCTTTGAGGTAAAAATTTGATTTGACTGAATCCCCCCCCCCCCCCCCCCCTTCATCCTCTTCATTTGTACACTTGTGTTGTGATGTAGATATATGTGACATGAGAAAAGTGTGAAATAAAGACGCAACACAAACCTTCAGCTGGTACGTGTGAGACGTTATCGTATTTAACCGTCCAAGCTAGTGGCAAGCATGCGGACAGATGTGCGGCACGTACACTGACAGACACGCACGAATGCATACATGCACGCAAGCATGCACAGACACACACACACACACACACACACACACACACACACACACACACACACACACACACACACACACATTTTTCCGATCTCATGTCATCGACGGTGACACTTACGTCATTCCGTCCGTTTGGCGCAACGTGCCACAG
>OY757555.1:6990868-6998368 GCA_963584105.1 Alviniconcha strummeri | reverse complement strand
AAGCCCAGCTCCACCTCCCTATACTCTCGATCTCTTCCGGGCTAACCTGAGGGTCCAGCACCACCTCCCTCCTCTTGATCTCGCCTGGACCCGCGAAAGCATCTAACCTCTTCCTGAGAGTCCAGCTTACCTCCCGCCTGGACTCTGGGGGAAGAAAGAAAAAGATATACATATCAGCATGGAACTGAATGATATTCAACAGGTGTTCGACATCCGCACATTGTGTGTGATGAATGCGGGGAGACTGGTATCGTGGGGATGCGGTGGAAGTGTACAGAGTGTGATGACTTTGACCTCTGCACCCTTTGCTACTTCAGCGACAAGCACAACTGCAACCACCCGTTCCTGAGATATGAGACGCCCAAGTCTGACCCGTGAGCCATTTTGTTTTCTCTTGTTCATTAGAAATGGTTGTATTTTTTGCTGTTGTTGTTGTTGTTGTAGTGGTGGTGGTGGTGGTAGTGGTGTGTGTGTGTGTGTGTGTGTGTGTGTGTGTGTGTGTGTGTGTGTGTGTGTGTGTGTGTGTGTGTGTGTGTGTCAGTGTGTGTGTGTGTGTGTGTGTGTGTGTGTGTGTGTGTGTGTGTGGTGGTGGTGGTGGTGGTGGTGGTGGTGGTGGTGGTGGTGGTGGTGGTGGTGGTGGTGGTGGTGGTGGTGGTGGTGGTGGTGGTGGTGGTGGTGGTGGTGGTGTGTGTGTGTGTGTGTGTGTGTGTGTGTGTGTGTGTGTGTGTGTGTGTGTGTGACAACGTATATGGTCGACCAGCAAGGTGACATGGTAAAACTAAGGCAAAAGCTGGTGGTGGTGGTGGTGGTGGTGGTGGTGGTGGTGGTGGTGGTGTGTGTGTGTGTGTGTGTGTGTGTGTGTGTGTGTGTGTGTGTGTGTGTGTGTGTGTGTGTGTGTGTGTGTGTGTGTGTGTGTGTGTGACAACGTATATGGTCGACCAGCAAGGTGACATGGTAAAACTAAGGCAAAAGCTGGATTTGTCGAAATCAATTCTTCCTAACGGAACTTTTATCTTAAAGACCAACTATATCCTTCTTGGTGATTGATTTGTTCAATGACCGGGCAGAACTAGAATTGGAAGGCATCAGACCTCAAGCCCGAAATCACGGCGGGTTTGTTATCATGTAACCTCCGTTACTGTTTCTTGCAAAGCTACAGGTTACTTGTATTTCTCTTTACTTAAGTTAATTTAACAATTTATTTCAGTACATTAGTTGAAGCTTTATAAGCCTTGGACAGTTTGATCACATATGTGACCCTCATTGAAAACTTGTTGGGGCTGGTCCGCCATGACACAGCCGGATTGGAGCACACTCCAAGCTGGCTGTGCAGCGCCAAAAAAGTAGTATGTAGGAGGAAAAATTGGGTCTGTAGCCTTGAACTTTAAGACCTACGGCAGCAACTACCTTTCTGTCTGTGCACATGAGGCATTTATTGTCTGCCATTCCATTATCTCGGAAGGGAGCTGCTGCTAGAAATGAGAGGCGCCCGGCAGACCTCCCGGTTGTGCCAGAGCGACCAGAACCCTTTTTAGTGTGACTTGCGTCAGAACATTGGGTCGATGTCTTAATGACTGATTCATGGATGGATCGAGGAGTGGATGACATGACTGACTGGTTGGATGGCTGGATGAGCGACCGATGACTTCATTGATGAATTAAATGATTGTAGAAGGATGACTATTGATCAGTTCACTGATTAACACATAAATTAATCGATAGATTACCACTCAGTGACATGAATTGATTGGTTGATTTATAATCACATGAACTGACTGAAAGATTAAGACGTGAAATGATCGGTTGATTGATAGTTTTAACACATGAATTGATTTACACTCTGATTAACACATGCATCGATCAGTTGACTGATATATTAACACGTGACTCGGTCAGCTGACTGACAGATTAACACGTGACCTGGTCAGTTTACTGATGCATTAACATATAAATTGATCAGTTGATTTATACATTAACATTGGGGGGCGTGGATAGCTCAGTGGTTAGAGCGCCGGACTCGTGATTGAAAGGTCGCGGGTTCGAATCCCTGCTGGAACGGCGGGAGAATTTTCTTCTCCAGGGTCGACTTTCTGTGCTGACTCTTATTTCGGTATCCGTTCCACCCCCGTGTTACCACAGTAGCACGTAAAAAAATCCCGGTCATTCTGCCAAAAGTGCAGGTGGCAGGTTACAGCTAAACACGCATACACCTTACGTATGTGGCTTTTATTGAACCGTGCTTCGGCATTGGTCACAACTTGTCCCTAATATGTCAAATGACATCTGAGGACATTAAGCATCAACTCATCATCATCATCATACATTAACACATTTATTTACTCCTTTGTTTGATGGACGGATCGATGGACTGGACTGCTCCATGCACAGGGTGAAGCTGGAGCGGCGAAACAAAAGCGTGAAGATGCGAGTGCTGGGCATTTTCCCCGACGCTACGGTTGTACGCGGCAGAGACTGGGAATGGAAAGACCAGGATGGTCAGTCACCTTCACCTTGGCACACAGATAAATGTCGTGCTTGTAGTTTCCCTTGGTGGTTCTTTTCTTGTTTGATGGGTTAGGTTGATGGGAATTTGTTTGTTGTTAATGTATATTTAAGGGTGTGTGGTTAAAAAAAAAAAAGGGTGGGGGGTGGAGGGGTTGTTAGACTCCAAACCTCGATGTCGTAATCCAGTGCAGGGAGTTCGCGTGGCTGTTGTGTGAACAAAACGAGGTTGCCATTTTGTGTATCAAAATGTACACATATAGGGCTGGAGAAGAGTACCAGAATATTTGTAGGTTAAGGTGAATGTGTCTTCTCCGCTGTTTCACAAGATTTGAATTTCCTGAAGTCCAGTAAGGTCAGTCAAACACTGAAGCACTGAAGTTGAAACTTATTGCTGGAACAGCACAAAACCGACCCCGCTGCGCAGGTAAGATAACAACGTGGACACTAGGTAGTATAGTATGCCTTCGCCGTCCAGGTTTTTGAATCAGTTTGACCTTGCTGTTTCCAGGAGGCCCAGGAAGCACGGGTGTTGTCCTTGAACTGTTGACCCCAGCAACCCATTCTGCACGCAGCACGGTCAAGGTCGAATGGGAAAACGGCCTCAGGAACATCTACAGAATGGGCTACAAAGGAAAGGTGGACCTGAAGTGTCTCGAGGAAGCCCCCGGATTAGAATGCTACCCCCAGCATCTGCCTGTGTTTGGTTAGTGAACTGAATACACACTGAATAGATGCTTCAGCTCTTGGGTTTTAAGCCAAGCCTTGTATAGTTACGCTCCCACAAGCTTTTGAACTGACAGCTGTGTAGTGCTGTGGTGAGGAATGGATGGTGATTTTTGAGTCTGATTCCAGTGGTGAAATAAATATAACTGCCTCCATTGATTACAGCTGATACATTTGGTTAATGACTTATAGTTTTGAGGGCTTACTTATTTTCCCAGTGGTCTGTTTCAGAGACCTCACACTATACTAACACCCAGGTAGTCGCTTTCACTGAGCATTGTTGTTCTAGTAGTTTGTCTTAGAGACTGAGCACTACTATGCTAGTGGTCTGTCTCATTGAGCATTACTATGGTAGTGGTCTAGCTCACTGAGCACATCTTTGCTAGTGGTCTGTCTCACTGAGCACAACTGTGCTAGCGGTCTAACTCACTGAACACAACTGTGCTAGCGGTCTGTCACTGAGCACTACTGTGCTAGTGTTCTGTCTCACTAAGCACTGCTATGCTTGTGGTCTGGCTCATTGAGCATAACTATGCTAGTGGTCTTACTGAGCACAACTGTGCTAGAGCTATACTGTGTTAATGGTGTGTCTCACTATTGTGCTAGTTGTCTGTCTCACAGAGCTCTATTGTGCTAGTGATCTGTCTCACTGTGCTAGTGGTCTGTCTCACAGAGCATAACTATGCTAGTGGTCTGTCTTACTGAGCACAACTGTGCTAGAGCTATACTGTGCTAGTGGCCTGTCTCACTATTGTGCTAGTGGTCTGTCTCACAGAGCTTTATTGTGCTAGTGATCTGTCTCACTGAGCTATACTGGGCTAATGATCTGTCTCACTGAACTCTACTGTGCTAGTGTTCCATCTCATTATTGTGCTAGTGGTCTGTCTCATTGAGCTCTACTGTGCTAGTGGTCTGTCTCACTGAGCTATATTGTGCTAAAGATCTGTCTCACTATACTCTACTGTGCTAGTGGTCGGTCTCATTATTGTGCTAGTGGTCTGTCTCACTGAGCTCTATTGTGCTAGTGGTCTCTCTCACTGAGCTTTACTGTGCTAGTGGTCTGTCTCACTGTGCTCTACTGTGTTTCTACTAGTAGTCTGTCTTACTGAGCTGTTCTGTGCTAGTGGTTTGTTTCACTATTGTGCTAGTGGTCTGTCTCACTGAGCTCTACTGTGCTAGTGGTCTGTCTCACTGTGCTCTACTGTGTTTCTACTAGTAGTCTGTCTTACTGAGCTGTTCTGTGCTAGTGGTTTGTTTCACTATTGTGCTAGTGGTCTGTCTCATTGAGCTCTACTGTGCTAGAGGTCTGTCTCACTGTCCTCTACTGTGTTTCTACTAGTAGTCTGTCTTACTGAGCTCTTCTGTGCTAGTGGTTTGTTTCACTATTGTGCTAGTGGTCTGTCTCACTGAGCTCTTCTGTGCTAGTGGTCTGTCTCACTGAGCTCTACTGTGCTAGTGGTCTGTCTTACTGAGCTCTACTGTGCTAGTGGTCTGTCTCAGAGGCCGAGCACTACAGTGCGGAGAAGGTGAGCGAGAGCCAAGTGTCGGACAGCATCACAGAGGGTGACAACGTCGTCATTGCTGTGGAAGCCAGTGAACTGCAACAGCTGCAGAAATCCCGCAGCGGTTGGGCTGTTGGCATGACAGAGGTCAGTATTATATGCTGCATTTATGTCTGTCTGTTGCTCTCCATGCCCCACCCCCTCTCCGTGTCTCTATTCCCCTTCCCTCTCTTCTCTGTTTCTGTTCATCTACCTAGTGGGTCCATCCCCTTGATGCCCATTGGTCAACCTGTCCACCTGTTTGTGTGTTGGGCAGTGCCTGTTCTGTGTCACTCTGTTCAACTGTCTGTTACTTGGCCTTCTTCCAGTTGACTTCTATGTTTTTCTCTTTCTGTTTATATGCCTGCTTGTTTGTGTTTGTGTGTGTGTGTGCTTTGTAAATTCAAAACCAGTAAACATACTTAGGTGCTATATTGCTGATTAATTTTAGATATTTATATATAGTTAAGGACTGATGTGCCTGTGCCTATGAGTGCCAAAAAGGAAGATTGGAGTAATGCTATTTCCAAGTGTGAATGCTGTTTTTGCTGTTTGCTGTTGCATATGTTTTTCTTTTTTTCTTTTTCTCTTGGTTATTTTCTCACTGGTAATTTTGTGTGTGGTTATTTTCTGCAGTGCATTGGCAAAGTGGGTAAAGTGCAAGGCTTTGCTGCCAATGGTGATGCCATCGTCAGTTTTGGCAACAAGAAATACAGACTGTACCCTGGGGCTTTGAAAAAGGTGAGACTGGCATGTATGTGCCTGTGGGTGGTTGTCTGTTCAAACTGTCCTCTGAGATTTGGAAAATGTGACGCTGACATGTGTCTGTGGGGTGTCTGTTTAAACTGTCCTCTGAGACTTGGAAAAATGTGACTCTGACATGTGCCTGTGGGTTGTTGTCTGTTCAGACTGTCCCCTGAGACTTGAAACAGTGTGACACTGACATGTGCCTGTGGGTTGTGTCTGTTCGAACTGTCATCAGAGATTTTGAAACATGTAAAACTGGCATGTGCCTGTGGGTTGTGTCTGTTCAAACTGTTGTCTGAGATTTGCAAAAATGTGACTCTGACATGTGCCTGTGGGTTACTGTCTGTTCATACTGTCCTCTGAGATTTGGAAAAATGTGACACTCACATGTGCCTGTGGGTAACATGCCTGTTTAGACTCTCCACTGAGATTTTGAAAAATGTGACACATGCATACATGTGTCTCTGGGTTGTCTGTTCTTTTGAAGAAAAAAAAATTGACACAGACATGTGCTGTGTTTAACAGACACACATAGACTATACCCTGGGGCTTTGAAAAAGGTGAGGCTGGCATGTGCTTTTGGGTTGTTGTCTGTTCAAAGTGTCCATGGAGATGTGGAAAAATGTGACACTGACATGTGCCTGTGGATTGTTGTCTGTTCAGACTGTTTCTGAGATTTGGAAAAACATGACATTGACATGTGCTTGTGTGTTGTTGTCTGTTCAAACTGTCCTCTGAGATTTGAAAATATGTGACACAGACATGTGCCTGTGTTTAACTGAAACACAGAGACTGTATTCTGGAGCTTAGAAAAAGGTAAGACTGGAATGTGCCTGTGGGTCTTTGTCTGTTTGAAGTGTCCTCTGAGATTTGAAAAATGTGACACAGACATGTGCCTGTGTTTAATAGACACATGGAGACTTTACCCTGGAGCTTGGAAAAAGATGAGACTGGCATGTGTCTGTAGGTCGTTGTCTGTTCCAACTGTCCTCTGAGATTTAAAACAATGTGACAGTGACATGTGCCTGTTGGTTGTCTGTTAAAACTATCCTCTGAGATTTGAAAAAATGTAACACTGACATGTGCATGTGGGTTGTGTTTGTTCAAACTGTCCTCTGAGATTTGGAAAAACATCACATCAACATGTGCCTGTAGGTTGTTGTCTGTTCAGACTGTCTTCTGAGACATGGAAAAATGTGACACTGACATGTGCCTGTGTGTGACAGACACATTCAGACCTTGGGCCATGAGTCACTTTGGCCTAGTGGTAAAGGCGTTATGCTGGTAAGCAGACAACGTCAGTTTGATTCCCCACTTCAACTCTTAACCAACCAAGGCCAAAACATGGCAGCACCCACGCATGGAGATGCAGAACATGAAAAAGAGATGAGTAGAGGAAGAAGATGGCACACCAATGCTGATGGTTTCCCCTTTATCTTCACCAGGTGGGCAGCATCAGTGTTGGAAGTCGTGTGAGGATCCTGAATGATGAAGAGAAGGTGAAAATGCTCCAAGATGGACACGGCGGATACAACGACAGAATGCGTGCTGTGAGTTAATTAGTGTTGTTTTTTACATGGTTGTGGTGATGATGATGTATCTTAGAAGATGTACCTGTGGTGGAGTTTATGTACCTTGTATTTACACGCATGCCAGGTGCGAGTTACCATAGGTGACTTGGGTCTTTGTTGTTGTAATTGTATGACATCTTTTGAGTGCTAGTTAACTCCCTTGTGTGTTGGGATGTACATTTTTCGTTGGTTTGTTTGTTATTGATGTGTGGCACCCACATTTTCTTTAAATGGAATAAAGAAACATTTGACTTTACTTGACTGATGATGGTAGCAGGAAGAATGATGATGAAGAGAAGATCAAGATGCTACAGAATGGTGATAATGACGATAACAGTGATGATGATAATGGTCATAATGATGATGAAGAGAAGATCAAGATGCTACAGAATGGTGATAGTGACGATAACAGT
>OY757555.1:6914566-6990668 GCA_963584105.1 Alviniconcha strummeri | reverse complement strand
GGTTGATGAGACTTTAGTGACAATCGTGCAGGCTACGTGGCTCAGATTCACAGAGCAGAGACTTGCTAGTCAACAGGTCTCATTTACAGCCATTTATGTGTACAAGCCGGTTGAAATTAGTCAGTTGAAGCCGCCTCAGCTGACGCATTTTGAAAATCGTGAAGAGCCAACATGGCCAGTGTGAGACGAGAGTGAGGAGGTCGGATGTTAGCCTACCCCCCAAAAAAACGAAACGAAAGTGTTGATTTTCTGTGCATTTCCCGGCGGCATGGTTCACCGGTAAACTACTAACTTGATCTTTCACGCATGGTCAACCATGCGGGTTTATAAGGGAGAACTACACACTATAGACAACAACTACAACAACACGGTATAACCGCAACATCGTCAAACACAACGTGAAAAAAAAAAAAAAAAAAAAGTCTGACAAGACAGTCTTTAATGCTCCAACGGTATCAAGTCAAGTAACGCGCACTTCACCAATCCTCAATGACAGGTCCGTAAAAGAAAAGTCTCACTGACAAGACAGTCTTCAATGCTCCAACGGTATCAAGTCAAATAACACACACTTTAGAAAAAAGGAAATAATGCTGCTTAACGTCCACGGAGCCGAGTAGGCCTATTAGGGACGGGGGACGAGGAGGGAAAAGCGGGGATGAAGAGTGAGGACTCGAGACAAGCGCCAACCCGGAAGACCAATTAGGCTGCCGTGGACCGCCGCCAGAACAACAAAATGTTAAGGCAGTGTTCGCCCGGCATTGCGCAGCAACTACCGTACCAAGCAATTGCTATCACAACTGCTATGTGGAACAGAGTCACAAAGACAATGTCCGTAGCTCCGCAGTTGGGAAACAATGAAGCAAAAGAAGTCCCTCTCGCAAGCCCAGCTCCACCTCCCTATACTCTCGATCTCTTCCGGGCTAACCTGAGGGTCCAGCACCACCTCCCTCCTCTTGATCTCGCCTGGACCCGCGAAAGCATCTAACCTCTTCCTGAGAGTCCAGCTTACCTCCCGCCTGGACTCTGGGGGAAGAAAGAAAAAGATATACATATCAGCATGGAACTGAATGATATTCAACAGGTGTTCGACATCCGCACATTGTGTGTGATGAATGCGGGGAGACTGGTATCGTGGGGATGCGGTGGAAGTGTACAGAGTGTGATGACTTTGACCTCTGCACCCTTTGCTACTTCAGCGACAAGCACAACTGCAACCACCCGTTCCTGAGATATGAGACGCCCAAGTCTGACCCGTGAGCCATTTTGTTTTCTCTTGTTCATTAGAAATGGTTGTATTTTTTGCTGTTGTTGTTGTTGTTGTAGTGGTGGTGGTGGTGGTAGTGGTGTGTGTGTGTGTGTGTGTGTGTGTGTGTGTGTGTGTGTGTGTGTGTGTGTGTGTGTGTGTGTGTGTGTGTGTGTGTGTGTGTGTGTGTGTGTGTGTGTGTGTGTGTGTGTGTGTGTGGTGGTGGTGGTGGTGGTGGTGGTGGTGGTGGTGGTGGTGGTGGTGGTGGTGGTGGTGGTGGTGGTGGTGGTGGTGGTGGTGGTGTGTGTGTGTGTGTGTGTGTGTGTGTGTGTGTGTGTGTGTGTGTGTGTGTGTGACAACGTATATGGTCGACCAGCAAGGTGACATGGTAAAACTAAGGCAAAAGCTGGTGGTGGTGGTGGTGGTGGTGGTGGTGGTGGTGGTGGTGGTGTGTGTGTGTGTGTGTGTGTGTGTGTGTGTGTGTGTGTGTGTGTGTGTGTGTGTGTGTGTGTGTGTGTGTGTGTGTGTGTGTGACAACGTATATGGTCGACCAGCAAGGTGACATGGTAAAACTAAGGCAAAAGCTGGATTTGTCGAAATCAATTCTTCCTAACGGAACTTTTATCTTAAAGACCAACTATATCCTTCTTGGTGATTGATTTGTTCAATGACCGGGCAGAACTAGAATTGGAAGGCATCAGACCTCAAGCCCGAAATCACGGCGGGTTTGTTATCATGTAACCTCCGTTACTGTTTCTTGCAAAGCTACAGGTTACTTGTATTTCTCTTTACTTAAGTTAATTTAACAATTTATTTCAGTACATTAGTTGAAGCTTTATAAGCCTTGGACAGTTTGATCACATATGTGACCCTCATTGAAAACTTGTTGGGGCTGGTCCGCCATGACACAGCCGGATTGGAGCACACTCCAAGCTGGCTGTGCAGCGCCAAAAAAGTAGTATGTAGGAGGAAAAATTGGGTCTGTAGCCTTGAACTTTAAGACCTACGGCAGCAACTACCTTTCTGTCTGTGCACATGAGGCATTTATTGTCTGCCATTCCATTATCTCGGAAGGGAGCTGCTGCTAGAAATGAGAGGCGCCCGGCAGACCTCCCGGTTGTGCCAGAGCGACCAGAACCCTTTTTAGTGTGACTTGCGTCAGAACATTGGGTCGATGTCTTAATGACTGATTCATGGATGGATCGAGGAGTGGATGACATGACTGACTGGTTGGATGGCTGGATGAGCGACCGATGACTTCATTGATGAATTAAATGATTGTAGAAGGATGACTATTGATCAGTTCACTGATTAACACATAAATTAATCGATAGATTACCACTCAGTGACATGAATTGATTGGTTGATTTATAATCACATGAACTGACTGAAAGATTAAGACGTGAAATGATCGGTTGATTGATAGTTTTAACACATGAATTGATTTACACTCTGATTAACACATGCATCGATCAGTTGACTGATATATTAACACGTGACTCGGTCAGCTGACTGACAGATTAACACGTGACCTGGTCAGTTTACTGATGCATTAACATATAAATTGATCAGTTGATTTATACATTAACATTGGGGGGCGTGGATAGCTCAGTGGTTAGAGCGCCGGACTCGTGATTGAAAGGTCGCGGGTTCGAATCCCTGCTGGAACGGCGGGAGAATTTTCTTCTCCAGGGTCGACTTTCTGTGCTGACTCTTATTTCGGTATCCGTTCCACCCCCGTGTTACCACAGTAGCACGTAAAAAAATCCCGGTCATTCTGCCAAAAGTGCAGGTGGCAGGTTACAGCTAAACACGCATACACCTTACGTATGTGGCTTTTATTGAACCGTGCTTCGGCATTGGTCACAACTTGTCCCTAATATGTCAAATGACATCTGAGGACATTAAGCATCAACTCATCATCATCATCATACATTAACACATTTATTTACTCCTTTGTTTGATGGACGGATCGATGGACTGGACTGCTCCATGCACAGGGTGAAGCTGGAGCGGCGAAACAAAAGCGTGAAGATGCGAGTGCTGGGCATTTTCCCCGACGCTACGGTTGTACGCGGCAGAGACTGGGAATGGAAAGACCAGGATGGTCAGTCACCTTCACCTTGGCACACAGATAAATGTCGTGCTTGTAGTTTCCCTTGGTGGTTCTTTTCTTGTTTGATGGGTTAGGTTGATGGGAATTTGTTTGTTGTTAATGTATATTTAAGGGTGTGTGGTTAAAAAAAAAAAAGGGTGGGGGGTGGAGGGGTTGTTAGACTCCAAACCTCGATGTCGTAATCCAGTGCAGGGAGTTCGCGTGGCTGTTGTGTGAACAAAACGAGGTTGCCATTTTGTGTATCAAAATGTACACATATAGGGCTGGAGAAGAGTACCAGAATATTTGTAGGTTAAGGTGAATGTGTCTTCTCCGCTGTTTCACAAGATTTGAATTTCCTGAAGTCCAGTAAGGTCAGTCAAACACTGAAGCACTGAAGTTGAAACTTATTGCTGGAACAGCACAAAACCGACCCCGCTGCGCAGGTAAGATAACAACGTGGACACTAGGTAGTATAGTATGCCTTCGCCGTCCAGGTTTTTGAATCAGTTTGACCTTGCTGTTTCCAGGAGGCCCAGGAAGCACGGGTGTTGTCCTTGAACTGTTGACCCCAGCAACCCATTCTGCACGCAGCACGGTCAAGGTCGAATGGGAAAACGGCCTCAGGAACATCTACAGAATGGGCTACAAAGGAAAGGTGGACCTGAAGTGTCTCGAGGAAGCCCCCGGATTAGAATGCTACCCCCAGCATCTGCCTGTGTTTGGTTAGTGAACTGAATACACACTGAATAGATGCTTCAGCTCTTGGGTTTTAAGCCAAGCCTTGTATAGTTACGCTCCCACAAGCTTTTGAACTGACAGCTGTGTAGTGCTGTGGTGAGGAATGGATGGTGATTTTTGAGTCTGATTCCAGTGGTGAAATAAATATAACTGCCTCCATTGATTACAGCTGATACATTTGGTTAATGACTTATAGTTTTGAGGGCTTACTTATTTTCCCAGTGGTCTGTTTCAGAGACCTCACACTATACTAACACCCAGGTAGTCGCTTTCACTGAGCATTGTTGTTCTAGTAGTTTGTCTTAGAGACTGAGCACTACTATGCTAGTGGTCTGTCTCATTGAGCATTACTATGGTAGTGGTCTAGCTCACTGAGCACATCTTTGCTAGTGGTCTGTCTCACTGAGCACAACTGTGCTAGCGGTCTAACTCACTGAACACAACTGTGCTAGCGGTCTGTCACTGAGCACTACTGTGCTAGTGTTCTGTCTCACTAAGCACTGCTATGCTTGTGGTCTGGCTCATTGAGCATAACTATGCTAGTGGTCTTACTGAGCACAACTGTGCTAGAGCTATACTGTGTTAATGGTGTGTCTCACTATTGTGCTAGTTGTCTGTCTCACAGAGCTCTATTGTGCTAGTGATCTGTCTCACTGTGCTAGTGGTCTGTCTCACAGAGCATAACTATGCTAGTGGTCTGTCTTACTGAGCACAACTGTGCTAGAGCTATACTGTGCTAGTGGCCTGTCTCACTATTGTGCTAGTGGTCTGTCTCACAGAGCTTTATTGTGCTAGTGATCTGTCTCACTGAGCTATACTGGGCTAATGATCTGTCTCACTGAACTCTACTGTGCTAGTGTTCCATCTCATTATTGTGCTAGTGGTCTGTCTCATTGAGCTCTACTGTGCTAGTGGTCTGTCTCACTGAGCTATATTGTGCTAAAGATCTGTCTCACTATACTCTACTGTGCTAGTGGTCGGTCTCATTATTGTGCTAGTGGTCTGTCTCACTGAGCTCTATTGTGCTAGTGGTCTCTCTCACTGAGCTTTACTGTGCTAGTGGTCTGTCTCACTGTGCTCTACTGTGTTTCTACTAGTAGTCTGTCTTACTGAGCTGTTCTGTGCTAGTGGTTTGTTTCACTATTGTGCTAGTGGTCTGTCTCACTGAGCTCTACTGTGCTAGTGGTCTGTCTCACTGTGCTCTACTGTGTTTCTACTAGTAGTCTGTCTTACTGAGCTGTTCTGTGCTAGTGGTTTGTTTCACTATTGTGCTAGTGGTCTGTCTCATTGAGCTCTACTGTGCTAGAGGTCTGTCTCACTGTCCTCTACTGTGTTTCTACTAGTAGTCTGTCTTACTGAGCTCTTCTGTGCTAGTGGTTTGTTTCACTATTGTGCTAGTGGTCTGTCTCACTGAGCTCTTCTGTGCTAGTGGTCTGTCTCACTGAGCTCTACTGTGCTAGTGGTCTGTCTTACTGAGCTCTACTGTGCTAGTGGTCTGTCTCAGAGGCCGAGCACTACAGTGCGGAGAAGGTGAGCGAGAGCCAAGTGTCGGACAGCATCACAGAGGGTGACAACGTCGTCATTGCTGTGGAAGCCAGTGAACTGCAACAGCTGCAGAAATCCCGCAGCGGTTGGGCTGTTGGCATGACAGAGGTCAGTATTATATGCTGCATTTATGTCTGTCTGTTGCTCTCCATGCCCCACCCCCTCTCCGTGTCTCTATTCCCCTTCCCTCTCTTCTCTGTTTCTGTTCATCTACCTAGTGGGTCCATCCCCTTGATGCCCATTGGTCAACCTGTCCACCTGTTTGTGTGTTGGGCAGTGCCTGTTCTGTGTCACTCTGTTCAACTGTCTGTTACTTGGCCTTCTTCCAGTTGACTTCTATGTTTTTCTCTTTCTGTTTATATGCCTGCTTGTTTGTGTTTGTGTGTGTGTGTGCTTTGTAAATTCAAAACCAGTAAACATACTTAGGTGCTATATTGCTGATTAATTTTAGATATTTATATATAGTTAAGGACTGATGTGCCTGTGCCTATGAGTGCCAAAAAGGAAGATTGGAGTAATGCTATTTCCAAGTGTGAATGCTGTTTTTGCTGTTTGCTGTTGCATATGTTTTTCTTTTTTTCTTTTTCTCTTGGTTATTTTCTCACTGGTAATTTTGTGTGTGGTTATTTTCTGCAGTGCATTGGCAAAGTGGGTAAAGTGCAAGGCTTTGCTGCCAATGGTGATGCCATCGTCAGTTTTGGCAACAAGAAATACAGACTGTACCCTGGGGCTTTGAAAAAGGTGAGACTGGCATGTATGTGCCTGTGGGTGGTTGTCTGTTCAAACTGTCCTCTGAGATTTGGAAAATGTGACGCTGACATGTGTCTGTGGGGTGTCTGTTTAAACTGTCCTCTGAGACTTGGAAAAATGTGACTCTGACATGTGCCTGTGGGTTGTTGTCTGTTCAGACTGTCCCCTGAGACTTGAAACAGTGTGACACTGACATGTGCCTGTGGGTTGTGTCTGTTCGAACTGTCATCAGAGATTTTGAAACATGTAAAACTGGCATGTGCCTGTGGGTTGTGTCTGTTCAAACTGTTGTCTGAGATTTGCAAAAATGTGACTCTGACATGTGCCTGTGGGTTACTGTCTGTTCATACTGTCCTCTGAGATTTGGAAAAATGTGACACTCACATGTGCCTGTGGGTAACATGCCTGTTTAGACTCTCCACTGAGATTTTGAAAAATGTGACACATGCATACATGTGTCTCTGGGTTGTCTGTTCTTTTGAAGAAAAAAAAATTGACACAGACATGTGCTGTGTTTAACAGACACACATAGACTATACCCTGGGGCTTTGAAAAAGGTGAGGCTGGCATGTGCTTTTGGGTTGTTGTCTGTTCAAAGTGTCCATGGAGATGTGGAAAAATGTGACACTGACATGTGCCTGTGGATTGTTGTCTGTTCAGACTGTTTCTGAGATTTGGAAAAACATGACATTGACATGTGCTTGTGTGTTGTTGTCTGTTCAAACTGTCCTCTGAGATTTGAAAATATGTGACACAGACATGTGCCTGTGTTTAACTGAAACACAGAGACTGTATTCTGGAGCTTAGAAAAAGGTAAGACTGGAATGTGCCTGTGGGTCTTTGTCTGTTTGAAGTGTCCTCTGAGATTTGAAAAATGTGACACAGACATGTGCCTGTGTTTAATAGACACATGGAGACTTTACCCTGGAGCTTGGAAAAAGATGAGACTGGCATGTGTCTGTAGGTCGTTGTCTGTTCCAACTGTCCTCTGAGATTTAAAACAATGTGACAGTGACATGTGCCTGTTGGTTGTCTGTTAAAACTATCCTCTGAGATTTGAAAAAATGTAACACTGACATGTGCATGTGGGTTGTGTTTGTTCAAACTGTCCTCTGAGATTTGGAAAAACATCACATCAACATGTGCCTGTAGGTTGTTGTCTGTTCAGACTGTCTTCTGAGACATGGAAAAATGTGACACTGACATGTGCCTGTGTGTGACAGACACATTCAGACCTTGGGCCATGAGTCACTTTGGCCTAGTGGTAAAGGCGTTATGCTGGTAAGCAGACAACGTCAGTTTGATTCCCCACTTCAACTCTTAACCAACCAAGGCCAAAACATGGCAGCACCCACGCATGGAGATGCAGAACATGAAAAAGAGATGAGTAGAGGAAGAAGATGGCACACCAATGCTGATGGTTTCCCCTTTATCTTCACCAGGTGGGCAGCATCAGTGTTGGAAGTCGTGTGAGGATCCTGAATGATGAAGAGAAGGTGAAAATGCTCCAAGATGGACACGGCGGATACAACGACAGAATGCGTGCTGTGAGTTAATTAGTGTTGTTTTTTACATGGTTGTGGTGATGATGATGTATCTTAGAAGATGTACCTGTGGTGGAGTTTATGTACCTTGTATTTACACGCATGCCAGGTGCGAGTTACCATAGGTGACTTGGGTCTTTGTTGTTGTAATTGTATGACATCTTTTGAGTGCTAGTTAACTCCCTTGTGTGTTGGGATGTACATTTTTCGTTGGTTTGTTTGTTATTGATGTGTGGCACCCACATTTTCTTTAAATGGAATAAAGAAACATTTGACTTTACTTGACTGATGATGGTAGCAGGAAGAATGATGATGAAGAGAAGATCAAGATGCTACAGAATGGTGATAATGACGATAACAGTGATGATGATAATGGTCATAATGATGATGAAGAGAAGATCAAGATGCTACAGAATGGTGATAGTGACGATAACAGTGATGATGATGATGGTCATAATGATGATGAAGAGAAGAAGGAGATGCAACAGAATAGGTATTGTAGGAGCAAAGGCAGAATGATGATGTCATTGCCTGTGGTGATTATGATGATGATGAAGAGATGATCAAGATGCCTCAGAATGAGTATTGCAGACACATTGGCAGAATGATGATGATCATGGCAATGATTGTGATGATGAAAAAGATGATTGTGAAGACAAGATCAAGCTAATACAGACTGAATATTAGAGATGCAAAGACAGTGATGGTGATGATGATGATGATGATGATGGTGATGATAACAAAGACAGTGATGATGAATAGAAGATCAAGATGCTGTGAGATGGAAATGATGGGCACATTTTTCGGACTAACCTTAAGACATCTTTTTGCAAAACCGTAGACCTGCCATTTTGAAGGGTCTTTACCTCCTTATCTTTCTTCTTCTCTCTGCACTTATGAACCGTCTTGCTCTCTCCAATCTTCTAATGAAAAGCTGCTAAAAATTCCAAACAAAATCTCAAATCATTTGGATAATGTTCTTTCAGTTTCATGGCACCATCTCTCTGGAATTCTCTGCCAGCCACTCTAAGAAATGTACCAGCACTGTCTCAATTCAAATCACAGCTAAAAACCTTGTTTGCCCAGGCCTTCCTGTGGAATTTGAAGAAAGGTGTGTCTGTGTGTGGCAGTTGAATGTAGATGGATGCATATGGATAGGGGGAGGAGGGAGGGAAGGGGGGAGGGAGAGAGCATGAGAGATCTAGGCAAGAGAAGGAGGCATGGGTTGGGTGGGTGAAAAGACAGATTGAAATTGGTGTCATTGTTTGAGATCATTAGTATTTTGTTGATTGTTGTATGAGTGGATGAGTGGAGACTGGTGTGCGCATGTCATTGTGTGTGTGTGCGTGTGTGTGTGTATGTGTGTGTTGTTCAATAGGCGATAATGGTAATTAAAGCTACAATAATTAAGGTTTTGTTTGCTGAAATGTATGTTAATGTGTTTTTTTGTGATAAGAGTTAAGCGCAGTGAGTTTAACTCTGGTTAAAGAATAGCGCTTTATAAGAATTATTTATTATTATCATTATTATTATGTTTTCTGCTCCGTGTGGCTGTATTTTTCTGCTGCAAGTCCCCATTTATTATTGTAAATTGTGTATTGTCTGTGTCCTTGTGTGTGTGTGTACCTGTGTGTATAATTATGTGCATATATGCACTTGGAACAGTCTCTCCAGACAAGATTTTGGGTTATCAAAAGTCTGTCTTTATAATTATCATTTAAAAAACACATGACGCATACAAGTATGGTTGACTGGGCGTAAAATACCAACTTACTTACTTACATACAAACATGTTAGTGTTGTCAACTTTGGGTAGCTGTATTTGTTGGGTTAACTTTGTTTTCATTTCAGTGTCTGGGGAAGGTGGGTGAGGTCATCAAGGTGGACAAGGACGGTGATGTGGTGGTGAAGTTCGGTGAACGTCTGTGGGTCTTTGCACCAGCCTGTTGTGTTGCTGCTCCAGGGGCTCCACTGGACCATGTCTCTCCACACGAGGATGGTGGTGATGGGGACATCAAAATCAGACTCGGTGGGTGCTGAATCAATGAACAAAAGGCGGTTCACTGGTCAAAACCCTGATGAAATGCTTCCCTGATGCGAGACGGTCCCTCTCTTAAGAATGAAGAATATTTATCCGTCCTCTATAAACACAGGAAATTTGACTTACAGTCATGAAGCAAAATAAACAGATAAATAATAAATTGTCTGCTGCATTGACTCTCTCCCTCCCCCCTCTCTCTCCCCCTCTCTCCCACACCTCGGGCTTAAAGTAGCACTCTTTACATTTCCATGCAGATGAACTGCTGAACAAGGAACACCCCTTTAAAAAAATAAACTCTTCAAGCCTTACCCTGTATATTTCCGTGCAGATGAACAAGGAATACCCCCTTTAAAAAAAAAAAAAGCTCTTCAAGCCTTACCCTGTATATTTCCGTGCAGATGAACTGTTGAACAAGGAGTACCCCCCTTTTTTGAAAAAAAAGCTCTTCAAGCCTTACCCTGTATATTTCCGTGCAGATGAACTGCTGAACAAGGAATACCCCCTTTAAAAAAAAAAAAAGCTCTTCAAGCCTTACCCTTTATATTTCCATGCATATGAACTGCTGAACAAGGAATACCCCCTGTTTTAAAAAAAGCTGTTCAAGCCTTACCCTTTATATTTCTATGCAAAAGAAAAACTGAACAGGAACACTGTTGTGATATTATTATTTCTGTTATTGATCACTTTTATATACTGAGCATGAATGCTCCACTCTTGAGCAGACTCACTGCATTTTGTTGTTGTTGTTTTCAGTGCACCCTGGGTTATTTTAGTGTTTTTGTACCCCGCTGCATTCTGACATGGCCTACAGGATCTTTTCTATGTATCTGTTATCTTCTTGCCTGTGTATTCACATGGAGGGGCTCAGTATATATATAGTCTTGTACATATACATCAGAGTATATTCAGACAGAGACTCGTATCGATAAAACAGTGTATTCACACAAAGACTCATGTTAATAAAACAGCGTATTTAGTCAGAGACTTGTGCTAATGAAACAACGTATTCAGAGATTCATGTCTATGATTTTAGTATAAAACAATTGGCACACTGAGGTCCCATTATCCCCTCTTCCATTCATTGGACGGAGAATTAAAATCCAAGCACTAACTGACTGGCTGTTCCTGTTCATGTGACGCTTTGTGCAGGAGGCAACCCGAGTGGAGACCTGTTAGGAATACTGGCAGCTCTGGCTCAGGCCTCAGGCCAGCCCAGTGATAGACTCTTCCTCAAGGCCATTGCTGACAGGCAGGAAGATGCAGCCCTAGACATGCTTCGCAAAGCACCCAGGCTGGTGAGTGGGCTGGGGAAACGTGGCCTCTTTTTGAGGTTTTGCACATGCTTTTGGGGGTGGGTGGGGGGAGGGGGGGAGATTAGCTGGCTCTAGATGTGACTCACAATATATCTAAGGTGGTGTGTCAGGAGCTGTGGCCTCTTTCTGGGTGTTTGCATATGCTTTGGGGAAGATTAGCTTGTTCTGGGCATGACTTGCAATGCACCCATGCTGGGGAGAGCAGTTGCCTCTTCCTAAGCATCTGTACATGTTTGGGAGGAGAGTGGCAGGTTCTAGACAAGATTCTCAAGGAACCCAGTGTGTTTTGAGGGAGAGTGGGATGTTTTAGACATGCTTCGCAAAGAACCCGAGCTGGTGAATGGGCCAGTAACTAGCCGTTGTCATGTCTTGGTGGAGATTAGCATGTTCTAGACATCGTTCCCAGTAATGCAAGCTGGTGAGTATCACTGGCGGGAGCTGACACCAGGATCATTTCTGTCGCGACAAAAGTATGCTTGTCATGCCATAACCTTTGTCGTGACAAAATTATGTTTGCCACGACAAACACGTGTTTGTCGCGACAAGCATACTTTTGTCGTGACAAAAGACGTGTTTTGCCATAACAAACGTGTTTGTTGCAACAAACACATGTTTGTCATGACAAAAGTTTTGGCATGACAAAAATGGTACTTGTGGCAGCTCCTGCCAGTGATAGGTGAGAGCAGTTGCCTCTTACTGTTTGTACAGTTGGGGAGATTAGCAGGTTCTAGACATGATTCTGAGTATTTGTACATGTTTTGGAGTGATAGGTGAGAGCAGTTGCCTCTTACTGTTTGTACAGTTGGGGAGATTAGCAGGTTCTAGACATGATTCTGAGTATTTGTACATGTTTTGGAGTGATAGGTGAGAGCAGTTGCCTCTTACTGTTTGTACAGTTGGGGAGATTAGCAGGTTCTAGACATGATTCATTCGCAAGAAACCCAAACTGGTGGAATTGGGTGCCTCTTTCTGAGTATTTGTACATGTTTTGGAGGTGATAGGTGAGAGCAGTTGCCTCTTACTGTTTGTACAGTTGGGGAGATTAGCAGGTTCTAGACATGATTCATTCGCAAGAAACCCAAACTGGTGGAATTGGGTGCCTCTTTCTGAGTATTTGTACATGTTTTGGAGTGATAGGTGAGAGCAGTTGCCTCTTACTGTTTGTACAGTTGGGGAGATTAGCAGGTTCTAGACATGATTCATTCGCAAGAAACCCAAACTGGTGGAATTGGGTGCCTCTTTCTGAGTATTTGTACATGTTTTGGAGGTGATAGGTGAGAGCAGTTGCCTCTTACTGTTTGTACAGTTGGGGAGATTAGCAGGTTCTAGACATGATTCATTCGCAAGAAACCCAAACTGGTGGAATTGGGTGCTTCTTTCTGAGTATTTGTACATGTTTTGGAGTGATAGGTGAGAGCAGTTGCCTCTTACTGTTTGTACAGTTGGGGAGATTAGCAGGTTCTAGACATGATTCATTCGCAAGAAACCCAAACTGGTGGAATTGGGTGCCTCTTTCTGAGTATTTGTACATGTTTTGGAGGTGATAGCTCTGCCTCCTCCTCATGTTTGGAGCCAGAACATGTGATGTCATGCCGTAACAAGACTAGAGATACAGGTATAGTCATGTTGCCACCTGGCATGTCTGTAGATATAAAACTGTGCCTCTGAATTAGCAGTTCTTTCAACAACACTAACAACAGCAAAAATCTGAAACAAGAATGACTGCTAGCATTCTAAAACGATATCCAAACACATAGCAGGTTCAAAAGAACGGTATTCATTAGGACAAATTTGGATTGTTTTGTGCTAGTAACAAATGTGTCCTAATAAATAGCCTTCTTTTTAACCTTTCATGTGTTTGGATCTAGCAGTTCTTTCATTGTCTCTCTCCCCGGGTTGCTGTTGAGATTATGTTGACCGTTGTGTGTTGCTGTTGAGATTATGTTGACCGTTGTGTGTTGCTGTTGAGATTATGTTGACCGTTGTGTGTTGCTGTTGAGATTATGTTGACCAGTGTGCGTTGCTGTTGAGATTATGTTGACCGTTGTGTGTTGCTGTTGAGATTATGTTGACCGTTGTGTGTTGCTGTTGAGATTATGTTGACCGTTGTGTGTTGCTGTTGAGATTATGTTGACCAGTGTGCGTTGCTGTTGAGATTATGTTGACCGTTGTGTGTTGCTGTTGAGATTATGTTGACCAGTGTGCGTTGCTGTTGAGATCATGTTGACCAGTGTGCGTTGCTGTTGAGATTATGTTGACCAGTGTGCGTAGCTGTTGAGATTATGTTGACCAGTGTGCGTAGCTGTTGAGATTATGTTGACCGTTGTGTGTTGCTGTTGAGATTATGTTGACCAGTGTGTGTTGCTGTTGAGATTATGTTGACCGTTGTGTGTTGCTGTTGGTTTACAGGCTAAAACAGATGCCCAGGGATTTACAGCGTTGCATGTGGCGGCCAACCGAGGTCTGCTTCGTATCACTATGGCGCTGGTGGAGGCTGGGGCTGACCTCAACCCTAAGGACAGAGATGGAGACACGCCCCTTTTGGCTGCTCTGGCAGGGGGGTAAGTGAAGGGGGGCAGGGGGAGGAAGATGACCTCAACTCTAAGGACAAAGAGTGAGACGCCCCTCTTGGCCACACTGGCAGGGGGGTAAGTGAAGCGGGCCAGGGGGAGGGGAAAACTGACCTCTACTATAGACAATAAAGATTCTGCATTCCGTATTGGGCGGTTCAGTGAAGCTGGTTTGCACGAGTGAATGCCCTTTGTAATCTTTCACGCAAGAAGTCGCAAGAGGTCTCAGCATCATTTCCAGGCCGATTTCTGAGTAGGCGTTGCTTCACGCTGTGTATAACAATGGAAGTTGAACCTAGAATTGCAAAATAACACAAATGCCACCACTGTTGCAGTTGCAAAAAATACTAGGGAAAGGGGATTGAGGGTGGGAAAAAAGTGTTTTTGTGTCATTTTTTGGCTGACCAGAAGATCATGAGATCATGGGAAAAAATCCATTTTGTGGCATCCTATAGCACAAGCAACAAGTTGTTGCTTGTTGCCAGACACATTCTGACTACAGGCCTCCAAAAATGCATTTAAAGTTGGCAGTGTGAAATTTGCAAATTCACTGTCACCACCTTCCATTGTGAAGAAAGTACACACCGGAGGTAAAAGCAGCCAAGGGACTTCAGCGATGCCGGGCAAAAGTCAAGGGAGTTAACAACTCCAGCTGAACCGCCCAATAGGGATAGAGAGGGAGACACGCCTCTCTTGGCAGGGGCGTAATTGAAGGGGGAGGGGGGAGCTGACCTCAACTCAAGGACAAAGAGTGAGACGCCCTTCTTGGCCGCGCTGGCAGGGGGGGAGGCGGCTGACAGCTCTAGGAACAGTGAGTGAGACACACACCCCCCTGTTGGTGCCTCTGGATAGTGGGTAAATGAAGTGGTGGGGGGGATGCTGAATGTCACTGAAGTTTTTGGCTTCTCTAACAGCAAGACTGCTCCTTTACAGGCAAGCTGAGGCGTCTGTGCTGCTGGTAACAAAAGGCTGTGACGTTGATGCCAAAAACAACGAAGGTCAGACAGCCAGCCACAGGGCGGCACTGGCAGGCTTGACGCAGGTTCTGCAGGCACTGTTGAACCGTCGTGCTGACTTCAACGCACAGGTAAGTTCTTCAGTTAGTTAGAAAATCAACAAATGAAGGGGTTGATTGGCGCTCGAAAGGCATCACACAAACACAACAACAAAAGCCTGAGCTGCATACGATATCTCTCACCTGGCATGCGAGTAAATACAAGGTACACATAAACTCCACGAGAAGTCCATCCTCAGGGTAGGTCCTAGAGCACATACCTCTGGTGGAGTTCATGTACCTCATGTGCCAGGTGAGAGTTACTGTAGACGACTCAGGTCTTTATTGCTGTGTTTGTCTGACATCTTCCAAGTGCTAAGTAACTTCTTTGTTTGTTGATTTTGTGACAGGCGCTCTGGTCCTTGTTCTGTTTTAGATTTTTAGTTAGTACTTGGTTTTAATGCATGTCAGCTGTGCAGGGTCATCTCAGGATGAACAAACACAAGTCAAAACAAACAACAACAAGTAAGTGAAACCAAGTTGACTGCTAGAATTTTGAACCAAGATCTGAACCACCATTAGACACTGCACTGCAGCACCAATAATCAAACAGAATAAGTAGACAATTTTCATTTATCATTGACAGTTTACCTGTTGATCCATTGGTTGGAAAAATGGGTTTGCCCCAAACATTTGCACATGTTTTGTTCAGTTAAAAATCAGTGGGTTTTTTTGTGTGTTGTGTGTGTGTGTGTGTGTGTGTGTGTGTGTGTGTGTGTGTGTGTGTGTGTGTGTGTGTGTGTGTGTGCGTGAGTGTTTAACCTTTTGTGTGTTTACAATTTAAAATATTTTTTTAAATCTTCCATATCATGGCGAAAAAGTAATGTCATAAATCAGAAACAGAAAAATGACCCACAGCTTCTGACGCAGTTAGAGTCTAAAAAAAGTAATGAGTCATAACTCTGAAACAGAAACATGACCCACCGCTTCAGACGCAGTTAGTGTCTAAAAAAAAAAGTAATAAGTCATAAATCAGAAACAGAAGTATGACACACAGCTTCAGACACAGTTAAAGTCTATAAACATTTCATACTGTCCCTCATTTCTAGACTGGATATTGTTGAATGAAGAGTAGTATGTAATTTGCGGAAGCAACTCTGGAGCTCAACAGCTGTTGGAAGGCACACAACAGAGACCTGGCTCACCTACAACATTCACCTGACATGCAAGAAAACACAAGGCTGTTGGGTGATTCAGGCAGGGTTGTTAACTCCCTTGACTTTTGTCCGGCATCGCTTAAGTCCCTTGGCTGCTTTTACTTCCGGTGCGTACTTTCTTCGCAATGGAAGGCGGTGACATTGAATTTGCAAATTTTACACTGCCAACTTTAAAGGCATGTTTGGAGGCCCATAGTCATATTGTGTCTGGCAATAAGCAATAACTTGTTGCTCATGCTTTAGGATGCCCCAAAACGCATTTGTTCTATGAACTCGCGATCTTCTGGTCAGCCAAAAAACGACGCAAAGACACTTTTTGTCCACCCTCCATCCCCTTTCCATGGTAATTTTTACAACTGCAACAGTATTGGCATTTGTACTGCTTTGTGATTCTAGGTTCAACTTCCACTGTTATACACAGCGTGAAGCAACACCTACTCAGAAATTGGCCCAGAAGTTCGCTGTGACCTCTCGCGACTTCTTGCGTGAAAGATTACAAAGCACATTCACTCTAGCAAACCAGCTTCACTGAATCGCCCAATAGATCCACAGACTCCACCTTAAGGTGACATGATATTCTCAGAGCAAAGAGAAGTTTCCATGACTGATTGATTGATTGATGATTGCTTATATTGTGCTATTCTCAGCTCTCTTGAGCAGACTCACTGCGCTCTCATGTGGTTCTACATCAGTGACTAGCTTTATAGCACTTTAAAAAAAAACTCCACCGAAGTGGTGTACTTACAATGCTGGCATGGCTGGTGCCACATGAAACTGCAGCCGTCTTGGCTCAAGTCATGGGTACACCATACAACCATGCACCATGTCGCTTCATGCAAAGCCACATACGTAAGGTGCATGCGTGTTTAGTTGTAACCTGCCACCTGCACTTTTGGCAGAATGACCGGGATCTTTTACGTGCTACTGCAGTAACACAGGGGTGGAATGGATACGGAAATAAGAGTCAGCACAGAAAGTCGACCCTGGAGAAGAAAATTCTCCCGTCACTCCAGCAGGGATTCGAACCCGCAACCTTTCAATCACAAGTCCGGCACTCTAACCACTGAGCTATCCCCGCACCCCAAGGAAAGTTATTGGTTTCAGGAATTGGTTGCATTTGATATTTTCAGGACAACAGTGGTGACACCCCCTTGCACGATGCCATCGGAAAAAGTAAGGTAGCAGCAGCAGAAGTCCTCCTGTCCTGGCCTAAGCTCGACCTTCACCTCACCAACAAGAGAGGCTTCCCTCCTCTCCACTTTGCTTGCTTGAAGGATGAACCAGAGTGAGCCTGTAGCTATTCAGATGCTGGGTTGTGTAACTGGCCATGGATGTGAGAGGTGGTGGCTTGGGGTTTGGATGTAGGGTGGGTAGTATTGAGGTCTAGTTTTAGCAAAGTCCGTGAAATGAGCAGTTCAATGAGCTCGCTGTCATGGTGCTATTCCCCCCAGGACCACTTTCGCACTGAAACAATGCAGATTTCTTGGCAGGGAAGGTTTTGGTAAAGCAACATTGTTTTATGTCATATTGTAATTAGTTTATACACATAATTGTTTTGATTTTTTTTACGCATAATGTCCTATGATATGTTTAATTTGACTTTTATTCATATACATGTCACACTGATGGTCTGTTTCGAGGCAAATTTCCTTTTAAATAAAATAAAATATTATCTTATTTAGAAAGCTCTCCCCACAGTTCCTCTGTTTAATAATAATAATAATAATGTACGTTTATTATGCACTCAGCAATGCCCTGAGCACTCACATGATACATAGTAACCTAAATATGATATTCTATACACACGTAGAGCATAGTCCTACCAAAACAATTTACATAAAGTATTATACAAAAAAAAAAAAAAAATGCACTACAAACACACACACACACACACACACACACACACACACACACACACACACACACACACACACACAACAACTGTTTGAATGTTCCGACAGCTCCACTCATTGATTTGCTCAGCAGTGTCCACTTTCAGCCCCGTCGGTTCGCCATCCTCAAATGGTGTGAGAATGCATGTGTGCGTGTGCTTGTGTATAGCATGGAATGAACTAATACGTGGATATGCCAGCATAGTGTATACGTTAAGTTCATTCCATCCACACATACACATATGCTTTGGCACACACACACACACACACACACACACACACACACACACACACACACACACACAGAGTGACACACACATTCCCATGCCATCTGAAGACCGCAAACCAACGGGGATAAAAGTGGACATTGCTATTTGCTCGAAGTACCATTGCTAGAGTTAAGCAAATGCCACCATTGCATGGTTGCAAGCAGTGTCACCTGCCATTATTAGGCAGCTACATACCGTCTGGAAGGGTAGCATGCAAGTGTCATTTAATGTGCAAAAGGTGCCAGTGATTATCAGCTGCAGAGCTGACTTATACATACTACAACATCTTTGTTCAAAACAACCAACAGTGTTTTCCAAGCTAAGGGATATAAGCTTAAAGTTATGTTGTGATCTCTCAGAATTTTGTTTGAACATAGACTTTTCATGTTTGTTTTGTACATGTTTCATATGATAAGTTCATATGACAGGAGTTTAATCCCTTTTCCCACCTTGAAACAGTATTTTCACTCTGGAATGTCTGTTTTGAGAATAATCTGTTACAGTGGTGCATTATTTAATACTAGACACAGAGACTGTCACCATTACATCTTAAACTGCTGATGTGGCCTCTTTCCATGTGTATACTTCAAGCTCCTTGACACTTGTATTTCACACATACCTACCAGAATGTCTGCATTCCATGCATACCTAAATGTCAACATTGAGTTTTATAGCACAGATTTCCTTTGCTGTCAGGATTGTGGAACGCATGATTCGGCGAGATTGCACCATTGTGAATGAGAAGAAAGAAGATGGGTTCACACCTATGCACATGTGTGCATGCAACAACCATGCGCAAACCATGAAGATTTTGATTGAAAAGGTATGTCCTGCATGTTTGTGTGTGTGTGTGTGTGTGTATGTGTTTGAGTGTGTGTGTGTGCGTGTGCATGCATGTGTGCGCACATGTGTGTGTATGTGTGTGTGTGTGTGTGTACATATGCCTGCATGTGTGTGCACATGTGTGTGTGTGCATGTGTGTGTGTGTGTGTGTGTGTGTGTGTGCACATGTGTGTGTGTGTGTGTGTGTGTGTGTGTGTGTGTGTGTGTGTGTGTGTTGTGTGTGTGTGTGTGTGTGTGTTCATATTTGCATCAGTTTTTGTTGTTTTCACACTTTCTGTTCAACTTTGGATTTTTTGAGAGCACATCAGAACAAAACACTAGTCATTCTGCCCATCATGTGTGCCTCTTCAGGTGTGTTCAGTTGGTGTGACTTGCAGCAATCAAAACACACAAAGGCTGGTTAAAAAAAGGAAAAAGCAAGAAAAAGCTGCTCTTTAATGGGGCAGTGTAAACACATGCATATGTTCAGGGTCAACCCTTTTTCAAACAACAAATAAACAGTTACAAGCAAATGGTGAGAGTCAAGAATGAAATAAATAAAAACGCTTCATGTGCCTGTGTGTATGTGCACGCACACGCGTGCGCGCGCGCGCACGTGTGTGTGTGTGTGTGTGTGTGTGTGTGTGTGTGTGTGTGTGTGTGTGTGTGTGTGTGATAGGGATTGACGCTGAACAGTATCTATTCAGACACAGTGGTGTGTGTGTGAGTGTGTGTGTGTTGTGTGGTTTGTGTGTGTTGTGTGTGATATGGATTGACGCTTAACAGTATCTATTCAGACACAATGGTGTGTGTGTGAGTGTGTATGTGTGTGGTTTGTGTGTGATATGGATTGACACTTAACAGTATCTATTCAGACACATAGTGTGTGTGTGTGTGTGTGTGTGTGTGTGTGTGTGTGTGTGTGTGTGTGTGTGTGTGTGTGTGTGTGTGTGTGTGCAATATCCCACTGTACATTTTTGTGTTTGCAATATATCTACTTGTATTATATATGTGTGCTCAGATCAGAGTTTGGTCTTGTTTAGTTATTAACAACCTTTGGTTTTATTTACTGAAATTGCTGTATGTAAATTCTTGTGTGGTTTGTCTGTCATATGGGCTGAAACCATTTTTATTTTATCCATTGTATGTGTTTATAATTTTCTGCATCTTTTTGTATGGCACATTGTGCCTTGGATTTGGCTAGGGATCATGCGCCAAAGAAATGTACATTATTGTTCTTTTTTTGGGGGGTGGGGGTGGGGGGGTACTTAGGAAATCAGTCAGAGACCAAAATTACTGTTATTTTAATTCAGTCACCGTTAGTAAGAAGAGTAGGTTTTAACTTGAACAGCAAAATGCTTTGGTTCCAGGTGCTAACCTGAATGGCAGTATCAGTGTGGGTTAATTTCAACTTGATTAAAAAATGCGTTGGTTGCAGGTGTGGGCGTGAACGGCAGAGACTGCATGGGCAACACCCCATTGCACGTTAATTTCAACTTGAATAAGAACCATTTGGTTGCAGGTGCTGATGTGAACGGCAGACTGCATGGGAAATGCCCCATTGCATGTTAATTTCAACTTGAATAAGAACCATTTGGTTGTAGGTACTGACGTGAAAAGCAGCATTGATGTGGGTTAATTCCAACTTGAATAAGAATCATCTGGTTGCAGGTGCTGATGTGAACGGCAGAGACTGCATGGGCAACACCCCATTGCACGTTAATTTCAACTTGAATAAGAACCATTTGGTTGCAGGTGCTGACGTGAACGGCAGAGACTGCATGGGCAACACCCCATTGCACGTGACCATGGTGGCCCTTGCCGCCCAGGGTGCTGCTCCAGAGCTTGGACTGGTTAGTTACTTACTTGCTTCTTGGATTTTAATGTTTGATCAACCACCTAGGGTCTTGTGATGATATGCCATGTATCATGTATGCTGGCGTGCATCATGATGATATCATGTAATGTACCCTGGCATGTATCATTGCCATATTGTATCATATATCATGTCATGTATCATGTATCCTGGCATGTGTGTGTCATGTATCCCGACATGCATTATAAGAATATTGTGTCATGTCCTGGCATGTATCGTGATGATATATCATGTATTCTGTCATGTATTATGTGTCCTGGTATGTATCATAACAATATTGTGTCATGTATCCTGGCACGAATTGTGATGATACCATGTCGTGTATCCCAGCATTTGTCATGACAATGGGTCATGTATCCTGGTATCCATCATGACAGTATCATTTCATGTATCCTGGCATGTATCATGATGATGTGTCGTGTATCCTGTATCCTGGCATATATATCCTGGTGATATATACTATGTATCTTGGCATGCATCATGATATGTATCAGATATCCTGGCCTTCATCATGACAATATGTCATGTATCATGTCTCCTGGCATGTGTCATGATATGTCATGTATCTTGGCATGCATCATGATGTTGTGTCATGAATTGTGTATCCTGGCATGTATCATGGTTATGTATTATGCATCACTATGATATGTCATGAATTCTGTCCTGGATGCATGGAATGCATGATGATGATATGTCATGTATTCTGTACCCTGGCATGCATTATGATGAGGTGTCATGTATTCTGCAACCTGGCATGTATTGTGATGATGTGGTGTATTTTGGTCGCATGTATCATGATATGTATTCTGTATCCTGCCATGTATCACAATGATATGCATTCTGTATATTGGCATGTATTATGATGATATGTTGTGTATCCCGGCATGTATCATGACAATATGTCATGTGTTCTCTATTATGGCATGTATTATGATGATATGTCATGTATTTTGTATCTTGGCATGTATCATATGTACCATGTATCCTGGCATGTATCATTATCATATGTCAAATACCATGTTCCCTAGCATGCATCATGATATATCATGTATTTTGGCATGTATCATGACAGTGTCATGTACCTCCACACAAAATCGGTGGGCAAAATGGCACCCTGAGGTTCAGGTACAGGCTTTGGGACTGCCTCTGTGACAAACCCTAGCCAGTGAATGCCACGAGTTTGAACTCATTGACAGCCTCCCTGCACGTAGGGATACTGTTTAAATGACTCCATTGTCTTCCTTCATCAGATGCTGATGCTGCTGGGCCAGTTGCCGAAGGAGAAGGAGGAGAAATGCACGCAGATTGCCTGCTTCTTGATCCAGCACAACGCGGACCCCAACGCCAAGAACGATGACGGGCTGACTCCGATGAACCTCTGTCCAAGCAAGAAGATGAAAGCAGCAGTGCAGAAGTTCATTGATGCCAAGTGAGGGACTTTTATTATGCTGAAAAAGCTGATCTCATGGTGAAATTTAAAAACCTGAAGCTGAAACCAAGCTGACTGCTAGCATTCCAGAGAGTAAGATCCAAACACACACAAGGTTAAAATGAATGCTGATTTGAATAGGACAACAAACTGACTGCTAGCATTCTAGAAAGTAAGGTCCAAACACACACAAGGTTAATACTGACTGCCAGCATTCCGAAAAGTAAGATCCAGACACACACAAGGTTAAAATGAATGCTGATTTGAATAGGACAACACCAAACAAACATGATTTTAATAGGACAACACAAACATGATTTTAATAGGACAACACTCCAAAAAGTAAGATCCAGACACACAGAAGGTTAAAATGAATGATGATTTTAATAGGACAACATAAAACAAACACACTGAAACTATTATCATGTTTTGGGTTGTCTTTTTGTGTGCTTGGATCTGATCTGGTGGTAGTCCATAGGTCACAGTGATTATGAGGAAGCTGCATATCGCATCTGTTGTTAGCACTCATGAGTATATAATCTTTTCCCATAAAGCTTTAATTGCAGCTAAAACTCCATAAGTGTTCCATTTTTGTCTGACTTCGCAGTACCAATGTACCAATGTGGGCAGTTCAAATTCTTTTGGCAGAATTGCCTGCATTGAGGAGTGGAAAACAGACAGGCTGACAATCTGACAGACACTTATTTCATTATTCAGCTTCTCTCTCTCTCTCTTCTGGGGGGGGGGGGGGGGGGGGTGAAATTGTGGAGGTGCAACATCTCTCATTTGGTAGAGCTTCTGATGGAAAAGCCGGGTACAATACTGACATGGGTTCGATTCCCCTGTATGGCAAGGAATTTTCTGCCAGAGTCAGCTGTTATTACAGACTGTCTTGCGGTGTCCGTACAGTCGCATGCAGCAACCTCTTTGTGCGCATGAAAATCCCAAGCACAGGCGGCCACACCATTATGTGTGGGACGACATTCTGAAGTGTTGTGCTTGGTGAAAGCACCATTCATTTACTCAGCAGGTGATTGACACCAAGTTTTCATATGTCATGAAGTCATTTACAGCAGTGCGTGCCACTGGATCACATAAAACAACAACAAAACTGGTTGATACAATGAAAATGGAAAATCATGAACTATGTTTTCCGTTTCCTTTTCTTTCTTTCCTTTCTGTATCTGCTTTTTGCTGTTGTTATTGTTTTTTGTTTTTGTTTGTTTTGTTAGCTTTTGTTTTTATAACCTAGGTAACATTTTTGTGTTGAAAATGACATCCATTATGTGGCAGATGTGTTTGCATAGTAAAACAGTGAGTGATTCTTCTTTGTTGTCATTGTTGGCACAGACGGGAACTCTGATGTAGGCTGTTGTATGCTGGATGTTGTCAGGGCCACAGACCTCACCTCCGTTACAGCAGGCCAAGTTTCTGCTGTCAGGTTCTGGTGGGTCTGGCAGCCCTGCAGGAAGTGTTCCACTGTCGCATGCCATGTACCATTGCTGTGGTACCCAGGAGACGATCTGTGGTGCAGGATTTTGTGAAGATAAAGTAGGACACAAAATGTGCGTTTCTGTTTCTAAAACGAAGCTCATGGCTTGGAACTTCAATTCTGTTGCAGTGAAAAATAATGTCTACCGTGTACTCACATTTAAACATACGATTTTTCAGAGATTCAAGGAGGTCCGTTGGACTGCCTTCATTAATGACAGCCCTGGGCACCATGTCTCTAGACGTGGACAGCCAGTGTAAAGCCTGTTTCCAGAGAGAAGCGGAGGTTCTGCTGGTGCCTTGTGGGCATCGGCCCCTGTGTAAGACGTGCTGCACTGAGGTGTCCAAGTGTCCAGAGTGTGGGATGACCGTCAAGAACATGTATGACAAAGGTGGGTGTTAGCTTTTGTGTCCTTCTGCCTGCAGAAGAGCCGTCTGGGATGACCGTCAAGAACGTGTGACAAAGGTGGGTGTTAGCTTTTGTCCTGCCTGCAGAAGAGCCGTCTGGGATGACCGTCAAGAACATGTATGACAAAGGTGGGTGTTAGCTTTTGTGTCCTTCTGCCCGCAGAAGAGCCGTCTGGGATGACCGTCAAGAACATGTATGACAAAGGTGGGTGTTAGCTTTTGTGTCCTTCTGCCTGCAGAAGATGACCGTCAAGAACATGTGTGACAAAGGTGGGTGTTAGCTTTTGTGTCCTTCTGCCTGCAGAAGATGACCGTCAAGAACATGTGTGACAAAGGTGGGTGTTAGCTTTTGTGTCCTTCTGCCTGCAGAAGAGCCGGGCGGTTGTCCAGCCAGCCAACTTCTTTGGCAAAAGCCTGATCAGTGTTGGCGTTTTTTCAGACACTGTTTGGCTTGGCGGCAGCCAGTAACCTCAATGGTAATAGAGAACCAGCCTGTTTGGTGAAGCAAATATTCATCACTGGTGTTAGAATGTGAGGGTTTGATTCACTTAAGAGGCAGATCGAATGTTTGCCTATGTTGAGTTTCATGTATTTGTGTCAGTTTCAGTAACCTCGACACACTTCCAGTGTTACAACAGAACCTAAAAAAGCACACTGTTTTCTGTTCAGATTAAATGTCGATCAGCTGAGCACTCATTCTTCCTGTTGGTGCTTCACTTCATGTCTTTTTCACTTTTATACATGTAAATGCATTTTTCTCTCCTCAAGAACCTTCACCTTTGAGCAGAAAAACAGACTAAAACCAAAACAAACACACTGCCCCCCCCCCCCCCCCCCCAGATACGTGCGTGTGCACACACACCCACACACAGTAAATACTTTTAAAAAAGCATGGCAGTTTTTATTTTCTAAGTGGATTATGCAGTTGTCAAATTGTAGTTGACAGCGTTTCTGACTGACCGAATCCTTTGTCCTTTCAGATGGCAAGAAACTCAAAGGCTGCATCGTGATGTGAAATGTCCCGATCAAAGTGCTGAAATCACATTTCTTCACTTTCCTGGCAGTTGACAGACTCACTGTAGAAGTTAGCTCAGACATACAACTATGCAATTGACATGCTACTGTGCATATTGCACACCTGACTGAAGCATGCATTAATTGTGATGTGAAGGTGTTGTTTATCTTTTTGATGAAATGTGTATATATATTCGGTGTATTTCTTATGTACATGTGGTTTATATCTTAAGACTTGGGCAATGGGGGCCGTTGGCACCTCTACAATATTTTGTTTTGTTTTTGCTGTAGGCTTTGATTTGAAATGACAGGTAAGTACTTTAAGGTGAAAACTCTGTCACCTTAGTTTACTGGTTTTTGTGGGAACTGCCAGAAGCCAGTGCTCTACAACTCATGCACCCCCCATACTGGCACTGTGGTGGACCTGTTGACAGTTTCTCTGCACAATATTTTGCTAAGCAGTGTGTTTGCCTCATGCCTCAGTGGAGGACAGCATAGTCACACATTTCATTCAGACCTTATTTCTACAGTGTCTTTCTTACCATGTACTCAAGTACTTCTTTATTCTGTTCAAAGGAAAATGTGAGTGCCACACATGAATAACAAACAAATCTACATGTAGAAAAGATTGACAGTCTAAGAGTGCAACAATGTACAGGCAAGGTTAATACCACAAGCATTATCAAGTAGAATATATATATGAACAGTATCACACGATGTGATATGCATATAACAGGCTGTTTGGTTACTCATTTTTGCTTCAAAGCATCTTTAGACCGAGTTTGTTTGCGTTAATGTACTCAATGTTTTGGTTCACTTTATGAAAATTGCACAACTGTCATTACATCATAATACCTTCTGCATTTCATTGTCAAGTAATTTCATGTATGTGTGTGATGTATAATGCATAATAAATGATGAAACCATTCATGGGACATTAACATTGTTCATGATAATAAAGATGTGACTTTTTTGTTGTTTTTTCGACACCAGTTTGTAGTTCACAAATACAGATACATCCATTCACTTTAAAATGGGAATTGATGATAGGGACTTCAGAAAACATTTTGGTCTTGAAATCTTTCAGTTCTTCTTGTTCAGCAGTTTTGTACTATCCCATTAAAAGTATTGATTCTAACCAAATGTGTATTTTGATCTTGATCTGCTTTGAACACCTGGGGTGCTTTTCAGGATTTGAATTGGGGTAGACTGGGGTTGTCAGAGTGTGTGTGTGTGTGCATGTACATGAGCAAGTGCAGGTGTGTGTATGTTTGCGGCTATTTGCTAAGTCCATGTGACCACCCACTTGTCTGCAGAATCATTACCAGCTCAGGTCCGCTGCTGTTCAAACATGCAGTGACACAAGTTAACTTGCAGTGAGCGTATGTGTATGCGCCTCAGTGTGTATGCGTGTACCTGCTTGCAGATGGTATGTGTGTGTGTGTGTTCCTGCTTGCTGATGGTGTGTGTGGTGTCTGAATCATTGAGTAAAGAGCTGAAGAAGAACAGCCAGGTTAAGGCATCATAAGAAATGTAGAGCACAAATATTACTGGATGTCATTGTTGACATCTCTGAAAAGCATAATGTACAGCAGCCCGAAATTTACAAGCGACGTCTCTAGAGCATGAGAGGTGTTGGTGCATAGTAAGGCTGGGAATGGGAAACCCAAGACGACTGAGCTGGTCTGGTCCTGTGGTAAGGTGTTAGGGTGGTAAGCAGAAGGTCCTCAGTTCAATTTGGGTTTGGATCTCCTCTCTTCAAAAATCATGGTTTATGGACACTGTCTTTGTGACTTTGCCCCTCACAATGACAATGACCATGAAAATGGCTCTCATCGCTGCTGATCTTAATGGAAGAGTCATTCTGGTGGTGACAGTGTAGCATTAGGTATAGTCCCCCTCTTCCCCCACCTCCTTGGATTTCATTCCCGCCAATACTGACCACTTTCGAGACAACTTGGCGTTAAACAAGTGTGTTTTTTAAACCAAGAGAGTTTAAATATTCTTGCATTGAGAACAATCTTTGCCCCATTGTGTCAGTACATGCACTATTCCAATTGAAATTATGCATCAGTGGTGCAAACAAAGAAGACGACACAGTGGACAAGCATCAAACAAATCGTTCTCAGCTTTTAATGGATTGCTTTTATTGCATGTTGGACAAACAAAAGTGAGTATGGTAAGTGGGATTTCAAGAGAAAGGTAGTTTCAACTAAAAGTGAGGAAGGGCGGGGTGGGGGGGCTAGGGGAGAGGGGATGGGTAGTGTGATATAGGGTGGCTGCAGCCGACCTAAAGCAGGTCTAGTCACAGAATACCTTTCACCTGCCTGACATGTGGCAGCACTAGCATATAGCACCAAATTGTGGGGGTGGGGGTGCGGGATGTCGATAAAAAAATAAACATCTCTGAGTGGCTGAACTAATTAATGAAAGTGAGTTTGAAATCACAGGTGCCTTGAAGAAGGAAAACCATCTCAAAAAGTCACTCCTCGTGTTGTCTAGAAAGGAAGTAACTATTGTAAGATACTTGGAACTTCCCAAAAGTGACAGACACCCTGGTCCTGATGCATGCAAGCTGTTATGGAACTGCAAGCAGCAAAATGGTGTGGTGGTGGTGGTGGTGGGGTTGCACAACCAACATGGCAGGTCTTGTGCTGAATGCTCCACACAGCAGATGGTTTGTTAATTTTTCGATTTTAACGTCCTGTCAACTGCAAAGGGTCACCTTCGGACGAATAACACATTCCAAATTATTTTACACCAGTGCAAAACACAAATCACTGACCTGAAACAGGCCCAGAGTGCTTGTGCACAATCTACATGCAAGGGAGTTAATTAGCGATCAAAAGATGTCGCAAGCACAACAACAAAGACCCAAGTCACCTATGGTTACTTGCGGAGTTTTTACCTTGCAGGCCCAAGTCACCTATGGTTACTTGCGGAGTTTTTACCTTGCAGGCCCAAGTCACCTATGGTTACTTGCGGAGTTTTTACCTTGCAGGCCCAAGTCACCTATGGTTGCTTGCGGAGTTTTTACCTTGCAGGCCCAAGTCACCTATGGTTACTTGCGGAGTTTTTACCTTGCAGGCCCACGTCACCTATGGTTACTTGCGGAGTTTTTACCTTGCAGGCCCAAGTCACCTATGGTTACTTGCGGAGTTTTTATCTTGCAGGCCCAAGTCACCTATGGTAACTTGCACCTGCAAGGTAAAAACTCCACCAAAAACTCAAGATCAGTGGAGTTATGTACCATAGGCGACTCAGGTCTTTGTTAGTCTGCTTGTGTGATGTCTTCTGAGTGCTAATTAGCTCTACTGTGTGTTGATTTTCCACAAAACACTCAATCACAAGTCTGTCTTATTCACTGTTACAGCATTAACAAAACAAAAAACATCCATCTAATAATAATAATAATAATGGAAATTTGTAAAGCGCCTACCCTGCGGCTCAATATATAACAACACGTTTTGGTAGCCATTTATATTCTGAAGGCACACACCACAGGAACCTGCTTAACTCTCTTGTGACTATGAACAAGGTGACTTGATTTATTTCAGGGGTCCACATGAATAAAAAGGTGGGTGGGGTTAAGAAGTAGAGGACTTGGAAAGAATGAAGGTCAATGTACCGGAATGGCAGAAATTAAGACAAGGAAGAACTTCCTGGCAGTGGGTGAAGCATGCATGGCTATATTCTGACCCAATCCAGACTTTACAGGGAGAACATTTGTTGGCTCCGTGTTCTCAACAGAGGGGATCTTAATTTCTGCATATGCAGTACACAGTACCCCACTGCAGAAACAGGCAGTATAAACATGTTGGCACATCTGGAAACAATAAACATCACTGATGACACCCAATGGTAATAGTGAGCACCTTCACATTTTTGACCATGTCCCTTCGGGGGTTTTGGTGAACAAAGAGGAAGTAGCCATTGGTGCCAACATCACCCTAAAACTGGGTAAAAACATAGAACTAAATACTTATCATGGACTTGATACTGCTCAAGGCAAAGCATATGAACACCTGAAAGGTATATATGCACAAAATGTTACCAAAAATTGATGTCATGCAAACGTGCCAGCAATTCTACAAAGAGAGACTCGAAAACAGCAAGCGACCATGCAGCAGCTGACATTGAAAGAACAAAAGCATGTTTGGGCCAAGTTCAACCCAGAAGTGTCTGTCAGACAGTGTACTACATGTAGCCACTTTGACATGCAATGCAGATGACACCGAGCAAAGAAGTTGGCCAGACTGATGTGATGCTGTACTGTGCTTGGTACTCATTTTTAGAACTGGGACAGGCACATTATAAATAAAATTGATCATTATTATAATTAAATTCAAAGATGGTGTTCCTAAATGATCGATGATGTCAGACAGTAGATGTGACTGTGTCACAGACACAGAGACAGACTGCAGTGGTGTGGCAGGCCCTTCAGTATCAATACTGATCAAGAAAGGGAAACAGCTGACACTCTGCTACAGGGGCTGTTTGTACTTTATTGGTATGAGTGTCTTATGGTTGTTTTAGCTAGTGAGAATCAACATGTGTGAACTGCATGTATCTGGCGGCTGTTTGTACTTGATTGGTATGAGTGCTTTCTGGTAGTTTTAGCTTGTGAGAAACTACATGTATGCACTGTGTGCATCTGGCGCTGTGAACAAGCAAAGTTTTGCAGGGAAGTTGTTTTATGCACCATGTATAAATTTTCATTTATGCATTCATACAAACTTCGCCGATCACAACAGTCAAAACATGGCCTTCAAAAGGCCCGTTAAAAACTGTGGCAACATCACCATTTGATTTTGAGAAACAGGAAGAACTGAGACAACATGAAAACATCCAAGCACCTCTGATGGAAAACAAAGAAGCCTATCTCACAAAGCTGACCAAACAAAAGACACAAGAGTCTGACGATGGAAAGACACTGAGATGTAAGACAGGAGGCCAGCCTTAGTACTGAAGACAATCATACAGCCCAGAAAAAGCAGCTCTGGCATCCTCTCCTCTCTGAAGCAAATACTCACAATTACTCCAACACCTCCGAATGAATATTTCTGGCATTAGCACAGATGACTTGATCAAGCAGCAGGGATCTGAGATAAAAACAAAGACTGCCAGAGAACAGATACTGAGACAGTGAGAGCAGCAAATTGTGAACAGCCGTCCGTGTCCAGTAAGCAAAGTTCTGCCCTTTGAACCCAGCTGGGTTTCAGGTAGCGGCAGCATAGAGCCCAGATTTTTTGATTAAAAAAAAAAAGTATTGGAGTAAACCTCACTGATGAAAAGGGACAACAGGATCAAAACAAAGTGATGTTTGGGGATGTGACAGAAACCGGGGACCTCATCCTTGCCGACGAAGATAAATCTGAGGTGGAAAAACCAACTGCAGTCAGGTGGATTGAAGATGTCACCAAGCTGGTGACACAGCTGTTGGGCCAGTACGACAAGGAGGGCAAGCTGGTGACACAGCTGCTGGGCCAGTACGACAAGGACGGCAAGCTGGTGACACAGCTGCTGGACCAGTGGACAAGGAGGGCAAGCTGGTGACACAGCTGCTGGACCAGTACAACAAGGACGGCAAGCTGACATTGCACAACGACACCATCCCACAAGATGAAATATGGGTCAACGTGGGAGGTGACCATGGTGGGGGATCCTTTAAGCTCAGGCTGCAGATTGCAAACAGTGCAAATCCAAACTCAAAACACAACACCTGTCTTCTTCTAATTGCCAACCGCGAAGACATTCCCAAAAATATCTGCAGACTTCTCAGCCTTTGCAATGAACAATTCACAACCTTGCAAACAACGTGGAGAGAGAAAAAGATTCACCTCTTTTTCTATGGAGATGACATTTCAAAAATATCGGCACACTTCTCAGCCTTTTCGATGAACAATTCACAACCCTGCAAACAATGACATGGAGACAGAAAACGATTCGCCTCTTTTTGTACAGATTCGACTTCCTTCTCAAAATATATGGCATTTCAGGTGCTAGGTCCACACATCCATGCATCTTTCGCAAAGCATCAAAAGCACAGATTCAGACACCACCTCATTTCGATGATGGCAACATCTCAAAATGGACCCTTGAAAACAGAAGAGACAACATTAGGTACTGGCATTCTAGGAAAAACATTGCAAAACTCTACAACGCCATTCGAAGACCACTTGTGAATATCGAACAGGATCATGTTATAATACCACATCTACACATCCTGTTAGGAATCACAAAGAAATACCACAATCTGCTGAAGGGCGAGTGTCATTCCCTGGATAAACTCATCAGACAGTCGCTAGCATCCAGCGGCCAAGAGAACACCAGAAAGCAGTGCAGCTTTCTGCAAGGTTGTTACTAAATCTACAGAAATACTAGACAAGAGGAAGAGAAAAGACTGTCAGAGACTGAACTCGTTTTCACCGAGCTGAACAGCGATGATGAAGAGCCACTTGCCAACTTCCAACAAACGTGTATTGACCTACAACTTGTAGACAGAAAAAGAAGATTAAATCAAGGTACTAAAATCAGAACCAGACCTGCCACCACTGCCAGGGCCTGTCATTAGCCACCTGGACACTGTTCTGAACGAACACAAAATCTGCAAGCAAGCTTATCATGGCAAGTTATTTACTGGAAACCAACCACCGCCATGTGTACATGAAAGAAGAAACCATCACACATACAGGCGAGAGTAAGTAGTAGCTTAGTGTTTTATGCACCGTCAACCAGTACGGTTATATGAGGGTGAAGCGGTGAGAGTATAATCAACGCATCACGCCAAAACAACACTTGCTGGAACATCACTGTGTCCAGTTATGCATCAGCACAGTTTTGGTGGGGGGGGGGGGGGGGGGGGGGGGGTGGCAAGGGGGTGCACACAGTGGCCAATTGGCTGAAGAGACATGTATGGGGGATGAAAAATGAGGAAGAGAAGTTGCATGTCAACATGACTGAAAATGTGTGGGTGTTTTCCCCTACTCTGGAAGGTGTTGCTGTGGCAGCACCAACAACATGGAAGAAAGCAGCAGTCTGAGAATGTGATGAGGTGACTGTCACGTGCTGACAATATTAGGGTGTGGGTCCACGTTCGTACCGCAGATCTTGTTCTACCCGCAGTGGTCAGGGAATGTTTGTGGGGTAGAAGGTGGCCGCTCTAAGTCACGTGATAGCTGTTAATAAAAAGCCCCAGGGGCATGGGTGCGGCCTCTTTTCTGGCGTGATTTTTGGATAGGGCCAAGTGGGTGCTCATGATGACCATGACCGGTCAGAGGCCATGTGTATAGGACCATCAGTTGTTGAGCCTGGTTTGGCTACCGGTTGTAACTACTGGAGTTACAGTGAGGTGTGTGGGACCTAGTACCTGCTTTTCGTTATCTGTTTATCAGCTGGTCCCATTTATCATAACCTGGTTGCAGGTAAGACACCTTCATTTTTCACTGTTGCAGTCGCATTTGCTACCTGTCTTGTTGGGAGTTGTTGACTGTTTAATTAAGAATGTTGTTATAGGGTTATGCTTTTCATTGCTCACTCTGATAGTTAAATGAATGTTATAACCAACTGATCAATTTTTGAGTGAACAAAAAAGAAAGACAACAGCAAACTGAGGCAATGTGTGGTAAAATTTGAGCAGACAGGAGGAGTCTTGAATTTTGGAATGAAGACCTATGACCTGGAACAAATACTAGTTGCCACCATTACAGACATTCCACAGTTTGTCACTGAGCTGCTTGAACAGTACAACAAATACAACCCCTGAAGGCAGACCTGTCTTTTGCACTGGCAACTTCTATACACGCACTCTAAAATTGTCTGTGTTCCCATCAATAGGAATGCGTTCATGGCTGCCATGGTGAAGACCAGTGAGAATGTAGGCGATGTAGAGAGAAAATCCCAGAAGTCCCAGAAGCAGGAGCAGAGAGTTTCGGGCACCAAGTTCACAGGCCAGCTCCTGCCACAGCCCTGACAGAGTCTGTCCACCTGTGGACCTCAGCGTTTTCATCGGTGGAGATGTGGAGAACCTGCAGAAATAGTCAATAAATAAAAGATGAACATCATCTGGATGAATGGCAGCTACACAACAGAGCCCATGATAATGTAAGTAGGTAAGTGATTGGTTTTTAATGCCAGTCAACCTTGCTGGCCATGCTGGGGCAAAACCCTTGGAAAAAGACCACCCATGTGCATAGCAAGAGTATTTAGGTTAAAAAATATGTTGTGTTCTTTTTCTTCTTCTTTTCACAAGCTCAGGAGCTGTGTGAAAGTCAAGGTTGACATCCTGGGCTCCATGTCTCTAACAGTCTGTATGGTCTCTGTAGATGTAAAACAACACTGAATGAATAATGAACACATTTAAAATTCTTTTTATCACGGATAAATGACCACAATGCTTGATGAACAGAACCAGTCACAGAGTGAAAAACGTCAGGTCAAAGTGTTTAAAAAACAAAAACAAAAAACAAGCAAGTAATTAACTGTTGAGGCATTATAGTTGGATCCCAAAGATCCTAAAGAGCAAATCCAACAAGGAAAAAAAGAAAAAAAGAAAAAGAGAGTCCTACTCCCTTCATAAAGACAAAAGAGCCTATTGGGTGCATCTGTTCCCCCCACCCCCGATCCAAGTCCAATTTTTAGCCTACAATGCTCAACAGAAAGCCGAGAGTTATAAAAAAAAGAGTGAAAAACTTCCAGATAATTACTCTGTTTACATAATATTAACACAGAAAGGTACAGACCTTGCATGCGATACATCAGAAGCTGCAACCTTCATGTGATCTTGACCTCCGCCTTCCTTGGCCTCCAGTTCTAGCTGACACAGCAAGTTAGAGACTGACCCAGAGACACCTCTCCTCTCTGCCAGATCTCTAGGTGTGAAACCTCGCTTGTTGCTGGAAGTCAAAGCACATAAATATATATGGCAAAGTCAACAAGCTACATCCATCACCACCACAAACATTTGAAGCAAAGTTGACTGCCAGCATTATTTAAAAAGAAAAGCAATTTCTATAAGGTGGATGGGGGGCTGGTGCCAGCCATGGCAATCAACCAGTTCTTAAACCCCTCCAAGCAAACAAAAAGATCAGTTAGACAAATGTCTGGAACAAAATTTCAGGACCTTGCAGTCTAGATTTAAACAGGTGACAATGAACTCAGGCCCTTACATTTCAATTTCCTTTTTTGGGGTATTTTTTTATTACGCACAGTAACTGACTTAGAACTAGAAGTTAGATCTGCAGTATTATTTACACTTACCACTGTAACACATCGGCCCCATGTTCAGCTAACAACTCTATGGTCTCTGTGTGGCCACACCAATGCAAAGGTGTGTTTCCGTGATTATCACACGCTGTGGGATCAGCGCCGTTTCTGAGTAAAAGATCGACCAAGTCCGCTCTTCCTCGAAGCACTGCAAGGTGAAGAGGCGTGCGTCCATTCCAGAGTCTGTCGTCTGCTTCGTTCACACTGCTAGATTGGGTTAGCAACAAATTCTTCGTCATTTCAACATCCCCCTCCAACACAGCATCATGCAGCTTGCAATTGCACTCCATCATATCTGAAAAGTCCATAGCGAACGTCTAAGCTTCACGCTGGTTTCTTTTCGTCCTGAGAACACATTCTTTCGTTTTTCCCGTTTGATAAAGTCACCGTGAATAAAAAGCTGGATTGCCTTACGATCTAAACCCTTTTGCATTGATGGAGTTTTTGGATTACGAAAGAAAAAGTTTAAATTGACAAAAAGTTATAATAAATTTAGACCAAAAGCCTAGAGTAAAGATATTATTACGGTTATAGAAAATCACTACACATGACTTTATTCACTGTAAAATCCACTGTGCTCAGTGGTTGAATCCAAGTTTATTCTCTTACAACATAAAAAAGAAATTTAAACATTTACATGACCATTTTAAAACAAAAGTACTAATACAGCAGTCTGCCGAAATATGTGTATACTTATACACATCAACTGAGACGGAACAGTTTAGAGCTTTTTATTTTTAATTTTTTTTTTTAACGTTGAGAAGGGGCACATGTTCAGAGCATTGTGGGAAGATGTAAACATGGTCGATTTGTTGATACCGAGTTGACAGCTAACCTCGGGTTTCACACGCAGATCCTTTTACACTGAGCATTGTGTACGGTCTCAAAAATGAACTTGAAAAACCTCTTCCAAGATTTTAATCCCAGGTATGTAACGTTGCAACTGGACATTTTTTTAATTTATTTTTTCTCATTGAAAAAGAAATACTTTGGGTGGAGTACTTCTATGAAATGTGCTTGTCTCGCTTTGTAGCTTTTATTACTACTACTGTACTAGTGTTAATGTTAGTCTTAGGCTTTCAGAAAACTTACAGAACAAGGAAGTTGGCGACAAAATAAGTTGTTGTTTCTTTTCTCATTGACTTCTTTTTCCTCTGTCTTCTTTGTTCTTCTGCGTCTTCGTCAGCGTTAGTATGACTATGAAGCAAACTTTAATATTCTTGCTTTATTATCCTACAAATTGTACAGTACATTGAAGATTTTTCCTTCTTCAGCAAATGTTTGGTGTTCTGCTGCCTGCTCGTGTTCTCCTTATTGTTTGCGCTGCGACTTGATGACACGATAGAGTGGAGCTACTGGGTCATTTTCCTTCCTATCTGGTTCTGGAAACTGGCTGTCATATGCGGGTCCAGTGTTGGAAGTTATGTTTGGTGGAAACATCCACACTACAGGTTGGTTCAAATTTTTTTCAGCAGCATGTTTCTGGTGTTGTATGGATTTATTACCTGTTGGTGAACTTAGCCACAGGTACTGAAAGTGTTAAACAAAAACAAAAATAAAAATTCATCTGACATGCAGTGATACTGACACTGTGTGACAGTATTCAATTGACTTTCGTCTCTTATAATATTTAGTTTTTAATTTATATTTTGTAGTGCACACATTACCAACATATCAAGTGATTTTGATTTTGTTAACATTTTGTTTGTTTGTTGAAATGTCAAAGCCAGCAATGTCTGAACTCTGATGCTTAGACTTTCAAGTAACTTAGAGTTAGAACATAGGCTAGTAGTACTAGTATATCATTTTACTTTTTGGTATCTACCTGAATCTGTGCAATGAGCTAAAAAAAAGAAGAAAAGATTTATAATAGATTCTGTCCCTTTCTGGGTAGAGACCATAAGCAAGAATGCATATTATATGGAGTGACTTGTTTTTGAAGCAACATTTGGGGAGGTGTTGTTTTCCAACTGTTACTAGCTTGTTACTACTATTACTAGTAGGATGTAAGACCCTTAGGCTTAAATATGATGTTGTGCATGCACTTGAACCTAGTTTTGTAAAATGGATTCCAGGTGCTGTGCTATTCATTTCATTTAAGTTTTCACAAGGTTAGGAAGGTGTCATTTGCCAACATTCAGTCAGTAAATTATGTTTGGTGAATAGTTTGGTTGTTGTACTTGTGGGTTACATTTGAACAGGTATTAGCTTGTGAATGAAACATCTCTTGTGCCAAAACAGTCAAGCTGAAACCTGCAAGTGAAGGGCTGGAAAGTAAGCACAGGACTGAAAGGGTTCAGCACAATTTGTTTGTTTTTTGTTTGTTTGTAAAAACTGGATTTGAGTATAAAAAGACCCCTGTAAAGATGATATGATGGTAATGGTGTTAATGTTATACAGGTGACAAGATAGAGGGAGATGGATATTACATATTATATACAGGGTACGCATAATCCACAGCCATAGTAATGATGTTACTGAATAGAGAGAGCTACAATACAAAATTTTACAAGGCTGTGGTGATGATGATGAACAGATGATGACGACATTATGGGCAGAAGGAGACAAACTTCATACACAATACAAGGCCATATTGTTGCTGATGATAATGGTGATGATGTTATAGGATAGAGTGAGACAGCAACACACAGTACAAGGCTATGGTGATAATAATGCTGCTGCTGATGATAATGTTGATGATGATGATGTTACAGGATAGAGGGAGACAGCTACTCACAGTGCAAAGCCATGGTGATGATAATGATGCTGGTAATGATAATGTTGATGATGATGATGATGTTACAGGATAGAGGGAGACGGCTACACACGGTACAAGGCTATGATGATGATATTGTTGATGATGACGATGATGTTACAGGATAGAGGGAGACGGCTACACATGGTACAAGGCTATGATGATGATAATGTTGACGATGATGTTACAGGATAGAGGGAGACAGCTACACACAGTACAAGGCCATGGTGATGTGCACTGGCCTGCACCTGCTGTTGCTGATGTTTGAGATACTAGCCTGTGATAACTTGGAAACACAGTCTCACTCCTGGGTCCTGGTCTTTATCCCACTCATTTTTATGGCCGTGGTCTCCATTGGCATTTGCATCTGGGCTGTGAAAAATGAGCGGTCTTTTGAGGTTAGTGGCCAAAGCAACTTGAAGATGGTTAGATTTGTAGGTTTTTGTTCATGTTGAAAATAAAGGTTGACTTGTGGGTGAGACTTTAGGAGTTACATGTGCACTTTGTGTGTGTGTGTGTGGGGGGGGGGGGGGGGAATTGTTTCAAGAACAGAAAGGTTCATTCTGAATTTTCAAAGAAGTCTGATCTCTTTTATCAACTCAAGGCACACACACACATATTATATATATATTCATGTCATATTTCATTGACTGTGATATTAATGTGATGTAGTTTAAGATTAAAAAATACCCCCACTGCCATCCCCTTTGTTTTTTTAAATTTTATGTAAAATAACTTCTTTATTTTAAAGAAAATGCAGTATGCTGAAAATTTTCAGTCTTGTAGTTGTTGTTTTATCCTGTTGGAAGGCATACATTCACACTTAACCTTATGCACATTTTGAAACATTTTTAGAATAGGATTAAGCTGTAAATAAACAAAAGTTTGTATAATATATATATATAAACATTTTTCAAGAGTCTGACAGGTTATGGATGCTTTCCGTCTTGTCACCAGATGGAGCTGTTTTGCTCAGTCAACATTCTGCAGTTTATTTTCCTGGCATTGCGACTGGACAGAATCATCACATGGAGCTGGGTGGTGGGTGGATTTGTTCCCTTTTTGTCTGTGGCATAGTGTTAGTGTGTGTGGTGGATTTGTTCCCCTTTTTGTTATTAGTGTGCATGGTGGATTTGTTTCCCTTTTTGTTTTTAGTGCGCATGGTGGATTTGTTTCCCTTTTTGTTGTTAGTGAGCATGGTGGATTTGTTCCCCTTTTTGTTTTTAGTGCGCATGGTGGATTTGTTCCCCTTTTTGTTGTTAGTGCGCATGGTGGATTTGTTCCCAATTTTGTTGTTACTGTGCATGGTGGATCTGTTCCGTTTTTTATGTGCCTTGTTTTGTTGTTTGTTTTTTGTCTGTTTGAGGTGTTCGATTGGTCTAGTTACGCCTTTATTTTCCATAGACTGATAGAGCTTGCTTTCTCCTTTTCTCTGTGGTATGTGTACATATGTGTGCTTGTTTTGTCTTATTTTGTATTTGTGTTTGGACTTGTTCATGTACTTTTTGTTCTGAACTTGTCCCCTGCAGGTGAAATTGCTTTTATTTCTTTTTCTTCAACCTTTATGTTTCTGTTAATAAAGGGGTTAAAAGAAAATTTGACAAGAACAACAAAGACATATATGTGTAATATTTTATTACATGCTGCCTTAATATTGTGCTCATTCCTGTCAGAACCAGATTGTGTGTGTGTGTGTGTGTGGCTGTTATTGTTGATTGCTTTTATATAGTGCTATTCTCTGCACTCCAGCAGACTCACTGTGCTCACAAAGTTGCGCGTGTATGTGTGTGTGTGTGTGCGTGCGTGCATGCATGTCTGTGTACGTGCATGTGTGTGTGCTTGCACATGCATGTGTGTGTGTGTGTTCATTGACCAATGTGTATGTGTACTATAGTTTTCTTTTCTTGTGCAGATTGTGTTCATTCCCATCTGGATCGTGATGTGTGTGGCACTGATTGGTGTTCTCTACGCTGTAGTGCTGGCCATTATACTGCTCAAGTCGCCAGACATTATTCCAGAGCAGCGCCGTGGAAACGTCTCATCCGCCGTTGGCTACTCTTTCCTCGTTGTTCCACTTTTAGTTTTTGAGGTGGGTATTTGGTTTGAGTTTGATTTTGACAATTGAAGTTTTAAATTTATGCAGACTGCTTTCATTCTGGGAAGCAAGAGAGGCTTTCAGGCTGCCAGACACATGACCGGCTTCAGCCAATCAAAGCATTGCAGTTTGTATTCTGTACAAAACAAAGAACAGCAGCCATATTTTGCATCAGAGGCTGAAGCATAGCAGCTGAGCTTCAAAACGTTTAAAATAAGTAATGGTGCTCATGATACATGGAGCCCAAACTAGATTTCTTTTCACCTGTTGTCTGTTTTTAACTGTTAGATATCCTGTAAATGTGGTTGTGTTTTGTGCAAACAAATCTTGACAGGTGAGGTCACTTTGAAACTTAGGAAGGTCATGGGGTCCTACTTGAGAAGCAGTTTGCATTTTTGTGCTGAGATGTGTTTATTGCATGAGGGCCAAGGTCAAACCCAGACAGTTTGGTGATTTCAGTTTCAGCCTTTCACTGCCAGCTGTGCATTCTGATGTGGATTTATGATTACGAAAACATGTTGAACTTGTTGAAGAGGAGGGGATGCAGAGGCTGACCCTGATGATGACAATGGTAGTGACAGTGACTATCAGAAGAAAGTATTTGGGCGGTGAATGAACCCAGTACATTGAGGGGTAGAGGGTGTGGTCGTGGGAGAAAAATGTGATGTGGTAGTGGTTGCATTCATGGCCCTGACACTGTGACAGGGTTGGTACTGTCAGCCAGTTGTTCAAGACTGACAGCTTGTTCAGGATGATTTGTGTAATTGTTCAAGACTGACATCTTGTTCAGGATGACTTGTGCAGTTATTCAAGAAGATAGCTTGTTCAGGATGACTTGTGCAGTTGTTCAGGACTGACAGCATGTTCAGGATGACTTGTGCAGTTGTTCAAGACTGACAGCTTGTTCAGGATGACTTGTGCAGTTGTTCAAGACTGACAGCTAGTTCAGGATGACTTGTGCAGTTGTTCAAGACTGACAGCTAGTTCAGGATGACTTGTGCAGTTGTCAAGACTGACAGCTAGTTCAGGATGACTTATGCAGTTGTTCAAGACTGACAGCTAGTTCAGGATGACTTGTGCAGTTGTTCAAGACTGACAGCTTGTTCAGGATGACTTGTGCAGTTGTTCAAGACTGACAGCTTGTTCAGGATGACTTGTGCAGTTGTTCAAGACTGACAGCTAGTTCAGGATGACTTGTGCAGTTGTCAAGACTGACAGCTTGTTCAGGATGACTTATGCAGTTGTTCAAGGCTGACAGCTTGTTCAGGATAACTTGTGCAGTTGTTCAAGGCTGACAGCTAGTTCAGGATGACTTGTGCAGTTGTTCAAGACTGACAGCTAGTTCAGGATGACTTATGCAGTTGTTGACGGCTGACAGCTAGTTCAGGATGAAATGTGCAGTTGTCAAGACTGACAGCTAGTTCAGGATGACTTATGCAGTTGTTGAAGGCTGACAGCTAGTTCAGGATGACTTGTGCAGTTGTCAAGACTGACAGCTAGTTCAGGATGACTTGTGCAGTTGTTCAGGAATGGCAGATTGTTGTGGACGGATGGGTTGGTACACACGACTGACAGTTATGTTTGACCATTTACATGTCATTTGCCCATTAGAAATGCTGCCTTGAAAAGTCTTTAAAACTATTTTAACTGGAGTTGACTGACGGCTGGAATGTTATTGGTTCTCTTTCCCTCTCTTCAGATTCTGCTGTCCAATAGACTGGACAATGTCAACAGCTTCAAGTACACTGCCATCACAGTGCCCCTCTTGCTGTCCCTTGCCACACTTGTCTGTCTCTCCTTTGGCTCAAAAGGGGGAAATAACTGTGAGTATTCTGCGGGGTATTCAGTCTGTGATGAGGAACTACTGTGCTACAATAATGGAGGAAAACTACTGTGATAATGATGGGAAACTGCTACAATATTGATGGGAAACAGTATGTACCAGTACAGTACCTTCTAGGTCTACTTCCTGTCTCTGTGGACATGGTGGTTTGGGGATCCACAAAGACCAGGGTTCATGTGGTAACACAATAATTGCCGGTGCTTTTTTTATTTTTTTCTCTGTGAACAGTCGTTTGGGATCCAGACTTTCGTGTGGGGGTGGGGGGGTGTATGGTGTTGATGTGTTCGCGCACTGTTTATTTTTCCTCTGTGGACAGGGTGGTTTGGGATCAGCAAAGACTTTTTTTTGGTGTGTGTGTGTGTGTGTGAGTTGATACGTCAGCGCAATGACCACTAGTGCCGTTTGTTTTTCCTCTGTGGATAGGGTGGTTTGGGATCTGCAAAGATGTTTGCCAGTTCTTGCTTGGAGGGGGGGGGGGGGGGGGGGGGTCAGCACAATAATCACTAGTGCTGTTCCTTTTTCCTCTGTGGACAGGGTAGTTTGGGGTCTGCAAAGACGTTTGCCAGTTCTTGCTTAGGGAGGGCGGGGTGCGTGGGGGTGATGTGTCAGCGCAATAATCACTAGTGCTGTTTATTTTTCCTCTGTGGACAGGGTGGTTTGGGATCTGCAAAGACTTTTGTGTGGGGGTGGGGGGTGAAAACCTTCCTGTTCTCAAAGTATTTTTGCCCCAACTAACATCAGTACCCAGTTTCTGCTACAGTCATCGTGTGTTTGTGCGCGCACACACATTATGATGTATGATACAGATCAGTGTCGTACACATTTGAATTCATTGTGTTTTTTCGTTCATGGGGGAGGGGTGCTTGTCTTTCCATATGGTGCTTTGTGTGGGTTGTTTGGGTGGAACTGTGCCACTCTATGTGTGTACAGAATATCATATTTAGGTTAATATGTATCATGGGAGCACTCAGGGCGTTGATGAACGCATGATAAATGTACATTATTATTATTGTGTGTCCGCACAATAACCACTAGTGCTGTTTGTTTTTCCTCTGTGGACAGGGTGGTTTGGGATCCGCAAAGACTTTTGCCAGTTCCTGCTGGGGGTGTGCCCCTGCCTACAGGAGTACGGCAACATCTCCTACTCCCTGCAGCACAACGACTCGGAGAGTGGGGCCAGCACGCCCGACTGTGAGAAAGTGAAAGGCATCAGCAGACTAAAAAAGGGGGCCATTGATGAGCAACCGAAAGCTGTGGTGCCGGTTCTCTCTATAGAGACACCGGATTAGCCACCCGTTTTGCTTGTGTGCTTTGGGGGGGGGGGGTGTGGGTGAGTGGGGTGTCTCTCCAAAGTTGTGTGATTGTAGAGAGTTCATTCTGAGGAAGTCGAAGTTCTCAGAACTTTCAAAGTGTCTCATCGGGTAAACCAAAGCTTTTCAGATCCATGGGAAATGGACAAACAAACAAGGCTGTGCTACTAACTAGCGTTCTGTGCTGGGGGGACCCTCCGAAGGTGTGACCGTAGACAGTTTGCTCTGAAGAAGTGAAAGTTCTCTGAACTTACAAAGTGTCTCACTGGGTAAACCCTAGCTTCTTGGATGCACAGGAAGAGGACGAACAAATGATGCTGCGCTACAAACTAGCGTGCTGCATAGTTTACTGCCAACACTGCCACTGGAGACACCTCATTGTGAGGAAGTGAACAGTGTCAGGGAACTGGGGTGACCCGCGCTGAGCAATAGGGTTTAAAGTACGGAACTGATCGACAGCCTGTGCTTGGTTTCAGCACGTTTAGGTGTGTCTGGCGCAGCCTTGTTGGACAGCGGAGGGAGGTGAATGAAGGGGCTACCCTCGGTGGTGCTGGCTTTCCTGTTTGTTTTATAGGTGCGGACATTTAGACCAGTGCCGTGTGTGAAGGCACCACCTTGGTGACCCTAGTGAGGACAACTGAACGGTTTCAATAACCAAAAGGACAGAAGATATTATTCTATACATTCCCTGTACAGTGATATAGTCTTCAAATTGTAGAAGGTGGCCATTTTATGAGAGGAGTAACAGAATCCAGAATTCTGAGAGAGAGAGAGAGAGAGAGAGAGAGAGAGAGAGAGAGAGAGAGTAACTGGATTTCAGTGTCCAGAGAGACGGAGAGAAAGAGATAGTTGTTAATAAGTAACTAAATTTTAATGTCCTGTCAAGAGAGGGAGAGAGAGTGACTGGATTTCAATGTTCAGAGAGACAGAGAGAAAGAGACAGTTGTTAATAAGTAACTGAATTTTAATGTCCTGTCAAGAGAGAGAGAGAGAGAGTGAGAGAGCTGATCAGCCATCCTGTTGTTACCGCAGATCAATCAGTGTTTGAAATCAGTGTGAATGATTCAGCTCTGGGTATGGTCAGAAGTTTTTAAGTGCTGCATAGAGTGAGAAGAGTGAAGTGTTGTATGGCCTACAGATGCCAGCATGGTGCCAAAGACTTCTGTCTGTGTACACACCCGGTGAATGGCTCATTTCTGTTAATGAGCAGTTCTTCAAAATGTTCTTAGTCTATCAAAGTGTTCACTCTTGCCCTAGTGATCTGAATGGTTGGAGAACATGTGAAGTGTATTCTTCTGGAGATAATGATTTAACTGAATCTGATACACAAACTAAGATGCGATGAACATCATGGTTTTTTGTTGTTGTTTTTAACTCAAAATGCTAATGTTCTTCATGCTTCCCATTAATTATTGTTGCCATAATCTGATGAAAGTCAAAAATCCTCTTCTTGTTTTGTCTTTTGAATTAAGTTTTATTGTTTGTTGTTCATAGTTTTGTCCAAAAGTTATTATCTGTTGAAATCTGAAGACATTTTAAAACTCTGTTCGGTAATTATGTACTGATTGCCTTGCTGTCAGTTTCGCTAAATCAAATACAGATAGAACAAGATGAGCTAACACACCACTCACATTCAGGATTGAAGCAACAACTGTTATTAGTCTTTTTTGTGACCTTGAAAATCATAGTTCAGGAGCTTTGTGAGAGTTGAGGTGGCCGTCTTGGGCTGTCTGTCCTAACGAGCCTTCTGGTTTCCATGGACGTCAAGCTATATTGAATGGTGCTTCAGCATTGTCCATAATATGTCAAATGACATGCGAGGACATTAAGCAACACAACTGAATGGAACCTTGAAAATGGCTCAGGGTTCCCCCAAACTAGGGTGAAAGTGGAAGGCCTGACAGAGGTATCATCAAGAAGAGTTTCTAAGATCTCACTTGAACAATGTGTGGGAAAATGCCAACAATAAGACCCACCCTTCTCCCCCTGCAGGAAGTTCGTCAGTTATCTTTATTAAATTTAAGGCATTATGTTTTTGATGTAATAGTAGCTCAAAGTTGGAACAAATCTAAAAGGATTGGTATCAGTTTAGTTTCATATTTTTGCTGTTTTGCTGGGAACTTGAAATCAGATGACTTTTGTGAAACTGGTATAAAAACATAGCCGGGCTTAATGGAGGTTATCACCATGCAAAGTTCAAAGGTCCCACGTGATCGGTCTTTGAGGTAAAGCCAACAACAAGTGTTTCGGCAGAGTCAGGAAATCATCCTTAAAGGGAAGTTGAAGTGAAGATGCAAGATGTCTGGAAAATGCAAAACACAGGCAGATCTTTTCATCTGCAGGCTTCTTCTGATGGTTCCAGCAGTATTGTGAAATGTTCATTTCAATGTTGCTATACGTCCACAGAAACCATCTGATTTATTAGAGATGGGGAGCCCAGGACGGCCACCTTGACTTTCACACAGCTCCTGAGCTCTGAATGTTGTACAAAAGAAGGACCCCACTTTAGGAGTGTCAAAAGGGAAAGCTAATGTTAGTTTTTGTGTAGATGGTGTGTGTGTGTGTGTGTGTGTGTGGGGGGGGGGGGGGGCATTGATTATCTCCCTTTTAGTAAATGCCCTCAGTCCCCAAATATCAGTATATGTGTGTGATCTAGTCTGTGTATATGTAAATTGTAACTGTCATGCTGTACTTTTCCCCTGATGATGTTTCCATAAATTTGAGCCCTGGTCTTTGCATTGCAGTCAGTAGCACCTTAGCTGCAGCCAAAACTTGGTAATGGTATGCACACTGATCACAGAGTGACGTGTTTGAACATGTCTCGGTCAGAAACAGAAATTGTGCACTGCAGTAAACAGTCTCATTCCTGGACAGAGATGAATGATCACAAGATTTTCCAGCAGGCCATACTGCATAATCTTGTGGGATTCTGTCCTGTCAGCTTCTACAAGTGCATTGGTAGCTGTTGTTGATACTTAGGCATCATTTGCTGATTTTTGTCCCCTGAAATGCTTTTAATTTCAACACTTTGAGCGCTTTTTGACATCATCTGGTGACACCCACCATGGATAAAATAGCAACACTTTGAGAGCTTTGACATCATCTGGTGACACCCACCATGGATAAAATAGCAACACTTTGAGAGCTTTGACATCATCTGGTGACACCCACCATGGATAAAATAGCAACACTTTGAGAGCTTTGACATCATCTGGTGACACCCACCATGGATAAAATAGCAACACTTTGAGAGCTTTGACATCATCTGGTGACACCCACCATGGATAAAATAGCAACACTTTGATAGCTTTGACATCATCTGGTGACACCCACCATGGATAAAATAGCAACACTTTGATAGCTTTGACATCATCAGGTGACACCCACCATGGATAAAATAGCAACACGTTGAGAGCTTTGACATCTGGTGACACCCACCTTGGATAGCTCCTTAGTCAGAGGGAATGTTTTGCAGTGGCAATTGTGCTATGGAATATAGGGCTGATCAGTTCAGAAGTTTTGTTTTGGGTGCTAATTGAGTAATATGCATTTTCACTTTCCTGTGTCAGTTTCCTTTGTGTTTCTCACATCTGCATCAATGTTTTCTTTGTTTTGGTGGTAATGCAAACTTTACACTTTATAATTGGGAGATCCAAACGTGTTCCTGTTTTTATTTTGTATTTTGGACAGGGTAAGAACTGAGGGGTACAGTGTTTGAACTAGATCAGATAAGCTGGTTAATTAATCACTTAAAAATAATGTCTGGTCAACTGCACATTTTAAACCTATTCTCATTAAACTGTTCCCACAAGTGGAACATTATACATACACAACAGTAAGTATGTTGTCCTTAATATGTCAGCCCGACATCTTAAGACGTTAAACCCCATATCATCATCAGTAAGCATGTCAACAGTTGAGGGAAATTTAAACTTTTATCACATGTGCAGTGTCCACAAAATTGCAGTATTCAAATTTTGCACCTTGGCTAGCCACAGGGAGCCTGATACTCATCAAGTGTAACCAATGAACAGCACTGTAACCACTTTGGTGGATACTCAAAATATGCTGTGTAAAGCTACAGTCACTCATTCAGAATCACAGGTGACTAGAGCACAGTGGGAAGTAGGAAGCAGAGAACAGTGCACTGCGTAGATGTCATTTGCTATTTGCTTTTTTATTAAAGCTACAGTCACTCATTCAGAATCACAGGCGACTAGAACACAGTGGGAAGTAAGAAGCAGAGAATAGTGCTGCGTAAAACTGCAGTCACTCATTCAGAATCACAGGCGACTAGAGCACAGTGGGGCTGCAAGGAAGCAGAGAATATTGCTTTATAATTGCCATTGGGAAGTGCTTGGGGCTCATCTGGAGATGAGGTGCTTGACACGGGTTCACGGAAAATACAATAAACAAAAAATCACCACAGAGACAGTGCAGTGATGATGATGAGTACCTGTTTAGGGAGTGCTACTAATGTCCATGGAAAAACCGCAGCCATAGTTGTAGAGCATGCTAGGAAGGTCTCGTTTTAAAAAAATGATGAACAAAGGCACAAAGTTTTTGTATTTTTTTTTTAATAATGTGGGTCAAAAACGTGTAAATGCATCTCTCAAATTTGAGTACGAATGGGGCAGAGGGGTGGCTGGCTGGTGTGGCGCAAGGTGGGTGGGGTGCAGATTGATTAATGCATTTCCTTCTTTTTTCCCCCTGCAATATAGCATTGGTGGACTGATTTTCTTAGAACTGGTGTAATACTGTCTGAGCTCTCCAACAGAGCACTCAAAGACCTTGGTTTCAGCACAGAAACTAAAAAACAACCGTCACCACCATCAGTATAGTTTTATAGCAGAATAGAAAGAGTGACCGTTTTACTGCTTTACCAGATCAGTTCACCTGCCAATGTGGACGATAGTACATCTATGAATAAACCAAATATACAGCCAGGAAATGTTGCATTTTGCAACAAAACGTGACGTTTCAGTGGGTCCACTTTAAGATGTACAGTGGAAGGTACCTTTTAATCTTATTTTGTGATACGCATTGATAGTAATAATCATCATGCCACTTGTACGTTGCCAATGAGGAGTGTTCATTATATTCAAGTGTTACGTGTACTGAACAATGCAACAGGGTATCAATACCTGCGTATTTGTGAACGCGAGTGTGTTTAACTTAGATGTAATAATTATGTAGAGTTTTTTGTTTTTTGTATATTTTGTTATTAGATTAGGACTGCTGTCTTACGATTGGTGTGGGGAAAACAAAAGCTGCATGCGACAGAAGGGGTGTGTGTGTGTGTGTGTGTGTGTGTGTGTGTGTGTGTGTGTGTGTGTGTGTGTGTGTGTGTGTGTGTGTGTGTGTTGAGTGTGTGTGTGTGTGTGTGTGTGTGTGTGTGTGTGTGTGTGTTTGAGTGTGTGTGAGTGAGTGTGTGTGTGTGTGTGTGTGTGTGTGTGTGTGTGTGTGTGTGTGCGCGTGCGTGCGTGCATGTGTGCATTTATGGAACTAGCCTTTTCAGGGACAATTTCAAAGTGACTCATTGAAACCATGGAATAGGTGAAATGAACATCACCCGCAGTTGAAAAGAAAACAGTTGTGATGGTAAAGTATCGTTGATTTCATGTAAGCTGTCAGAATTACTGACATTTTTTTCATGTGCTCTTTGCCACCTTTGAATTTGACATCAGGGATAGAACAGTCTGAGATTTGGCATACAGGTCATGGAAATACTAGATATTTTTCATTTCTGTTTTTTGTTCGGTCTCTGTTCACTGAGAAAGCTTTTAAGAAAACTGAAAATTGTCAACCTAATGTGGTGTTACTGTTGTTTTTATTTACCATAGAATTTCATTTTTGTGATATATTTTTTACAATTTATTATTCTGTAGCATTTTACCTCTGTGAACTTTTGATGACTTGTGCATCTCTAGATTAGAGTGTTCTAGAACAGGGGTGGGGGGGTTGGAGACACCTGAAGCTATTTTTAGCTCACTATAATTTTTGGGTAATATCAGATGGCAGATGAAATAAAAATAATGCTTCAGAGAAATATCACTGCAAGTCAGAGAATCATGTTTTTTGATACAAAACTGAGAAGGCTAGTTCCTTTGAAGAGTACACTTAACCTGTCTCAGAATTACAGGTTTCTCTGTCATAAAATTTCATATAATCATGACAAAAACAGAGATGTGTGTCAAGAGCTATTTCTTACATCCATTTGCATACCTAAATTTTTCTTATGTTATTGCTTACCTCTCCATGAATGTATCTCTAGACAACATGAACATGCTGGTCATTGCATAAAAAAGGGTGAAATTCCATGGTACAATAAAATGTAGAGAAATCAGTCCGGTGAGATCACAGCTTTATGTGTGTGCTATGTATGTGTTTGATATTGTGGTGTGTGTGTGTGTGTGTGTGTGTGTGTGTGTGTGTGTGTGTGTGCGTGCACTTGTGTTGAATTTTGAAAATACGTGCATTCAAAGAATGTGTAAGCCCTAGCCTGCACATTGTCCATGATACTTGAAAATCAGCTCAGGCTCCGAAATGTTTAATTGTGAAAAGCTTAAAAACGAAAATTGTGCACACTGTAACCAAGGGGAAGAGGCATAGTGCAGGATGTACATGTGCCCATTATTATTGTGTGCATGTGTACAGTTTGTACCAATGGCATGGTTGTGTGCAACAAACACCACCCACCTCCCTCCCCAAACACTGGCACAGTGTGGCATGCACCTGCAATTTGAGAAATTTCTGATTTCCAGCAAAACCCACTTTGATTCTGGGGTAAACGGTGTAGAAAAAAAATCAATAAATTTTTATTTACAGAGTACTTGGATGAGACATCAACAGAGTACTTGGATGAGACAGTAAGTATAAACTTGGCGTTTTATGCCCAGTCAACCAGTGCAGTAATGTCAAGGCGATTCAGATATATGATAAGCACTTGGTATTTTTAATGGTTTCTGAAGAGGGGCTCTGAGTTTGTTGCATGTTTTTAAAAACATTTTGGGCATAAAATATTTGTAAAGTTCAAATGGCCGGTCAGATACAGCACATTTTTTATTTTGTCTCAAGATACCATCAATTATTTTTTGTCAGGGTTGGGGGCAATTTGGGAAATGGTCCCCACCCCCAGTAAAGAGTTATTTTTGCCACTCATCCCCAAACGATAAAGAAAGGATACTGGCAGAGAGCACTCTCCCTTGTTTACAGGGTATGCCGATAGCCGATGCTCAGAAAGTGGTTGATACGAAGTGCATGGAGGATGCAGCAACTGTTGTGCAATGATCAAGTTTAAAAGCAATGCATCCATCAACATATAACTCTCAAACACCCAAGGCACACCACAGAACAATTTGTTTTTATTGTGTCTCAACAGAACACTCACACGCACTGCAACACTGTGTCAACGTCATGCAGGAAAACGGATGGAACTGCATTCAGATCGTGCCAACTGTTCACGCACTCATACATAAATGGTGCACATGCAAGTTGCAGTCCTTTCTCAGACTCTGCCCATCATTGATTGACCCTCTGACTGCTGTCAAAGGCAATGTACCCAGACACTGGCCTTGAATGCCCAGCGGCAAGGGTTAACTTCAATTTTTCAAGTCTGATACGGAAAACCTTTTTAATTGATGGGTGTAACATTTAAAGGAGACCCCAAGCAAGCAAGCATCAGAGGTCCTAATGATAGGAATGGAATAAAAAATACACTCACAGCATTTCCCCCCGTTGATTTATGTCTAGTTCCTTTATATAAATTTGACATTTGAAAATTGGAGAACACAGCCATGAGTGTAGCCATTTTTACCTTGTCTGTGATGCCATGAATGTATCTTGCATGAGTGGCATCCATGTATGTTACATCACAAACCCTTTTCTGCTCTTCACTGGTCAAGAATAAACCAACATGGCTGTGCCCTGAGCTCAAATTCAAAACAAAAAAGTACAGCTGTTGCATGAATACTGATGGAATCGCCATATGAAGCCTGCCAATATTTGCATTTTTAGGACAACTTGCACCTTTGCATGAGGTCCCTTTCAATGATTAAACCTGTAACAGTCAGCATCAGGATCATATATACCCACAGTTTCCATCATCCTGTGTGTATTCATCTGAACCCTATAGCCCACCTCCTTGAACCGAGCTGAGAAAAAACAAGAAACTACAACTGTGTTTATAAGCATGGCTATCAATTCAACTGCGATCCACAAAAGAATACTTGTTAATTTTTTTATATTTTTTTAACAAAGACCATGTTGGACATAAAAGCGATACAGAGGCAGCTATATTTCTGTGTAACAAAGGCATCGAAAAGAAAAGGAGACTGATGGATTATCCTTGCAGTATTCCCTCTCTACTTCCGCTTCCACATGGACTTCATCCACCCTGGTGACAACAGTACGCAGCAAGGGTTAAAACACGCACACTCACCGTGACTTGCAGACTCATACAAAATGGACAGATCTCAACTCAGGCAGTACTTCTTCAAAAACAAACAAACAATGCTACTCTTCTACTGAAACTGAATACTCTGTACACATAATAATATTCAATCGGAAGTGTAGTTTGACAGTGCAATGTCAGCGAAAAAATTAAACAAAATGACTAACAAAGCCATTCAACTCACATTCACCAAAATGCATCACCACATCTTCTTTTTGACTCAAACCTCCATACACAAAGCTGTACAAGTAAATAATACAATTACAAAAGCAACACTCCCAAACACATAAATACAATGAAACTGCCTCACTGGTTGGGATCATCAAAATTAGTTCTTTCCAGCAACAAAATCATCTTAAGAGAACTGAAAAATGCACAGAAAGTATATCCTATATACTTTCTGTGCCTTGTGATTGAATCACTTTGCCTTGAGCAGGACCTTATTTCAAGGGAACTCAATGGAATCAGCCACCTCAAAAGTTCTGTCCCAGATGTCTGGCCTTTCTACAGCAGACAGAAGAGATAAAAAAACACAAACAAAAAAACAGCAACAAAAAACAGCAGAACTGTATTTTAAGGGAACTTAATGGAGTCAGCCATCTCAAAACTGGTTTTGTCCCGGAAATCTGATCTTCCTACAACAGGCAGAAGAGATCAAATATGATCTTAAAATCAAGGATTTTGTTTAAAAACACTATGCTGATTTTCTGTTCAGTTTACAAGCCTACTGGCATCCGTGAAGGTTAGTGGGACCGGATGTAGAAAACACCACCACCGCGTCACAGCTGGCCCAAGCTTAATGGTTTACCCGTAGCCTCTTTCATCTTGTTTCTCTGGCACCCAGCACTCACAGCATTTGTGCATTACACCGACTTCAGTGTGTGCAACAAGGGTCAGCTTGGACCCTTGCGGTTGTACACAACTTGTGCGTTACACCGCTATCAGTGTGGGCAACAAGGGTCAGCTTGGACCCTTGTGGCTGTACACAACTTGTGCGTTCCACCGGTATCAGTGTGGGCAACAAGGGTCAGCTTGGACCCCAAACTCCAAGCATTGGTTCCTGTCATCCTTTCTTCAACCACTGCCATATTTAGTTACGCCATAGGGTCCAGAAAACTGTCAGCTAATGAGCATTTCTTTCGTTGGTGCTCAAACAGTAATAAGTTACAAACAACTCAAATAAAACAAGGTGTGTCATTTATAGTCACCGACAAAGTTTACACCAGCACAAACAAAACCCCAATCATTTGAATCGGGATGGAACTCTTTTTTTTATATACTGTTTACCAGGGGTGGATGCGTCTGGTGTTTATGTGCGTGCTCGGGCGCTAGGTTGCTTCTAGTCATATTAGTACCCGAACCTTTCAGAGGGCACTGACCGCGTTACTGGACAGCTGTGCAGAAATAAAGAGTGCCCCTTCAGTGGCGTAACTAAATCTGGCAGAGTTTGGAGAAGGTGCCAGAAAGCGATGCTCAGAGTGTGCTCAGACCCTTGTGGTTGTTCACAACTTGTGCGCAGGAAGTCCCGCCAATCGTTGCTTGTAAAATGCAGATTAGAATTTGAACACAAAATCAAGGGAGCATTTGAAAAAAAAATCCTTGATTTTCAGTTTTAAATTTGATCTCTTTTTTTTGGACAAAATTCCTTCAGGAGGGTTCCACTGTGTAAAACCCTTCTTTGAAAACACCCTGTACCCTAGTGGGCTAGCTGGGCCCGGCGGTAAGGTGGACGACACTGGCACGGTTCCCTGCTTCAGCTCCCCCTTCCCTTGAAATGCTGTGGTTTGTGAACGCTGTCTTGTGACTTTGCCCCTTGCAATCAATAAAACGTGAAAATGGCTCACTCCGCTGACCATCTTAATGCAGAAATTTATTCTGGTGGTGACAGTTACAGTAGCATTAGGCGTAGTGCCCCCTCCACCCACCTCCTGGGATCTCAATCTAGTCATGTAGCAGTGCCTACCCAGTGGCAATTTGGCATTAAGCAAGCCTACAATGAACCAACCAACCCTGTACACAACCCTGTAGAAACAAATGAAACATTCCTTCCCCTCCCTGGTAGATTCCAGAAGAAAAGTATTTATAAGCTCACCATGCCAGGGTTAGGAGATGGGTTAGAATAATCAATCAAATATTTTTTTCAAAGCCACCCAGCGGTGTTGATATAGACGGGTTTTCCTGCACAGTCTGACCACCTTGTCATGTTTGCACGCACAATCCGACATCCCTGTCATGTTTGCACGTACAGTCTGTCTTGTCATGTTTGCACATGCAATCTGTTTTGTCATGTTTGCACATGCAGTCTCTTTTGTCTCTAGATAGCAAGGGTGGCTGGTTACACAGTTTGTTTACATAAGCAAGAGCTTGTTTTTCAGCTGTGATAGGCTCCTCACGTGGCAAACTCCACCTTCCAGAAATGGGATCAAAGATGTTGTGTGGCTGACCTTGTGGCGGTGTAATAACACTGGCCATGCACGCAATCCTCTCACCCTGTGGAATGCATTTGTCAGTGTACAGCTGCATGTTCCAGGTGACCCTCAGAGTGCTCAGCAGGGGAACACGACATCAAGAAGAACACCCCTTCACAACAAACCCCTTCAAAATGAAACTGCCCAAGACAATGCTATATCAAGAAAAACACCCCTTTACAACCAACCCCTTCAAACTGAAACTGCCCAAGACAATGCTATATGAAGAACGACACCCTACCACAACAAACCCTTTCAAAATGAAACTGCCCAAGACAATGCTACATCAAGACGAACACCCCTTCACAACCAACCCCTTCAAAATGAAACTGCCCAAGACAATGCTACATCAAGAAGAACACCCCTTCACAACCAACCCCTTCCAAATGAAACTGCCCAAGGCAACGTGGTGAAAATAACGCTGCGACATCTCAAGTCTGCCTCCTGTCAGGGGAAATAAAATTCTGATGGGGATTGCAGCCACTTTCTCTTCAGAGGGTGTCACTGCCAGTGAACAGTTATTTTCTACGAGCTCCCCAGCACAAGATGAGTGGCTAAATACACTAGTGAATCCTCTCATATATAAAGTGATAGTTAACAAATGTCAAGCGCCCATGACCTCTGCTGGCTGTAACTCCACATCCCCCCCCCCCCCCCACCACTTCTTCTTTTGTGCTGGCAAAAAAAAAAAGAAAAAAAAAGAAGAAGAAAAAAAGCACCACACACACACACCAATACCATCTTACATTTGCACCTCTCTTACACAAACACAGACACTGACATGAAAATTAAAAAAATACACACGCACACACATACACACAATAAGACATTAGTTAAAACAGGCATTTTGGATACTTGTCAGTCAGCCACAACTGTTAAAACACGCAACACCGAAACCAACAGTTCAGAGCTGCCCAAAACAACAGCAAATTTCTCTGTTGGACGCAACAGACCACGGTGCTGAGGGACCCACCTTTTGTTGTTGCTGTTCAAGGGTTATGGGTGACCCTGGTCTTCTTGATCCTGTACCCAAACGCGGGATTCCAGCAAACCCTAGTCTTCCCCAAAACCTTTCTGACCACTTCAGATTGGGCCGTGGCACTTGTCCAATTTATTTCCCTCCCCATTCCCACTCTTGGGTCTTTGGCTACCCTGGTTTTCTCAGTGTTTTTTTTCTCATTGTTGGGTTACCAACCAACTACCCTAGTCATATACAATTCGGATGGAGCACGGGACTGGGAACTGGCGCTGTGCAGGTGGCAGGTTCTTCTCTTCCCTTCGGTCAGTCTTCTATCTGTGCCCCACCCTCTCCTTGATCCACGCTTCGATCTTCTGCTTCAGGGCCTTGTCTGTAAAGCAAGAACAGAGGCAGAGACTGCTAAGAACAGAGAAACAGACTGCCTTACGGCACTGGCTGTAAAATGTGAACACAGAAACGGACAGGCACATGCACCCCCCCCCCCTTCTCTCTCACACACATACACCCCCCTCCCCCCCCCTTCTCTCACCCCCCCCTCCTCTCTCACACATACATATACACCCCCTCCACCCCCCTCTCTCTCTCTCTCACACACACACACCCGTATCCCCCCTCTCTCTCATCCCCCCCTCTCCTCTCTCACACACACATACACACACACACCCCGAGCCCGGTGGCATACCTGGGACGAGCTCATCCTCCGTCAGGGGCTGCCTGTTGAAGGGGTCGGTCTGAGAGTTGAGCAGGTGTCGTGAGATGATAGACCGCTCCATAACGGTGCCACTGGGCAGTATCACAGGGTCCTTCATAAGTGTGTCCATCAGGGGATCTGCACAATGAACCATTCCACCCACTGCACTTTCCTGCCGGCAAGACATATATGTTTTCCACATGTGACGTTCCACCCACTGCACTTTCCTGCCGGCAAGACATAAAATATATGTCTTCCATATGTGACGTTCCACCCACTGCACTTTCCCGAATGCGAGGCCTATGTGTGTTTTCCATATGTGACGCTGTTGGAATGTGGATGATTTTCAGAAGCCTGGCTGTCCTGTGGTGAATGGCAGCCTCCATGCAGAGACTCTATGTTTCCTGCCAAGACCTGAAGTTGCCACTGAGAAAAGATGAAGAAGAAAGATGTGCGGGAGGCTGGTGCCGGTCTGTGTATGTTTGCCTGTCGGTGGATGTGTGGGAGCAGATGTGCAACTAAGCATAAAAAATACCCTTAGTAACATGAAAATTAAACATGCTTTAGTGACATTAAATTCTCAAGCAAATTTCATTCAATCAGTTCTTCTGGAATGTCCAGTTTGAGTTTACTCTGAAATGTTTGAATTGTTTGAATGAAACTTACTCCAGACTTGAATGAAACTGTTGAACAAAACAGAATTTGTAAAATGTTTTTTCTGGCATTCAGTATCACTGTGTAATTTGTATTCCACAGCAGAGCTGAATTTCCATAGCTGAAATTATTATTATAGTTTCTGATCCACCTTGTGTTTACTGCGCACTGAGTGATAATGCACATGTATGAATGCAACAGGGCAAAATCCCTTCCTGCATTTCCGTATCCTTTCACATATAATTATCCATGTATTTTTTCATACATGGTGAACTCTTTTATAGCTTGGAGGTTCAGCAAAGACGCTGGTACATCCTCAAACCAATGCTCACCTTTGAACTCATCTGGAATTTCCCCATAATCCTCCTCTGCCTCTGCTCGCTGCTTGACAATTTCCTGCACGCGCTCCTGGATGTTGCGGAAGTGGCCAATCTCCGACTCTGTCTTGATGCGAGCCTTGATCATGCGCGCGATGGCATCGTCGAACAACTCCTTGGTGTAGGAACGCTGAAAAATACTTGATTATAACCAACCAAGCAACGCAGAATCCAAACACACATGCTTATACTATTGGGGCAATACCAAACACGTGCAAATTGTGGGGCAAGTCCCTTTACATAGTCTGTTGTCTGTTTCTCTGTCTGTCCCAGATCTATGTAACCACAAGTGTTGTGGCAGCAATGTACTGTGTCTGTCTGTACCAGGTCTATAATTATGACCACCAGTGTTGTGGCTGCTATGTACTGCGTCTGTCTGTCCCAGGTCTATATGACCACCAGTGTTGTGGCAGCAATGTACTATGTCTGTCCCAGGTCTATAATTATGACCACCAGTGTTGTGGCTGCAATGCACTATGTCTGTCTGTCCCAGGTCTATAATTATGACCACCAGTGTTGTGGCTGCAATGCAGTATGTCTGTCTGTCCCAGGTCTATAATTATGACCACCAGTGTTGGGGCTGCTATGTACTGTGTCTGTCTGTCTGTCTGTCCCAGGTCTATAATTATGACCACCAGTGTTGCGGCTGCAATGCACTACATCTGTCCGTCCCAGGTCTATATGACCACCAATGTTGCAGTAGCAATGTACTAGTCTGTCTGTACCAGGTCTATATGACCGCCAGTGTTCTGGCAGATAAGTACTGACTACATCTGTCTGTCCCAGGTTTATATGACCGCCAATGTTGCGGCAGCAATGTGCTATGTGTCTGTCCTAGATAAGTAACCACATAGCAGCAGAAAACTGGCTGTGTGAGTCTGTCTATGCATGTGACTGCCCAGTGTTGTGGCAGCAGCATACTGAGAAGAGTCACACAGCCGAAACCTGTCGTACATAATTATAAGCCTCTCAAACAACGACACAGCGCTTCATCAGCAACGCTCAGAGACCAGCCGCATCTCCATCTAGCCGTCCCGGGCCTCAGTCAGCAGGCAGCCACTGCGCAGCACCGCAGCAGTGCACGGTGAGGACTGTCTCCAGCACAGAACGGAGCGAGGTTTACCTCATCCTGCGCGATGGCCGAGAGGAACTCGTGGCAGTCCAGGTGCAGGTAGATGTCGGTGAGGGTGTTGAGGAGCTTCTTGGGCTCCCACCCGTACTTGGCCGGGTTCTTCACCTTCAGGTCTTTGCACTTGGGGCCACACAGCTGCTGCAGGTTGAAGTCCAGCATGGCTGCCAGGCGGTCCACCAGCGACTGAAAGTGGAATGTAAAGTCAACCAACCGCCTGTGGTCCGTCTCCTGTGGGGTGCATTGTGAACTGCTTGTCTTTGAAAGGGGTAAAACCTCCATGAGAACTTCTGTCAATGATGGCAACATGTTTTTACTGTTAAAAGGTACCCCTGTTTTCACAGGTTGTCTGAGCTTTCAACCCTGTACTCTGATCAGGTCCCACCTTTTTCACCTAATGCTCCACTCATATGAACCTTCAACACATGAGAAAAGTGGAGTGAGGGCTAAAGTCACAAAACTGAAAAGAAGATTAAGTACAGTATTGCTTGGGGTCATTCTTAATGAGACTCATTATTATTATTTTTATCATGATTAATTAAAAAACAGGAGAAGTTGCTGACCTCAGCAAGGAATGGCTTCTTGATTTTCTCAGTGAGGTAGTGAAACATCTCCACTGTCTCCACTGCCAGCGTCAGGTAGGATCGACACTGCCGCTCATCCATCGACAGCTGACGGGTCTTCTGCTGCTGCTGCTCCTGGAATCACATCATCATCAAAAATGACCAGTGCCACATCGTTTCAATCACTGTCATTCAAAATGATCTGCATTATCTTTGTTAGCAGCTGGAAACTCTCCATAAAACAGAATCAACACACAAGGGAGTTAATTAGCGCTCAAAAGACATCACACAAACACAACAACAAAGACGTAAGTCGCCTATGGTAACTCTCACCTGGCCTGCATGCAAATACAAGGTACATAAACTCCACCAGAAGTTCATCCTCTCCATGAAACAAAGCTGTTTTGTTCTTCCCAGTTAAGAGCAAAATGTATCGAATCTTTGATTTCCTATTACAAACAAACACAAAAAGTGGGGATGGGTGTAGGGAGTGGGGGCATGTTGCCTAGATAAAAACTCACATACTGTGGGTCATTTTTTGCCCCCTGAGGGCGTGACCTGTTGGGCCTAATTTTCCATGCAACAGACCGCTACTCACTCTGGGCAGAGCGTTCCACTGTGTGGCGTTGTCCATCAGATCCTGCACCTCGTGGATACGCTTCAGGCTGTCCAGGCTCTCGTCCAGCAGGAAGGTCATGTCGTTGATCAGCATGTTCACAAACCGCGTGAACTGCCTCCCATTGCTGCAACACAGAGAACACGGACCTCCTCATAAGCTGATGAAGGACAGACGAACTTGGAAGTGAAAACTGCTTTTAGCTAAGCCACAGAATGGGAAGGTTGGACCCTTGTTGATTTTTTTTTTTAAATCCACACTGATCTCTCTTCCAAAGCTCAGTTGGTCAGGTGTCTGAAGCTTGTACAGAGTCAGAAACACACACACACACACACACACACACACACACACACACACACACACACACACACACAGAGAACACTCACTCTGCCTCATGTATGAAGTTGGTCAGGTGTCTGAAGCTTGTACAGAGTCAGAAACACACACACAGAACACACACTCTGCCTTCTGTATGAAGATGGTCAGGTGTCTGAAGCTTGTACAGAGTCAGAAACACACAGAACACCCACTCTGCCTTCTGTATGAAGATGGTCAGGTGTCTGAAGCTTGTACAGAGTCAGAAAGACACAGAACACTCACTCTGCCTCCTGTATGAAGTTGGTCTGGTGTTTGGGGATGGCCCACATGGATTTGAAGATGATGGCAAGGTGATAGCGGATGGTGAACTTGTCGTAGAACTCACTGCTGGCTCCGGTGCTCTCCACATCTGTAAACATCACCAGCGAGGGTCAAGAAGAAGGTGAAGATGAGGGAGAAGTAAGAGCAGAGCAGTCAATGCCTAGGGAGTACTGTCCCTACACTGTAATGACTGTCTCTGCCACTGCATCTCTCTACATACTGTCCTTACACTGTAATGACTGTGCCGCTGCATTTCTCTACATACTGCCCCTACACTGTAATGACTGTCTCTGCCACTGCATCTCTCTACATACTGCCCCTACACTGTAATGACTGTCTCTGCATCTCTCTACATACTGTCCCTACACTGTAATGACTGTCTCTGCTACTGCATCTCTCTACATACTGACCCTACACTGTAATCACTGTCTCTGCCACCATATCTCTCTACATACTGACCCTACACTGTAATCACTGTCCCTGCCACTACATCTCTCTACATACTGCCCCTACACTGTAATGACTGTGCCACTGCATCTCTTTACATACTGTCCCTACACTGTAATGACTGTCTGTGCCACTGCATCTCTCTACATACTGCCCCTACACTGTAATGACTGTCTGTGTCACTGCATCTCTCTACATACTGCCCCTACACTGTAATGACTGTCTGTGTCACTGCATCTCTCTACATACTGTCCCTACACTGTAATGACTGTCTGTGTCACTGCATCTCTCTACATACTGTCCCTACACTGTAATCACTGTCTTGGCCACTAGATGCCACTACATCTCTCTCTACATTTAGTGATGTAACACAGCATGATCACTGTCTGTGCCACTTCATCTCTCTACATTCAGTGACATAACACAGCATGATCACTGTCTCTGCCACTACACCTGTCTCTACATTCAATGACGTAACACAGCATGATCACTGTCTCTGCCACTACACCTGTCTCTACATTCAATGACATAACACAGCATGATCACTGTCTCTGCCACTACATCTCTCTCTACAGTCAATGACGTAACACAGCATGTCTCTACATTCAATGACATAACACAGCATGATCACTGTCTCTGCCACTACATCTCTCTCTACAGTCAATGATGTAACACAGCATGTCTCTACAGTCAATGACGTAACACAGCATGATCACTGTCTCTGCCACTACATCTCTCTACATTCAATGACGTAACACAGCATGTCTCTACATTCAATGACGTAACACAGCATGATCACTGTCTCTGCCACTACATCTGTCTCTACATTCAATGACGTAACACAGCATGTCTCTACAGTCAATGACGTAACACAGCATGATCACTGTCTCTGCCACTACACCTGTCTCTACATTCAATGACGTAACACAGCATGTCTCTACATTCAATGACGTAACACAGCATGATCACAGTCTCTGCCACTACATCTGTCTCTACATTCAATGACGTAACACAGCATGTCTCTACATTCAATGACGTAACACAGCATGATCACAGTCTCTGCCACTACATCTGTCTCTACATTCAATGACGTAACACAGCATGTCTCTACATTCAATGATGTAACACAGCATGACTGCTGGGGGTCTGTCCTAGCTCATGTCTGTTTTATCTTGACATGATGGCCTTGATTGCTGCAAAAGGTGGCTGCCACTGTCCCTTTATATCAATCACTGCTATTAAAACAATCCTAATGGTGCAGAAGTGAAATCCTCTGGATGAGACTATAAAGCGAGGTCCCCCGTGTTTATATGCATGCAAAAAGATCGCAAATACACATTACAGATCCTGTCAGAGTTTGGTGGATTATGAAAACATCAAAATAACCCAGCATGCACTCAGGGTTAGAACCTTTAGAGTGCTGAAGTTGACATTAAATGGAGGAAGACTGAAAGAAGGCTGACGTTACGACCACTGACCTGTTTACACTCAAATACAGATAAAAGTACACTTTAAACAAATTGTGGTATTTTCCAGACATATTTTCATTTCTTTTCCTTAATTTTAATGTGGCTTCCAGAAAAGTGGCGAAGGCTCATACTTTGCGGCAGAAATACAAGCCTCATTTTAAATTGCCGGGGAATTCTGTGTCAAGACTACACAAAGCACAGTAAGGACTATGTTCTCTTCCCCTCACTGATGCAGAACTGCCTGGGGGCCAGGGTCGGTGCACTTCCTACCATATCTACGGGACTATTTTCTCTCTCCCTCACCGACATAGAACTGCATGAGGGCCGGGGTCGGTGCACTTCCTACCATATCTACGGGACTATTTTCTCTCTCCCTCACCGACATAGAACTGCCTGAGGGCCGGGGTCGGTGCACTTCCTACCGTATCTACGGGACTATTTTCTCTCTCCCTCACCGACATAGAACTGCATGAGGGCCGGGGTGAGGAACGACAGGGCCAGCTCATGCATGAGGAGGGCCTGGTTGATCTTGACGGCCTTGGGCTGCACCATGGGCTGCATGACGAAGATCACCTCCACCATCTTTGCCAGCAGGTAGGGGTTGCGGATGTAGTTCTGGGAGCACATCATCACGATCAGCAGCTGCAGGACGGACCCTGTGCCCGGGTCTGCCAGAACATCCGGCATGTAACTGTAAACAAGAGAGAAAAGAACCTGACAAATGGTAAGGGTCAAGCAGTGTTATCTGCCAGAACATCCGGCATGTAACTGTAAACAAGAGAGAAAAGAACCTGACAAATGGTAAGGGTCAAGCAGTGTTATCTGCCAGAACATCTGGCATGTAACTGTAAACAAGAGAGAAAAGAACCTGACAAATGGTAAGGGTCAAGCAGTGTTATCTGCCAGAACAGCCGGCATGTAACTGTAAACAAGAGAGAAAAGAACCTGACAAATGGTAAGGGTCAAGCAGTGTTATCTGCCAGAACATCTGGCATGTAACTGTAAACAAGAGAGAAAAAACCTGACAAATGGTAAGGGTCAAGCAGTGTTATCTGCCAGAACATCCGGCATGTAACTGTAAACAAGAGAGAAAAGAACCTGACAAATGGTAAGGGTCAAGCAGTGTTATCTGCCGGAACATCCGGCATGTAACTGTAAACAAGAGAGAAAAGAACCTGACAAATGGTAAGGGTCAAGCAGTGTTATCTGCCGGAACATCTGGCATGTAACTGTAAACAAGAGAGAAAAGAACCTGACAAATGGTAAGGGTCAAGCAGTGTTATCTGCCGGAACAGCCGGCATGTAACTGTAAACAAGAGAGAAAAGAACCTGACAAATGGTAAGGGTCAAGCAGTGTTATCTGCCAGAACATCTGGCATGTAACTGTAAACAAGAGAGAAAAGAACCTGACAAATGGTAAGGGTCAAGCAGTGTTATCTGCCAGAACATCTGGCATGTAACTGTAAACAAGAGAGAAAAAACCTGACAAATGGTAAGGGTCAAGCAGTGTTATCTGCCGGAACAGCCGGCATGTAACTGTAAACAAGGGAGAGAAAAAAACTGACAAAGGGTAAGGGTCAAGCAGTGTTATCTACCAGAACATCCGGTGTGTAACTGTAAACAAGGGCGAAGAAAAAAAAACTGACAAAGGCTAAGGGTCAAGCAGTGTTATCCGCCAGAACATCCGGCATGTAAGTGTAAACAAGGGAGAAAAAAGAAAGAAAAAAAAAATGGTAGGGGTCAAGAAGTGTTATCCACCAGAACATCCGGCGTGTAAGTGTAAACAAGGGAGAAAAAAAAAAACGACAAAGGGTAAGGGTTAAGTATTGTTATCCTCCAGAACATCTGGCATGTAACTATGAACAAGGGGGTGGGGGGAGCCAACACAGATACTCACAGCAAGACAAAGAGCTGGAAGTCTATCCTCCAGGTAAATTCTGGCAGAGCCAAGACAGATACTCACGGCAAGACAAAGGGTAGGAAACCTGTGATGTCCTCCAGGTAAACAACACCGATACTCACAACAAGACAAAGAGCAGAAAGTCTGTGATGTCATCCAGGTAAACAGCACAAATACTCACAGCAAGACAAGAGCAGAAAGTCTGTGATCTCCTCCAGGTAAACGACACAGATACTCATGGCAAGACAAAGAACAGAAAGTCTGTAACATCCTCCAGGTAAACGACATGGATACTCACGGCAAGACAAAGAGCAAGTCTGCGACATCCTCCAGGTAAATGACACAGATACTCACGGCAAGACAAAGAGCAGCATGTTTGTGACGTCCTCCAGGTAAACAACACAGATACTCACAGCAAGACAAAGGCCAGCAAGTCTGTGATGTCCTCCCAGTAAATGACACAGACATGGCAAGACAAAGAGCAGGAAGTCTGTGATGTCCTCCAGGTAAACAACACAGATACTCACGGCAAGACAAAGAGCAGCAAGTTTGTGACATCCTCCAGGTAAACAACACAGATACTCACAGCAAGACAAAGGCCAGCAAGTCTGTGATGTCCTCCCAGTAAATGACACAGACATGGCAAGACAAAGAGCAGGAAGTCTGATGTCCTCCAGATAAACAATTCAGATACTCACGGCAAGACAAAGAGCAGGAAGTCTGTGATGCCTCCCAGTTAACAACACAGATACTCACGACAAGACAAAGAGCAGGAAGTCTGTGATGTCCTCCCAGTTAACAACACAGATACTCACGGCAAGACAAAGAGCAGGAAGTCTGTGATGTCCTCCCAGTTAACAACACAGATACTCACGGCAAGACAAAGAGCAGGAAGTCTGTGATGTCCTCCCAGTTAACAACACAGGTACTCACGGCAAGACAAAGAGCAGGAAGTCTGTGATGTCCTCCCAGTTAACAACACAGGTACTCACGGCAAGACAAAGAGCAGGAAGTCTGCGATGTCCTCCAGGTAAAACTCTGGCAGAGCTGAGAACTGCATGGGCACCTCAGTTGGCAGTGGCAACCGTGACCTGAAACCAAGTGCTGGTCTGGTTACAAGTTCCATGGAGGTTAGTCCAGTATGGATGGACAAACAGGTCACAGAACAGCACAGAATACAAATGTGTCAAACATATCACCCTTGAAGCCTATTCACAGAACAAACATCTCAACCTTGAAGCCTATTCACAAAACAAACATATCACCCATGGAGCTATTCACAGACAAACATCTCAACCTTGCAGCCTATTCACAAAACAAACATATCACCCTTGGAGCTATTCACAGAACAAATATATCAACCTTGGAGCCTATTCACAAAACAAACATTTCACCCGTGGAGCCTATTCACAGAACAAACAGCTCAACCTTGGAGCCTATTCACAGAACAAATATCTCAACCTTGGAGCCTATTCACAAAACAAACATTTCACCCTTGGATCCTATTCACAGAACAAACATCTCAACCTTGGAGCCTATTCACAAAACAAACACATCACCCTTGGAGCCTATTCACAGAACAAACATCTCAACCTTGTAGCCTATTTACAAAACAATCACCCCTGGAACCTATTCACAGAACATCTCTACCTTGGAGCCTATTTACAAAACAAGCATATCACCCCTGGAGCCTATTCACAGAACATCTCAACCCTGGAGCCTATTCACAAAACAACATTTCACACTTGGAGCCTATTCACAGAACAAACATCTCACCCATGTTGCTTGGGATCTGCAGCCCGCAGCAAGAACTGCGCCACTTGCGTGTAGAACTTGAGCACACGGATCATCATGGTCTGGTCCAGTACGCCTGCGTCCGCACACAGCTTGCTCTTCTGCAGCCTCTGTCCAAAGACATCACAACCACACCAGGGATGGTCAGAGTACACTGCAAACATGCATCATCTAACCCCCCCCCCCACCTATGAGTTAACACTGCAGCACTGTCAGGATCTTCTCTGGAGGGTTGCCTGTCAGCATTTAAGTGTCTTCTCAGGCTATGAGCCATTCATTTTCTATCACAGTCATGTGACTACAGCATGTATGATCAGCTGCTTTGGGAAACGACAGGCTGCGATGTCACTGCTAAACACCTGATTGTGCAATGCAGGTTTCAAACTTCTATATTTTTATCTAAATCTGATCTGACACAAACTGTTGGCAGCCAATCAGAATCATGTAAGGAGGAATTAACAGGCATTCCTGGTAAGCCCAGTAAACACACACAAACACACACACACAGAGCAGTGCACACAGACACAGCACACAGAAACAGACACAAACCACAGACACACACATACACAAAGGGGCACAAAGACACAGCACACAGAAATGCACACACAAACCACAAACACACAGATACAAACATACACACACACATACACAAAGGGGCACACACAGACACAGCACACAGAAATGCACACACAAACCACAAACACACAGATACAAACACACACACGCACATTCACAAAAGGGCACACCCAAACCACAAACACACAGAGACACAAACACACACAAAGGGGCACACACACAGGCACAGCATGCAGAAATGCACACACTCACACAAAGGGGAACACACAGGCACAGCACACAGAAATGCACACACAAACCACAAACACACACATACACAAAGGGGCACACACAGGCACAGCACACAGAAATGCACACACAAACCACAAACACACACAAACACATACACAAAGGGGCACACACAGGCACAGCACACAGAAATGCACACACAAACCACAAACACACACAAACACATACACAAAGGGGCACACACAGGCACAGCACACAGAAATGCACACACAAACCCAAAACACAGACACATACACAAAGGGGCACACACAGGCACAGCACACAGAAATGCACACACAAACCCAAAACACAGACACATACACAAAGGGGCACACACAGGCACAGCACACAGAAATGCACACACACACCACAAACACACACACAGACATAAATAGTAAATACACACACACACACACACACATACACAGATGGGCACACACAGCCACAGCCACACACACATACAAATCATAGACACACAAAGACCCACAGAGACACAAATACACAACACAAAGAAATGCACACACACACACAAGCACACACCTGCACTTGAGATTTCCACTGCGGGTGGTTGCCCTCCATTTCATCAATCATGCGGTTGAGGTCACGGATGGCGCGGATACGGCGCTGGTATTTGCGCATGATGGGGATGATGGACAGGTGATGGCAGTGCAGCGTCAGGTAGAAACATTCTGTGGAGAAATTGGGTTCAACCCATGGCGGCCGAGACTGTTTCTCTGTAAATAAATCAGAAACACTGATGAGCTGATTTTTTGTGGGGTTTCGTTTGTAATGTTTTCAGAATTCAGGAAAACAACTTCATTTTAGATTTTCTGGAATCTCAGTAAAACACACACACACACACATGCACGCATGCACACACACACACACACACAGGTGTTCTCAAGTAAGTGTCAACATGCACACACATACACAGACTGACTGGCAGACACTCACTGATCTCCTCCTGCCAAGATTCTGCCTCCTGAGTGGTGCAGCTAAACCTTGCCTCAGACTTGATGCATACTCGTGCATTGGGATGAAATGGGTAGAACGGATCAATCTGAAGAGATAAAAGAGAAAACAGTTGGCATAATCACATAACAAGACTGTCTTTGGTCCCATTGAGAACCAGGAGGTCAGGGTCTAGTCCCTTGGAAGAAACAATGATCTCTTGTCCTGAGTGTGTGTTCCAGGCATGTACCTGTTAAGCATTCCACATCAGCAGAAAAAACACTGGCCCAACAAAATTCTGTAGAAACTGTATCATGTGTAGCATTCTATCCCACACAGAAATGGTTTCCTCTGTTGTCATTCCGCCCTATGTACACATCATATCCTCTGCAGGCATTCTACACTCTATTTTTATACGAGTAGGTGGCACTCTATCCTCTGTTGAAACCCTATGAAATTCTACCGATGTTAGAAACTTGCTGTGTAGCTGAAAAATAGTTTTTTCTTAGATAAAGACCTGTTCTCAAAAGGAAAAATCCTGAATGTGATTGTAAGGTAAACAGTGACAGCAGCAACATTCACCCCACCTTGTCCAGGAGGATTTTAGAAGACAGAATTCCCAGGACGGACATGAGGTTGAGCATGAAGCCATCTCCTGCCACCACTCTCTCGTCAACCTGAAGAACAGCAGGGTGAGGGACATGTCACAAAACAACTAACACCATTACAATGCAGGACACTGCAATTCCATAGGTACAGTGGAGACTCTGAAGAGAAACCATCCTGATGACCACCCTGATGAGAAATCACCCTGCTGAAAGACCACCCTGGTGAAAGACAACCCTGATGAGAGACTACCCTGATGAGACCACCCTGTTGAGAAACCACCCTGATGAGAAACCACCCTGATGAGAGACCACCTGGTGAACGACCACCCTGATGAGAGACTACCCTGATGAGACCACCCTGTTGAGAAACCACCCTGATGAGAAACCACCCTGATGAGAGACCACCTGGTGAACGACCACCCTGATGAGAGACTACCCTGATGAGACCACCCTGTTGAGAAACCACCCTGATGAGAGACCACCCTCAAGAGAGACCACCCACAAGAGAGACCACCTGGTGAACGACCACCCTGATAACAGACCACCCTGATGAGACCACCCTGTTGAGAAACCACCCTGATGAGAGACCACCCTCAAGAGAGACCACCCTCAAGAGAGACCACCTGGTGAACGACCACCCTGATAACAGACCACCCTGATGAGAGACAACCATGATAAAAGACCACCCTGATGAGAGACCACCCTGATGAGACCACCCTGAAGAAAGACAACCCTGATGAGAGACAATCATGATGAAAGACCACTCTGACAAGAGACCACCCTGATGAGACCACCCTGGTGAGAGACCACACTGAAGAGAGACCACCCCGAAGAGAGACCACCTGGTGAACAACCACCCTGATGAGAGACAACCATGATGAGAGACAACCATGATGAAAGACCACCCTGATGAGCGACCACCCTGATGAGAGACCACCCTGAAGAAAGACAACCCTGATGACAGACAACCATGATGAAAGACCACTCTCAGGAGAGACCACCCTGATGAGACCACCCTGAAGGACAACACTGATGAGAGACCACCCTGAGTACACCACTTCAGTGGATATTCAAAAACGCACTATAAAAAGCTATTCCCTCATGCAGAATCCCATGCGAGCGCAGGGAGTCTGCTCGAGAGCAGAGAATAGCACTATATAAAAATGATCAATAATAATAATAATAATAAGAAGAAGAAAGACCACCGCCACAAAGCGCCTGTGTCTGCACAAGGTGGGATAATACACCTGGTGGTAAGGAGGCGTGTAAGAGAGGCTAGGCCCACACGTGGGAAATGCTTGCCTGTATCTGGGCCCGCTTGCTGTTGCGCAGCAAGACCTGTGTCAGATAGTCCATGGTGGCTTCCCTGGTGTCCGTGTGCACCAGGAGGCTGTGCATCACCTTGTAGCACTCTTGCTGCAACACACAGCGACACCGCAACGTGTGGAGACGAGGGCCAGTCAACCGCCAGGTTTTGATCAAATATACAGCAATGTGCTTTATGGAAAGCAATTCCCACAAAGTGCAATTTTATGGAAAAACACTGTGTGTTTTTTCTCTGTTTTTTCTTGCTTGCTGAAATAAGCATGGGATAGGCTGTTTTAGGGTGTCCCCCCTCACCCACCTTCCCCCACACCACTTGCCTTACTTGCCATAAATATACAACTTTATGGAGTTTTTTGTTTTAAGGAGTCCTCCCACCACTGGCCTTACAAATGTCAAAACATAATGGAAACTCCCTGTTTTACAAAGTTCCTTGTCGCAAAGGCAACAAGAGATCTAGATGCACAAAACACATCCCCCCCCCCCCCCCTTTTATTTTATTTTATAAAGCCCCTTGCCCCCAACCAATAAGAGATCTGATACACAAAACACATGGACCCCCACCCCTCCTTTTTTTATATTTTTTTTATACAGCTCCTAGCCCCTAATCAATAAGAGATCTGGATACACAAAACACATGCACACCCCATTTTTTAAACTTTTTTTTTAAAGGGGGGGGGGGGGGGGAGGCCATTTTTTAACTCTTTTTTTTTTTTTACTATGAAGTTCCTTGCCCCCAACCAGGGAACCAAGGATCTAGATACACGAAATACCAAGGAACCAAGGCTCTAGATACATTAAAAAAAATAAAGTTCCTTGCCCCCAACCAATAAGAGATCTGGATACACAAAACACTTGGACCCCCACCCCTCCTTTTTTACAATTTTTTTATACAGCTCCTAGCCCCTAATCAGTAAGAGATCTGGATACACAAAACACATGCACACCCACTCCCCACCCCTTTTTTTAAACTTTTTTTTTTAAGGGGGGGGGCGGACCATTTTTATTTATTTATTTTATTTTTACTATGAAGTTCCTTGCCCCCAACCAAGGAACCAAGGATCTAGATACACAAAACACATGGACCACCTTTAAAAAAATAAAAATTAAAATAAAGTTCCTTGCCCCTAATCAATAAGAGATCTAGATACACAGAACACATGGACCCCCCTCTCCTTTAAAAAAATAAAAATAAAATAAAATAAAGTTCCTTGCCCCTAATCAATAAGAGATCTAGATACACAAAACACATGCACCCCCACCCCCCCTTTTAAATTTTTTTTTTAAAGGGGGGGGGGGGGGCATTTTTAACTCTTTAAAAAAAAAAATTACTATTAAGTTCCTTGTCCCCAACCAAGGAACCAAGGATCTAGATATACAAAACACATGGACCCACCCCCTCCTTTTAAAAATAAATAAATATCTTTTTAAATAAAGTTCCTTGCCCCCAACCAATAAGAGATCTGGATACACAAAACACATGGAACCCCCCACCCCCCTTTTATTTTTTTTATATAAATCTCCTTGCCCCCAACCAATAAGAGATCTGGATACACAAAACACATGGACCCCCACCCCCCAACTTTAATTTATTTTTATAAAGTTCTTTGCCCCCAACCAACAAGAGATCTGGATCCACAAAACACATGAAAACTCCCTTTTAAAGTCCTTGCCCCAAAACCAACAAGAGAGCTTCACGCCCCACCCCCTACCCACACACAAGAAGAACTACAGGGAGAAAGATGGGAGCGGTGGGGGAAGAGAGAGGGGGAGGTGGGACAAACAATGGCGGTACCTACCCGGACATACTCCAGGCTGTGCTGCAGTGACTGGTTGACGATCTTCAGATTGTCCGCTGTCATCACGTGGCCTGAGAAAAACTTCTCCACAACTTTCACCTGAGGACAGGAGAAGATGAACACCACCGACATAATTATCCATCCCAAAATAGCAGGCACTAGTACTGACACTCCCCTGTAATAAACATCACGAAGCAACTGACAACAGCAGCAGCAGCTGTAACACTAAAAGACAGGCAACAGTTATGCAGTAAAACCGCAGAACTTCTTCACAACTTTCACCTGATGACGGGGAAAAGATGAACACTGCTGACATAATTATCCATCCCAAAATAGCAGGCACTAGTACTGACACTCCCCTGTAATAAACATCAGATGAAGTGACTGATAACAGCAGCAGCAGCAGCTGAAACACTAAAAGACAGGCAACACTTATGTGTAAAACCGCAGAACTTCTTCACAACTTTCACCTGATGCTGGGAAAAGATGAACACCACTGACATAATTATCCATCCCAAAATAGCAGGCACTTGTATTGACACTCCCCTGTAATAAACATCAGATGAGGCGACTGATAACAGCAGCAGCTGAAGTAAATTATGCAGTAAAACTGCTGATGAAGAGCTGTGCTGATGACCGACCACGACCCCTCCTTTGGGACCCTCTTTTCTCAAACCTCCCCCTTCACACTCAACTTTTGGAGCTGACTCTTATTTCGGTATCCATTCCACCCCTGTGTTTCCACAGTAGCACGTAAAGATCCTGGCCATTCTACCAAAAGTGCAGGTGGCAGGTTCCAGTCACATGCACCCTACTTCTGTGGCTTTGCATGAAGTGACACTGTAAACTGGCAATTTGCATGAAGTGACATTGTAAACTGGCGCTTTGCATGAAGTGACGCTGTAAACTGGCGCATGGATGCATGGTGTACACAAAATGTGCGCCGAGATTGCAGCAGCTTCATGAACACCAGCCATGCAACAACCAAACAGTGCTGTAAGGACACCACTTGGATGGATATTAAAAAACGCGCCATAAAAAGCTACAGTCCCTCTTTCAGAATCACATATCACATGCAGCAAGAGCACAGTGATCCTGCTTGAGAGCAGAGAACAGCGCTATATGAAACCATGCTTTAAGACCTCTTTTGCTTGGATATTAGGACGGCCTTTAAGGAGAGGTTCCAACGTGATAACAAAGTAAATGGGGAAATCACACATATGCATTCATCTTTTGCACTGTGATAACAGAGTAAATGATAAAATAACATGTACCCATTAATCTTTTGCACTGCGGTAACTGAGTAAATGATGATATAACAGATATGCATTCATCTTTTGCACTGGGATCACTGAGTAAATGATGAAATAACACATATGCAGTCATATTTTGCACTGTGATAACTGAGTAAATGATGAAATAACACATATATTCAGTCATATTTTGCACTGTGATAACTGAGTAAATGATGAAATAATACATACACATAATTTCTTTGCCAGAAGAATTAATGTTAGTGAACATTTCAATGTATAAAAGTCTTTGCTTCAAAGCTTTTGTTAGAGACTGATCACATCTTATGAGAGAGAGGGGTGGGGTTGGGAGGTGGGGGGAAGGGGGGGGGGCTGGGGAAGCCACACACAGAGGCATGCAAAGACAGAAGTAGAAGGAGAGGAGGAACCGAATATAAAAGAGCTCTTATGTGTAGCTGAGGGGAGGGAGAAAAAAATCTCACAAAATCTCAGCTTTTAAGTACAAACATTTTCCTTTCTCTCTCCATCAAGTAGCAACCCAACTCACATTGTCTTCAGCAAAGACAGACAAGCCGAGAAATGGCCCCAGAAGTGAGAGCTTCTCCATCTCCATTCCTGCTGCCTGACTCTCTGTCCCTGGTAACCAGTTGCTCTGCTGTGTCATCTGTTGAATAATAATAATAACCCTTATATAGCGCTATACCCCGTAAATAATTACAAGCTCGTGATGCTGTACATTATCAACATAAAAATCTGCTTGACAATCAAAAAAGTACAAGTGCTATCAATGCATACATCAATATCAAAATGACATAAAAGCCAGGATGAAACAAACAAACAAAAAAAGAAACACACCCAAACAACTGTAATTTTGATGTATGATGGTCAAACATGAAACAATCCTGCTGCCTACTTGGCTAACTGCTCTCTTAGGTGAATAACTATAGACAAGACAGATGCATGAGACAGATGCCCAAGGATGGATGGACAGACAAACGCACACGGCACATGGACCCACAGGTTGGACATATGGGGTCAGGCTGACATGTGTACCTGATGGATGGATGGAATGACAGACCAACCGATACACACACAACACGAAGACATACAGACACATGGGATGAATGGTTATGCGCACACACACACACACATAGAATGAACAGACATAGACTTGCAGGACTGATGGACAGACTGATGCACAAAATGAACACACTGATGCACAAAATGAACAGACACATGGGACACAGGTACACTGACACACAGAATGGACACTCCAATGGATGGATGGACAGACTGATGCCAAAAGCTGACAGACATATAGGCTGGACAGGCAGACAGACATACAGAACGGACATTTGGAGGATGGCTAGACAAACTGATGCACTAAATGGAAAGGGAACAGGAAGGGGACAGATTCAAATGGACAGACACCCAGACCTACTGGGGCACAGACAAACTGGGGCACAGGATAAATGGACAGGCAAACAGGCAGACATTTACCAGATTACAAATTGGCCGGCAGTTCCTTGGGTCACTCTTGATCTCGCACAGCTCAACTAGGACTGACAGGGGCTCACGGAAGTGATCCGAGTCCAACGACAGAACACTAATCTGACGATGCAAGCTGTGCAATATTGGCGCAAACACCTGCAACAAAGGGAACCAAACATCCACATCTGACACACAGGCTTGTAACAGACTGGTATCAGGTGTACTAGTCACCACATGTGCTTGTCAGGAAGACTGGTGTCAACCAGGCTTGTAACAGACAGGTACCAGGTGTACTTGTCACCACATAGGCTTGTCAGCAAGACTGGTGTCAACTGGGCTTGTCACTGACTGGTATCAAGTGTACTTGTCACCACATAGACTTGTGTCAACCAGGCTTGTAAACAGACTGGTATCAAGTGTACTTGTCGCCACACAGGCTTGTCCACAAATACTGGTACCAAGCAGACTTGCCATCACACAGGCATGTTAGAAAGACTCATGTGAGGTGGGTTTGTCCTTAATGCCATCAGTAAGGCTTTCACTTATTCTGATCTGTGAATGTAGCGTTTGATGTTGACCAGCGGGCAAAAGATCACAGTTTTGTGAGAATACTGATCGGAAATTCAGAAGATACAACAGAAACCGTCACATGTTGATTATGTGACCCTGACCTTAAAGATAGCAACCAATGTTTTTCACATGGTACTCAGGCTTATCATGCCCCAAAACTTTGTTACAGGAAGTGTGGGGGGGGGGGGGGGGGGGGGGAATAAGGACCAGGACATTCAGTGAAAACAGGACAAGGTCCATTAGGCAAAGTAAAGACAATCAAGTACATGGTTGGTAAAATGTAATTATGCATAGAAAAAAAAAAGGTGGGGTGGGGGGTGGGAGATCATTCCCAGATGTCAAATATTCTGACCTGGCTGAAGGCCTGTCTGTCGGGTCGAAGTTTCTGCACCAGCTCTGGAAGGAAGACTCGAGGCAAGTTGTGAGACAGGAGGAAGGGAAGCAACTCTGACAGACAGGTCGACCTGAACAAAAGGAACATGTTGTCAAATCGCCTTTTCCCTTTGACATACAAGCAGATGGATGTTGGTTAGAGTGCTTTTGCCTCTTAATTCTTATTTGACTTTACATATTTCTGATCCAAGTATCTGCAAAAGGCTCCTGCTGTTACTGATCTGTCCTGACTGAAGGTTCCGACTATAAAAGAGCTCTTCTGGCTGAAGGCTCCGACTATCAGTGATTTGTCCTGTCCTAAGCTTCCTACTACCAACAGGCTGTCCTGACTGAAGGCTCCTACTACCAACAGGCTGTCCTGACTGAAGGCTCCTACTACCAACAGGCTGTCCTAACTGAAGGCTCCTACTATTAATGTCCTGTCCTGACTGAAGGCTCCTACTATTAATGTCCAGTCCTGACTGAAAGCTCCTACCATCATGACCTGTCCTGACTAAAGACTCCTATCATAACTGACCTGTCCTGACTGAAGGTTCCTACCATCATGACCTGTCCTGACTGAAGGCTCCTACCATCATGACCTGTCCCGACTAAAGACTCGTATCATAATTGACCTGTTCTGTCTGAAGGCTCCTACCATCATGACCTGTCCTGACCAAAGACTCGTATCGTAACTGACCTGTTCTGACTGAAGGCTCCTACCATAACTGACTCCTCCTGACTGAAGGCTCCTACCATAACTGACCACTTCTTGACTGAAGGCTCCTATTGCAACTGACTACTCCTGACTGAAAGCTCCTATTGTAACTGAACTGTCCTGACTAAGGCTCCTATCATAACTGACCTGTCCTGACTAAGGCTCCTATCATAACTGACCTGTCCTGACTAAGGCTCCTATCATAACTGACCTGTCCTGACTAAGGCTCCTATCATAACTGACCTGTCCTGACTAAGGCTCCTATCATAACTGACCTGTCCTGACTAAGGCTCCTATCATAACTGACCTGTCCTGACTAAGGCTCCTATCATAACTGACCTGTCCTGACTGAAGGCTCCCCTCAAGACTAAGGCTGTGGTGGTGACACACTGGTTGCGAGCTTCCGCTAACGTATCACTCATGGGCGGTATACTTGATCGCTGCACACAACAAAACAATTTGCGCATTTCATTACAGCAGGGATGGGGGGGGGGGTGGGGAAGAGGGGGCAGGCACACCTTTCCCATACCTGTCTGCTGCCTCACAGCAACGCTGTTCAGGTCGCAAACGCTTCTATTAAGTGTGAAGTCCTGGGCCACTCTCTTACAAACACTTTTATTAAGCGTGAGGTCCTGGGCCAGTCTCCTGATCATCTCCCAGCCTCCAACAAGATGTACAGTCAAGTCATGGGCCAGTCTCCTGATCATCTCCCAGCCTCCAACAAGATGTACAGTCAAGTCATGGGCCAGTCTCCTGATCATCTCCCAGCCTCCAACAAGATGTACAGTCAAGTCATGGGCCAGTCTCCTGATCATCTCCCAGCCTCCAACAAGATGTACAGTCAAGTCATGGGCCAGTCTCCTGATCATCTCCCAGCCTCCAACAAGATGTACAGTCAAGTCATGGGCCAGTCTCCTGATCATCTCCCAGCCTCCAACAAGATGTACAGTCAAGTCATGGGCCAGTCTCCTGATCATCTCCCAGCCTCCAACAAGATGTACAGTCAAGTCATGGGCCAGCCTCCTGATCATCTCCCAGCCTCCAACAAGATGTGAAGTCAAGTCATGTCAAACACTTCTTTAATCCATTAAAAAGGAAATGTGGGTGCCACACATAAATTACAAACAAAGAAACAAGATGTACATGTATGAAAGATTCACATTTTGAAAGTGGGCATATCCAAGTATATAACCATCATTAAAAACAAACCAAAAGCAAAACACAAAAACACATGGGTGTACACACATGCCCCTGCATCCCTGAGAACTGTCTCTCTCTCTCTTTCTCTCTGACATTAAAACACCACCACCACCACCACCAACACACACACACACGCACGCACACACACACACACACAAATTGCAGGCCCCTACCTTGGGTGCTGTTCTTTCTTCATTTGAGATTCGTTCATAGCAGTCTAAGAGGTAGTTGATGAGGTCAAGCTCTTTGGACGGTGGGGGTTGGAACTTCTCATT